>JAOXJM010000001.1:33221199-33232497 GCA_026413425.1 Tringa solitaria
ATCAGGTGTTAAAAGTCTCTGTGATAGATAGACATGTTTTAACAACCCTTTTAAAAGTACTCTCTATTTTGCTTCATGGTTTATTTTTTCATCCTCAGGTTGAATGCACATTTTGAGGTGAATCTTGATTGCTCAGTTTCTCGAGCAGAAATGTACTCTGAATACCTCTCTACCTGTAGTAAATTAGCTCGAGGTGGAATCCTTACATCAACTGGATTTTATAAATGTCTACGGTAAGACCAAAATTCATGCAACAATAAAGAAGCAGTTGTGTGTGCTCAGTACTAACCTGTAGCTTTAGATTTCTTTGAGAAAAGATTTTTTGGAGTTGAATTTAACATCCAGTTTTGGAATTTTAATTGAAACAAATGCTTAGAGTTTGTTTAATTTAATTTCTTTCTATTTCAGGATCTTTGATAGGGTTCCTTGTCTGCTTACAGTACTTTTAATTCTTTTGCAAGTAGTTTTTGGAGGTATTGTAGTTCTTACTTGGCTTGTACGAGATCTTGGCCAACCATCTGCTGGACCTGTTAGTTCTCCAATGAGGAACACTCAGATGCGGTTGGGGACTCCTGCTGTATTGCAAAGATACAGGCATTAGTGCAGTTACTCTGCACACAAGAGTGGTTAGTTGAAACAAAAACATTTTAAGAGGATTGAGTCATTGTGGTTATTAACATAGATTTATGTTGTGTTTGGCAGAACTGTCTTTCCAAATCATACAGTGAAGAGAGTAGAAGATCCAAGTAACAATGGTCAAGCACATATACATGTGGTAGGAGTGAAAAGGAGAGCTATACCACTTCCCATTCAGATGTACTATCAGCAGCAACCAACTTCGTCTACCCCAGTTGTCCGGGTTGATTCAATTCCTGATGTGTCTTCGTCTCCTTCGCCAGCAGGTTTTTGAATTAATTAAATATCAAGTATTTTGCATTGATTCTGAATTGACAATAAAAGAGAAAAGTTTTTGAAAATAGTTTGAAAGTGTTGGAAGCCAGGGCCATGTGTTTTGATTGATTTTATTCAATAATGTTAGGAATAATATTGCAGTATGTACTTACATGCCATTCTAGTATTTGATGTGCAACCCACAAACTTGTCAGTCAGCAGACAAGCTGCTGTGCCTGCATCATTAATTCCAATGCAGTATAGCTGAGAAGAGAAACTGCTTCATATAGAATTCAGATTCAAGCCTTCGATTTTTAAAAATATGGTATGATAAAGTGTTTTGAAATGATTTTTGCTTCCAAACTTTGATTGTGTTTATTTCAACAGGAATCCCACATGGGCTACCAAGCGTAGGAAATCACTATCAGAGGACCCCTATTAACCAGTCTTCAACTTTGACAGCAACACAGATGTCTTTTCCAATTCAAGGTGTTCATACTGTGGCACAGACTGTTTCTAGAATTCCACAAAATCCTCTTCATACACAGCAGCAACAAAATGCTCCAGTGACTGTTATACAGAATAAAGGTCCAATACCCTGTGAAGTAGTGAAGGCCACAGTAATACAGAGCTCTGTTCCCCAGTCTGGAGTTCCTGTTACTATTGCTGTAGGAGGAGCACCACAAGCTTCTAATCAGAATCACAGCACTACAGGACAACAGCCGTCTGTTACCGTTGTTGGTTCTCAGACGTTGCTTCACCACCAACCTGTAATTCAACAACAGTCTCCACTGCATGCAGTGGTACCAGGACAGATACCTTCAGGCACTCCTGTTACGGTAATTCAGCAAGCTGTACCTCAGGGTCATATATTTGGCAGAGTACAAAACATACCAGCATGCAGTTCAGCAGTTTCACAGGGTCAACAGCTAATCAGCACATCACAGCCTGGGCAGACGTCGTCTCAGCAGTCCTCTGCTGGCAACCAGCAACAAGATACAGTCATCATAGCACCACAGCAGTACGTCACAACCTCTGCATCTAACATTGTTTCTGCCACTTCGGTTCAAAATTTCCAAGTAGCAGCTGGGCAGGTGGTTACAATCGCAGGTGTCCAAAACCCACCGACATCTAGGGTAGGGTTTCAGAATATTGCACCAAAGCCTCTGCCTTCTCAGCAAGTTCCACCTGCCGTGGTACAGCAGCCCATGCAGCCACAGCAGCAGCCTCCGCCACCATCCCAGCAAAGCGTAGTGATTGTAAGCCAGCCAGCTCAGCAAGGTCAAACATACGCACCAGCCATTCATCAGATAGTGCTTGCTAATCCAGCTTCTCTTCCCCCTGGTCAAACTGTCCAGTTGACTGGACAGCCAAGCATTACTCCATCTTCTTCACCATCCCCAGGTCCGGTTACAAATAACCAAGTCCCTGCAGTTATGTCATCTTCATCTACCACTCCTCAGTCCCAAGGACCCCCTCCTACTGTCAGCCAGATGCTTTCTGTAAAGAGGCAGCAGCAGCAGCAGCATTCACCAGCATCATCACAGCAGCAGGTACAACAACCGATACAAATGCAAGTTCAGTCACAACAAGCTAACACAGGAGTTGGCCAAGCTAACTCTAGCGAGTCTAGTCTGATAAAACAACTGCTCCTTCCAAAAAGAGGCCCCTCCACCCCAGGGGGGAAGCTTATACTCCCAGCTCCGCAGATTCCTCCACCGAACAACGCAAGAGCTCCTAGCCCTCAGGTGGTTTATCAGATGGCAAATAACCAGGCATCGGGTTTTGGAGTTCAAGGACAGTCTCCAGCTCAGCAGCTGCTAGTTGGACAGCAAAATGTTCAGCTGGTCCCGGGTGCAATCCAGCCCCAAGGGGCGGTACAAACAGTACCCATTTCTAATTTACAGATATTGCCAGGCCAGTTGATCTCAAACAGCCCAGCAACTATTTTCCAAGGGACTACTGGCAACCAGGTTACGATAACAGTTGTGCCAAATACGAGTTTTGCTACTGCAACTGTGAGTCAGGGAAATGCAACTCAAATCATTGCTCCAGCAGGAATTGCAGTGAGCGGAGCACAGACAGGAGTTGGGCTACAGGTGCAAACGCTTCCAGCTACTCAAGCACCTTCAGCTGGACAATCACCGTGTACTGCTGCTCCCCCATTCAAAGGTGATAAAATAATTTGCCAAAAGGAGGAAGAAGCAAAGGAAGCAACAGGTTTACACATTCATGAACGTAAAATTGAAGTTATGGAGAATCCTTCCTGCCGAAGAGGAGCTGCAAACACCAGCAATGGGGATGCAAAAGAAAATGAAATGCAGGTGGGAAGTCTTTTAAATGGGAGAAAGTATAGTGACTCCAGTCTACCTCCTTCTAACTCAGGGAAAACTCAGAATGAGGCCAATCAGTGCTCACAAGTCAGTAATGGGCCATCATTAGAAATGGGTGAGAACGGAGCTCCTGGAAAGCAGAACTTTGAACAAACGGACACAGAGGAAATTAAAAGTGATTTGAAGAAGCCCCTAGTTAATGGAATCTGTGATTTTGATAAAGGAGATGGTTCTCATTTGAGCAAAAACATTCCAAATCATAAAACTTCCAATCATGTAGGAAATGGTGAGATATCTTCAGTGGAACAACAAGGGAATTTGGATGCCACGCAGCAAGATACTGCCAAAGGTGATCAAGGGGAAAGAATTTCTAATGGGCCTGTATTAACTTTGAGTAGTTCACCTGTTGTAAGCGGTACACAGGAGGCTGCAAAACTGTTAACCCAGCAACTTAGTGGTACCAACACTGATTTACCTAATGGACCTCTAGCTTCAAGTTTGAATTCAGATGTGCCTCAGCAACGCCCAAGTGTAGTTGTCTCACCACAATCTACAGCCTCTGTTATACAGGGGCATCAAATCATAGCAGTTCCACACTCAGGACCTAGAGTGTCCCAGTCTACCCTGTCATCCGAAGTTCGGTCTACTAATGGCACAGCAGAATGCAAAACTGTAAAGAGGCCAGCAGAGGATAATGACAGGGAAACTGTTCCAGGAATTCCAAATAAAGTAGGAGTTAGAATTGTTACAATCAGTGACCCCAACAATGCTGGTTGCAGTGCAACTATGGTTGCTGTGCCAGCTGGAGCGGATCCAAGCACTGTAGCGAAAGTAGCAATAGAGAGTGCTGTTCAACAAAAGCAGCAGCATCCAACAACGTATATACAAAGCATGGTCACACAGGTATGTTGCAGTGTTCTTTTTATCTTTATTCCAACTGTGATTCTGACTAATACTGTGAAATAATGCGGGTGAAAAATGTAAACTCAGTCAATATCTCTTGCATAGTATTTAAAATATTCAGAAAATGATGGTTTCTGTTCTTTCACAGACCAAAGTTCTAATAGTTTGCATACTTCTTCAATGTCAGTGACAGTAGCGGAATTTAAAGTAGTTTGTAGCTTGATAATACACAGTAAGGAAAGAACTTCTGCTCACTGATGTCTTCCTTAAAGGATTAACTGTTCTGAAAACAAAAATTATTTGTTGTATGGTCTTGTAAAAATGTCAGTATTGTCCTGCATTTTATTCTGGGTCATTATTGCTCATGGAGGGGTGAATATGGTTTTTTTGTAAGTTAATAGCTGCGTCTGGCTTGCTGAAATGAGTTGAAGTTCTTGCATTTAAAGGTGGTCTTTAAAGGCTTGCTTTTGGCATTTGCTACAGTCAGGAGAAAGTACTATTTTGTAAATTTGTTCAAATATTTATGATTGTTACTTTACAAAATATTTGTAATGTTTATTTTATCGATAGAGTAAGCATTGCTTTGGGGTATTTTTTCTGTTTGACAGACTTTGAAGAGGGTTGGTTTTTTTCACCTTGATCAACTTTTTTTTAACCATTTGAAAGCGTTTACTCCCTAATACTTTACTAGAAATGAGGTATGGCCATCATTTATATGAATATTAGTAAGTGCAAATAGTTGTGTTTGAGATTATTCCAGTCTCTAGAATTTACTTCAGTTTTGTACATGGACAGAAAATCCCTCTCCAAAAAACGTTTCTTACCTCAATAGAATAGAAAAAGAATAGAATAGCAGGTCTGGCGGTCACAGCGTTCTGACAGACTGTGGAGAGGAGAAATGAAATCTCGAGTGTACGTTAGTGCATTTTGACCTTGAGATAAGACAGGTCTTTCATCTTTCTTTTCTATTTGGTTGGTGGGGGTTTTGTTTGTTTAGTTTTGACGAGGTAGCAGGTATAGACCTTATGGACTTAAGCAGAGCTGGAACTCAAAATTCAACAGGTGGTGGCTCGTGCTACTTTTTCTGTGTCACGTTAGGTATCTGTTGAAAGCTCTTTTGACTGTGCTTCATTTAGTTGTTGGAAATCAGGACTAACAGTTAACAAGTTCTCCTTTTTTCTGTCTTTACTTTTTTCTTTTAACTACCACACCACAAAGAGTTATGTTGTTAAAATGTCTTTAAATTCACTTGTAAATTTTCACTTATATCTATATCTTTGATAAAACCTATTTTTCTGATCTGTTATTTACTAGAAATGATTTGACCAAAATAACAGTGCCTCTTGGCAGCACAGGGACAACGCGCTAGGTTTTCTGTAGTGTGAAAATATTAGGTATGCCTTGCTTTTTACAGGGAGCGTCTTTAGCTTTTACACAGTTTGAATTTCTATTATAGCTTTGCTAAGGATTTGGCTGAAATAGAAAATGGTACAGCTATGTCTCTGAAATGGCATAAATATTATCTGTGGTTATTTATTCGCTGGACATGTAGCTAACAAGAATTTTCAGTTGTGTCTCGTCAGCTACTAAACTATTAGACTTTCAGATTTTTGAGAAGAGGGGAGTAATACAGTTAGCTGTTTCATTTATATTAGATAACGGTATCATTATAATAGAGGAAAAAGAAAGAAAAAATAGTATTTTCTGTGCTGATATTTTCTTTTTTACACTATCACTAGTATCACTATCATTAATAGTTCCTACATTTTCCATTACCTTTACAAACAAAAAAATGCTGCCAGCTGGGTATGCCATTCAGTACAAATTTGCAGATCAAAATAACTTGGTTTAGTGTCTGCTGCTCATTCTTCTGTCTATAGGATGCCCTTCCTTTCTTGAAAATTACAAGAATGTTGGAGGAAAAGGACTTAGCTATTACCTTGGTGAACAATCTAATTTGTTAGCTAATTGCCTTAACCATTACATATGGGTATTTATGAATCATTTCTATCATGATAATGCCAAATACTGACTTATAATAGAACCCACTTTATAGTACTCTCTTCAGATATTGTGAACATCATTGTTTGGCTTAAGACTTTTAAGGATCTTTACCACTCCTTTAAAAATGTGTCGGACTCAAACAGTACCAAAATCATCCTGGCCAGCTCACTTTTTTTTAAAGCTGCTGAGCAGCTGCAGTAGCCATCGTTTTTCTGGAAAAGCAGATGTTAAGTATTTCCAGTACTGAATCTGCTTTTAGGAGTATCTTTAAAACATCTAGAAATACTAAGATATAGCCAAATGCTCATTAACTGAGTGTGAGTTTTACTGATGGTTTCTTTTGATGTTAGACTGTGTGTAGTCTCTTGGGTTTTCTCTCACATTTTGAGAATCTTCCTGGTATGATAAGCAGCTTCCTTGTCCCTGACTTTTTGAAAGGCAGCAGCTAAGGAATGCTTTTTTCACTTGAGCACTGCATTGTTTTATCCTCTCTGCAGTACCTAATGTACGCTGGCTGTCTTGCAGAAGAAATAGGAGAATGTGGTTCTTTCTGCAAACAGTGTGAAACTTATTACAAATACAACCCAATGGAGAGAAACAGCGAGGGACAGGGAATAAAGGGATATTAACTGTGACAAAATTGCATAGCTGCTGAAGCTATTAGTGTGTGTTTTCCTGTTTGCTTATCATCTTAAAATTATATTCTATATGTTATTTAAAGAGCTTTAGCAGAAAGCATCAATTCTGCTGCAATAGGAAGCCCAGTATTAAGTATTAGTAACAGGTGCATCCACACATTTGGATAAAAGCAGTTCCAAGTGCCATCTAGGAAGTGGCTGAAGGGGTTGGATAGCTGCTTTAGAGGACAAGGAAATTCATGCTTTTCTGCACTCATCCTCAGTAAATTGCAAGGAAGCAAGACAGCTCTAGAGAGTAAGGAATCTATGCTTCCTTTAAGGAAGAGGAGCTCTCTTTTAGGGCAGGATAAATAGCTCTACAAGCCTTGTGGAAGGAATTCACATGAAAGCTGGAAAAACTATTGGTTTATTTAAAGATTCCATTTATATTAGTGTTTGCCCCACTGTGTTTCTATTTTACACGGTTGCCTATAAATGCAGGGGTCTGAAGTCCATGATCCAGATCAAGATTTTCCACTGTGTCTGTAAAATTCGTTGCTCAGTGCTACATCATAACTCCACCAGGCAGTTACAGACAAGAGCAGCCCAGATAGTTATCAGTAGTGCAAATCCTCCTTAGTCATAGTCCATATTGGAGGGTCAGACACCCAGCAAGAAAGCTCTGGGATTCCTGTACCCTACAAAGTGGGGTGCCACCCAGAAGCCCACCGGCTGTGCCCTGCAGGCGCTGCTGAGTTCCAGGGTGGGTGCTGGCAGCGCAGTCAAGGTGAAGCCCCCGTAGGCGGACCCTTCCTGGGGCAGAGGTGGTGGCCGGGCCGCGTATGTGAGTGGCAGGGGCACAACGCTGCTCTGAGGTCCATAAGGAAGCGGGGGGCTGCAGAAAGGCTCCATCCTCAGCTCCTGCAGCTGCCGCTTGAGCTTCATCCGGCGGTTCTGAAACCAGGTTTTGATCTGGGGGAAAAGGGAGGCGGGAAGGGAGTAGAGGAGGTTACCCCGCCCATGCCATGGCCCGTGCCCAGGCCGTGGCCTGCGGACTCCGATGTCGCGCCCAGACCCCCCCGCTCACCTGCACCTCCGAGAGCCCCATCCTGCCCGCCAGCCGGCGGCGCTCGGCGGCCCCCAGGTACCGCTGCCGGCGGAAGGACCTCTCCAGGGTGCTGAGCTGCGCGGCGCTGAAGGCCGTGCGTAACCGCCGCCCTCCGGCCCGGCCGCCGGGCTCCTCGGGACCACCGAGACCCCCCTCCGGCGGGGGCTCCTCCGCCCCCCAGGCCTGCTCTCCTGCTCCTGGGGAGAGGGAGAAAGAGGTCAGACAGGCCTGAGAACGGTGTGGGGGCTTCCGCCCGCCTCCTTCGCCTCGGGGCAGCCACCGCTCTGTCGGTCCTTAGCCGGGCCCTGGGGGTGGTTCAGGGCCCGTCTGTCCTCCCCATCCCAGCGCAGGAGCACCGAGGTGCTCCGACGGCGCTGGGGAGACCGCGGTTACCTGCAGCGGGGGAGGTCGCTAAACGGTCCCGGCTCCTGCCGCCCTTCCCTGCCCGAGGGCCGGTGGGCTGCTCCCCGCTCCGCTCGCTCAAGCCAGGACTGGAGCCGGGCTGGTCGCCCAGCGCCGCCGAGGATGATCGGTGCGGGAAGCCCTCGGTGGGGCTCTTGAGGGCCTGGCTGCTCTGGGACAACCACTCCACAGAGAAAGAGGCCTTGGTCATCCTCTATTGTTTCGGAGTTACCGGGACGGAGGGTGTCGGGGAGCGTGGCTCCTCCTTTATACCGCAAGTCCAAGAGGATAACGTTGTTTGTGTAAATACACATCAAAGGGCCAGATAAGTATCATCTAATTGCCCTCAGTCCTCCCCTCCCCCCAACAAAAGATAGCGTTCACACATTGCCACAGCTCGCGGAGGCTCGGCTCCGCCGTGTCGGCCCCTGGAGGAGTTCACTCCGCCGTCAGTGATTTACAGCTCTTGTTACATCCTATCCCGATGCAAATGGCATTTATAGAGCTGAGCGGCCTCAAACGGCGCTGGGGAATGCACCCCCGGGGGAGGGCACAGGGACCATCATCCCCGGTCGCTGGCGGGAGGCGGGACGCTGCTGCTCCCGATCCCCCTACCCCTGGAATTGGCTTTTTTATTCCTTTTCAAGCAGAAGATCCACTGTCTAAAGAGATCTTCTCAAGTCTGTTCTTTTCTGGGCTGAGCACCGTGCTCCCGAGACAAGCAAGTGGATAAACTCACTCATTGCATTCTCCTGGGACTGCAGCATCAGGTTAAAAGCACCAGGCATGGGGTGAGGGGTTTGGAAGGGAAGGCTGTGAAACAGAAAAAGGTAAAGGTCAAGGCTGTTCAGTTGTACCAATCAGCTGCCTTCTGGCTGCTTATATATAAAGTATGTTTTCTGGACTAAAGAAGCAAAAAAAAAAGACTTAGAATTAACATTCTGCTGAAGGTTATAGAATTCGTGTTATATCTTCCCTCCCAGATGTCTCTGCGGGTCACACAGGTTTCTCTGCTATCTTACTCTTCCTGTCTTTCATCTTATTACCTTTAGCATGGCTTTCAGTAGTGTTCCCATTTCGTCTTTGGGTTTTGTGTGCACCAGAAACACTTGGCTGCTAAAGTAATTCCCCCGTAGAAGGGGGAACCTTGCCAGAAGGTTCCTAGTGTTTTATGGGCAGTTTTTCACTGTAGGGTACCCATTAATTTCCTCCCCTTTCTATCCCCCCTCCTTGCAAGAACAGGACTACTGCACCATTGAAAATGCTTATCACAGCCCTGCTTGGCATCAGTTTGCCTCCAGAAATCATGACTGCACATCTGATTTGTCTGTCCTTGTTTTCTGCTTTATACTCATCCTCTACCACCTACACTGTGGTGTAGCCCCACTGTCCATTTATCTTGTGACTTGCTCTGTTATTCTGCCACTCCTGCTAGATTTCTCAGCATTCACTCTTCTGTGATCACAGTTAATTTAACCATGCCTCTGACTATTTCTTAGGCTGTCAGTGAGGCAGAGGCTTGAAGACTGAACTCCTCCTATTTAATTATTTAGCTTATGTCTAAATCTATCAATGTGTATATATATACATATATTCTTTATATTAATACACTAAAATGTTTTACTCAAACCTCTTCATCTGTCTTTCCATAAAACCTACATTTCAGCTCCTGTCCACCCAAAATAAGGTTGCTATAGCAAATTGCTTCATTGAATGATGTTGACCTGTGAGCCCATTCTAAGCTATCTCTCCTTGCTTGCTCATTTTCATGGCATAGCCTGAGTCGTCCTCTGTTCTACCAGTGATGCCACTGCTCAAGAGTTTAATTGTCTCTGACCAACAAAAATAGAAATGTCTTTCAGCCATCTTTATTTGAAGGTGTCCAATAATTGATTTAGAATATGTGGGTGCTACCACAACCAGACATGACTGTAGTCCTGGAGCCCTTTGTTTCTGGTCTGTGTAAGTAGGAATTGACTCTGAAGCCTGCACTACAGCAATAGCCTGCGCCCACTAAAAAAGCTTCCTGGAGGAAATCAAGGGAACTGTTCAAATGTCTAAATAAACTTCCTGGAGGAAACTAAGGGAACTGGTATAAAAATGTCTGAAGCATTAATGCCTCCTGTACATCTGTTACATATCTAAAAAAGCCTACAAACATCTCTAACATGGACAAAGCCCTGCAGGAGACATATTTGCGGTGGGGTTTTTTTTTGATGGTTGGTTGGTTTTTTTTCACTGTATGAATGTATCTAATTACTTAAAATCTCATCCATTTATCCTTCCCAAGCACTTTCTGATTAACAATGGGAAGTTTACAGAGTTTACTTGATCAAAATGTATGTGATTTCCTTTAAATTTTCCCTGTTTTATAAAAAAATCCACCCCAACCCCTTTCCTCACCCCAGTCTGAATATCCCAAGCACAGGTTCTTAACTGTTCTTTTCAGTAAGTATCTGTGAAGACTACACCCACCACTAACCTGAGGAAACTTTTTAAAGTAGCTTTTGAGGATGAGCCAGTTCTGGTGCCAACATATTTTCCAGAGCAGACCAAGTAGGCAGGGGATGGGAAGGAGACATACATATAGGAATTTGCTCTGCTGAGTTACTAAATGGCAAGTCCCTTGGGTCAGCTGTATTTAACTGTGGGCTGGAAGCAGCCTCTCCAGTCAGAAGTGGAGATATTGGTGCCATTGCCTGCCTAGAGAATCCTGCCAAACCTGTGACGCAGTGAGGCAAAATGCCTTTCTGAGGACTAAATTTTCATGAACATTAGAAGAAGGAAATTTTCCTTCAAGTTTCCTTCTCAATCTTCTCAATCTCTCCGACTACTTTAACAGGATTCTCCATCACAGATAGGGCAAGATCCCATGCCAGGGAGATAAATATGTCCCTTGTGCCCAGAATTATTTGCATTCCTAGTCCCTACATAATATTAACTATGCATATAAAGATAAAAAAAATATGTTATTTATATATAACTTATTGTCCTGGTTTGAGGTAAAACAGAACTAATTTTCTGTTCAGTAATTTTACTT
>JAOXJM010000001.1:33232597-33248646 GCA_026413425.1 Tringa solitaria
CATCTTAAAATTCTATTCTATACTAGACCTTGCATTTCAGAGAATTGAGAAAGCTATAGAAGAAGGAAATTTGTAATAAAATTATAACCCACCAGGAAGGCTGGAGAAGGAGATGTAGAGGACAGAAGAGGGAGGAGAGTATTGCTTATGCAACTGCAGCAGGATTAGTTGTCATGAACTGCAGAGAGGGGAAAGGGAAAATGCTTGAACTGAAGATAAGGAAGGGGAAACAAATAGAGGAGGAAGGGAACAGCAACATGAAAACTAAGGAAAGCAAGAAAAAGAGTGAAATAATCCTTGAGGGAACGTAAAAGTTAAGAGAAGATTTGTTTCATGGTATGAATGGTAGTTTGAAATGGGCTGGTACTATATGCTTGAGGGGGGAAGTGTTGACTTAAATGGTCTGCTAAAATAAAATTTATATATGTGCTGTATATGTGACAGTCCATGTAGTGCTATTGAAATCCACAGGTATCTTCTGTGTATAATCTGTGATTGTTCCATGTTAATTGTACACCTCAGAAAAACTGACTGAAAAATAACTACATATATACTGACTTAAGAGATTTTTATTTTTTGCATTTTTATAAAAAATTGGGCTATGGGAAATGGGCTATATGAGAAAAGGAACATATGATATGCACAGTGTTGTGATTTCTTTCTTATATCTCCATCTGCATTTTGTAAGCTCATGAGATGTAGTCTGAGTGGAGACAGAACAGGCGCTTTACTATCTCTGCTTCCTTTTATTTTGGTGTTCCCTGTTCCTGGATTATTGCTTTCCTGGGGCATTGTGTTGGACCGTTGGATGAAAAAGAAATGAGCACTTACCTACCTGTACACTCTTTTTCTTTTCCACTTTTTCTTACTCCTCTTCAAACACCTCCAAAACATCTGATGAACATAACCATGTTGGTTTGTCCCAGTTGGTTTGTGTTTTGAAGGAATACTCTGATATCACGCCAAGTTACTAGAAGTGAGCAAATCTGACTTAAATTGCCTTAGCTGGCTTTTAAAGTAATCACTTCCCTGCTCATCACTGCCATCCCTTCATAATGCACTCCCATTTCTCTTAAGGCAGCCCACTTGAAACATGCTTGTGTGGAAATTTAGGTGACAAAAACTGCGTGAGCATTGCCTTTGCTGTTTGCTATTGCTCTCTGTTGATTAAGAAGCTGAGAATTTCCATGCACCAGAAAGCAGGTGTGTGTAGCTCCGGGAGGTGTAATTCATTCCTTGCCACAGAGCAAATGAGTTTCTCAGCTGGAAGTACAGAAATACAGAATCTCTGTGCTCCTACTGCTCTTCACTTGTGAAGCGCACTGTTGTAAGGAGACCTAAACTTCAGTAGTCTAACAAGAACATTTATTTTAGTGCCTACCCATCCACCTGACCCCCCTTCCTCATGCTCAAATCCTGCTATATTAATTTTCAGTTTATAGGTTGCCTTTTTATATATGTTCATTGTGATGAAGAAATTAAATATAAAATTTTGTAATACCAAACTGTAAGTCCTATGTCACTTAAAAAATCTTTTTACTAATAATTAACTGTTTATTGTTGAGTTAAATGTATTTACTATGCATATGCATGTACTAATGGTGGGAGAAAAAAATGCAGCCCAGTGCTTTAAAACTGCATATGGCTCTATATGTCAGCAGGACCCCATCACACGGCGATGCAATATGTTTTCTTGCTGGTGGCACAGTAGGCCTTTTATTTTAGCATGATACTTGCCCGTTTTATTTAGAGTTACCCATTAATATATAAATGGAATGGCACCATTGCTTCTGTGAAATGGGGGTGGAGGCCATTGCTGGCCCCAAGCCAGAGGGTTTGTTATTCTTACACAGGGAGCTGGTGTGCCCAAATGGAGGAGCTCTTGTGCATAAAAATAAATTAGTATCTTTTGTAAACAGTCCATTCTAGTTAGCAGAGAGCTCTTAGCTTTACTCTTAGTTTTCATGACTCTGCCAGACTTCCCCCTCCCCAATCTAAAATCAGTCACTCCAGAGATAAAATCTCCTTCTGTTTATTAAAGTAAGATGTGGTATTTGTTCTGCAAGTAGACTGTACAGACATTAAGGGTTTGTATTTATGTAGTTTTAAGAGTTCAGTGCAAACTATACTGAGATGGGTGGTGCTGTTAGAGGTACCTTTCAGCCCTGAGATCCAGGCAAATCAGTTTTGCAAAAGTGCGCAGTGTGGTGGCAGTTGCAAATCCTGTCATGGAGAGATCTAATCTGATTATAAAAAGATTCCATGAAGTGCTTTCAAGTGTACTAGGGTACTGGGAATTTGTTTTCTTGAGGAACCTGGAATCATTAAATGTTTTTTCTAGAGGAGGAAGTTTTGTAAAATCGTTATGCCATGGGCAAATTTTCTTTGATGTTACTTTTCCCAGAAAGACTTTACTAGGATTAAATGTCTGTCATAGTTCCATATGTTAAAGAAATAAGGGAGTTTGCATGATCATTACTTGTCAGTACAGTAAACTAGGTAGCACATAGCAAGTATTTCTAGGTACGTTTCTGGAAAGAAGGAGTTTCATGTCTGAAAAACAAAGACTATACCTAATTTTAGCGATGACCCATGTATCATGCATTACTAAAATCAAGACATGAAAATAGAGGAAGGAAAAAAAAGAATTAGCAGTATTTCTGATCTCTTAAACAAAGAGAGGAAAGCTTTGAGATGTTTGAACCTATAACTTAAGTTTCAAAAATAAAACCTAGGAAAACAAATGAAATTTTGCTTTAACTGTTGATTTTAAAAGACAATCAGCACAGTTAATAGGCAAGCAATAAATTTGACTTAGAAATACAAGGAAGTTGGGACCACCTAATGCTACAAGTTTGAGCAAAACTACTCTGCAGTACAGCAGTGATAAGAGAATTAACAACAGCAATTATTTTACATGTTTCTGTTCAATTTATCAGCTTTGTTTCCTCAGTAAAAAAAAAAAAAGTAGAGAGAAATTGGAAGAGAAACTGAATTTTAAGTTTTTGTCCTGAAAATTTGTTCCCTTTCCTGTGCTCTTTCATTTTCAGCATGTAACATTTTGTGTTGTGTATCTCAGATCTCATAGTTTGAAATAAACACTTTTTTAAAGAGAGGATATTAAAACCTTTGAATACCACTAGGAGAGCTTGCCAGAAAAACTCTTGAGAAAATTCATAATTCTGGATTAATTGCAGGGTTTGCTTAGGATGGAGTAAATAATACATGAACGGCACACTGAATGATGAGAATTAAATAAAGCACTGAATTCATTCAGTAAGCTCACTCCCCAGCGTATTAAATGAGGCAGAAGTTCTATAGGGATAAAAAGTCACATAAAGACCATCATAATGTATTGATATCAGGATGCCAAGTGAAGATTGCGAAACAAGCTGTACTGATGACACCTGATGATTTTACTTTCAGCTTCACTTTAAAAATGCAAAATGCCTTGTTAAAGGGACATTGATCTTAAAAGGCTCCACTTGTGTTTACCTTTTGTTATAAGATGTATTGTGAAGATTTATTACCCAATCTCTAAAATAGCTTAGAGGTCTTTAGATGAAAATAATTTTTTGAGTTCAAAATAATTTGTAGTTATGACTAATGGAGTCAAGAGTCCTTTCTTAAAACTTTTCACATGCAGGTCACAGCCATCATACAACAGTTGTGCTGTGTTAAGGAGTTTTGCTGAATTTTGCCTTATTTTTAACAGGGTTTATGCTTCGATGAGGGAAGTGTTTTGGTTTTGATGAGGCTTTTTTGCTGTCCTTTTTGGTCATATATTTAGCGTTGTATGATCTGTGATAGTTATTAATTTATTACCTTGTGTGACTGTTGTCCACAGTGCCAGTAGAGAGCATCAGGAAGAAAACTTAAGATTAATATGCAAATGAAATGTTAGAAGTTGCACTTAACTGTTTGTTTCTTTGCAGTTGAAGTCTAAAGCTATTTATTGGGTAATGGAGCTGTAAAGATGTAGAGCGATGTATGTAGCATTCGAAAATGCTGCTTTTATAGTATTCTTAAACACAGGCTTGAAAGTAGTTTAGGGCTCTTTAAAAGCATGTTGTGTTACATTTCTAACATTAGGAAGAAGAGGATGTTAAGTCTTCATTCCTAGATAATATTCAAAAGCTTAATCTTTTTTATTTTCATCACCTTTATAAACATCTTGCTGGCCAGGAAAAAAAGAAATAGGAGAAACCATATTCTGACATAAACACTGTTCTGAAATGGGAAAGTCCAGTGTTCATTCTCTATTGTTCAGAAAAAGAAATAAAATTGACATGTTTTGTCTTTGTTTTTATCTTTTTTAGGTCAATTTTAAGATAATTTTTATTCACTGTTAAAATATGTGTCTTGTAATACTGCAAGGAAGCAAGGGAAACATCTTTCTTCCTTTCTGAAATGTTTATGTTTCACTGTATACAAGTTGTATGGCATGTTTAGGCATTCTGGGCATGTGATATTCTATATAGAGGTACACATGCTGCCTCGTTTTACAAGCACTTGAAGAATTACATTGTTTGCCAACTTTTACAGAGAAAATGGAATGTTATAATTTGAGACTACTGGACTCTGATCATGTTTCATCAGCATTGTTCAATTTACCTTACAGACTGATATGTACTATGCAGCATGTAAAACCATTTCACCAAAGAACATAAAGTTTTATATGTATCACTGCTCATTTTACTTGGTTTAGCAATGTTTTCTCCTACATGTACATAGGAAAGCAAACTACCCCCCATGCTGATGATATTGCAACTCTTCAAGTTTGCATGCTTTTTTCTTTTCTCAAAGAACAAATAAAGCCTTTAGAAAATAATGCTGACCTCTGCACCACTACTGCCCTTGAGAAATTCCTTTGCAATCATAATTCTGTGTTTGAATTTGAGCATAAGATTTAGTAATTTGACTATTAGAAAACTTCTGTAGAAATACTACACTATAAAAATTGTATGTCCCTAATGTTATTGTGTCTATTATTGCTTATTCAGAGTATAAAGTGTTAAAGTCTGAAAACTTGTGGTTGATTAAAGTGTAAAACAAAAGATCTTCGAACAAACTGTAAAGTGTATGTTAAGTCTTGAAATGAGCCCTGTTTAAAAACTGTGTTTTAACTTTTTCTCCAGAGCACACCTGCAACGTCGATACCAACAGTGCAAGTACAGGGCCAGCAGATCAATTTGCAGCCGCCTTCGTACACTGCAGCAAGTCAGCACGCAGAGCAAATGAAAAAACCTGGACAGAACTTCATGTGTCTGTGGCAATCTTGTAAAAAGTAAATAGCTTCTTTATTTAACTACCTCTTACTAACCTGTTACTAATATGTAACAGATGCTTGTTGCATATGTACAATATGGAAGGTGAAGTTACCTTATACTTTGTCAGTGGGGGAAAAAGTGAGAAATGTTGAGGAAGCTGAACTGAAGCTGAGATAGGGGAGTGCAAGACATCTAACTGCTCTCAATTATACTTCAGAGCATATAATAGTATTATGTGGTTTTCTTTTGAAGTATTGGTTCTTCAGTAATAAATAAATATTGTTGTGTTACTTAGGTTTAAAAAAAATAATCCTAGCTTGGAAGCTTGTTCTCTCTGTATTACAAATACAAAAATAGTTACTGTGCTGCAGTTACAAATCATGTCTTGACATTTTATTGTGTTTCCAGCTTCTAGTCTTTTTTGTGTTTCCAGTTTTGCAAGAGCACAGGGTGTTGCACTTCTGTGTCCTGGTCAAAGTCTTATTTAGATTATGAGTAATTTTAGTAATTATGATACCATTTGTGTACCATAGGACTCCAGTGTCACGAAAGGAAATAAAAAGGAACTTAGCCTTAAGTCTAGGCAGCAATGATTAGACTTTTTTTGATTTGTTGTTATTGTCCTTGTCCTTAAATAGAGAGGAGTGAGCTAGTAGCCTTTTGGATATAGGCTACTGGATATAAAAACATGATACTACCCTCATTATCAGTGTGTGTATCTTGACACTGATTTTAAAAATAACAGGTTTGTGAATATGCTTAGTTTTCAATGAAGGGTACAGATTGGTGAAACAAAGGTTGTCAATTAGACACTTCGAAAACAGTGAGAGAAATTGCATCACATAAAGGATGGGAATGAAAAAGGGTGAGACACTTCATCGTTATAGGACAAGACAGAGGGAGCGTAAAGATGAGCTGATTTGGTGGAACACTGGTGTATAGACATTCAGAAAGTTGGGATGAAATGATGGATAAGTTTGTATCCTTGGAACCAATGGTGAAAATGAGGCATTTGAACAGAATTAATGTAATACTGAGGGACACTTAATGTAATTCAAGGATCATTAAGTCAATGCAAGACATACAGGTTTTAGGTAAGACTCTGGTGCTGTGGAAATCTAGAGCTTCCTAAATCATTGCCCTGTTTTCACCTTAAAAGTGGTTTTTGGTTTTTAGGTAGGTGACACTTCTCTTATGTAAAAAATGCGTTTAAGGCTTTAGTTACTTTTACTTCTAATTTTTACTACTTTACTTTTTACTACTAATAAATATAACTGTAGAGCCATACTCTGCTGAACTGCACAATAGATGCATAAACATCTGTGTTGGTACAAGAGTAGATTGTACTGAGGTGGAAGTGAAAAGCTGGGGTGGTTTCTTAAGAGAAGCCTCACCAATTTATACCATCTTGAAAGATTTGCTGAACTCCGGTTTTGAAGTGTAAGTTAGTCAACAGCTTGCTTCTGTGTCTAGAGTTATGCAGGATGAGTTGTGTAGAGTTGAGGTGACATCTAACCCTGGAACAAGCCTGTGTCACATGTGAACTAGGATATGAATATGTGCAGACAATTATTTTTGGCATGGGAGAAGAAACAACAATTTGTATCTGTTTTAAAATATTATTTTAGCAAGTTTTCCTGACATAGAGTTAAGGGCTATGAAGCCCATATTTCACCAGTTGATCTCTATGTTGTATTTCAAATAAGTGTATTATTTCTGTTGCTTTAGTTTCTCCTGTCGTTACTTACTGTACTGGGGTTTGTTCATGGTTAAGTTTCATTATTTTCAAAAGCCTTCACAGATTTTGCATTGTTAGACTGTACTCCATGTGACACAGAGCTCTTGTTCTTGTGCTCCTGCTTTTAAAATATTTATTGCAGCACCATCCTAAAAACGGTTTAAATAAACATTACACTCAGCGTTCTCTGTGCTGAAGAGAGAGCCAAAAAGTTAAGTTAGCATCTTCCTCAAATGTATATTGTTTATTCATATTCCTTCAACAGTCTGATTAAAAACAGGACTATCAAATCTCCTGTGGCTTTCCTGCTTCTAACAGTCATAAAGAAAGATCTAGAATTACCACCTGTTATTGTAACCGTATCTTAGATGTTTTTATTGAGTTGTTAAGCATGAAACAAGAAGAGTGGGTTATTAGTCTACGTGAACTTTACATCCTCTACTTGGTTTCACTCATGATTGCCTAGTGGTTTCTTCCTAGGTATGAAGCAGGCAGGTTCATCATAGAATGATAGAACAGTGTTTCTTTTGTGGTGTTCATAATTAAGTGGCAAGATATGACAGAAGGCAAATTTGTTACAGTCATTTACAGCTGTTTCTCTATGTGTGTTCTTTTGTTTAATTCTCACAACGTATTAGCATTAAGTTTCCCTTCTAGGATGTATTGCAGAAGGCAGTGAAGGCCTTCAAAAGCATTTTATTGGGAATCAGGATAAATACGAATAAATAAAATAGTATGTTCTTTTGCTACCTACTGACTTGGCTGCTGCAGTCAGCAAGATTCCAGAGGCATGAGTGTGGGTTCTGCTGTTTTATTTTTTAAAACTGAATTAGGAAACATTGTACTAAGGTCTTGAAATAAAATGCAACAAATTTCATAGTGTCTGAAGATCACAACCAGATCAGGCACAATTATGCAAATAGTTGTAATGATTGGCCTCTCGCAGATGTATTCAGCTTTAGTATCTGAAGTGGAAGTAAAACTCTAAAAGGTGGCAGTCAGCACACTACTTTGCATTGAGGATGTAACAGAAAGCACATATTTTCCTTTGAAGTTCAGCTGTCTGCAAGTACTGCTAATTGTATTCAGCTTAATTTAAAAGCTGCTGGTTTGTTCCACAGGTAGGCAGAAGATGTCTGCTCTTGAATTGCTTGGTATTTAAACCGTAAATTGGAAACGCTCTTGAATCTCTACTGCCTGTCAAGTCAGCTATTAGTTTAATGTTCTGTTCAGCAGCTGAACAGAATGATGGAGAAATTAAGTGGGGAACAAGAGTCTGGACTCAACTGACCGTATTCTCAGTACTTAAGCTTTTTTTTTTATTATTACTATGTTTAGGTGTTTCTTAAAGGAAAAAAAGTTTTTCTCTGCAAAATGATGGTAAATTTGAATCTTCTTAGCTCAGTGATTGAAGTACAACACTGAATGTGTTACACAGTGAGTGAACCCACATAGCTGAAATAGCTTTATTTTTCTTAAAGCCTTGCCATGTTGAATAAAATTTTTTCAACTATATTTTGGTTTTCACTTATGCCCTGAAATCTGTTTCATCGGTGACAGGAATTATTCATAAATAGGTTTGTGCCCGGCTCAAGTTCATGTACTAACTTTTGCCTTTGTTGTGGATAAACATCTCTCTGATTTCTGAAATCTCAGCTTTTGCTGCAGAGCCAATGTAAAACATCTTATTTTCATTTCCTACTATGGGCTATCTGGACCAACAGCAAGAGGCAGGTGTTTCTCCTTCCCAGCTTCCCTTCAGCACGAGCTGACCGGCATGGAAAAGATTAATGCTTTTTTAGAGAGTAGTATTTATTGCCTATGCAGAAGGTAGTTGCTGTATTACAGGTGGTTATTGCAGTAGGCTTCAGTTTGTATCTAAGACTTGTCTCTGGGTGAAATTAGCTCTTTGACACCTTTATGGGGTTCAGGTACCAGTATCTGTACCTATCAATTGCAAGTTTGTTTGCATAATGCACAGTATTGAAATGAGTAGTAGGATGTGGAAGGAGGTGGCTGGATCAAAGCATCTACTGATCTGCTCTTCACATGCTGAGAGTTGTGACTTGAACTTGTCCATAAATGACTGGGGTAGGTTTAAGATGTTGCTTCATCCTTACTGTGAGGCCCTGATTGGAGCTCATCTCCCTCTTGGCACTGTTCAGCCCAGTGAGTTCAGTCAAACATCTCAACACAAATACTTCTCTTGTTAACCGAAACTAAAGTACCGGCATGTGAACCCGAGTGGCTGAGGTGGGTGCATGTGTTTCCTCCTCGGTAAGACTGCTGCGCCAGTGGCATCCCTCCAGCAAGTGTGTGAAGACAGCTGGTGGTAATGACTTCCCAAAGGGCAGCAAGGAGGTTCCTAGACCTCTTCTGTCCAAGCCTTAAGTGGGTGTTGATGAGCTGGGTTAGTTGTATTGAAATGAATTGCAAGCAGCTATGTCTTTTGTTTATTTTGGCCATTTTTTCTCTGTTGAAGTAAGGGATGTAATTTGTTAACACTTGATACGTTTTAAGGTGTATCTAGACTAAAAAAACCACACTTTGGGTCATTCACTACTTTCATTTAATATTGTTTGAAATATAGTAGTTCTCCGTTACCATCTGATATATGTTAAAATAACACATCTTCTGGCTGTGTGACAATTTGACACTGTTTAAGAACTGCTGACTCACCAGTATGTTGAGGTGGCATTCATAGTGAGTTGTGACTTTTCTACCACTTTAAAGTGGAACAAAGCCCTTATCGGGCTGAACTCGCTGTGAGGGTATGTCACGCCTGAGCTCTCGCCAAATAGAACATACAGAAAACAAAAAATATACAGTCGAGAGTATTACAGAGCCAGGCTTAGGACAATTTCATCTTTTATATTGCTGCAGAAGCACTCAATTTGCTGAAATACCTCATGTCCTGTGCTTTGTGGCTGTCAGCAAGCAAAGTGCTTATTTTGAGGTTTTGGAAAGTCATTTGAAAATTGAGGTTTAAGTGAAGGTGTTAAAAAGGGTCACATAAGTGACATTTTTCAACTTCTGTGAGCATCAGGAAGTGACATCTAGCCATTTTCCTGATATTTAGAATTCAGGTGCTAAAGAGCACTAATTTTAGATTGATCTCTTATTCCATCAGTTTTGACAAGCGTGCAGTATTGAGAGCAAATAGGACAAATGGTGTGCATCTCTTTTTCCCAGTTAAAGTTTAAATAAGGTCTGAGTATAACTGACAGTAAAGAAGGAAATCAGGAAAAGGAATACATGAAACCCAAATTTTTAGCTGTTTATTACTGTATTTGGCTTGTATTGCAGAGAATGGATCTGTTGGAATTAACATGCATTATTTCTTTGGTAAAGTATAAATAGAAAAATAGAAGCATGATATTTCAATTGGATTTGGCAAAACCATATTGCCATTTATTAGTAGCTCACTGGTCATATATGTACATGTTTTCCTTTTAAGATTTGTGACTTTTCATTTTATCAGTGCATGTCTTGTTTCAGAAAATAAAAATGTTTAGCCAGCATGTGTTTGTGACATTTGTGATTTACCATTATCTGAAAAAAAAAAAACCAAAACCCAAACACTTAAATTCCCCTCCTCTTTTTCTAGGTGGTTTCAAACACCATCACAAGTTTTTTATCATGCAGCAACTGAACATGGAGGAAAAGATGTCTACCCAGGGCAGTGCTTATGGGAGGGATGTGAACCTTTCCAGCGGCAGAGGTTTTCCTTCATTACCCATTTACAGGTGCAGATTTTCTTTCACTTACTACTTCAGAAAATAGTACAAATTTCATGGTAAATTTTCACACACTTTTCTCACTCTTCTTTTTGTTTTCCTCAAACAGGATAAGCACTGTTCCAGAGATGCTTTGCTTGCAGGATTAAAGCAAGATGACCTTGGACAAGCAGGAAGTCAGAAGCCTTCCAATAAGTAAGAGACCTGAGCCTCATTAGCAGTAGTGAAAATAAAAGGATTAGAAATGATTGGAAGAATGTGTGTACTTATAACTTGGCTTATCAGGTGAAACTCTGCATATGTAGGGTCTATAACAATAATCAAATTTGAGGTCCATTACAGTAAGACAAAATGGGCAAAAGAGGGATTAGATTCTGATGTGGGAGATACAAAAAGAATAGCTAATTTTTTAAGATATGTTGGTGAATACTCTTCGATGAATGTTGTTCTCAACATATTCTCTTGATTTTTCCCAACTGGATAGTGATTTATAGCTTTTATTGTAACAGGAAAGTGCTTGTAATCCAAATAGAAAGTTATTCATTGTTTACAGTTCAGCTGTTTCATGCAGCTGAGATAGATAGTCTTGTAACTTGCTGTATTCCTTCCAGTTTTGTGGTCTAAATTTGTGCTGATTTCATCTAGGAACTCTAGTAATAAACTTTCCTTTAGACAAGCAAACAAGATAAATGCCAATTCATCTGAGTCTTCTAATTTTGTGCTGCTACCTGGAACCAGCTTTGGCTCTCCTCTTTCCCAAAATGATTCCAGCCATCTGGAATTAATATTGGAGAGTGCAGCCCTGTTGCTGTGGGGTTGTGGGGATGGTTATGTTAATATTGGAGTTATTCAGGGTTCAGTTACATGTATAATTATATTAAGACTAGGTCTTTGTTAGTAACTAACTGGAATCTCTTTGTTGCAAGCTAAAGAGGTAATTACATGGTCTCAGGCAGATTTTTGCAGTCTATTCTGTGGCTGGTTAAATTGCTACCAAGCTGCTGGAGGCAGCAGAGAAGGCTGAGTATGGAAGCTGAGAAATTTAGTTTGGGAGTCTTTTTATTTTTAAATATAAACAAACTTCTTAACACAGTCTTAGGATTGCTTTATGGTGCCTTGTTTCATTACACTGAACAACATTCAAAACTCTGAAAACCACAAAATGAAGAACGATGGTAATGTAGTCTTAAATACTTGGTAAGTGGGAAGTGTAGGGCTGATACCATCTATTAGCATATTGTGATCTCAACTCTGCCTTTTCAGAAAGATTCTATCACACTGATAACACATCCAGTAGCTCTGTGTCCTTCACAGGATTCTTTAAAATTGGCACAGGTACTCATTAGAAAAAGCGATCATGCATCATCTTGTCTAAGACAGAATTCCCTAATTAGGTCAGATTTAGAAAGTAGGAATTTATATGCACAACCAATTCTCTCTGAAATATCGAGACTGCAATATCACAAGATACTAAGGATGTGATTTCAGAATACAAGTTGAAATAAGAGCATTCTGTTACTCAAAGTAGGATGTTTTGACTCTCGCTGCCATCCCTTGTTCCTTCTCATGGCTATGCACTGCTTACAGTGGGAGAAATAGCTTTACTTTTTGTCTGATTGTGTGGTAAATCAGTACTGTTTAAAAAACAAAACAAAACAAAAAAGCAAACCTAATCAGTCAAAAAAGTGGGATTGCCAGATGGGTGGAATACACTTGCCTTACAGTTAGTTGAACAGCACCAGTACAGGAGGTGGGCTGGAACAAATATAAGGGATGAGACCTTTCTCTGTCAATGCTCATGACAGCTAATACACTCAGATGTTTTACTAAAATCAGAGGGGTTACACATCTGTTACTCTCTTTCCTCATGTCTCCATTACTCCTCTTTTACTGAAGAAGAAACCAACAAACAGGAATATTTTGATGACGTGTGATGTGTAACCCACATAATCTTACAGCGCTGCCATAGAGTTACGTTTGCACTAATGCATACATGAGGGAGACAGGACTTCATCACTTGCTTTCCAGAATCAGTGACTGGTCAAATGAAAGACTAAGCATGCTCCAACAGGTCACCTCAGGTTGGCTTTACATTGTCATGTCTGAAAGCTGACTTAAAAGGTTTTGGCTTAAATCATTTTTTTGAGTCCTAGAAAGTTGTCACATATATCAGCACACCACTGATGGTCCGTATGACTAAACTCTTGTATGGAGCTGAAACAACTTAAAGAACTGGTGCTGAGATGAAGCATGTGTATACCATCAACTTTTAGGCATTAATTAGGTCAACTTCCTTCACTTAATCCCTCAGCGTTTAGTAAAAATATACCTACCTCGGAGAGTGCATATAGGGTGAGTGTTATTGGTGCTGGAAGAAAAATCTGTGGAACATAGTGTAACAACCAAGGGCTCATTCCCCTAATCAGTCATCATTTGTGTCTATCATAACACCATACATACTTGAAAAAATCTGTAGTGGAACCAGGTAGGCGAAGTTAAGCTGCATTACAGAGTTGGTTGTACACCTTAATTCTGTATTTTTTGGCTTTAAAAGTTGTATTATATTAACTCTTCCTCTTCTGGTTTTCAGAGGTAGCTGAATGTTACATTCTGGAAGGTCAGCTAGCGCGAGCAATTAACTGTATGTTGACTGTAGCTTTGTGCATTTGAATCTTTTTGGATTCACATAAGTTTTATTTCCTTGTTGCCACTGAAGCAAAGGTGGTAGCGTGAGCTACCAAAAATATTTGTCATGCACCAAGGGTGGGGCAGGAGGTAACTTTAAATCAAAAGATGAATGGTATGGTTTGAAATTAAGTTGATAATATAATTGAAGAAATTCAAGAAATCTAGATTTTTTTGAGAGAGATACTTGCCCACAAACGCAAGTCAGTCCACTTGATGTCTTAGTAACTTTTAATCAACTTCTTTTTTTCCACAATGAAAAAGAGAAGACAATCTTTTAATATCTTCCTAGTTCATTGCAACTGTCTTTTTTTTCAGTATTTCTAGAATTGAGAATAGCACAATAGCACTTCAGCTTTCTAAATTACAGTATGATAGCTGTTGGAGAGAGACATTCGGAATAGCCTCCACTGATGAATCCTTGTTCTTCTCAATATAAGGAAAAAAAAATGTTCCAGAAATTAAAAATTAAGCTGACAATTCCTTTACTGTGCTATTCAGTCTTCTAGAAACATATGTCATTGCCTAACAGTTTCTTAATTCAGCTCCCTTTACTTCATAAAGGTTTTCAAACTTACTTCCATTCAGGAGAGAATGACAGTGTGATTATGAGCTAAGTTTTTAGGGAGGAGTTTGTCTTTTACTGCTAGTTAATTTTCTGTTTCATGATTTAAGACCACTCATATGAACCCTTTTTCTAATTTTTGACTGGTTTTCCCTGGTAGAATTTCAGATTATGAAGAAAGTCTCTTTGAATAGAGAATTCAAGTTTTATTTATGCCTAAATAATACTCTTACAGGCTAACTTTCCTTTTAAAAAGTGGAACACTTACATGTGATTTATACTACCTTTGCAAGTAAGAACTACTGTGTATTTATAGTGTGTTGAGATGTTCTTACCAAGTTCTACCAGGGTATTAAAAGACTTCATAATTACATTGTTCAATATATTGAAGTATGGTGATACTTTTCACCATTGATGGTGCAAAGCTTCCCTTTGAGGTGACGTTACGAGTCTTACTCATTTAATGAAGTTTCATGTTTATACGTTCTAAACTCTATGAGTAATTTCGAAGTTCTGCACGTAACAGCTTTGACTTCAGTGTTAATACTGAAAATGAAGAATTTTGCTTCCACTGTGTTTGTTATTTGTACCAGCTTTATAAAATACCCTGCTTAATTTATTAATCTCAGTCTGAAAACTGCAGTAACAGGTAATTGGTTTTACAAATGTTTGATCTGATTTAACAATTGGATTTTTATGTCTTAGATCGTAACTTAAATCATGTTACTTTGTATTTCTCCTCACTAACCACAGTTAATATATATTTTGTATTGTCATAGTATCTAATGGTCTTGATGAGTAGAACAGCTATATTTCAAGGACATTCTCTGGCCAGATCTCAGATGACATTTGCATAGCTGCTATCACAGTTCCTGTTAAATTCTATCTGATAAAACATTCCTTTAAGTAGGTACACTTCAGGAAGTTGGTATGTCATTAGTACAATACAATACTTCTCCATCACAGTATTATGGGTGAGGAGCAGCACTTCTTCAAGAGAAGTGTTTTTTCACATAAAATACAGCCCGTGACTCTTCTGGAAGCTGTGCAATAAGATTTATCTCTGTGAAAACAAAAGGCAATTCACATATCAGCACCAAGTATTAATGGATCTTTATGTCTCTGTTCAGATAGGTTAAAAATTGTCAAAATAATTTTTCAGAGTTGTTAAACTTCTAGAAAGTGGTGCAAAGCTTATTTTTATTAATTCTTTCTTTACTAATGTAGGCAGCCAGCTGCAGGGGGTACTGCCTCTACTCCCAGAGCACAGAAGGCCATTGTGAATCATCCAAGTGCTGCCCTAATGGCATTAAGGAGGGGATCAAGAAACCTTGTCTTCAGAGATTTCACAGTTAGTATTGTGTGACTCAAGTATTAGATACTAATTGTTGCCTGTTACTATGGAGCTTTTATATTTTCTTTTTTCTCTTTGCTTTTGTAGGATGAAAAAGAGGGACCAATAACTAAACACATCCGATTAACAGCTGCCTTAATATTAAAAAATATTGGTAAATATTCAGAATGTGGTCGCAGGTAAGCATCGAACGATTCTTTTAATACCAGTGGGCAATGTTGGTTTTGTTGTTTTAAGTACCAAACATACGTGGGTTTTACTTATCTTTTAAAAAAACCCCAATAAGTATATTGACAAGACAATTTCTTTATCAGTTCTGCACCATTTAGTTCACTACACAAGCGCTCAGCATCATTTCTCTAAGACAGTATTTGTGATCCAGACTTTTGAAATGCAAACTTGACAGGCCAAATCTTGGGAGACAGATGAGAGAAGCCTTTGCTGTGGGTCTGTCCCTTTTCCTCCTAAAGGCAGTATTGCATAACTCTGCAAATTTAATTTTTCTATAAGCAACTTCCCACTGGAGGTACCCTTTTATCTCAACTTGAGAAAGGGGCGAATGAGCCCTTACGAACATTTTCTTAAGTTGTGAAGTGACACGGTTGCATTGCATACTTGTTGCCTCTCTGTTGCTTTCCCTTTCAAACAGGAGCCAACTCTAATAAATTACTCCATCAGCTTTCCTCTCACTTGTAGTAAA
>JAOXJM010000001.1:33259965-33275747 GCA_026413425.1 Tringa solitaria
ACCTGGTCTGGTGGGAGGTGTCTCTGCCCATGGCAGGGGGGTTGGAACTCAATGACCATTAAGGTCGCTTCTAACCTGAACCGTTCTATGGTTCTATGAAGTCAAACTCACTGAAAACAAACACCGCGTAAAAGGAGGGGGAGCCCTGACAACACAAAACAAAATTAAATATACATATGTAGGTAAGTACTAGTGATTACATCGCTCTCTGAATTAAAGCAGTGGAGC
Organism: Tringa solitaria; assembly: GCA_026413425.1. Lineage (NCBI taxonomy): Eukaryota > Metazoa > Chordata > Aves > Charadriiformes > Scolopacidae > Tringa > Tringa solitaria. The sequence continues at coordinate 33,260,194 of JAOXJM010000001.1, forward strand.
CAGAGTCATTGAAGGCCAAACACAGACTACTGCCGGCTTCATGAAAAGAATTTAAGAATTTATTAGAAACTGTTAAGCGCTACACAAAACTAGTTTTTAGAGTATTTTTTTTTTCTTTTCAGTAGACAGCACTCCAGCCGTTTCGCTACAAACACTGAACTGTGGACGCTGGCGAGCAGCCGCTGCGCTCCCCACATCCCTCCTCAGGCTGAGCACAGGGAGCTGGCGGGAGCAGCGCAAGGAAAGCCCTCTCCTCCAGTCGCGTGAGTTGACAGAAGGTGACACCGTTCGGTATTGTTTTCCTCAAGGCAATTGGGATGGAAGGAATTCCCGACGCCCGGGAGGCATCAAGGGGGGGCTCGACGTCCTCAGTGCTTCGCCCTCAGTGCTCCTGCAGGGCGGGACCTTCAGAGGTTCAATAAATAGAAATACAGCTTTCACACTTTTTTAACAAAAAACAATACCCCGTGCCTTCTCAGGCAGCCACACCAACAGAGCCCTTACCGCTTTTCAGGAAAAATAGGAGGAGAGTCTATGTATTAAGGCAATGCATTTTTTTTTTTTTAATTTGACATAGAAATTGTAACGAACTGCATATTTTCTGAGTATTCCATCATAAAAAATAGTTATGGATCACATGCTACTCTACCCGATATTCTTCATTTGAAATACAGTGGAGCATCACTATAGTCACTGCCCCAGCAACGTGGCAGCAGGTGACAGCTGATCTTCCAGCCAGGAGCTGCAAAATAAGAAATTAATGACCCCCCTCTTCCCAGTTTAAACCCTCCATTGGTCCTTCCCACCCAATTTCCACCTCTCCTCTAAAAGGAAAAAAAAAACCAAAACCCAACCAAACCCCACAAAAAGTTTGTCTGTCTCCTGAAAGGAGCTTTATAGCAAGGCTCAACTGTATAGAGTAAAAAGATATAAAAAGTCATTCAAATCCAAAGAGTCAGAGACGGAAAATGTAATAAAAATAGTTACGCACGGCGTGAGAAACCAGGAGAGACATAGCAATTTGCTACAACATTTTTTTTTTTTCAAAAAGTGCTAACCCATTTTAGCTTAAAATAGTTCAAGAGATCATACAAATTGCTACCACACTGTAAAACCGAGTATTTTGAAAAAATCTAAAACCTGGCTTGACTGTAGAAAATGCATTATATCTGTTTCTAATTTACACAGTATTTTTCTTTAGGCACACAAAAATAAATATAGACAGTCAAATGCTGCATTAAGTCTGTAGAAAGCTATAGTTAAATCCGAGTGAGCAATTGTGATAAACATCACATTTTTTACACATATATCTCTCTCTATATACTCGTGTGTGTGTACAGGGGTGTGTATCCCTTATTTCATCCTCAGGCTTCCGTAAAAGTTACTTACAGGGTAAGACTGTGTTTTCTGCCACCAACAGTTAATCTGGGTACCAGGAGGTAATTTCTCAGAGAAACAGATTGATGCTTTTTTGACAAAAATGGTTTATTCCTGCTGTTGGGCCAGGAGCCCTGGGCTGGAGCAGAAGCCGGGCTGAGCTAACGCCGGAGGCACGTGGAAGGGCTGGAGGGGGAGCGCTGGAATTCTCTCTGTGCTGGCTGGGAGCAGGGAACAACTACTTCTATCTCAGAGCACGGCTCCTTCTCCACCCCAATCCAGAAGGATCCCAAGCTGCTCTTTCCATAAGGAACGCGTACCTAAGAGAGTGGTTCAGCCCCTCTCCCTGCTGCTACCTCACTGAAACCGGTTTTACCTCCCTGGCTGTCCCCACACCTGCGTGTGGCACCTCTGCCACCCTCCCTGCCCAACAGCGCCCGGGGAAGGAGAAAAGCTGCACCTCACCTCGGATGGCGCCCACTCCACGACACTGATCCACCCTACCGGCCCTGCTTCCCAAAGGAAAGTATCATGCACTGACTGGCACAACTGGCCATCTCTGATCAAGCCTAGGAATACATTCCAGCTGGTTTTGCTTTTACTTGAAGAAGAAACTGATTTACTTTTCTGACCATCCAGCTCTCGCTTGCAAATCCCCTACTGGCTCAGGACAAGGTCAGACCCCAGCTGAGGCTGTCAGTGTGGGGTGACGGAGGGCTCTCAAGCACATCACAGTTATTCAAGGTCATCCCACTATCTTAAAACAAACTGAAAAACGTCACAAACGAAACCAAGCAGCATAATTTTTATTTGGTGTTACAACAGAGGTGCAGCGCCCGGGGCTTTGGGCACCGCATTTCACTGTTTATGATTTCTCTTTTTAAAATCCAAACAGTTCTCCTGTTCAGGCGACTCCATGTGCTTTTTTTTTTTTTTTCTTATATACACATTGTGACCCCTGCATTCAGCCTGTCCAGTTAACGCTAGAAATATTTGTCAAGGCAATACATTATTTTATCTTTGCTATAATTAAGGAGAAATCAAAAGAAAAAAAAAATTTCCTTTAATCTGACCGATTACACGTACTGTACATACCTGTTCCAAACCCAAGGTACTCAGACAGAAGTTTCTAATTTAATGCACTCTGTTATTCAAGTCAAAACGCTGTACATCTAAGTATCCACACAATCGTACATTCCTAATGATTCTTCTTTACACCTTTATTTTTCTTTTTTTTTAAACATCTGTTTTTAAAAAGGAATAAAGAAGTCGCCCTGTAGATCTATATTTCTTTAGAACAAAACATTATATACTATATTGAAAAATAATTTTATCAAAACCAGATTCAAATCACTGTCATGTACAATTTTTCAGATAACGGTTCATGTTGAAATTGCACTTTGCAGATAGAATAAAATTAAAAACTGAAACCACGTTCTATTTCATTTCCTTTCACAGGAGACTGCTTCTTCGGGATTTTTCTTCCGCGAATGTTTATATTTGTCTACATACGCTTTCACTAGATTTGCCACTTTTGCAGAATTAACTTCTCCGCTCTTGCTATGACAAACCTACAATAGTTTTAAAGGAAAAAAAAAAAAAGTATGTTTGAAACACTGCTGTTCACTGGCCATTGTTTCATGCTATTTATTCATCTTCCCAACACTCCAGGTTTCCCCATCCAGGCAGGACACCTTGGAAAACTCCTGGTATTTCCCCAACTGCTCCCCAGTCCCCACTCAGCTCTTTCAAATGAGTGAGTCATGTTCTGAGGAGCTGAGAAAGCTCTCATGGATGGAGAAAGACCAAGGTATTTTTGCTTTTCCTGTTCCCCCTCCCAGCAACTACCAGTTGTTCCCACAAGATCCAGGAAACCCACCCCAAGCCCCAGGTCAACTGCGACGTACGCATTTCAGATGAACAGATCGACTTACTTTATCTACAGCTTTGCGCACAATTTCTTTGTATTCTTCCTTCGTGATGTCTTTATTTTGGTAGAAAGGCTTAATAGCTAGTTTGACCTCTTGTGCCGCTTTTTCTTGAATTAACAATTTCTGATGAAAAAACAAACTTGAGTTTTAATTTCCAGTGCCTGCGCATGTATCTCTTTATTCATCACAAATTAAAACTTCACAGGTCAAAGTTACTCCAGAAGACCAGAAAACCACACTCCCCTCGCTCCCGTTTCAGCTGCCTGTCTTCTACTAAGAAGAGAATGTTGTCCCACAGCAGCTTTTTAGTCATAATAGTGCTGCTTTAAAGAAAACTATATTAAAAAGAGTCAGCTTGCTAGTTTAATGTCCTGCAGCCGCCATGGAAATATCACGTATATGACGGCATTAAGTATATGACACACAAGGGCTATTGTCATAGTTTGCTATTTTTTAGCATCTCAATTTTTTAATTTTATATAAAACATATATATATATATTAAAAAAACCCCATATAGATATAGATTCTGAACTTTGAACTTGCCTGGTCCTTCTTGGAGCTATCTGCGCTGGCTTCCACCGTTACACTCGCTTTGTTTTCTCCTACTTTAACCGCTGCATTGGAGCTTTTGACGTGACTTGACGACGTGGCGTTACCCGAGCTTGGTCCCTGAACTGTTCCCACGCTTCCCAGGACTGCCGCTGGAGCAGGCAAGGCTGGAGCACTCATGTTATTACTCACGTGAGCAGCATTTGGAATACCCTGTTTTAAAAAGTTACGGGTAGTTAACACGTTACCCTGCAGCGTGACAACGTGCCTTTCGAGAAGTCTCAGCAGCTCTAGAAAGAGCATCGATACTACACGCTTGGGTTGGTTAGCTCATTTCCACACTGTCCATTATTATGGAAGGTACAGAAACGATATCAGATCCACTCAAAGGAAAAAAAATAAATATAAAGCTTGAAAAGTAAGGCATCCTCCATGTCACCTCCATGCAGTCGCTCAATTCTGGCTCTGATCCCGCTGAGAAAGCAGGCAAAGCACGCAGCAAAGAGGCAGGGAGGGTTTTGGCACAAGGGGAAGGGAGCTTAGGGCTGCACAACCTCTCTGCTTGCCACAGGAGAGCACAAGAAGCCCTGTTCTGTATATCAGAGTAACGTTTTTTCCCAAATCAGCACCTAAACATACATATAAAAAGTTACCTTCAAACACACTTGCATTCATGCATCCTAATGAAGCCGCTTTGAAAACATTTATTTTCATGTTCCTTATCAGCTTGAACTTGTGAATGGATTTCAAACGCAAACAAAGCGACAAGTCTACTCCAGGCTAGAGGTGAGACACTGGCTGAAGCACCAGGGGCTGTTCTTCAAGGAAAAGCCATTTTCTGTAGGTTTCCAAACATCACCAAAAGACCATGGGCACTGTTAATACTTTGCAATGGAAAAATTTAGTAGCTCTCAGACCTGCGATAGAGGTCATTTTTAGTAAAAGCCAAGAACACAACATGTTTCCTGTAGGCTACCCCAAACACAACTCTTTTTGCAGGTAATTGGCACTACTTATTTTCACATCTGCATTTATCCAGATGGAAAATAATGAGAGAGGAATTTGAGCTCCTTGGGAAGGCCACAGCTATTGAGCTGTTACAGTCAGTAGACTAAAGCTCACCAGTGTGCGCTCTTCATCTTCCTCTCAAGAGGAAGGGCAGGTGGAGCCCTGCAGTATTCACTGATTTGTATTGTGCTACCACCAAGGACTCGTTCAATGAAAGCTCAAAGCAAAAGCAGCAGCTCCCAAGAGCATCCAGGTGCACAGAGACCATTCCAAAGAGCAGGGAAGAGCAACAAATACAACAGGGGCTTTCCTAACAGACAACTGTATTTGGGAGCAATAGCAATCTTTATAGGAAGGTTATTTATTGCTGCACCTGACACTATATTTCAGAGAGGTTTGTAGCCTATGTTCTGACTTCTTACATTTTTAGAGGTTAAACCTACTGAATTTCCAATTGTGAAAATATTTTAATTACAGACAGCAGGCTTTAACGAAATCAGCAAGCAACCTACCAGCATTTTAGTTCCAAGAACACCTTACTGTTTTACCTTGCAGAGTATGAAAGTATTTCATCCATCTGGCCTGTAACCCCACCTGGTATCCCCCACAGTACTTAACTCCTTTTGTTCTAAGTTAATGAATATGAATGGATATCAGCAGCTGGAAGTGAAAAGGATGCAGGTAATTTATCAGTTCCCTTCAAATCTTTAGAGATGATGCATGAAAACAGAGGGTCAGAAATCACTGTAGTAAGACATCACTTTTTCAACCTGGAATGCAGGGAAAGCAATTTAGTTGAGAGCGGGCAGCCTGCAACAGGAGGAAAGCACAAACCTCACTCAGCCCCCAAGGAGCCCTTTACACATCACAGACACAGAGTTACATCCCCCTCGTGGGGCCATGCATTCTCCTGGAAGTTGTTCACATATTCCTTTCCCTGATATGAAAGCTCTTAATACATAAACAGCTGGCCACAGGAGGAGCTCACATACCCAGAGGTTGTTTTAAGATATCTTGAGAGGCACAAAGAGATGGCCTGACCTGCCCCAGGCAGGGCAGAGTCTTTTTGAAAGTGGAGAAATGAAGTGGGAGTTAGGCTGGAACAGGGCATGCAAAAACAGGAGAATCGGGCAAGAAGGGGAAATTAAATATACCAAAGAAAGCTTGGAAATTTTAAAGACGCAAAAGATTAAACAGAAAAAACGTGTGTGTGTGTGGGGGGAAGCTGCTGAGATACTGACAGCTGGAGAATGGAAGTGTGGAACAAATGGGTGCCATGCAGTCCTCGACAGCTTTCCTCTGCTGATACACCACACGGGATGAGAACCACAGCACAGAGGCTGGGGCCGCTTCCTAACGCTGCTGCAAGGGGATTCAAGCATAAGCTCAAGAATCAGATTTTGAAGGGGAAACCTTAGTTTTGGAAACAGGGCACTTCCAAGAAGAAAAAGGTAATGGACAATGTTGATGGAATTTTTCAGCATTCCATTCCCAGCCGGAACACCTCATTACCACAAAACCCCAGTTATGGTGGCATGTGTTATTATTTAAAAGCTACAGCCCCATAACAACTGATATCCTCGTGGATACTTCCACTTCAAATTTGGTGTGGGGTGGAAAAAGCCAGGCAAGAGAGAAAGAAACGGCAAGTATAAATTTATCAATATTATGGTTATTTCCATAGAAGAAATCCATAACTGATATTCCTTCAGAACTGCTCTTGCCGTGGCTTCCGCTAAAGCCTACCTGCAGTTGTTTTCCATCCTGCTGGGAAGCGATGTAGCTGACTTGTTGAGATGGTGGGGGTGGAGGTGGAGGCGGAGGTAATCCCTGAGACAAATTAGCGGGAGCAGCTACCTGTATGAGAGGCACTCCGGCAGGGAGGTGCATGGGCATGGGAGGGTGCATGTTGAAAGGATTTCGTGGCATATTCATCATGGGAGGAGGGACACCCACTGGGTATGGGAAGATGTTCATGGGCTGGTGCTGGGCGTTCACTTGTGGCATTACATTCATTTGCTGCTGCATCATATTGATTGGTAACTGAGAACCGTCGCTTTGCTGGCTGCCTTGGTCTTTGAGGTTTGGATCTGTCAAAAGATAAAACAGACAGTGTATGAAGCAGAAAATCCCTACTTTATAAAGTAGAAGTGGAGCCAGGTGTCTGAACTCTTCATGAAGGACGGAGTATCAAAAAGCTTAACATTATTACACTCGTCACCAGACACGTCACACAGCCAATGCTAGTTTCTGAGCTTAAAAGGTTTGGGTTACTATGGCAGCCTGCATTTTGAATTTCTATTTTCTCTACTTTTTCCCACAGCACAGCTAATAAATTATTTCATCACAATGAAAGGAGTAATTCTCCCCTAAAGAGCAGGAAGACAACATTAACTTATCCAGCTTCCGCAATTGCAGTCACACCTTATCCCATCCGCAGTGCCCTCCTCCCCTTGGCCCGATTCACACACACTCACTGTAGCCCTTTTTGGTAACTAGAGAAATACTCTGCTGGTTTGGCTTTTTTTTTTCACTGAATAATATATCATCCTCAACCAATTTCAAAGATGTTCAGATTCAGAAAGAGCTGTTCAAAACCCCTGTAATGGTACAACAGGTGAAGCCTAAAAGTAAAAATAACCTCTTGGGGTGGCAATTATTTAAAAAATTGCTACCTCACTCTATCTTCAATAGAAGCCAAAATATTAAACTCTAGATACAAGCAGCAAACCTTCCACAAGTCAAGAAATTAGTTCTGAGAAACGGCTGATGGGTTATAATTAAGATATCTTTCCCTTAAAGTCCCTTCCTTGAGGAACCCTGTCACTTAATTCACAGGGACTGGTATTTAAACGCTTATGCCTCACCCCAAATCACCTTTTTTAAAGATCACGGGATAACAGAATGACGGAGGTTGAAAGAGACCTATGGAGACCATCCAGTCCAACCCCCCCTGCTCAAGCAGGGTCAGAAAAAGCAGGTTGATTGCCAACCCAGCCTGTTTTATCCAGTTTTGAGAGATGACTGTCTTGTTCTCAGCTGAATTCATGTTCCAAAAGTGAATATAACAGCATGATTGGTCCAGAACAATGTGAAATAAAATCTGCAAATCACACAATACTTTCAGTTAAAGGTTTGATAAATTTTGCCTGCAGCAGGCTGAAGGTTGACAAAGTTGCCTCAAAACTAAGAAGCCACCAATGCAGCCACTAAGAAGCCACCTCTGAAAAGAGGGAGAAAACTGCTGGCATATAGGATGAAAATGGATAAAACCAAAAGACAAAACGAGAAGCCAGTAGGAAAGTGCAAGTGTGGTTGCCTTCAGAACTGGATTTTACAGGTTTTTAAATACAATAGGCATCTGTGTCTTACTTCAGAGCATTAATAATCTGTGGATGACTTCTTAGCTGTTCAGAATCAATCTCATCCACAGTTAACTCACTTTCTACCAAAAAGGCTTTTTTCTGTCAGGGTGGTTAGTTTTTTAGATATAAAATAATCAAAAGTATTAGGCTTCTATTGAGGCTTTCGAGGAATTTTAATGAAGTGCAGTAAAAGTACCACTTTTGCATTTCTAAATCTCCCTCGTTTTTTTTAAGCTTATTTAAAAACAAGAAAAACATCAACAGAATGATTTGTCATGTCTACTGTGTGGGTCCGCACAGGCAAATGCAAACCTCCTTGAAAAAAAATTACCCTTTTTAAAAGGGGTGTGGAGGCTAAAAGTAACCATGAAGAGGACATGCTTTCTCTTCAACCAAATCGATTTACTTCAGTAGCACTCTTCAGATGCATAATCTTAAATTATGTCTGACTTTAAGCAAAACCAAAAAGCCACTAAAAGGCCACAAAACCACAAGAAATCTCTAAACTCCACACCTGCCATCCTCCATATTGCAAAAGGCTACCGATTCACCTCAAATTATTTTGAAGAGCTAGTCAACTCAAGATGGGTCAACGTGACTAGGATTTTACTCGGCTATTGCAGCTGTGACCAAGCTTTTATGTTTCAAAACTATGAATACCTTGTTCAGGTGTCTCCTCTTCTTGTCTCATTCCCCATCCAGACTGTGGGCTTGATGAATTGCGTCCTCTTCTTGAATAATAATTCTGCACATCAGCAGGTAAAGTCTTTCTCACAGCCCAGCTCGATGCAGATGTCCACCCAGATCTGTCAGCAGGCGTATCGAAAGAGTAATCTTGTTCATTCTTACGCTTGTATGGCTGATGCTCTGGGAACCTTGAAGTTTCATTCCCAGAACCATTTGAGTTCCCTGAGAGAGGTTTTCTATTTTGCCAGTGATTTTCACTCTGGTCTCCATACATGAAACTACCTCTTCCACGCCCTCCTCGGCCACGCTGACCTCTCCCTCGATTCGGGATCCAACCCGAACCAAAGTTTTTATTCCAAGAGTGCCCTGAATTATCATGCCTGCCGTCTTCCCAATGTGGTTTCTCTCTCTCTCTGTTCCTGACTTCAGGAACGGAGTTTATTCTTTCCATTACCCAGTCTGGACAATCATTCCTCCGCTTGTCGGAAGAGCACTGATCCTCATTGGTTTTTTCTGCATTGTCTTTCTCTTTTTTAAAACTTTCATTCTGTTTCTCTTGATCACTTCTTCTGTATCGATCATTTCCTCTCGGACTCCTCCAGCTGTCATTTGGCCATCTCTCTTTCCATCGAGGTGAATGACTGTCCCTCTCATTTCTAGAGAAGGAAGAACCTTTATTTCTTGTCCTAGATCGTGATCTTGACCTCGATCGTGACCGTGACCTAGACCACCTCCTATTTCTTCTGTCTCTGTCACGATCTCTTCTTTGACTATCTCTATCACTGCTTCGAGATCTAGATTTTTGCCTTGGAGATGAATCCTTAGTTCTTGACCGAGAAGATGATCTCCTGCTTTCCCTGGCAGTTTCCCTTTTGGGAGACCTAGATGGTGCTTTTTTCTCATCTTTGAGTGCTTCTCTCTTTGGAGAACGAGATGAGGATCTCCTTCCCTCCCTCACAGTTTCCTTCTTGGGTGATCGTGAGCTCCTATCTCTGGTCATCTCCCTTTTAGGAGATGGCGATTGAGATTTCCTGCCCTCTCTCCTAGAAGGAGACCAAGTTGTTGATGGAGAGTGAAACCTAGACTTTCTAGTTCGAGTCTTTTTCTGGGGTTCTGACTGGCACTCTGCTTCTTGAGGAATACTTTCATCTTTTTCATCAGAAAGTCCTGAAACTGCTGTATAGTTTTCTGCATCACCCTGTGAGGAGTTCACTTCTCCTTGCTCTGTACTTTCAGCTGGTGGTAACTGCTCAACCTGAGGTTCGTTCTGGTCACTACAAAATGAGTCACAATCCATCGGTATCATTTCATTGTTATCTTCACCAAAATGCTTATGTTCAGCATTTACCTGGGGTGACTCTGAAGTTCTACCCTCTTCACTTTCTGGCATGGTGTTCTCTTTTAAGGATTGTTCTGATGTACTGTCTACAGAAATATTGTGTACTAATGTGTCTGGTTCTTCATCTTGAACAGCTTTTAAGTTTTGAGTATTTGTACTTGCACAGTCTACTACTGTTTTTTCTTCAGCCTCAGAATAATCTATTTCTATGGCTTCTGGATGCTCAGGTAATTCACTTCTGGGGCTCTCTAATGGCTGATCTTTTTCCAAAGGTTCTGGATATTCCAACGATTCATTTGCTGGGCTAGCTACAGGTTGATCTATTTTTGTCAGAGTTTCTACATTCTCCATCGATTCACTTTGAGGACTACACAACGTCTGATCTACTTTTTCAGAAGTTGCATGGTCACATACTTCACTTCTGGGACTAGCTACTGTTTCTGTTTGTTCAAGAGTATTTTCACAGATATCCTGATTCTTATGATCTACATTTTTTTCAGTAACATCTTTTACTTCAGATTCCTGGCTTTCATCCCCTGAAGTCAGTACTGGAGGTTCTTGGGCAGAAACATTTACATCCACATTATCTGAAGTATCTTCATCTTTGTCACATTCTCCTGTAGTTTCTTCAGTTTCTGCATGTTCACTACAGCTTTCCAATCCATTAGCAGATTCTGTTTCCATGTTACTGTTCTGCAGAAGGCTTGTGCTATTGCTCTCATCATCTGACTGCTGGTCTTTATCCAGTGTTAGAACTGCTTCGGACTCAGCAACATCATCATCTTCCACTGAATCACTGGACGATTTTTCAGAACGTGCAGAACTTCTCAGTTTCTTTTTAACCACAGGTGTTTGTTGTTTAACTGTTCTTTTAGACTTTCGTTTCGGAGGAGCCTTCTCTGATTCTGAAAGAGATTTATTCAGAGACGGGTTATTGCCATCAGAGGCACCGCACGCAGAACTGCTTGACCGAGGTGAGCTCCGAGATTGACTCAGAGTCTCGTTTTTGCTGTTTCGCGCAGATCTTCTTCTAGGAGTAGTGTTCACCAATTTCCTTCTAGTTCCTCTAGTGCCAGATGAACCAGAAGCTTGCTTTTTCTCTTCTCCTTCTTGGGTACATGCAACAGCGTATCCTTTGCCTAAAGATTCTAAGAAAAGCAAAATATATTAATAACCATTTATCCAAACACAGTTAAGAACATAAAATGACCGGTTTAACAGATCTCCTTGAATAATACAATTCAAGATTTAGTAGGAAATGCTGCCACAGCATTGGTTCGGTTTTTTTTTTCAGTGCAGACTTTTCTTTAAAGAACAGAATTAAACTAATGAAGTGATACGTCAGACATCTAAACACACATTTTAGAAGCAGTCAGTATTGGCATGGCTACATGGACAGTAATGGCATTCATAATGAAACCACAACTGAATTGCTGTTCAAAGATAGTCAGTATTTAAGCTGTTAGAAAAGTAAGGAATTAACCACACAACACTGTTGGCACAGAGCAGCTCCCATCATTCTAAAATGCAGGTCTCTTGGCAGTGAAGCCTCAATACTACAAAAATGAAGCTCAGTACTACAGAAAGTGACATTTTTCAGTGGCCATGAGTGGATGATCTCATGGGAAGACGTTGATCAGAAGCAGTCATGGCAGCACACCTCTCCACAACATCTGATTTCAGACAAACCCATTCACCAGTTATAAGGCGGACCCTGCACGCTCCATGGCAAACTGGACAAACTCTGCTGCAAAGTCCCCAGGGTTCCTGCAGCATCTAACAAACTGAGTAAGGAGTGCAAGTTTTGGTGCATCAAAAAACCTAAAGCTTTAAGAAGAATGATCTTAAGCTGCACACGGCAGCATGGGAGCTCTTGAGTGGATACTGTAACAATTTATTTCCCGCTATCCACAATTTAAGAAAAGTCTCTGTAGGGAAGCCAAGAGTTACATTCGCTGCAAACGGAACAGTTGGTACTCACCATACCTACAAAAGCTTGTGAGGGGCAGCTCAGGAATTAACAATTGGTGATAATTAAGTAAATATACTTGAATTTAATAGTCACTTCAGAACTAAATTAATTTCTTGAGATGTCTGTTAATTTGATTCTTACTTTGTGTAGACTTCAGAACGCATCAGGAATTTGGTGTTTAAATGAATTCTTTTTGCAGCTTCATTTTCATAAACAAATAGTAGAAACTTGCTAAGAAAGATTAATTTCAATGGATTTTACAATGGTTTTATCACATCACACTTAAAGTCTTGATTCTATATATATATAACATTATTTCCCGTGTTTTTACTGCACTAATATATTTGTTAAATGTATTCTTAAACAGATTATATAAAAATCAAATAGGAATAAGACACATATGTAACAGCACAAAATCCCCTTTCTACCATTTACTAATTTGTTTGCAGAATCAAAACCATATCAACTGTCTTTTAAATGTAAACTTATCATCTGATAACCATAGTGCTATAACTCCACAAGCACTCGCCAGCTTTTAGAAGGCTACAGCAGAGCACAGGACTATAATCACCTCCTCTGCCTTCCCTTGTAAACACAATAATTTGACTGAACATGAGAAAAAAATACCTGGTTTTAGTTTTCAGGTGTTCACTGATCAAATTACCACTTAAGAGAATGAAAACCAATGGTATCAATTGTATAGAAGGTACCATGTATTTAAAAGATAACAATGTGTGTAGTAAAGAATTTCCAAAGGAGTTTTAGGTGACCAGTGCTATTTGAGGTACCTACTGGAAGAGCCTTCCCAATAATTTTGTCAGGAAGTGGTTAACCAGCAGTTATTCAGCCGCATGTGGCTGTCTCAGATTAACTATGTCTTCAAACCTATTACAGTAGCCAGGAAAACAAGTCAGATATTAAAAATTTGTAATGACATATAATATCTGTGATGATTTGCTTCGACAGACAAGAAATCACCCTGGCGTAATAAAAACTCAGAATACAAGTGGCATGTGGGAATCCTGACAGAATTAAAAAGGCAAGTAATTTTTGTGGCACTTTCAAAGTTCACTTGTGAAACGCAAGCCTCTTTTTAGCATTCCATACTACCTGTAAAATTTTAACAGACAAGCTTCACAAGCTTTGGACTTGGACCAAATACAAGGCATTTCAGTTCACTGACTCTTTATTTAAGAATATTTTAATCACACAAAAGCACTGCATAATGCCAGCCTAAATCACAGCAGTATTTGTAGATTCACTGACACATTTTCAGGTCAAATTAGTAAAACAACTATTTAATGGTAAGAGAATCTAAAAACTGAAGCATCTACAGGGACGATTCAGGCAGTAGAGTTAACATCACCATCACTGATATTTGTATGACTCCTTGCACAACCCTGGAAGCAATGGTCAACTACTACTATGATGCAAGATTGTACACTTTAGGTGTGACCAAGAGATGGGGGAATGTGTGTAAAAATAAAATGAAAAAAAAATGTTTGTGAGACCATCTTTCAGACACAATTTAATAAGAATCACAAGATCCAATTTGCTTTTTTTTGTATACGTGTATATTCAGTATTTTCTTCATTTTTCTCCTATTCTCCACCTTTGCAGAAAGTCCCAGTGTCCTCTCTGTTTCCTCCATCTCTCATACTTCCTGTAAACTCTTCTCCTTTATGTATATTTGCCAGGCATCGCTAACTGTATTCAGGTTAGGCTTTCTGCTTTTGTCCTTGCCTTTTTTTGTGCATGTCTGTCTTATCCTCAGTTTCTATATAAAAACCGAATAGGGAAAGAACACTCCCTCAACAGAATGTGAGCAAAATCCTCAAGGGACATCTTCACATCCAACTTACCCTAGTTTCATTAGGAAATTTGAAGTCTTACTGTGTCTTACTTCCTGCATGCCAGTAGGAAGTATTTAAATCAAACTTGAAAGTGACTTAAATATTCAGTTTTGACATACTACAATGTTTTAAGATTCTATCTTGATGACTCTTTTACACTTTGTCCACAATATAAGTAATATATATTACATTAAACATCTGAACTTTAGTTCAGGTGTGGCAAGAACACATGGAAACATATAAACCAAAAATATCTGGGGAAAAAAAAAGATTTCCTTTTCTTTTGTTGTCATGATTCAAACTCAAAATCTCCCGCCTCTCCCAAAAGATAATATAAGGGATTTAGTTCCATATTCTGCTTTAGGAGTTGACAATGTTATCAGTGTTTCTAGATCAGTTGCTGATATTATCAACAGCAATTACTCACATGTCCTAAATAGTCCAATGTGGAAAAATAAATTTGGAGCTTATTTAAATATTCTTTGTCTTTCCATTGAGAGAAAAAAAAAAAACCACTTTGTTTTGGTTTTTTTTGTTTTTGTTTAAAAAAATGCTTCTGATATACATTAACAAAAAACCTGACTGTGTAAGTAGAGAGGTAAAGTGAAGTCAAGAGCTATGAGCTAGCATGTGTACTCATTACCACTAGAAGCAGAAATGGTTAAGCATCAGTTAAATTGCAGTGCTAAACATCAGAGGCCTGAGGAAGCAACCTATCATTTTTTCACTGGGGAATCCAGAGGTGAAATAAGTACTTTTAACAAGAATGCAGAAAATGAATGAATCAAGCATCTTTTTCATGATCATTCTACTACTTAATTCTGTCCTGCAATTCACTTACTTCCTCACAATTTTTGTAAGCCAAGAGACCCAAATCTCTCCCACCTCTTTGCCTACTAGTCAAATAAAAGTAATCTAACTCCCAATTCAAAGAAGGCATTATCTCTGGCCTTAAAAAAACAGCACTCCTTTGTTTTCACTTCTTTGAACTTGTGCAGCCTGTTGGAAGAGAAACTACATTCTTGCTGAGTATGGAGAGAGAGGCTGTAAAAGCAACTGGAGGAAGGCAATTCCTTTGTCTTCTGCTAAATTCCTGACAGACCCTGAGCTTGAGCACCTTTGCTTTTTGCCCTGTAGGGCTTGAAGGCATATTGAAAGAGATCCATACACTGCATTGTTTCCTGACTACTCTTCTTCTCTGTCAGGAAACAGTTTGTTCCTCGCGTTGCATAATATACCATTGAAATATGTCAAGCAATTCCTAATGTATCAAAAAGAGATCTTAAAACAACAGGAAAAGGGAGTTGTAACATGAAAGAAAGTGTTGGATTTAGAAATGGAATTAATCTTCAAATGAAGAACAGTTATGCCAGTTGTGGGGAGGCTGGGTCATCTTCTATATTGGAATTTCTAAATTAAACCAGCTGGTTTTGAAATAAAACCAAACTGCATCAAAACAGGTTTCTCCCCCC
>JAOXJM010000001.1:33311843-33329852 GCA_026413425.1 Tringa solitaria
GCCGGCAGGGCCCGCGGCGGGCCGGGCGCGGCCGAGGGGCGCGCGCGCGGTGGCGTCATCTGAGGGCGACGCGGGGCACACCGAGTGCCAAACCTTTTTTTTTTTTTTAATAAAATTATTTTAATAAAATTGTCCCAAAGGTGCTTTGGACGGAGCCCTGTGGCCGCAGGAGCGCCACAGTGGGCGTGACGTGGGGGCCGACGAGCCGGCCTAGGCCCAGCCTTGGGCCTGCTGTGCCCGGCCTGGGGCAATGGCGGCTGTGGGGTCAGAGGCCCGGGCTGGTAGGGAGCCACCGGCGGCCTCAGCGCCCGCAGAGGGGCGCGGGGCTTCCAGCTGTGTGCACCCGGAGGGGTGTCTGTTGCCCTGTTTGCAGGGTACCGCCAGCATGGTCAGGGCTGTGTGCGGGGCCTGGGGATGGTGGGGGTCCTGCCCTGTGGGGGAAGGGGCAGCACCGCTTCTGCAAGCGCCTGAAGAGTCCCTCCGACACCAGTGGTGTCAGTGGCGATTGGTGCTGCCTCGTGCTTGTGGGCCTCACAGAAGTAGCAAGGTTTAATCTTTAAATATTTGCATAACCAGTTGTTATTTTTTTTCAAAGCTGTTTGACATACTGTCATACATCTTGATGATAGCAAACAGGCAAGTTGTTCAATGCAGCAGCTTCTGCTGCACACCGGTCCTTTTTATAACATCCCCATCATGGCACCATCATAAAATCATAGAATTGTTTCGATTAGACTTTAAGATCATCAAGTCCAACTGTTAACCCAGTGCTGCCAAATCTACCACCAAACCATGTCCCTCAGCATCACGTCTACATGTATCTTTTAAATACCTCCAGAGATGGTGACTCAACCGCGTCCCTGAGCAGCCTGTTTCAGTGCTTGACAACCCATTTGGTGAAGAAATTTTTCCTAATATCCAGCCTAAACCTCCCTTGGCGCAACTTGAGGCTGTTTCCTCTTGTCCTATCACCTGTTACTTGGGAGAAAAGATTAACACACCCCCCTTGCTACACCCTCTTTTCAGGTCATTGTAGAGAGCGATAAGGTCTCCCCTCAGCCTCCTTTTCTCCAGGCTGAGCAACCCCAGCTCCCCCAGACGCTCCTCAGACTGTGTGACTCTGCTCATACCTCCTCCACACAAGCCCAGAGGCAGTGGGGAGCGGGGGGGATCCATGGGGGCTCACCAAACCCTCAGCTGAACCCCCACGGCAACGCACCTGCCATAGCAACAAACAGCAGGGAAGGGGCACCAGCTACCCCAAATATGCGGCCTCAGTTGAGTGTCCCCTCACGTCCAGGATGATGTCGTTACAGCCTGAATGGAGTAAGGTGTATGTCAGCGTCAGTCCGACAAGAATGATGACACACTATTAGTTGCCATGATTACCAATGGAATATTAATTTGGGATTAACTCAGAAGAACTTGAATTAAGTAAGAGCAGCCTGTGGGGACAGTGTGTAAGAAGAGTCACAGGAAGAAAGGAAAAGACTTCATTAGCAGGCTGCAGGGAAATGTAATAGGAGGCACGACTATAGCTGTAGGTAGGAAAGCAAAGACTTACGAATGCAGATGAAATATTTAAGGTAAGTCTGACTTTAAAGTCATTCAGGCTAATGAACTCCCCAAATCTTCGATGGGATCCTCTATAGAAAGGAATAAGCCGTACTGAAGGTTGGGATTAAAGAAAGCCCTGTTATAAAGTGAGAAAGATGTCTTTTCAGTGCTGTGTTTTGAATAGTCTGAAATCTTGAATGACCCTAGAACAAGACACTGAAGCAATTAAGAAGGGAGAACAATGGCAGTAAAACAGCTGTGGGTTTCACTTGCCAACCACAGAGGTAAGGTTTTGTTGCAAGGAGGGCATACTATACAGAACTGCTGTAATTATTTGTTACTGTTGAGTCTTTTAATTGGAATGACTGCTAAGTCACTTGGGACTCACAGATGCAGAGAAAGCCTCAATATTCACTGTTTCTGTCACAAGCCTTGAAGACATTTCTGTCATCTGCTCATGCTGCACAGATCATGCTGTGCAGAAGAGCCATGCGAGCTGAAGAGAGGTGTCTATGAGAGGGAGGAATGCAAAGGGAAACACTCGTCACTTCTGAGGTGCTGTCTGTACTTTCGTTTGATCTTCTGATTGTGTGTCTTATATCTATTCCAGCAGTAGCCTTTAGAGCTACTCACACAACTTCAGAGATATGTAGTAACAGAAGAACAGCTTTGGCCCTTTCTCATCCACTTTTTGGCGGAGATGGGCACGTACCGTACACTGTTTACAATGGAGAGAAAAATTTGGGGCTTCACTGCTGTCAGATCTGGCAAATATGTCTTGAGTTCTCCTATGTGTACATGAACTTCCAGCCCCTAGAGGTTTCCAGTCTGACTGGGGCTGAAGGACTGTGGTGTCCAGTTGGATGTCTGCTCCCAGAACCAGCCTGTAAAGGATGAGCAGTTGGTCGGTTAGCCAAAGGAGGAGAGCAGTGTGAGATGTGGCTCCTTCTGCCTGCTCTGTGCCTGGTGAAGGAGGAGGAGGAGTGAGGAGGTCAGGTTTTGTGCAGGGATATAGAATTAGGGGGTCGTGAACTCCAGATTTCTACTAACCTCTGCAAACCCTGTGATATAGACACATTTATAAATTTAACAGGTTCCACTTATTCACATGCCTATTAGTGTTTTTCTTAAAAATCAGGAAGGGGGGTGGGTTGGCCTGAAGGGACAGATGAACTGTCATTGGGAATTAAGGTGAAGATGGCAGGAGAAGAGGTTATAGAATGGGACAAAATTGGTATGAATGGTTACAAAGTAATTTATTAAAATTTCTAGACTAGTGGACAAGTTGGGAGGGCCAGCTAGTTTTGCTGAAAGGAGAATCTTACTCTCAAAATCCTATGATTTGGGACCCAAGCTTGTTATTTTTGACATTTCGTTTATTTTTTTCATGCTTTGGGATGGTAAAAATGTCATTTCTTTAGTTTGGTTTTACATGTTGTAAAGTCTTTAACTTCCAAGTGTTCTTCAAGTGCAGAGGTTGTCCTTAGTCAAGGTGGACGCCACAAGCCATAAATCCAGGACTAGTGAAAACAGTTACTATTGCCTGTTTTCTTTTGTAGCTAGGCATAAGTAGGACTGTTTCTTCATTTTCCAGCTAGCTCCAGAATGTTTTACTCAAAGGCCATGAGTAAACCCCAAGCTGTAGGAAGCACATGATTTTTAGCAGTACTTCAGAGTCCCTTTGTGTGGGCCCCATGTTTCGTTTGGGGGATGTACTCTGCCCACATTTTCAGAGATTCCCTACAGCCACGAGAGCTGGAAACTTCCCTGAAGCTGACCCTCTTGCTGACTCGTGTGTCTCTCGCTTGGGAGGACAGTGTTGTGTGAAAGCAGAAGGGGGGCCATATTCGTGGTGCAGCTGTGAGGACAAGTAGAAGCCAGATGTGCCAGAAGGAAACTGGAAGATATGCATGGGAGACTGGTGTGAGGGCATGGTCGTTTGGAGAGGGGAGCAACAGGGAGCGTAATACTAGAAATAAGAGTGGTATTAGGGGGAGGAAGGGAAATGGTAGCAGGACAGACCATAAGATTTTGATCATAATATTGGCAGACAGAGTGTAGAAGGGGAAGTGGTGGGTGAAGAAAGCAGGGATGAGGCAGGATGTGGTAAAGAGTGGGACTCCTAGAGGACAAAATGGTAATTATCCATGAATGCAGAAAGCAGGATTGGCATAGAGGACAGAGGGAGAGATGGAGACACTTGAGTTTTTGTGGTGTGAATTTGCATTCTTGACTTGGGAGTATCCTGCACTATTGAAATGATCCTACGCCATTTACCATCTACACAACATTGCAACAAAGGCACAGGCAAGTAACTTTATTATTATTACTTTCTGAATGTAATAAGCCTGAATGAGCCTGAAGTGGTATTTTTGGAGTCTTGAAGCTGCCAGTGCTATGTTCTGTCTCTGAAAGAGACAAGATGAAAACATTTTAGCATGATGGGTTGTTCTTCCTGTTGTGATACTGTTGGGAGTGATCGATTAAAGCCACCAAAATATCCTATATCCAAGGAACAAAAGAACCATTTATCATAGAATATTTTTGCTGTCTGATTTCAGGTGCTTGTTTGAGCAATGAAAAATTAATCTATTTGGCTCTTTGATTCTGGGCTTTTGAAGAACGTAGATATATTCAAACAGCATTTAAAAAGTATAGAGTAGACTCAGAGTTTATTCAGAGCTTACTTATCTCTCTGCCCCCATGTCATGCGTATGTTGCTTCTTCATTCAACCTCTTCTTCAAGATCCCTGGTGGTGGACTCTCTCTTCCAAAGCCTCCTCAAACAGGCTATTTCTCTAGCTTAAAATTTCTACTTTTGGAAAGCTGTTCCTGATCACTAATCAGGATCCTTCCTGCTGCGTCAGAAGCCCATACATTTAGTCCTGTCCACCATGGTCACAAGGAACAGATTGTCCCTTTTCTCTTTGCAGCAGATTTTAATCTGGTTTTAACTTTTTAAAATTCCTTCTCAATCTTCTTCTTAGGGAAAACAGCATTGTAAGGCCTACTAAAATCGAATACATGACAAGTGCTTGGTCTATCCTATTCAGGGGGCCTGTTACTCTACTATAAAAGAGAATGAGATTGGTTTGACATGAGTTGTTCTTGAAAAATCAATGTTGAGTCTTTTCTTATTATTATCTTTGAAGTACTTACAAATAGGTTGCTTGATTACTTTCTCCAGAAATTTTCTGGGGATCTCTTTCTCCCCCTTTCCAGCAATTAATTTTGATAATAGCTTTAATTTAAAATTCAATTTTGGCTTGTGCTCATATACTATGTGAAAGAAAAAAACTTGGAAATAAATTAGATGGCTTAGCTCATTTTTCTAATAATGTAGTGTCCTGAAGTCTCTGTCATTGGTACTTGCATTCTCATTGCTGTTTAGGGAATTTTTAATTTTGAAGTTCAGCCATATGTCTATCTATCCAAGTAAGTAAGTTGTGTGTTTTGTATGTCAAGATGCATTGGATACTTGGCTGCACTGTGAACATTATATCAGTGTTAAAGCTTTTCATTCTTTCCTTGTTTTAAAAATTTGTTTGATCGAGATATTATGTTTTTTATTTACATGCAGTATGTCTTCACTTGCAAGCTTCATTGTTTGGAAATCTAGCATGATACTCTATAAATAAACATAAGTGGGATGAGTTAACACACTGAGGAATTTAAGACTTCTGTTTTTTAGCCAAAGGGAACATAGAAGGTTGGTCAAACACCTGAAAAAAATTATTTTTTTGAGAGTGTACTCAGTCTGAGTGCAGGCAACTGCTGTGTATTTTTAATTTTTTTTTCCTTGTATTTGTTTTAATAAATGCTAAGGGCATTGTTGGGCCTAACTTGTTGGAAACAAAATTATCAAACCTCCGTTTCGGATTTTTGCTTGGTTGGTGGTTTTTTTTGACCTTCTAACCCATCAGAAGAGATTAATCGGCTACTATTGGTTCTACTATTGGCATTTGAAACGAGCCATGTTTACCATTTAGTAAACTAAATACAAAAAACCTCATTGGCTTAATCTTCAGCAAAACTCAGCTTCAAAAGAATCCAATGGGTGGGTTCAGATCAGATAAAATTTGGCAGCACATATTTCAGATTCACAGTGTTTCCGTATCAGGAACCATGCATCAGTTCCTGAGATTTTCCTGTTCAATTAAAATATGTTCTGGCTCTGAAGCTGAAGATCTTGGACAAAACCCTAGGAAATCAGACTTTCTCATTTCTTTGTGGATAGCAGCTACCCTTTTATATAGGATCAGAGGAATTTTGTAAAGCTCTTGGCCAGAATTTTCCTCTCACCATGCCAGGTCATGGTCACACTTGACTGTGCTCCGTGGAGATAGACTGGAATCCTCTGGAATACATCCCACTGTAGAAATGAAAGATGTTATTAACAGCAAGATTGAATATCATGAAGAAGAAAAGGCTTCCTGTGTTTAGGGCTATGAGGAAACAGGATGTGAGATAATTAGCCATAATTTATAATATATAACCATATTGTTTCCTCAGCAAGAAATGGGATGGGTGTTATCCTGTCATGGAGACACCATTCTTTAATTATTCCAAGAGTTCCCATGAGCATTTTGCAAATATTCTAGCAGTGAACTGTGACCAACCACATTTATTCACAGCCTTAAGGCAAAAAATGCTTGGAGCTTTTAACACCAGCATATAGTATGTGCATACCATGTGCAGTTTCTAACAAAAACCCAACTGCACACTCCCTAGCAAAAATCGCCTGTGTTCTTTTCTTGTTCCAAATTACGTTTTCTGATTTTTGGGATGGTGACCTGTCTACCTAATTTAGCACGTTGGACTTAAGCTGAACCAAGTTATGCAATGGTCTTCTTTGCCACCCTGAACAGGCTTACTGGTTTCACTCAAACTTGCTGTAACAGGTTGTGATAAATATTATTGAAAGCCCTGGGTGTAACTACCGCCCTTCGTCTTAGAAGAAATATAGGAGATAGCTAAGAGGAAGCCAAGTTAGGCTCAAATCAAAGGCACACGTGGGCATGAACTCTTTGGGTGGAGAGGTTTTGCTGTGGGTGTGGGGGTGTGCGTGTGTCGGAGCGAGGGGAGGATGAGAGGGAGCAGAGTTAACCGGTAATGCCAAGAAAAAAACTGAGGAAAGAGCTGAAATATTTAGGGAAGCAGAGTCTCTTAAATTTGTGCAAATAGCCAGAAGTAGCAAAAATATGATGAAAGATTCCTTACTTCTCACACCGAGCTGTAGGGTCCCACACTGCTAGCCACCCGCTTCCATCGAGTGGCGTAATGGTGCAAAACATACACGAATCCACCACACACACGTGCTTCACGAAAGCCTGGGGCAAACCCAGCATGAAACACGCACACAAGCTGTGTGTTGTGAAGTTACAGTGTGTACTAGGAGCTGGTGGCACTGGGAGCTACAGCTGGGGATTGCACCTTTCAGCCTGTAGCTGTGGCTATGATTACTTTCAGATGCTGCCCACGGATGTGCCAGATGATTGCAGCTGCATAGGTCACTCCTTCAAAAATGTTGCTGTCTCAAAAGACCGAGGAATGGCAAAAAAAAAATTTAAAAAATCCATTTCTGCTTTTTCATACTCTTCTTTGTAAAAGTACTAGTTCATGTTTTATATTTTTTTTTTCATTTCTCTCTGCATATTAATTACTTAAATAGTGGCTGATTAGTGTTTTTAAGATAGATCAGTGCTCTTAGCTTTATCGTTTACTATTTTCTAAATATGCAGCTTGGCAAGACTCAGCTTTTGATACTTCCTTCTCAGCCAACACTGAAAGTGTTTCTGTTTTTCAGTCTCAGCCTGTGCCTGCTGTAGATTCAGCCATCTACTTGGGAAACACTTTACTGTAATCCTCTTGATATAGAAAGTACATAAATGAAAATAATTTATACTTTTCCCATGTAGTGGTAGAAATAAGAACATTTAAAATTATATATCGAACTTTTAAATGACTGATTCTTAATGTACTTCTTGTAAGGTCTCATCTTTTCTTGCCTTTTGACATAGGAATAAACCCATTAATGTTTTCTTTGTTTATGAGGGGATGGGTAAGCTGCAGCTTTCTGGTGTATTTTACAATATTTTACTAAAGCAATTGTTAACTGCTAATTCATCAGTTTGGCTTCTTTAGCTCATGTCTTTATTATAAACAGGTAATAAATTTGGCATACCTGGATGTTATTGAAGGACTGAAGGAACCCTCTGAAATTAAGCATTTCTGAGGCCAGTCACATAGTTGCATTGATTGGTACTTTGTTATTTGCATTTTGACTCTTAATTTGTACCATACAGCTGGACTCCACTGCTCTTGTTGTGTACCAGCACGCTCTTGCATCAATAAACGTATAAATGAGCATTCCTTCCCTATCTCTTTTTCTTCTTTTTGTTTGCCCTAAGGGATGAAAACATTTCATCTGTCAAGAGCGTATGCAGTCCGAACCATACTGGAGAATACTATAACACTGCAATTCAATGGCTTTGTTTCACTTGAATCAATATTTTTGTACTTATATGAATATCTAAAAGATTTTATTTTTTAAACAGATGCAAAAGATCCATCGTTAGTTGATTTTTTACATGACAAATAAGGGCAGATTGATTTGTCTGATCTTTTTCCTTATTTAACCTCGAGATGCTAGGAACACTCTTAGGCCTTTACTGGTTCTACTGTAAAAGAAACCCATGTATTTCATTTAAAATGCTGAATCTTTAGCACAGATTTACTTTCCCCAAAGTATTGATTAGCTATTACAGTTCAAAGGTGCTCAGAAAAAAAATCTGGCTTGAAATCTTTTACTTTTTCTTCCTCAGTTGTCCAACTTTTTGAGTCTTGCAGTGTCATTTGCCCTTCCTTGAGGTTTTGAATACACCAGACTTCTCCAAATTTCCTGCAGTTGCCACTCCCCTTGTTGAGGAATACTGTATCTGTAACTTAATTTCAGTAACTGGTGGATGAACAGGAGTCTCTGAAATCCAATTTACCATGCCATCTAGATGTGATCCAAGAGCAGCTAAAGAACCTGCTGCAGAACAGTGTATCCAGAAAATGTCTGTCTGTTCATACCAAGAGACATTATCTTCCCCTCCTGTCTAAGCTGTCCCTCTCCTGAAGGTTTCCATTTCAGGGAAAAAAACCCAAACCCACCCTGCAAGAAACCAACAGTGTTGGTTGCATGGGTCTTCCACAGAGAAGGCAGAAAACATGCCTGTAGCTCTGTGTCACACAAGTGGAAAGAGTTGTTCTGAGGCTGTGGCTCTCAGGGGCTGGGCACCCTCTCAGCAGACTTTCAGACTGCTTCTTCTAAACTTCTATTAACTAACTAGCTTTAGAATGGCGTATGTTTCTCTAAATGCATTCTTTAAATGCATTCAGCAAGTGTCAGGTCCTAAGCACAACAAGCAATAATCCAAATGACTAAAATAAGAACAAAACTTGGCCATAACTTAAAAAAAAATAACTCATTTCAGACTTCAGATTATTTGCTGTATAGCTCACATGAATTGCATCGATGCCAAGACCACCATCATCAGCTTTTCCAAGCAGTCATTTAGCTTTGTATTATTATCACATACTTTATGTCGGTAACATAATTTAGACATTAGTGATTTACTGCACCCAAACTGAGCTATGTTATTACAGTCCCTAGGCAATAATCCCCAGCTGATCACCCAGAAACAGCAGTGGAATCACCCACGAGGTTGTTAGCTAATGGTCCAATACAAACTGAAGTGCTGTTAGCTATCTGATAAACACATTTTTCATAGCAGACTCGCTAATAAGGGCACCACTAAAAAGAACATCCCTTAATCATATATAATACCGCTGGTGTATTTTTAGAACATAATAAACAATCTTTTTACCCAAACCAAGAATTTAGCATCCACTCTGCTAAAAGTACACCCCACTTAATACACTCTAAGAATAGTAGTACAGTATGTTCAAAAGTCTGTTGAAATAAATAATTTCTGGCACTTCCCCCAAAATAACACTTCAACGAGCCTCTCCTTGTCTGCAGCTGCTGGGGCTGACATTATGGGGAAAGGCAGCTAGGTGGAGGAGTTGTTAATGTTATGGAGCTCAAGCTAATGTGGCCACCCCGGGCTGGACTGGAGGAGGTGCTTAGCTTTATGCGCCAGGGAGAGTTTTGTCGAATCCCCGAGTTTAAGCACAGGATACACAATTAAGCACCGACGTAATTATTTCCTAGGTCCACCATCACATACCTCAGGGTTTTTCTAGGCTGTTTTGTTCTATTTTGTTCTCCTATGGTTACATTCAAAAATTGTTTTCAGCAGTTAAGCTAGGATTTTTTTTTCCAGTGGGACTTTTTCCACCCGAAGTTTCTTAGTCCTTTGAATTTAAAATGCTGAAAGAAAATCTAACCAAAGATGTAAGCACCCTCACATCTGTCAATAGTAACTAAAAATAGTGAGGTAACCTTCCCAATAGGAATTCAGTGAATTAGGCACCTTCTGATGCCCACTCTGCTGCAGTCGTGGGACCCCCGAACCCTGGGGTGCACCATGTGCTGGGGGGTCTCCATCCCTGCAGCTCTCAGCTCTGGGGGGGGGGAACACCAGGACTGCCACAGTATGAACCTGTCACCCAAGCAAGGCACATAGGACACTGAGGTGAAAGAGAAATTTTGGGGTAGTGTCTGAAAGGAAAAGCCACCATCTCTTTAGTGGAGTCAGGAGATAAAAAGAGTGACTGGGTTGCAACCATCATGTAATTCCAAAAATCAAGAGGGATCCGAATTATCAAACTCAATTAGCTATCAAAGGAACAAACACTATCTTTGTTATCTCTTTCCCCCAGCACCTTGCTGTTACCGCAGACCCGTTTAGGTGGAGTGCCTGCAGGTAGCTGCCCGCAGCAACTCCTCAGTGACGCATTGCCCTTCACAGTCAGTGTGTTCTTTTCACACTGGATATGTCCTTGTGACCTGTACAGGATGACTGAATATCCATTTGTTTATCAGACAGAATTCACAGAATCACAGAATGGTTGAGGATGGAAGGCGCCTCTGGAGGTCATCTGGTCATACCCACCCCACTCAGGTAGGGCCAACTAGAGATGGTTGCCCAGACCCTTGTCTGGACAGCTTTTGAGTAGGCTTTTGAGTATCTCTGAGGATGGAGACTCCACAGCTTCCCTGGGCAACCTGTGCCTGTTGCTTGGTCACCTCTCACAGTCAAAAAGTGTTTTCTGATGTTCAGAGGGAACACCTCCTGTGTTTCAGTTTGTGACTCTGGTCCTGTCTTTGGGCACCACTGGCTGAGCCTGGCTCCATCCTCTTGGCATCTTCCTTTTAAATATTTGTACACATTGATGAGATCCCCCTTGAGCCTCTTCTTCAGGTTGAGCAGTCCCAGCTCTCTCAGCCTTTCCTCATACGTGAGGTGCTCCAGTGCCTTCATCATCCATGTGGCCCTTTGCTGAGCTCTCTCCAGTAGCTCTGTATCTCTCTTGGGATGGCCCAGAACTGGACCCATCACTCCAGGTGTGGCCTCCCCAGTGCTGAGTGGAGGTAAAGGATCACCTCTCTCAACCTGCTGGCAATGCTTTGCCTATTGCAGCCCAGGGTACCACTCACTGCCTTTGCCTCAAGGGCACTTTGCTGGCTCAGATTCAACTGGGCGTCCACCAGGACCTCCAATGCCTTTTCTGCCCAGCTGCTTTTGAGCAAGTATGGAAAAAAATAGAAAAGAAAATGCTATCAAATTAGATGAGCTGCTTTATAAATTTGTGAATTGGTAGGCTAGAGAGCTAAGTAGATCATATAAATGCCACCCTCCCAGGTTAGTGAGAAGGAAATGTTATGAAGTTTTAATAAAACAGAAAGCCACATTTCTGCTGAGGGAGCACATTATATATTTTGTAGCTATTAATATCACTAAGCTGTTATGGGGAATCAGTAGTGACCTGCTCGATTCAATATCAAATGTGTGGCCGAGTCCATACCTGAGGTGTGACAAACCTTATGTTTCAAGAATTGGGGTACACTGCTCAAAAGGAACATTTTAAGCACATAGTATAAGGGTGTTTATTTTTGCTTCTTGACCTCTTCTGGCTGTTTTTAAAATCTATAACAGAAATGCTAAAGAGACTCCAAATATAATTTTGTACCTTTTTAACAAAAATGAAAACCAACACTTAGACTGCAGGTCTCCAGCAGAGATGTGATGGGTGCTCTGTGTTCAGCCAACCCCTCCAGAATAAGTTGGATGGGTTGAACATTTTCTAGCCCTGCAAGGCAGCATTTCCTTGATGCCATCTTCCCTATCGCAGCTCATGTGGGAGGCTGGTGCTGCAGTGGGCTGGGGGGGGCCCCAATTATGCTGCTCCCTCCACTCGCAGACTGCCTTTCCAAAAGGACTTCAAGGAAAGGAACCATTTTAAGGGTGAGATAAATTTGTCAGATGGCAACTGCCAGCTCCTGGGTGCTCCCTTTTCTTGTGGTGAGAGAAGTGGACAGACCTCTTGTGCTGCTCCTCAAAGCCATGCAGCTATTTTCAATCCACTCTGGACAGACTAATAGTTCTTGAAAATTTTAAATGGAAAGAGAAACTAGCTACAATTGCCTGGATTTCCCCCAGCTTTAATTACTTAGGTAATTGTGAGGAAAGATGCAAAATCCTCTTTGAATAGGGCCTCTTTTACAAATGAAAATCAGGATGAGAGGTTGGAAAGCCCCTTCAGAGAACCTTCCTGGGGCAGCTCTTGCGTGAAGCAGCCACCAACCAGCTCTCGTACAACTGGAGTTGCTGAAGATGCAAAGTAGCTGAACCAGCCACACGGTGGAGCCAATATCGAGGCGAGAAAGGTCGGAGCATCCCGAGGGACGCTCCTCCTTGGCTTTGGGAGAAGAGATGGTGCCTCCCAAACTCCTGGCAGGTTTCCTGCTCGGTGTCTTCCAGACATAAGTAATCAGTGGGCCTTCAAATAGACAGCAGACACAGAAAAGCAGTTCTCAACAGGGAAGAGATTTAGCAAGCTGTTCAGCAAAGCTAAATGGCGGGGTTGAATGCCAGCAGGCACGGGACCCCAGCTACTGACCCAACTGCTCCAATGAAAACATAAGATTAGGGGAAGAGTTTAATTTTCTAAATGCTTGAACATCGTGGCTAATTTCCACCTGAAAAAAAAAATATTTCAACAGGATCTAAACCACAGGCTGTGACTCAGAATAAGGTCGTGATTGTTTCTGTGGACGCTACATGCTGTGAATGAGAAGTACAACTGAGCAGCAGCATCCTGTATTTCCAGCAAACAAAAAGGATTGCCACAGTAACTCCTTCCAGAAAACTTTTCTGTTCACAGTGATGGAATCGGTTCAAATTAATTATCAAGCAAGTATCGATTAATCACGTCATTTAAAGAAGAAGCCAGGATTTATTGCTCCTAGTGGGTCTTTCCAGCAGTTGAGCAGGAGAGTCTGGTGAGTCACCCCCAACTCCACGCCGGACCCCAAAGTGGTAGGTGACAGCATGTCACCCTTTGAGAGGACGGTTTGGTCGCTGGGAACTCCAATTCATAACTGAGTGGATTAGCAGAGACTGCAGGCTCTGCAGAGATGCTGCTTTTATGTCCCATTGCAACCTCCTTCCTTCCAGCAGTTCTGTCCTCCTCTACAGGCTATAAATTACCTGTCCCCAGCTTTCCGCACTAGATAATTACTGATTCACCTCCTTCCTTCCCTCTTGTCACAAACACTTCATTGTCCAGCAGCAATACCACTTGTTTTTGCTGGAGTTTTATCCCAGTTATCCTTTTTTAGAGAAGGCTAAAGGCAGCAAGCTGTGATTGAGCACAATGACAGTCCCTTAGGGAAAGGGATGGCCGGAGATGTTGTTAGTTCCTATGAAGTGGTGGTGCCAAAACTTCACAGGACCAGGCTTTATATGACCGGACATATTTAGCATTTCAGCAGTACTGTAAGTGAGGATGTGCATCGTTTCCTGGGATTGTCAAGCCTTTGATGGAACTCTTGGTATGCAATGAATAATATTATTACAATACTGTACTTTCTTAAACATAGCAGGCATAATTAAAGTCCCACCCGCAGAGGTCAGATCCATTTGACTCACTATTGTTAAGAGTTAAGAGACTTCCATTTATTTTAACAATGGCTTGTTTAGAATACGAAGTCAATGAATTTCTTGTCTTTGTGGAAGGTGTCATTTTACTATGCTAGGGACAATGTGGAGTTCTGGAGTAAAGCTAAAAATAGAGGACAGATACTATTGGATCTGTTTGTCACTTAATAAAAATTAAAGCTGCTTTGATGAAATCAGTGCAATTATTATTTGCATCAGTGATCTATCTGGTCCTGTGTGTTTCAGAATGGGTCTATACCTTTAAAGGTAGGGTGTCTAAACCAGTAATATTGTAGATTATAAGAAGCAATAAGACTTTTAAAAATTTTGCTTGCTTGTTTTGTCACTGTGAACTAGTTTAGACAAAAAATTATATTTCTCATTTTTATGTCAATTTTACCGTCTAGAGCTCTTGCAGAAGCACAGAACTGGTGCACTGTATTTGTATCAAGCATTGCATTGCAGTATTAAATTTCTCCCATCAGAAGAAAAAGAGTGTGAACTATTATTACCAATAACATCAAAATAATTATTAATGAAAGCAATTAGCAAAAAGCAATCTCTATTTTTTAGCTGATTAGTCTATGCATTTCATAGCCCTCTGTGTATAATTAGTTTCACGTATTTACTGATAATGGCCACTTAGACCCAGATCTTCAGAGGCATTTCAGTTTGGAAATCTAGGCCAATCCTGGTGCCCATGTTTATTATTAGGAGCCTAAATAACTTTGTGGATTCAGACATTAGTCCTGATAATGGAAACACATTAATCTGTAGCTAACTCTGTTACTGTGAACAGTCTGGTTGTCAAGCACGAAAAGAAAAACAATGAAAAACAGAACTCCTTTCTTACTCTTTTGAAAAATGAAAGTGGTCAGAAAGCTTCCAGCAGTGGGGATTGTACTGGCTGAGTCGCTGGTGTAGGGCAGGACAAGACATCCCGCAGGGGGGACAGGGGTGGCGGGCAGCCCTCCTTGGCCTCTCAGTGAGAGGACCATGCTGTAACCACATCATGAAGTGATAAAAACAGAAGCAGTTCCAGGGAATGCCTCTTCCAGCTTTGATAAGGGAAACAACTGGAGCACCCTGGAGGCCGGACATCTCTGAAGGAGTCTCCGGAAGATGTCTCCAGAACACTGCAAACCCCATGTGCCACCCCCACAGTGGCCACTGGAGAGTTTAGGGCTGTGCTTGTCCCCATGCTCGGTGGGCAAACCATCACCTTGCCCAAATCCAGATTTACTGATCGCTCAGCAGCCCAGGAGCAGACTTAAGAATCAGCTGGGACTGCACCTATATGTTATACTACTTTTCTTTCATCTGTGCGTGAGAGAAACACATCAGCACACATTGCTGCATGTGGCACTGGTGAACGTGCTGGAAAACCGAAGCAAAAGATGCCGGCAACATCTGGCAGAGAGAACAGCCAAGCTGGAAAGGAGTAGGAGGAACAGTGCCCTGAAAGCCACTTCTCAAATCACTGTACAGATCTCTGCAATTTTTCTCCTCAAGTTGAAGGGGAGAGGGCAGAGTTCAACACAACACCGGAATGAGTCTAAATTTTGTCCGTGACTGATTTTGCTGTCTTGCTTACATAACCCACCTAATCCTGCCTCCCGGCTCGGTAAATCACAGCCCACAGCTCTCTTCTTAGACATCAACCCCGAGGATGATGATGAAAAGGAAATCTTGTTACCCATCAGCAGTGCAAGCGATACAGAAAGGAAAGTGAAGAGAATTATAACTTTGCTGCCTAGATTGAATCAGTTTTATCTTCATTTTTATCCAGTATTAACTCTTAGACACACAAAAGCCGTCATGCCTGGGGGCGGGGAATGAGGTTGAAATTGCACTACAGGATTTTCTGTGACCAAAGGAGCCCAGACCTCATGCTGAAGGTGTGGGATTAGGGAGTCAGGGGCCATGCTTATTCTAGCATCCCCAGTTAAGCCCACAAATAAGTAGTCAGGATTTACAAAAAGATATTGAAGTGTCCGGAAGGGCACTCTCACTGACACATCCAGGCCAGTAACAGCAATGTGAGGCAATTCTTAAAAATCTACTCCTATTTAATGACTTAAGCAGGAGCTGAGCACTTTTGGCAACTTATCCCCAGAGGGGAGACAGAAGACCTGGGACATCTGACCTTGCACACTCTCCCTTCGTACTGGGGAGATGCAGTTTTTTCTTTCCTTCTTTATGCGCAAAGATGAGGGCAGTGCTAAAAATACTCAGAGGGGGCAGAAGTGGCCCCTGATTCAGCCACTGCCACCTTGAAAAAGGTTGGCGTTTTACATGAGTAACTTTGGTCTTGTTTCTTCAGACAGTTGTTTTCTTCTTAAGGTAAATTTGCTCTTTGCTGAGATGAAAATAAGGTATGGTCAACGGGCGTGCAGGGAGGAAGGGGAAGGGCAAGTAGAAGGAGGAACTAGTCTGGTGGCCGCTTGCAGGAGCCTTTATGCCTCAGAGTGTTTGGGGAAGTGGTGCTAGCTAGATATCTGCTGTCCCCCAGCCATCTGCACCTGGAAAACTCTCCTGGGGGAAGGGCTGAGTTAAGTATTCAAACCAGCCTCTGCAGACTTCAAAGATGAAGTAATGGAGGGTCTCCTGGTGAGAGAGCCCATCTCCTAGGCCATCCTTCACCAAGAGCTTAATCCAGCCCCAGGGCAGAGTGGGGACAGGGGATCCCTGCTCCAGCCTGCAAATGACAGATGGAGGCGATGCTGTCGGAGCGTACATGGCCCCATCTCTCTTCGACCAGCTCTGATTAGGAACCTTGTGTTTTGTGGCAGTAGCAGAACAAATGCAATCAGGAAGGCCATGTGAAATCAATTCCTGTTTAATTATTCATTGCATATCTCGATGCTGTACTGAGGAAATCATTCCAAACCCTATAGTACCCAGCTACTTTCAGCTGCTTTCCTGAAGGTAAGCATGTGACTGTGGTTTCGATTGCTACTGTAAATATACAATTATTTATAAACTACCTCACAGGGACCATATGGTCCCCTTTTGAATAAAAATGCACAGACGGAGCTGAAAAAAAATCTGTGAAAGAGAGGCATAGTAAATTGATACGTAGTGTACCATCTGCTTCCGTGTGCAAGTGATGTTATAACAAACTGCAGGAGGCACAGCTAAGACAACTGTAGAGAGCCAACTCCTTGGTGGTGTTTGCAGATCTTCTGCTGGTCTTCTGCCTCATAGCAGTTTTGTGTTGTCATTTGCTGCAGCAATATACCAGGAAAGCCAGATTGCCTAACTTCTACATGGTTAGGACTAACAATCTTCTGTGGTTTCCCCTGCATGTGACTACCCAGTGAGCACCCCTTAATTTGATTTCAATTACTTTGAGTTTTGCTAGGTTTATGAATCACACTGAGTATCACCAATCAACTGGGCTTAAATGCTTCTGACAAGGCTTATTCTGTAAAACAGCAAGGAAACTGATGTAGAACCTCTCATTTATTGAAATATTTTCCATACAGGACTGAAACTTATCACAGGTTTTCTTGGGTGAGGTTATAATAATGTTTGTGGTACTTCTCAGTTATTACAAAGGAACTGAAAAAGCTGCGTAGATCTGTTTTTCATTATTATTATTATTATAATATCAGGATTCCACAAGCACAGGTGACAAGTGGAAATGTTGTTGATGCCACTTGGGTTACGGTACAGCAGCGTGAACCCTTAAATGGGTGTCTGGCTCCATGGGGAGAGTGTATCTCAGTACCAGCCAAAGGGCAATGTAGGTGGTTATGGGTGTCAGCATGTTGTCCCTGTGCTGTGCTCTGTTCAGTGTTACAGGAGCCAGGCTGCTGGCTGTCCCTTGAGAGCACAAAGGCAATGACTGAAAAATTATGGGTTTATTATGGCAAGAAAGGAATGGGGGGGATGACGTGTGGGACGGCCAGTCCTACCACCCACCTCATGAGTTTGGGAACGGTTCAGTGAGCCTGTCTGGCACATGTGGTGAGTTACTTTTGCTCTCACATGGTTTGGGAGGTCGACTGGGGGTCAAGAAACTGGGTCTGCTCTTCCTGCCCAGCCCCTAAGAGCAGGCAGGCAGAGAGCACAGGTCCCGTGGTTGCCCAGGTGCGTGGAGAAGGGACCCTGAGCTGCCCCGTGAAAATCCAGCTGTGGCTGCATCGCTTGGGCAGGGGGGAGAGGAGAAATGTGTGACAGTGCTCAGGATCATTGTAAAAGTTCAAGAAAAAGATCATTCTTAAAAAAAGGCAGAGAGAATAGAATAGAATTTTTAAGAATAGAAACACTGTATATTTTCTGAATCATAGAATGGTTAGAGTTGGAAGGGACCTTAAAGATCATCTAGTTCCAA
>JAOXJM010000001.1:33330277-33364589 GCA_026413425.1 Tringa solitaria
TTGCTCACAGCCCCATCCAGCCTGGCCTTGAACACTTCCAGGGATGGGGCATCCATAACTTCCCTGGGTAACCTGTTCCAGTATCTCACCACCCTTGCCATAAAGAATTTTTTCCTAATATCTAATCTAAATCTCCCCTCCTTCAGTTTAAAACCCTTACCCCTCATCCTATTGCTACACTCCCTCCTAAAGGGTCCCTCCCCATCTCTCCTGTGGTCCCCCGTTAGGTACTGGAAAGCTGCTATATGTCTACCCAGAGCCTTTTCTTCTCCAGGCTGAACAACCCCAATTCTCTCAGCTTCTGTCCATAGTAATTAAAATAATTATTATAAAAATGTAACAATATTAGGATTAATAATATTATTACTAATATTATTAAAATGCATTCAAATTGCTCAGGTTTTGACACTGAAATTCCAACCACAGAGCAGAGGTGGAGTCAGATAGAAAAGGACAGAAGCATTAAAAAGGGAGTTATAAATAAACTGAGCTGCCTTTTTCCACTCCCCTGTCTTCCTCGAGGCCCTCAAAATGCAGGATGGCAGGCAAACAGGCCTTCTGGCCAACATCTCCTCACCTGGCCAGCTGTGAGGAGGTGTTGGGTCTCTTGTGGGCACTTTCTTCCTTTGCAGTTTGTTTTGTGCCTCTCTGCAGAATGTGCTGAACAGAGATTTCACCATCTTGACTGGCTGTGCACTGGGGGCAGACTGAGACTCTCTGCTGAGAAAAATAGCAGTATCAAGTGCTGAAATGAGAGCAGCACATTACTAAAAATGAAAGCATGGCTCATCAAGGGACCTATATTTTCACACAAAGCTTTCTGACCCTCTGTCAGTCCTTCCTTACTTCAACTAGTATTAAGGATCTATTTGAAACGTTGTCCTCTTCTTACTCCTCTTCTGGGTTTCTCAGGTGACGTGCAGCCCTCTGGAGCATCTCTTTACAGGGTCTACCAAACTCCTTTGACTTTAAAGCACTCGAGATGGAAGACAGTCCTTCTAAAAGCACCATCTGCTGACTTGAAACAGAAAAAGCAGCAGGCACCCAGCGCCTTGCAGATTGGTTAAGGCTGTCGCAAGAAATGTGAGCTGGGCTGCTAAATGACACATACACACATATTCATGTTGGGATATGAATCTTTTTTTCAGATGTCAAAGCAAAACACGTGATATCTGTCTTGTCCCAGATCTAACCCTATGAAAAACTCTGTTAGTACCAGTGAGGCTCATGGCTGCCTCTCATTTTCTTGCTGGGTGTAGTGGATTTGCTCTACAGATCATCGCGAGCTTGTGCACTGGAGTGACACCTCAGTTTCTGCATGTTCAGATATAAAACAACGATGCAGGAGGAAATACTTTTGGTGACCCAGTTTCACTGGAGTTGAGAGCAGATGTGTTTTCTATAGCATGCAGTACTGCTGCAAAGCCTATTAGTTTAGTGCTAAACTGCTGGTGTCCGTGCTGATTTACCTCTTGATCTTGGACACGAATGGTAAATTTGTGTCAGGGATTAGTCTGCATGTGTAGCCCACAAGGAGAAAATCATGTAGTTAATGACATTTTTGCTCAACTGGCTGTGGAGACGAGGAAAAAGAGCAGCTATAGCTAAAGACACACTTAGAAATACGAGTGCATATGCAAAGTAATGTTGCCTCAAGAACAGAGGAGGTTGAGGTGCCCAGTTGTGCAATTCTCAATAGCCATCACTAGCCATGTTGGCTGCCCCATCACAGCTTGAACCTCACACACTACATGGGGTTTCACTGAGTTTTACAGATACACTTGCCTTTAATTTTTTTTTTTTTTTGCTTAGTTGATATTTGCAATAACGTTGCCCCAAAAGACCTGGAGCTCCTACAACTCCATCGTGGTAGTTTTCATTTCTTAAAATGTTTTCCTCAGCAGTGCAACACTGGCATTCTTTGCTATTTATTTTCCTGGGTTTTTGTTGATTCTCCACATCTTTTATAGAATTTTTCATTTCTGACCAAGGTTACAACCAATAAAATATACATCCTATACCAGCAATAAAAGACACAAAGGCTTGAAGCCTACCTAGCCTTTTCCTTGTCCCCGCCATCCCCCCAAAGCGATTCATCTATCTTAGTATCATAGCAGACTGATTAAGGCAGTTCTGCAAATTATGAATATCTAAGACATTTTGTCAGATTATATACATCTAAGGCTAATTCTATTGACCACAGTGACCCCAACCACTTCACAACAGGCTCTGAACATTGGAATGTCTGTGGAAGTGATGCCTGGGAATAGCTCGGTTCTTCCTGGAATGTCCCTGGGAACAAAAATTTGCTGGGCAGACATGGCAAGGACATGGGAAATCTCTTTTGCAGCTTTGAGCCATAGGACTACACAAAGTTAGTACTACCCCAGTAAGGTGGCAGAGGTGTCACCAGCTGTCTGCTGGTACAATACTGCCTTTGGTGGAGCACTTACGGAGGGCCACTGAGACAACACCTATAAAGTGTTGGGGTTGGAAACACTGCATATTCTTCTTGTGGGTAAATGCCCTCGTCATGTCTGTCCTCTTGCGAAAAGTGCACCTCTCAGAACTGGCTTCGATGAATCCTGCTCTTTGTGGGTGTTGTTTTCATTGCCCAGCTGTGCTAACCATAGTGGTTTCTCAGAGGTAGGTGGGTAGGTAAAGAGTGTGTTGCAAGAGGTATTTTCTAGCAATTATTTTTGACCTATTTTGTTTACTGGCATCTGGACTATTTGTAAATACCAAAATAAAAAAAAAACCTTTCCAATTTTAGACAACTGTCCCTAGCCCTCAGAATGGTGTTCAGGTGCCCTCAGAGGAAATATGGGTTATTTCTGCAGCAAACAGGACTCATGGTCTCTTGTGTTTGGTAGAGGGTTGTAATGTAAATATAGACATATTCTTACTTGAATGAACTGATTTACAATCATCTTCTTTTTTAGTGAGATTGTCCCCAGAGAGAAGTCAAGGTGTTGGTGATATGTTTGCCTGTCATGATGTAGTGCCACCCCACTTTCCCAGTGCTTTAGGTGCCTGCCTGGCGTTTGCAAACTGCATGGGTTGCATCTTCTACTTGGTGGGCTCATGCTCTGGTCAGCTGCGAGGAGGAACTTTCTCCTTGCAGCTGACCAGAGCAGGAGTCCCACCAAGAGCTGAGTTTGACCTGCTGTAATCTGGAGCAGGCAGGGATGTGCCAGAGCACTGGGTGAAGGAGGATAATTAGGTGGCAGGCATGTGTCTGAGCGCATTTCTCACTCCCTAGATAGTACTCTGCATCTTGGTGGGCACTGGCAGCCCCATACGAAAGATTTCAGACCATTCTTTATTCCTCGGCCCAGAGCAGAGGTGAGAATATCACCCCTTCTCTGGATTAGATTGTTCCTAAGAGTACAGGCTGCGATCACATCTTACACTCGGAAATCAGCATTCTGGGTGAAGATGACACGTCTTCTTCTGTAACGATATTGAGTGTGTGTCAAAGCCATCAGCAGAGCTACAACTCAGTTATTCAGGCTTTTTTATCAACCGAGTTTGACTGTTTTCGCTACCAGAATTTGTTAAGAAAACAATTTCTGCATCTTGTACTACCCACATTCCTGGGTTATATTCCATTAGCCGTGGGCACTGTGGGCTCTGGTTAAAATAATCTGCCTCTGGAAAGTGGAGAAGTTGACCCTGTTTGTTCTGCCCGGAAAGATGCCAATTAGTGCTCCACTCGAGTCAAAATTTAACAAAGGCTTGAATGTTCCTGTGCCTGTTGCTCAACAAGATTGTTTATCAATTTACAGGGAGGCCACGCTGCCTTTTCAAAGTGCTGCTGGAGGCCTGCCAGCAGTAGTAACAGAGACTGCGCTCATTGTTTAAATGCCACTGGATGTGAGAATGGCAGACTGATGCCTGTTTTCCTTTCATTTTACGATAATCTAATTGCAAGAGATATATAATTCCTCGTTATGTCAGGGAAGTTGTTTCTCCAGCATCTGGTACTTCTCTGTTTATCTACAAACGGTATCTGAAAATTAATAGGAGATCCAGCTTTCATGTAAGAAATACTAGTGAGAGCTGTTGCCTGCACGAAGCCTGAGGAGACTTCAGGGTCTGCAAGAACTGGCTTTGTCAAGTGAACATATAATTTTCTTTTTTTTTTTTTTTTTAACATCCTAGTAAATTACAGGCTTTAGTTATGGTTTGAAGAAATGTGTTCTACAAATGTTGTAGCATCTGTATGCTGCTGTTTTTACTGCAGCCCTTGTACAGGTCATTAATCTGATCTCACGTCGTAAAAATTTCTCCACCCTCTTCATGAGTTTCTTTGTTATCATAACACTTTCCAATACCTTGGCGCCTAACTCCGCTACGCTCCCTTATAATTACCCGAGGTAGAACAACTGCTTTTTTATCCTCGGTGTGCTTGGCTCCTGCGGCGGGTGCTGCTGAGCCCCATGCTCCCTGCATCTCTGCAGCAGGCTGCACATCCAGGAACACATCGGGAGCTCCAGAGGGCTGGTCCTGGTGGCTGGGGAGACATTTGGTCAACAGACCCTCTTCTCTCATCCCCATCAGCCATCGCCAGCAGGGTATGAGCCTGGAGAGAGGAAGCGGCAGCCGTGGATGCTCCTGCATCTCATACTTGGGTTTCACCTCTCTAATTGCTGTCAGACTCCTCTGTACAAGGGCTGTTGCCACCGGGTGCTGTGGAAGGGGAACGGTTGGACAAACCCCTCCTAAGTGAGGTGAGGGCAGCCAGCAGCTCTGCCTGGGCTGCGGGGCAGGCCTGGAACAGGCAGTAATGGGGACGGTCCGGCTGTTGCAAAGCTTAGGTGAAGTGAGCATTGTGGGGAAAACAGTGGGGTTTGGAAAGAGTCACTTTTGGAAGCTTACCTGAGCACGGGTCCCCAGAGGTGTCCAGGAGGGAAGAGCTCATGGGAGCAAATCATGGGTACAGTCAGCGCCTGGTACATTCAAAGGGTGTAGTCTGAACTGATGATCTGTATCAAAACCCAGGTGATTTTCACCAGCTTTTCATAACTGGCAACAGGAGCAGTTAAGGTTTGCTGATTAGTGGGCAAACACTCTCCCAAGGGGATGTGGCAGGCACGAGGAGTTACCTCTGGGGGAAGAACCTGAGGCTTTAAGCAAGGTGGGATTTTCCAAGGAGGGGACATGGTTCTTGGCTCTGGGGTATGTTCTGGCTCCTGCTGATGATACACTTCCCTCCGTTTTTCCAGGGCAGCAGCCTCCATGGGCCTCCATGGGCACAGGGATCTCAAAAAGGGTGGCAGTTGGCCAGGCACTAGTCCCAGCCTCACAAGGTGGCTTTGCTCTGCAGATTGGCTCTCAGACAGAGCTGGCCTGCGCCACCCCAGTCTGTCGCAGTTTGCTTTCCTAGCCCTATTGTCTAAGCCTTGGCCGAACTACACCTTTTTCCAAGAATCCTAATAACCTCATGTTTTTCAAGCAGTGAGCCATGGCAAGGCTGAGGTGCGCTAAGCCAGCAACACCGTCCCTTGCCAGTGGCATTTAGCAGTGTAACACTATCAGCTTTAAGAGACTCCATTTTCTGTGACTGTAAGTTGAAAGAGAAATGAGTGGCACCTAATATTTGTATATTGGCTAGAGCCTGCTAGCACAACCAAACACAAAGCAAATGGTGCTGCTGTCCTGTGTGGGTCTGAGGAGACCAGGGTGTAAGAAGTGAAGCCCATGTTCAGTTTATCAGGGGTCTGTGATTAGGAAGGCTTAGAAATGGTCATATCACTCATCCCTGTGCCTACCATCTCCACTTTCTCCACACTTATTTAAGTGGTGTGAGTGCTTGCTACCAGCTCTTGGCACAGTGGCGAATGAGACATCTTAACAGTGGCCTGAGTTTGGGCTTCAGCCTGAAAACTAACTGTGAGTTCACTTAAGTAAAAATAAGACCCCACTTGAACCAAATGGGGGGTCCCTTCCCTCAGGCAGCACTTGCCCTAGGTGATTTTCCTTTTTTTTTTTTTCTTCAGCAAGTAGGGACCGGTCAGATGAACTCAGAGATCCTGACTGGGGATGCATGAAGATCAAGCCAAACCAAAGGTAGAAGTTTGTGGCTGGAAAGGAGGCTGATGTATCTTTCTTTGGCTGCATGGCTTGAGGTGAGCTTCAGGTGAAGCTGTCAGACTGCCCTGCAGAAGGCAACAGAGGTTTGTTGTTGTCTCTGCAAGCAAGGAAGAACATCAATATAGTTTCTCTTTTTCATTGGCTCCACAAACCATGCTCTTTTGTTTTAAGGTATGGCTCTGAGATGATTATGCTTGGCTGGGCAGAGAAGTGGGTATGCCCAAACAGGAGAGGCTATTGGACCAAGTCAGTGCAGAAGCTTGTACCTCTGGCCAGGAATATGGCTTCAAGACGTATCCCTGGGCTTGGGGACTGGGCAAAGTCTTGCCAAGGATCCTCTGATACGTAAATCCTCCCATCATTTCTCCCACAGAGGAGCCCAGGGAACTGTGCCACAGAGATGTTGGCCGTACTCATCCTATTCAGTCAAGTTAGCTTTTCAGTTATACAGATCTCTAGCCAAGAGGTCTTCCTGTAAGTGATCACTACAGCCTGGGCACTAGAAAAATTAGTGGTCAAAGGCAAAAATCTAGCATTTTCCAGATGCTCTAAGGGTTTGACAGAGACATTTTGGCAGATCTAGCTGGGAATGCTTAAGACATTACTGTCCTTGAGTATCCTCCTCATCCATCTGCTAACAGCTTCTGCTTCCATAGCAGAGGGTCTGGCAGGGGTTTAGCTGCTCCAGGCACCAGTTTGGTGTCTGAACTCAAGCCCAACTCTAACAGCAGCTCTTAAAGCTAAACTGCCTGACTTGACCCTGAAACAGACTGGCGAACACTCCGACAGTCTTCAAGGAGCAGGCCAAAACAAGCACTGGGCTTGAGAAACGCTGTCATCTACAGGAACCCCAGTCTTTCGTGACCATACGTCCCGGCTTCAGGTCCCTTTAAAACTATATTGGAAACTTTACATTAATGGTCCGTAGCCATCTATCGATGTTTTGCTCTATGTACTGCACTAAGTCCAATATAGTTGGCTTTGCAAGAGCCACGTGCTGAGCTCAGTGAAAATACTTGCATAAAAAGTGGGGAGCACATGCTGTTAAAGGCATTATAATGATATATAGTCATCCCTTTGAAAAAATGAGTATGACCTCAACATTATTTTAGATCACAATTTTAATGTTTAAAAACTATAGAGGTAACAGAGAGATTATAGAACTTAATACATTTTTTTTTCTGTATTTACACACAGAAACTGAAAAACTGCATCGTTTATTTGGATATGAGCAGCACAAAGTATGATGATGTTAGCAGGAGCAAAATGTTTACCAATGACTCACTTCAACAATCTATTAGAGAACAGCTCGTATCAAGCGTACATCATTCAAACAGTATTGTTTATACTGGATCTGGGTGAACCTTAACATACCTTGGGACACTAAAAACAGGTTTCTATAAACGAGTTAAAGTTCAAGTCTTGTGGAAAAATACCTTTACAGTTTATATTTTGTTGGCTATAACACTGAAAACAAAACGCACACTTGTATTAATTTGAAAAGCTCTGTAGAAGTGACTGCATATAGGTTTTTTCCTCAAATTTGTGCTCACGGTGAAAACAAACATTATTTCAAGTTTCATTTTCATCCAAGACCATAAAGTAAACATGGAAAAAAATGCAATTATTTTTAGATGCATTTCTCAACCTCCGTTTTTCAGCAATTCTGAAAAAAACACATATCTGTGCTTTACCAGTGAGAAAGTCTATGCAAGGCTCTTGACGGAGGCACTCTCAGGATATACACAACCCTCCCCTCCCATCACCCCCACCCTTGGACATGCAGCTATCCCACGACCAAAATACTGGCCTCTGCCTTTTCATAGGGTGGGATGTGCAAGCAGTCCCTTCCCGGGGATGCTCACATCAGCCTTAGGCAGCGTTTTGGTCGTGTGATAGCAGCGTGCCAGGGTCTGCAGCCGGGGTCACCTGCAGGAGATGCCGCAGAACTCTGCAGGAAGGGAGCGTGGTAGAAATGGCATGGATTGCTCTAGTTGCTGCACACCCCTGGCTTGTAGTACTCTTTTCTGAACTACAGGCATTTCTGGTGGCTGAAAATGGAAACGCAGAAGTCCTGCCCTGACTTCTTCTGTTTGTACTCGTGGGGGTACATACATGCCTGGATACAACATGGGATAATGCTGGGTCAAATTGCTGGCTACAGTATGCTCTGGTTTCTGCAAAACACCTTACCAGCACTTTGCTACCACCTGACCTCAGCTGAGGAAGTAAGAGGTACCTGGGTACCAAAGGGGCCCTTTACAAGGCAGATATTTTCCCCAGCAGGAAGACTGGCTAACTTGCTGTTGTGAAAACAGGGAGTCACCCACTAGAATTACTTCTAGCAATTTCATCAGACCTTTTATTTCTGTTTTTCTTGTTACGTTAGTGATGTAATCACAAGTTCAAGTTCAAGATTTAACTTGTGAACTCTTGGGAGAGAGGAAAGGATATACGTTTTGCTAAGTCAGAAGCTAAAGTATTTGTATTTCTATTAAAATTACTCTTAATATGCAGAACCTATCTCAACACTTCTATATCATAGGGGATAAACAACTGCAAAAATATACAGCATCCTATTTATTTACAATATATATATGTACATAAAAATGAAATTTCCTACAATACAACACAACTGCATAGATTTGTCTTCAGAAACATAGGCATGTGTACAATTTTTGAATTCTAAACCTTTCCAGCCCTGTACTTTTTATTAATTCATTATCTTTTTTTTTCACAGTTTGTTACAGAAATCCTTACATTAGATACAAATAAAACATTCTTTGTGTAAGTTATAGGAAATAAGGATTTTCCTGACACCAAGGGATCTGGGGAATTGTTTAAGAAAGGGCCCTGGCGCCAGGCAATAAAGCCATTTTGTGGAGCTGCTGATGGAGCTGAGTACATTCTGCTGTGCCTTTCTCCTACAGGCACTGGGGTGGGACAGTAGGACTGGAGGTGGGACACCACCACATGGAAAGAGTTTTGTTTTGACCAAGATGCTCTTTAGCCTTAATGTAAGGTTCAAGCAAATTAACTTATTCATTTAGAGATAAGGTAGAGATACCATTGTTACTGTTAATACTCAATATCAGAGAGAGCTGTGGTGCTTATGCTTTGTAAGGCAGATGTACAGACACAACCCATATCTCATCCAACCTGCATCTGCACGTGTGACCTATTGCAAGTGGAGCACAAGCTATGGGTTGGGATGTGGGTCAGGAAAGCAGCCCTCGGGAGCAGATGGGCATCCTCATCCCTGACCTTGCAGAAAGAGACCTGCCCTGGACCTGCACACGGGCTGGGTACCCCTCAGACCCTGTCAGCCCTACAAAAGGTCTGTGTGCTGATTTGGCATTGGCCCTCTGACCAGGAGCAAGCATCATCCAGAGGCCATTGCTCCCGAGATACTGTTCCCAAATAATAATTTACTGTGTTTTACTTAGTAGGCATGTTTGCCATTGGACAGAGAAGGGCAGCTGTGTTCTGCAACCATAAGGGTGCTTTAAACTCATGACTATTTTCTTTGCAATGTGCTGTGGACTAGGAGCGGCAGCAAGGCCGTCTCTTAAGCGTAGGATTAACTCCTACAGTCTTATTAGGAGCCCCTGCTTCTAATTAGTTCCTTCCTTGTCCCTCACCACTCAATTGTTGCTATTACGCAAACAAGAACTTTAAAGTATTTTGTTGTAGCTATTAAGAGCAATTTTGCATCCAGTCTATGACATTTGCAGTGCTCACAATAGTGATAAACTCTCTATGAAAAGAAAGCATGCTACCACCTACCAAGTAGATACGGTACTCTGGATCCTATTAATTTAACAACAGAGAAACTCCTACAGCATTTCACTGTGCTCTTAAAATCCTAGCTAAAATGTGGGACTCGTACATCGTTGGCTACAAGTTCACTATTCCAAATGAACTGAATAACAGCAGTACATTTTACAGATAACCTCATACAAATATTGTCATCCATCACTGATGTTGACAGTTACAGCAGGGTCTATTGCATTCTGTTAAGAATGTATAAACCTGATGAGAAAACAAAAAGCACGTTATTTCACGTTCATTACCACAGACATCAATAAACACATGATTCCTTTCCATAAATATCTATAAATATGATGCCAGTAAATCAGTCTAAGCAAAATTCCCTCTTTTTTTTTTTATTTTTTTATTTTTTTATTTTTTCTTTCAGAGACCCAGAAACAAAGTCTGTTTAAAGACTTGATATGTTGGGTATGTATTTTTCAGAATCCAAGATATGCTTTGATGGTCCAGTACCTGGGGTAATTTCACTCTATGCACACACCCGGCTCATTCTTCTCCCTATTTATCCATTAAAACTCCGGTAGACAAATAAACTGGGAAAAAGAAGAAGGCAGGATAGCAAAGAGGAGGGAGAAGGGTAGTGATGGAGGAGATTTGGGAAGATGCAAAGAGCAATCAGTCACCCAGTAGCCCTTCAAGTGGAAGGAAGCTGGGTGCCAAAACTCGCTGGTTGGTATTTGAAACACGAGACTACAAACTATTTGCGGGGTGGGAGAGAGATGTTGCAGTTGTGACATTGCTGGTACCCTGTGCAGCAGATCAGACCTCTAGCTCATACCTGGGTACTTGAAAGTCACTCCTGGGATCTCCTCTCTCACAATCCCCCAATGCACAGAGCTGCACCGCTCATAAGTCAGTAGTAGAAGAAGGATAAAGGGGAGAGGAAAGCAGGAGAGCCCTGGAGCATCTTGAGGATAACACTGTACAGCATTCTCAGGTCTGAGATAGGTTTTTTTAGGATAAGATCCAGAGAGATTATAAGGCACCTCAAAACCTGAAATGCAGCTGCAGCAAGCTGAGTCAGAGAATGGAATGAGATGCTGGGCTCCTGCTGCAGTGACCAGGGACAGCTGGGTGCCTGCAAACGGGGAACCACAAACTTACATCCCGAGGTGGAAAGATGCCTGGGATGAGCTGTGGGGAAAGAGGAACCAAACATGGGTTCTCCTCTCCGGAGCTGACTAACACATGGGCTCGTAGGCTATTGTATGGACTTCTCTGTGAATAAGGACAGGAATCAGTCTCATGAAGAGACAGTGCAGAGAGAAGCAGTGGCCTGCACCATCGTAGGCAAAG
Organism: Tringa solitaria; assembly: GCA_026413425.1. Classification (NCBI taxonomy): domain Eukaryota; kingdom Metazoa; phylum Chordata; class Aves; order Charadriiformes; family Scolopacidae; genus Tringa; species Tringa solitaria. The sequence continues at coordinate 33,341,501 of JAOXJM010000001.1, forward strand.
GTTTGAGACCACCTGCAGGAAAGCATGAGCAACCTCAGCCTGGAGGTCCCAGATAGCTCAGTGGTTTGTGTGTTAAATGCTGGGCTGGGGGGTGCTTGGGCTGGGCTTGCTGGGCTGGGGAGGAAGGACACCACACCAGAGACCATGCTGGGAACCTGTGAGAGAAGGGCTGAGGGGCCAGGAGAACAACAGAATAAGTGATCCCCATTCTGCAGTCTAGCAGGTCACTTTGCCCAGAGGGAGGAGGCTTCCAGTTTTGTTCTTGCTGCTGGGGTACTCTGAGGACTTGAGCAGCCTGCGGAGTCCACTGGGCCTTGTTTCTGGATCACAGTGGAGTATCGGCAGAGCTGGCTACCTCAGCCTAGACTCAGGTATGGATCCAGAAGTCTGGGTTTAGTAGGCTTAGTTTCTGCAGCTTGAACACTCTGCATCTCGATGCCCAAATTCCAAGGAAGGCCCCAAACTAACCTCTCTGGATGTTACTCTTAGAAACCATCTTTCAAGGTCCTGAGAAGTGCTATGTTGTCTCAACTCTCAGTGACTTCAAGCTGTGTAGGACAAGGCAATGGCAACTGAGGCAATTCAATAGCTCACAGAAATCCCAAGATCCTGAAGTCTCCGTCCCTAACCTTAAAAAAAGCAAGCTGGCAATGACAGGTTCCCCACAGCTGAGGACAGTCTCCTTCCACAGTTACAACGGGAGTCGGCAATGAGCCAGCTACTGGGATCAAGAGGGTCACCCCATACTGACAGGTACATCTCGAGCACACCGAGAGCATCGCTCAGCCCGCGGGTGTGAAGCAGGGGCTCCCTTTAGCCATCGGTTCTTTCGGTGGGATCCGGGTTCATATTTTGAGACACTTTTTAGCTGACACGGTGAATGACACAAAGTGAACACGTTTTATGCGGCTGGCAGTGCACTAGTAGATGTCTGCTCAGGATGGATGGTTAACGATCACCTGCTTAGCGTTTGAGTCTCTACAAGTAGTTCTCTACACCAGCTATAAGGCATTAGGCAAATGCTTATTTTGTGGACAACAGATGCAAGTTACAGTGTTTCTGCTAGTAGTAATTGAATGTCTTTTCTTTGATTGTTACAGGAAATTGATGATAAATGTAAATGAAACATTTTAAATATAAAAAGTGTTTCTGTTTGTTTAAAGAAATGTTAAAGATTTCAATTTCCATTAGAAATCCAGTAGTTTGGCAGGGTGAGTCAAATCCTGCTCCCTCTGCTGTCAAAATCCCCGCTGACTTCAGTGGGAGGAGGGTAAGACACAAGAGGGGAGCCAGTCTCTACAAGGAATGTACAAATGAATCCCAGAATGGAAAAGGCATGAGGTATGATTAAATGTGTAGGTTTCGATAAAACTGGAGCTTGCCATTGTTTTTTTTTTTTCTTTCTGAGAGAAGTGGGGCGTTAGTAAACAGTTTAATGCTGAAGAAAATGCAGACTTCCTATGGAAATCTCCCAAGTGTCTGCTTCTCTTCAGGCTCAAGTACTCATGGCTTGGGGTCAAGTCTAGTTCTGGTCAGGCTCCAGCTGAAGCGTGCCAGGGTAATGGTGGTTGCTGGTGATGGCTGTCCTTCTCCTGCTCCCTGCACCCCATGACAAAGACACACGGATCTGTTCCCCAAAGCCACAAAACAGCCAAGCCCTGGGGCTGGCTCCCCCACCAGAACATCAGAGAGAAGCACCAAATTTAGGACATATGCTTATACAATGCTCACTTACGCTCTTGTGGTGCCTTTCGTGCCTGTATCCGGAATGCTACACTTAACCCAGTGAGGCAAATGGTGCACGAAACAGCAACAGAACAAACAAACAAACCAACAAACTGGATGCATACAGAGAGCAGAGTTTTGGCTAAAGGGCGGGGGGAAGGATGCGAATTGACGTTACTCCAGTTGGGATTGATAACAAGAGGTGCTGCTGCCCTAGAGGAGCAGAGCTTGTGTTTGAAGGGCTAAGGATGATAATGGAACAATGCAATCCATGGGTGGAAGAAGGGAAACAAATTAACTGTGATGAATTTCTATGAGCAACGTTTTATATACTCTCACAGACAATTAACACAGACTTTAGGCTGATCTGATAACTCAATATCAGGGGACAGAGTGATATGCCTGTTGGAAAAATGGGTCAGTTTTCTGCAAGAAAATACACCCATAACAGTATTTGCAGTACTGGATAATCATTATTTGGATTTGATTTGAGTAAACTCACAAAAGATGGAATAGATAACAGAACGGATGGTTGCGATTTTGGTGTGTAGCAAACAGGAGTGTCTTCTTTTCAGAAGGAGGCGACCTTCAGTGGCCTTCAGCACTGCCTCCTGATTGTACCCAGTCATAGATGACCAAGGGAATGCTCACTAGGGAAAACATTACCCCCAGCGCCAAGAAAAGAGAAGCCTGAAACAAAAAGGAGAGATAGTTAATGAATAAAAAGAAAAGACAATTAATTCAAGTATGTTAACTTCTCCTCTTAAGGAGATTTACAAGGTGATGTATCAAAGTTATCAGCTAAAATGGGATAGCACTTCTGGTAAAGACAAGACCCATAGATAATTAGACAGATTAGTGTCATTAATAATTACTTGCTGAACACCAAAACCAATTTTTTCCTCCTTTCAATTCACTTCTTAAACACTGATCATCCCTAAAGAGGATCAACTGAGTCTGTTTTTAGGACCAATTGGCTCTGCTCTTCTCAAAGCCTCACAGAAATAGGCATACTCTTCCCATTGGATATGTGTCCATTGAAGTTCAGCCCTTTCTTCTTGGGGTCTGTGGATGGAGCCACAAGTTTAACATGGGTTTCCTGTCTGTCTGCTCTGAGCAGGAAGGTCTGACCTTTCAGGACTTCCAGTGCATGCCCCGTTTGACTGGGAATAGGCAGGAGTGTTGCATCTTTTCAGCTGCGCCTCTCTCTGGGCCTCAGAGGAAATCTTTCCCATCTGGTGGAAGCACCCTAAGTCTGACCGGGGTCTATTAAAACCATGAGGAATACCACAAAAGTGAGTGCTGTGCCTGCTTTCTGGATCAACACGCTGAAGCAGAGCGATGTTGCTGTACTGAAGGGGCTGCCGCAGGGGGCTGGAGGGGTACCCGCACCCCGCTGACAGCTATGGCTGCCGCAGAGCTGCCACTCGCCAGGCACAGGGAAAGCCCCTCGCCCTGCAGAGAAGGGGTCCCCAGAACACAAGGTGCCCTGCCTGATACGGCCCCTCCGCCGGGAGACCCCCGGGGAAGCAAAGGAGAAAGGCAAGCACAGCTGCCAGCTGAATGAAGCAAAGATGGAAAGTTACATCAAGAAGCTCACGCATACGTTCAGGTTAGGTACGCTTTGCGTCTGGCACGTGGTAAGGACTGACAAGATGAAAAGCGCTGCATTGACGGGAAAGGAATGCATACCCAAATCCTCTGAGTCATCTTTGATCCATCCTGCTGTGTAATTTTTAAATACAACGATGAAGGAAGAATGAAAATCAGCATATTGGCAGAAGTGACCCCTGCAAAATTAAAATAAATTAGTTTTGTTAGTTGTCAGCAACAGCTAATTATTGTGTTGCTGGTTAGCAACAGTCTTTTATTAGTAGTACAAAACCAGGATACTGTACCTACAACTCCGAAAATATCCTTCATGGTTGGGATAAAAATGACTAGCAGGTTGATGATAACCAAAAGAACAACAGTAACCAAAACGTGACGACATAAGTCAAACTTTGTTTTCCTAGCCAGTTCAAATAATGATGAACGCACCTGTAGAAAGAGAGAGTTTTCTGTCAGGAACAGTCTATAAGCCAATTCAAAGCTTCCCATATTTATTTTAACTCGTTCTTCGCGCAACAGCAAGTGCTGCATGCAGGGTCCCTGATGTCATGCCCTTTGAAATAATTCCTAAAATTAACTTGGTATATAAAACTGTAGGTATACATGCATCAGCAGTAGGATATTCCTCCCTTTCTGACATGCCTTTGGGGGTCCTTTTTGCACCTTAAAATGAACTTCATCTCTGGGCCTGCTCCAGTGAAGTCATGTGAAGTAAGAAGGGGCCCGTGTGGATTCAATTTAAAACAGATTTAAGATTATAACAGATTTTAACAGATTAATTTATTTCCTGCAGGGAAGAACTTCTCCAGAAGTTAGTGGGAGTCTGGTGTGGGAAAAGACTGATCCAAACTCAAGCTCTTTTTGAAGCTGCAACGTCACTGCCACAGCAACTGCTGGACTGTGGTTTGAAGAAACGTGCTGTGTACGACCATTACCGGCTTCCAAACCGTGTGAAGCTTTTTACTTACAGTGAAAAACAGCACTGGCACCGTGAGTATCACCGCAACGATCACAGCCAAGCGCACGGTCAGGATGAGGATGTCATCTTTGCTCTGGTACTTGTGAAGCAGATCTGACTGCACATTGTCTATGGAAAAGACAATAAGATCAGTGTTCTGGCAAACAGGCGATCCGTTCACAAAAATCATTGCTTAACAACAGCCTTCTTGAATAACAAGTGATTTATCTGCAAACAAAAGAGTATAGAATGAAACATTCTCGAGTTAAAACAGCACTTTGAACCAAATCCTAATGATCCCATTATTCCAGATTAATCCTTTGGAGGCCTGATTTAGGAATACATCCTAATTCAAGACAGCACATGACTAAGTCTAAGGTAGTTTTCACTGTAGGAAAGACAACAGTGAGACGTACACGAAAGCTTGCTTACATATATACATATATAAAAAAATAAGTAAAGTGAAATAAGCTATTTCTAATTGGTTCCATGAGCTTTTTTTTTTTTTTAGAGTGTCAAATGATACAAAAATAACCACATGCACTGCAAGGGCTGAACTTAATATAAACTAAAAAGTTTTGAGCTAAACTAGTCTGAACAGCAAATAAACTTCCAGCGAAAAGCAGTGCCCCTGTTCTCAACCAAGAACAAAGCCTATCTCGGGTCAACGCTCAGCTGGACGCTCTGACATTTGCACTCAAATCCCTCGGCAGCTCCTCCCAGGGCTGCCCTGGTGGTTTTCCTTTTCTCTCGAACCTGCCACCCACCCAGCAGTGCCTGCAGCTCGGCCCCGCGCCGGCCGGTGGCCCCAGCAGCCAAGACAAATCGTGGGGGAAGGGAGTGGGGGGTGGCACTTAACGGGGAGGTGCTGGTGGTATTTTAATACGACCTCCTGCAAAAACGTTTCCTGGAAGCCGTGCTAAATAGTGCAGAGTGGGTCTGCCTGTGCTAAACCAACAGGAAAACCAAGCTGCTGAGGGACCTGTGCGTTTTCTTTGTAGCTTTTAAATGTCTGGGAGCAATACCCTAATGGGGTGGCTGTTAAGGGCGCCACAAAACATACTCACTACCCCTGTTTAGGCTCTTATTTTTTTTTCCTGCCTGCTAATCTTAGAAAGCTGGTGGTAAAAGGTAACAGCTCTTAAACCGAAGTCCTTCAAGGGAACTCGGCAGCCATGCCTAGTTTAAAATCTTTGGCACTTGGTAAAACCTCCTGTAATCCTGGAGGCAGAGACATCTGTCCTGTGGCGAAATGCCTGCGCTCCCCCCCAGGGACGCCCTTCTGGGGAGACAACCACGGGCCAACGCCACCTATGCAGTGCTTGAATCCCCACCAGGAGAAAGAAAACGCTCTCCCACCTCCCTGCAGATTAGGAGTGGGGTTTTCAAGCCGGGCACATGCACAGCTTCTGCGACACAGAGCTTACTCTGCTCCTGCAAGCACAGACTGCAACTTCTGTCCCGCTCACGGACTGCAGCCAGGTAGGAAGTGAAGGGCAAGGCTTACAGTTGAAGGTCTGTTTTCCTTTCAGCTAGATACACCACAGAGCCCAACCACAGTGTGACCTTTTAGGGGAAGAAAAACACCTCTTTTCTGTAATTCTGCAATGTAAATATAGTCATCACTGCAACACTTTTGAGAACACAGCAAACAGACAAGCACTATTGGTGTAAAGAAGAAATGGCCATAATAAAAATACTGTTCTTACCCAGGTAAGGGTAGAGAAGAGGGTTAGAAACTTGTAAGCGAACGTATGACCGAAAAGGTCTTGTCAGTCGCAAGGGGATGAAGGATCAAAGTGGAGGAATTACATATTCCCTCAGTATCTTTTTTGCTGCCTGTCATGGCACTGACCCTTGGAGAAGCCCCGGTGGAGCCACACAGCTTCCACCTGTGGGCTCTCAGCCTTGGGGACCAGGGACACCTGACGTGGGGAGAGGCACACGAGACACCCCAGGGATTCCTCCGCCATTCCCCCTCGGGAGGGCCAGAAGGACGCAGCCCCTACCTCCTCCATGGACTCCAGACCCTCGTCCTTGAGGGGCGTGGGAGATTCCCAGAGAGGAGCGCCACGGATCTGCCTCCTCAGATCCCTGGGGCAATCACATCAGAATCTCCTCCCTGCCAAAGCGAAGGGGTCCATGCTGATTTACACCCATTTGCTCCCTGGGGCTGCTAATTTGATGCATTTCTACGAAAATGCGTTAGATGGGAGCAGTTGGATGAGAGCGGCTGTTGCTGTTGTCACTTGCAGCGTAGTTGCGGTTTTATAGGGAAAATTAGAACAGATGACCTCAAGTTACTTCACCACATGCGGTCTTAAGGCCTCATAATCAGAATGAGAGCCTGAGAAAACAAATATGAGATAGATACACCTTTGGGGAAAAAAAAAAGCCAGATTTCATATTTACTTATTTTCTTTCTCTTGCAATACGTGGCTCACAAGGAACGGTATCATGAATGAGGAGATTGTAACAAAAAGGTCACTTGGAATAGGATGGAGAAGACTGATGACCTTTTGGTGACTCTGAGGTAAAAGGCAAACACCAGTTTTGTCATCTGTCTTGTAACCCCTTAATGGTCCATGGAAAAAGACACTACTTTGCAACATTCCCATTAGTCTGGAACATGGGAGTAGCTTCCTGGGCAGCATTCATATTTTATCCTATATGACTTAATAATTGTGCCTTTAGGGCATACATGTTGTATCCCTTAGTGATACAACATAATTTGTTTGTGTTTTTAAGTGAATTGATGTGCATGAAAAGAGACAGGGTGCAAGTCTCAAACACTGAAATAGCCGTCCTTTGGCGGCTGAGCTGGGACAACGCTCAAAGCTTTCCCACCTTCACTGCCAGTTTATTTAACCAAGACCTGAAGGGGTCAGCTCTAGGGACACAGGGAAAACATTTGGTCCTTTGCCTCCTAGGATGAAAGTGTCAATAAGAAAATGAAAAAGCTGTGATGGCTGATTTAATACACGTTTCCTAGGACCTGCTCTCAGATCTGTCTCATTTTATGCAGATATGCATGCTTCAGTCATTACCAATGTACACAACATTCAGCTGGGGACCTCGGAATGAAAATCTTAGTGGGGCCCAGCTAATCCCCAATTTTATTAAACAACTGTCTCCCTCATATTTTGAAGATGCTTTTTGCAAATACTGCTTTCACTTGTGCTTTACGTCCTTGGGGAAAAGGAGGAAAGGATTTGTACCTTCAATGTGAAAACTTAACGGAAAATTATTTGAAAAAGTATTTTAATATAAGTGGACGGGACTTTTCTTTCCAGCTGGGATATGCTATCGATTTCACATGTATTCCCTTTCTACTTTGATCAGTAAAGAACTGCATACTTACCGTAGAAAGTCAAATAGCCAAATATGGCAGTCATAAAGTACATCACAAACATGGCAAAAAATGAGATATTTGAAACCAACTGCATTTTTTTCTGTGAACGGCTGGAGAAATAAGAAAAAAAGAACACATAAAAATGGTTAGGCTGGATTTTTCAATAGCTGTTTAAAAATGTATTAAGTCTTTGCATAAACATTGTAATTCTGGGGAGACTCGTGAATGCATTTTCATTTAAAACAGGAATTCATTGACAACTGCACAAGAAAGAGAGGGACTGGGGAAACAGACCCTACTTGGGGGTTCAGTCAAGAAATGGTGGGTCCGCCCTCTGGCTCTGCTCCCTGGCCATACCCACCTCAACAGAATGAAGCCAAGTGGAGAAGGATGGCCCTTAAACACTTCACTAATTAAATTAAAAGGCCAAAATAGAGAAAGAGTGAAATTATACACAGGAAAAAAACAGGTTCTGAAAGTTTGTAAAGAAACATATGTGTCCCCATGGGTAGAAAATAATGAATGTATACAGACCACTGTAAACCTGTAAAATAGGTTAATTGTAAACATTCATTTTTAGATATTTATTCTGAAATATTCCCACTCTGGTACCTAAAGTTAGACTTCTAAACCCACACAGGGGTGTCCTAAATAGGCACCTGGGAACCTACTGGACCCCATTGAAACTCAAAGCACCCAGCAAGTGACTGGGACCTGAGGACACCCATGGGTCTGGCTGACCCTGACCTCTCCCCTGGGGCTCCCCCCACGGCCAGGGCCCCTGGGACCACCAGCGATGTCACAGCAGGGCCGGTCTCCAGCTCCCCACAGCCCTGCCCAGCCGTGGAGGTGTCAGCGAGACAGCCATACCAGGAAAGGTCTCTTAATACAGGCAAGCCCGAAAATAACTGGGTTTTTTCCTGGTACTGCAGCAGATTTTTAGTTGCCCTGAAACAAACGCCGTTAGCTGAACACACGCCTCTCTCCTATGCCAAATAACGACCGGCACAACTTGGCTCTCCCCAGGCTGCTGTGTACTTCCAGAGAAAACTCCCAAAGTATTGCATTATCCTCAACCTCCCTCACCCCCGCCCCAACGGCACGCCTGGGAGGCCAGATTTCCTAGCTGACAGCCACGCTCGTTAGCTTGTTGGGTGTTATTAAAGCACATCTCCTCCGAATGGCACGAATGACTCAGAGTACCTCTGCGCTAACATTTTCCATGCAAAGCGGTTCAAAACAATTAGGTGGAAAAAATAAAAGAGAAAAGCTTACTCTTTAAGTTCGCTGTAGATCGGGAGGACTGATGGGTGGCACACAAACGCAAAAGCAATGGTGGGCAAAGCGTACACGGTCTGTTCAGAGAGAGTTTCAGAGAAGAAGTTAAGAAGTATTTCCTTCAGTGGTGTGAAGAAATGATCTGTGTTTAACTACCTCAGCTCCCAACTCTCTGGACTCTTCAACCGAATGTTGAGAGCCTTCAGAGAAGGTAGAAGACCTGTCAATTAGCATGTATTTAATGAAATATGGAGAGCAGCGCTCTTTCAATGGGAGGACAAAGTCTTCACATTGGCCATGTGAGCACGGTCCTGACTCTGCTTGCAGAGCCCAGTGCTGGATGCCACAAGGCTGCTGTTTTTTCTCCCTGGGATAGGTTTCCCTGCCCAGCTACTGCCACCATTACTAGGACACTGTCACACGTAAAAGGGACGTATGGTGGGTCACCGCTACACTACCCTGCCTTGGCATGGAGAGGGGTGCGCACCCGTGGTGCTAAGGCTGAAGTCCTGGAGAGGAAGCCCATATCCAGACTGTAAGAAAAGAGAAGAGGAATGCAGAACTTACAAATAAATGGATATTTCAAGGTACCAGACTGAGTCCCTTCATTTCCCAGGCCCACAAAAGGGCTAGGAGGGCTGTGGAGGGAGCATGCTTTTCCTTGGGGAAAGAGAGAGACTGTTACGTCACCAGGAAGCACAAGAGGCCTCCCGGGGGGACCTCACCCCCTTCTCCACCAAAAGCCTCAGTGGGTTTCAGTCCTCAGTGTACAGCCAAACTTCACAAATGATCTCAGTGCCCAAGCACTTCCATTCTCCCCAGAGAACGGGTATGAGCAGAGATCACATGAAAAACAGGTCCTCCTGCGGGGATAAAATGAGTCCATCCCTACAGGCAGCAATCCCCGGCCCTCTGAGATCTGCTTGTGCTGGCCACAGGCATCTCCTTCCCACAGAAGCCATCCTGGGAGACGCCCCAGGCCCAGCAGATTCAGTAAATACACTGGTTGCTCTTCAGCGGTCCCTCCTCACCCAGGCCTGGGCCGCCTCGTCTCCCTCACTTACAGCATGCTACTGTGGTGGAGTCTCCATCTGTGGAGATATTCCTGGGAATGGTGCCAGGCAACCATCTCTAGGTGGTCCCGCTTGAGCAAGGGGTTGGACCAGATGACCTCCAGAGGGCCCCTCCCAACCTCAGCTGTCCTCTGATTCTGTGGAACTGTCTCTCCTCTCACACAGCAAAGTTGCTAAATTGATTGGCAAGCTGTTGGCCCCCAGGGCAACTCTCTGGAGTTCAGCTCCAGCGTGCCTAATTCAGTTGGATCGACCCTTCCCATGTGCCTCCATCGACTCTGAGGCAAATGCCGACACTCGCTGTAGGAGATGACAGCCCTTCAGCCCTAGCTATGACGTCCCTAAGCTGCTGTCGCACACCGGATCTAGGCTGATGGCTGCCCCCGACTAAAGACAAGTGCTCGGTTTGGCTTCTTCAACTGAAGCTGATAGGATGAATTTAAAAAAAAAGAATTAATTTTTGCATGCATATGCTATACATGTGCGTTCCCTATGGATGTAACCGCAACACCCTGAGGACCCTGCCCTGCTGGGCAAGGTGCTGTTTAAGGAGTACTGTGGCCCAGCACAGCTGACAGGAGCGTTCCTCCTGCTCCCACAGCTACAGCCAGTTGCTCTTTCGCATTCTCTTGGCACAACCTTTCCTGCAGCTGTGCGGCGATGGAGGAAAGCATCCAGCTGAAAGGCAATCAAATTTTGGCTGGATTAGCTTTCAACTGTATCCTTTTCGCAATCCACCATATGGCTACAGAAACATGTACCCTCTCACAAAGAAGCGGTTTGTGTGCAGAAGGACAGAGGGAATACTTCTGGGCTTCGGATGCAGGAATGGCTTACTCAGGCTCTGCTGAACTACAGCCTCAAGGCGGAGTTGCAGAAGGGGACAGTAAGAAGCAGTGGAAAGGAAAACTCTCCCAAAGAAAGTGTTAGTTTTCTGGTGGTAGCTTGGGCTCGCAGCCTTGGCACGTCCTATTACCGGAGCAGAACAGGAGCACGAGGGGGTACATTCAACACAACATCTCCGTAAGACTGGGCAAGGAGACCCATTGAGCGTTCACCACTGGAGCACGAGTGGAGGCACGGAGAACTGGGCCCCACATGGTGCTGACCAGATTAAGAACAGGAGGTGTAGGTGCATAGATTATGTGAATTGAAAATAAGTATTATAAAAAGAAACATACCTTGGAATTAAAGATAACATACTTTGGCTTACACATATGTTCATGTGCTGAGCTATTTGATAGAGTAGGTGATGTTGCATTTAGCTCCGATTCGCCACAGGGAATTTGAAACTTCTTGTAAATAACCTAGAATGAGAGCAGAAGACAGCGAATTGCTAAAAACAATTTTTAAAAGCAGCAAATTAAAACTAAAACATCAGAGAAATAGTGAATATCCTATCAAGTAGCTCTCATCCAACAAAGAAAGCAAGCTGAACTTACCACTATCAGGAAAAATACCATGCAGCTTAATGAAAATCCACTGGTATAGCCGAGATACCCTGAAACAAATTAAAAGGAAATCTCATACAAAATTATTTTATTAGCCATATATTGGTTTTTTACTTTTTGTTGCTCCAAGAAAAGCTTAAACGTATTATACATTTAATATATATCGTGAGCTTCCAGGCAGGAGAAAAGCACATCCTGTTGGTGTGGGAGTCTCCCACATCGCATGCCTCCCAGCTTTCAGACAGACCTGAGCTTTGCTCCGACTGGTTTGACTTTACAGCAGTTTAACTAATTTTACTTTTGAAAGGGGTTGTGATAATTGAAACAAACCTGAAAATGTGCAATTGCAATCAGAGTGTGACCCAGATTCCCTGATATGAGCCACATCAGCTGAGTATGGGTTATTTTCTCAAAAGGGAGATCCCAACAGGCCTTCAGTGCCAAATCTTGTGACATGGTTTTAAAAAATACATTTTGTACCTACTGGCATCTCTGTGGACTCAAACACATTTGGAAATGCAATTTTCCATACATATCTTACTTCAAAGTCCAACACCTCCAATTAACATCACCACTAACAATTTTGATGCTGATAGAAAAATGTTATTTCTTGTAATCTCACAACTTGTGAATTTATTTTTACAGGCTACCATTAAAATAGAATTGCTTTATGAAATGAGGACCCTCTTAACTATAATTTTTCAACTCAGTTTCCACAATTGTATGGATGAAGCTGGTTTATACTGAGTTCAACCACTCTGACAATTTAGGCCTACTTGTTCCACGATGCTCAAAACACAGCTTATTCCTGGACCAGGGAGGCTGTTTAGATTACAATGTCAGCACTCTTTTTTTTCTTTTATAATTGAGGTACCAGTGCAGCTGTCAGTGGCATAATGCCTGGGCTCCTTTATTTTATTCCCACAATGGTGTTTGCATCTTACCTAAGTTCTTAAGGAGACATAAAGGGAGGATTATACCAAATGTCACTGTGACAACAAGAATCCGCCCATCCACGTACCATGCCCTGTATAAAACATTAAAAAAAACCACCATGAGCACACCTTAAACCCTCTCTGTTTTTTCTCACACTCTGTCATTCTCTGCTGCAGTTACAGAACTATCTTTGGTCTCCTTACAAGCTCCCACAAAAGGAGGGATGGCGCCACATCTAAACTTTGTAGACTCATTAAGTATCAAGCCCTTAAAACACGGCACTGCTGAGACTCAGAAACGGTAGCTTTTCATAGTCACTAGACAAACTACCACCCTACTGCTGAGATCAGTGAATGGGACTGAGAGGCAGAACAACACCCTCCCTAACCTGATATAAGCCACCCTGCCACACATACAGCACGGCGGGGGGTGCACCACGATTAATTTGCTGAATCACCCAGGCACGATGTGCCCAGAATGGCAAACCATGCACGAGCCAGCCTAAGGCTGTAACTCCTTCTAGCTAAGTGCTTTGAATCCTGCTGGAAAGCAAGAAAGGGGAGAAGGGGCAACATTAGTGACATTCTGTATGATCTATTTCCACTGCTTGGTCCAATTTAGTATGAAAGTCTGAGGAATGGGACCTCTACCTTCTTCTCATGCACTACAGCACACCATACAACCTAGTGCAAAGGATATTTACCGCTATAAAGAAATACCAGCTCTTGTTAAAGAAGCTGGTAAAAGTCAAGTGGTAAGTGGCAGAAATCTAAGTATACTATTATGCTGTTGTTATGGGCTGGTATTGAAGAATTTCATACTATGGACAGTGCTTCAGGAGCAAAATCCTGTAAGATGCTAAAAGCACAGGGAAATACCCAATATCTTAAACTCATATTGTTCCCAGTATCTTCAAGTGATGCCTAACGCTGTAAAAGATTGGATCGTATGATAAGAGTTCTGTATCAATCACAATTCTTCATGAAAATCTGGTGTGGAAAGATAGTAACTACTAATGACTTAACCTTTCATTTCTTATCCATCCTCTTTTCCTTCCCAAAGTTGCTTTGGTTTTTATTAGCCCCCTTACATATTTCTGTGAAAATCTACTTTGGCAGACTCAAAGAGTATCCAATAGTTTAGAGCTTTTATAAACATATGCTTGAACTTATCTCCACAATGTTAAATTCTATAATCTAATCATCAAAATTAATTCAACTTACGAAAAAGATTCTTCTTTTCCCATTAGAAACTTTATGGCAGAAGGCAGCTCATTTTTGACTATGAAGAGATAGCTCAACATTGCTGGAGGAAGAAGGAAGTCGGGTTAGAAAATGGGTAAGATATTTTGTGGAACAAGTGCAGAGAAGCATCCTGAACCTTTTCCCACATCAGAGTCTGATGATAGAAGACCCCGAACTATAATTGACTGTAAACTACTGATCATTCAGTAGTTTTAAAGGGCTGCATTTTTAAAGGACTGCATGCAAAGTGTTAGCCACAGCTCTATCAAGGAGCATGAAGATCCCAAGATGTCACTGAGACAAGGAGGGACCTGACTGGTTGGTAGCCATAACTTTCCTGGGTTTTGTTTTTCAATATCCCTCATCTCCTTTACCTCCAACGTTCTGGAGCGATGTAGATCCAAAGACAATCATTTTCCCTGGGGTACCGAAGACCTGCTCACCCAGCTTTTCATACACCATGCAGCCTGCGTGAAAAGAAGCGAGGAGAAAGGTAACAAATACACCGGCGAGAGCTGTTGCGTCAAAACACTTTATGATTCCTTTTCAGCTAACCACCCATCTGTGCAGCCATATCTGCCCTTTGCAAGTAAATAGAGAGCTCTCTTGTAGTTACTAGGGCTGAAACTTGTGTAGGAATGTTTTCTTGACGTCTATAAATGTTATCGTTGGCTACCAGTCACTTTTGAAACCGAAGCTCTTAATGAGGCTATTACACCCCTTTAATGAGTCTGTCTATACCCCTAGTGACACGTTAAGCTTCTGGTATCCCCATCCTGGTGTGTTAGGTTTGAGCCCGCAACGCGAGTGACGTAGGAAGCCTCCTCCCCAGACAAATTTTGGTACAGAGGGATCCACAAGTTAGCACTGGCAGCCTGGCCACAGCAGGCACAGTACCGCGATTCTGCCGTTTCCTTTGCTTTGACTGTACACGATCCAAATAAGGGCAGCCACTGGTTTACAGGATGATTTACAAGTTCTAATGACGAAGCCTTAACTTGTGAATTCTCACTGTGGAATGCTTTTGGGAAAAGCAGGGCAGAGTGTAAATTATAACTAAAACTTCTTGTTAAATATCTGTCGAGCTTGAGAAACTCCGCTATTAATTAGTTTGTGTTTCTGTTAAATGTTTTTTTCCTTGGCTGTGATATAGGCTGGGAAAAAGAGTGGACATTGTGAAGATGGTGAGATACATGAGAACAGAAAGAGAAATATTGCTGATGTTACACTGTAGAGATGATTTTTAAAATGTATCCCATTGTTTAGTTTTCTCTATATTTCCTTATAGCTGACATTTCTGCTTTGAAGTTTGTATAAACAATAAGTTTGAGCTTAAATTTATCAGCAGCATAGAAACCAGGGCTTAGATTTGTGGAACTAACAGGGCACAAATGTGTCTACAATTAGGCATACATGCCTAATTTAAATAGGCACTTGGTGCCATTATACATGCTATAACAGTAACTCATGTGTGTGCAAATTACATATTAAAATATTACAGTGTTCTTGTACACAGATTATTTTAAAAATCTGGCTTCAGAGATTTGTTATCCAAGGAAAGAGACTCTTGGACTTTAGAGCACAGTGACATTTAACACTGTGGGTAACTTCTAATTTCTGTGTTTAGAATATATTTTGCTTGCAGTTACACTTTTCTCTGTGGAAGAACTGTTCCCTTTTATTTTCTTGTAGGAAACCTCCTACTTCATCAAAAAGACTATCAATAATTTCACACTAACCATTAAGGACAAACTGTATTTTCAGGTAAGCTTCACCACAGGCAAAGATTCATTAAATTTCATTTGCAATTGGTTTTGTAACACAAAGAAACTATATGAGCTGTTTTTTCTAGCTCACTGAAGACAATTCACGTTAGCAGAATTCACTCTTTGTCCCAAGTTTGTCTCTTTATAGTGATGGTCAAATGCTGTTCTCCATTGCCATGGCATAAATTCTTGTTAATTCTGGGCTTCTGACCCAAAAATGTGTTAGGCCTTTCTATTGTGCTAGCAAAGTGGTAAAAACTCCACCTTACACAAAGCACCTGGCCTTATTTGAGGACTTTTCACCTCTTGCTCGTTACAATTCTACTAAAATGGTATAATAACATTTTAAATTACCTGTTTCCTTTGAACACACCAACAGGAGATATATTGAATAAATAGACAGCAGTGTCACTGAAACCAAGAGCAGCCTACAAAAGAATGGAAAATAAAGCTTACTGTAAGAGCTGAGCTCTAACATGGCAATATTTCATGTCAGGTCGTATTCCCGTTGACTCCGAGATAATTTTTATACTCTTCTGACAATGCAAAAAGCCCTAAAAATACATGTGATTCACACGCTTTTTGCAGTTCCACCACACCACTGTGGAGGTAGAAAGACCTGCACGCAGAGGGATTCAACCAAGTAAAACTCAGCAGAGCTGCGGAGCACAGCCTGTTAGTGAGTTACACCTCCCCATACTGAAAGAAGCAAGAATGAATACGCTTTTCAGATAGGAATTAAGATTTAATCAGGGCAGAGATGAGCCAGGTATGTTCCTCATCACCCACTCTCAAGCTTTTTTTCTGGAAGCAGAATAAAAATTGTGAAGGGATGCCCTCTATTTAAAGAGTTCCATACCAAATGGAAGCACCTTTTCCCCAGACATGTTTTATATGCTTCCCAAGGGGTGCCCAAACGGCTTTTTATATGCCTCCCAGTGCCCAAGAAGCATGGAGAGGAGGGAAGTTAAGGCTTGACTGGTTTCCCTTGGGAATAGAGGCGGAAAGCAAAGGCTTATGCTTTGTCCAGGTGAGGACTGGTGTTCCCTCACTGATGTCACTCCTGATCTGTCCTGATCCATAATTTGACTTCCCTTAGAAGAATTGCAGGAGGTAATGACCAAATTGTTTGTGTAGGGAACTTGCTGGCACAAATGATAATTAGTCAGTGCCGGGGGCTAAGTGCATAAAAACACATTTGCTCATTGCTCAGTGTCTTTAAGCCAAGCACCATGTGTGCCTTCCTCTCCGACACTCTGACACACAAAGACCTGATGATGTTTTCATGATGTGTGTGAAGAGCACTCGGACAATCTGTTGGCAATTCCTCTCTTTATTATGACAACTACCCTCAGGACACAGAGAAAAACAAGCCTAAAATTTAACAGAAAACAAGCTGCTGTCATAGATAGGCAGCAACACGTCTTTTTTTGTAGGAATACATAGAAGGAACAGGACGAGAAGCCTCCTCCCTCCCCTTTTTTATTATTTTAGACTAGAAATACTTTACTGCCAAAGAATGACCCACAAGTTTCTGGGGGCCAGAGAAGCAGGCAGAAACATAAAGAGGTTATAGGAGGAACTGCTCTTTTGCCAACAGAGATGGATGGTTGACAATAACAACACACTTTTGTACAGCCCAAAGGGTGTTGCTCCTTGGGGAGCTGGGGAAAGGAGATTGTACTGGCTGAGGTCACTCAGCTCCATTTTTTACCAGTTTGCTAAGCCTTCCTTCTGCCTGTGTTCCCTGCAGAGCCGCCAAGCCCCTGTCTGCCTGGAGGCACGGTGCTCACAGCTCCTGATGCTGGGCTGACTCACTCCCAGCCCCAAACGGCTCCGGCTCCGCATGCCAGCATCAAGTCTATTTTAATATTAAAAGCTCCCGTTTTTCAGGCACTGAGCTCATGGAGCCTTTGCAGCCGTAAAAATAACACTCCCAAGCAGCCAGGTATTTATCTGGATCTGTTGTCCTTAGCTCCCCATAGGTTTCTTACAGAGACACTTGGCATTTTCATTAGTGCCGTATGAAAAACTTGTTTGTGTTAGGACTGTGGTATGGACAGGGATATTCGTGCCAGAACCACCCCTTGGAAAGGAATGAAAATGTCCATGCCACTCGCTCTGCACAAATTCAAAACAGAAGCAGGGGAGCTTGTGCTGCAGTCCCAAAAGCACTCCCCTACTTTTTATTTTGCCTGCTTTTAAAGAAGTGCTGGCAGCTATACCAGCAACCGGCACACGCAAAAGTCACCTCCGCCCAACGAATCCAGAATAAACAGTTTAGGGCAGGAGACTGATACAGCGCTGGGAAGAACAAGCTGTTCCTGCGATGCCACTGCTGGTTGCTCCCAGCTGCTGCATTACCAGGTCAGCTGCAACACGTGCTGTCCCCAGCCCTCTATGGAGTCCTGGGCTTTGGGGCCAGAAGACCTCTGAGGCTCATGCAAGTTGCCTGCCTTATTGCCCACAGCAGCTCTGAACCCTCAGAAGCTACTGGGTGCAGAAGAGCATGGCAGAACACAGGGTTTGCCACCATCAGGCCTCCCAGAGGGCCGGTCTGCCAGCCTGCCCAAAACCTCTGGAGGAGTTAGGCTGTGGCTTCGCGACTGCTTCCAGCCAACCCTAGCAGAAGTGGTTGCAGAAAGCAGTGTGAAATTTCAGTTGTAGTCTTACACTATACCTCATCTAACAAGCCCCTGTGCCTCAGCAGGGTTTTTCAGATCACGTGCAGTGCTGGGCTAAATGCAGGCTGAAGGCACCTCGCACTTGGCCAGGCCATATGTCTCCGCAATGCAATCCCTCACTCCAGTCCTGGCTCTCCAGGATGAAACCACAGGCAGCAACAAGTGCTCCTGCCATCCCTAGATGTCCTGGCCCATCTCTAACTTCCCAAGCCTTTTGTGCCATCTTTCTGCAGCAAAGTTTTTCTCCACTTTTGCATACAGGAAAGGATACTCTTCTTTGGTCTAGGCTGTAGTTATCAACAATACTGGGATTAAGTTCCTCCGAGTTCCTCCTCAGAAGCATGACACTGTGCTATGGCACAAAGTTATGCAAATAGGATGCGAGAGTCTATACTCATTGCCATGTTTATTTTGCATGTCTTACGCCAAGAATGTAGGATCTGAACTAATCCAGGTGTGCATGGCAGGGCACACGTCACACTGCAGGAGCCTAAAACTTTTGAGAGGGGAAATCAGGCCGGGTCTGCTTTGTTAGCGCTGAAAATAGTCCTTTAATTTTTCCACCTCTGCTTTCTACTTTTTAGAGGTGGTGCATGCCAATACTGGATGGCATGCTATAGAATACTAGAAACTTTCCAGAACTGTGCTACTCAGGAGCAGTGCATGTAAGTGCTTCCTCATGTGCAAAAAGCAATGAAACTGTTGCTGGAACTCTAATCACTTGTAAAGCAGAAATTGTTCTAAGATCTACCTGTGATAGCGACAGTAGAACTACACACTCATGGGAAAAACGCACTGAATGAGAGTGTGAGAAAAAAATCTAACACCAATGGACTAGGTTTAACTAGATTATTGCACGGTGAAAGGATATTTAAAGCATTTGAACTTTCATGCATGACTACAGACACCACACTAGGATCCTGTATCTCCAGGCTTCAAAGGGGAAAGCTCTGCTGGTCTAGTCAGTTAGGTCCTGCTAGCTTCCTTACCTTTGATCTCAGCAGGCTGGGCTATCTCCAAGCCAACAGATCTAATGACATTATAAAGCTAACAAAACCACACAATTATTCACTTTTAAATACACACAGTTAATTCTGTAGAGAATAATGCTGTTATTTACTGTATAAAATCTCTACATTCAGGTTTGGGAGCTTTTCATACAATGTGGTGGTACAAATCTACACACTTACTACTTGGCCCAGTCACCATCACACATTGTTGGAAATTTCTCTGGTGTTCACACCACTGGTCTGATCTACTTCACTTAAAGAAACTGCCTTTTTACACCCTTTACAGCAAACACATTTCACATTTCACTTAACTCATGAAAAACTGCTGAAAGAAGGAGAAGAGGATGAGATTATAGAAAACTAAAGCAGTAAAGGGAAATTGAGGATGCTCCTTGGTTGAGAGACTATTATTACAGAAAAGGTAACGAGGCTGAAAAGACATAACTTTTTTTTTCTGGTTACAGCACTTTTTGCAACTACCAGTCTGTACCCTCAGAGGTGTGCTCGTCAGAGCACAGGTGAAGTAACATATACAGGCTAGGGTACTGGATTAAAAAAAAGCAGCAAAAATAAACTCAGTCCCTCTGCATAAGAAAGACCTAAATTAAAATCCAGCTACTTTATAGCCTAGCTTAGTGGCAACACAATTATAGGACTTTGTACATTCTTACTGTAAATGGATTAACCCCTTGGATTATTCCTAGATTTTACCCAACCACAGCAAATTGTAAGCTAGCAGCATGGATGTAGCTATCCTGGCACAAAACCCCAGAGCAGATGGCAATATGTACCACTTTGGCCATCCACTCTGCTACATACAGGGCTCATATTATATATTTCCCCAAAACCTAGGAAATAACAAAAGTTTTAGCTTTTTAGATTTGACATTCAAGAAATGACACCTCTTTAGAGTAATCTGTAAACTCAATAACTGTGTTGAACAGTTCTCAGAGATCGTAAATTATTGTATTTCTTCCCTCAATGAACATTTATCACAGAAATCTGCACACAATTCCCAACTGATTTCTTAACAATCACTTTTCACAATGAAACGTCTCATACTGCGATCCAGAATAACACAGAATAACACTGTGTCTTACTCATTCACTGGCACCATTTCATTTTTAAACTATAAAATTCTCCTTTACAAAATGCCTTTCTTTCCCTGGAGTTAAGTACTGTACCTCAACTCTTTTTTTATACTAAAATCTTGGCTATATTTGTGTTGGCTCTCAAGGACGCTCACATAAGAAACTGAAGAAACTGTGGGAGTGAGATGAAAATATTATATGTAACATATAAAGGAATAGAAATATTCTTTTTCTTAGTTTAAAAAAAAAAAGTAGTTATTGCACCATGCTTTGATGAAAGCTCTGGAGATCCTGTGACACAAGTAAGAACTAGGGGCTATCTCACTGCAACCATTATTACTGAATATTTTCAATGTACGTGTAGCTTGTGGATCATAGGAAAAATCCCTGGCTAGGCTCAGGTCAGTAGTAAATAACATGGACTTAATTTTCTCTAGCATTACAAGTAGTGGCTTTCCCCACCCCCTCAAATTGACTGAAAAAACAATGTCCCAAACTTGTAGCTAACACTTTCAGGCTCGATTGCTGTTCTTGGTTACAGAAGGGCTATAAACTCCTCTGTTTGCTGGAGTGCACACATTCTTTAAAGGCAGTGAAACTGCACAGAGATCAGCTACTCACCACATGAATACTTACAGAAAAAGAAGAATTCCTGTATTGGCCAAGGCAAAAGCGAGACCCAAAATCCCACTGCCCATAATTGCATTGCTGAGGTTGAAGACAGACATCCCCAGTGAAGTAGTTCCTGGGATCTGGAGAAGTAAAGGCGGACGTGTCAGCAACAGCTTGGAACTGAGCAAGGAAATGCATCTACGCTTCCATCTCCATGTTCTGTGATATATCAGATATAAGTAATTACTGCTATGGAAATGAATTGATAAAAATTAGTTTGGAAGAGGAAGAAAACTTGCTGAACCCTGTCACAACTACACTCTGATCGCTGTCCTGTAGATTTTGTAAACTGCTGTAAGTAGTATAAGCAATACAAAACTCATGTTACGTTTTCAATTTTAAACCCCATCTTTCACTACGCCTGTGAAACATCTTAGGCGTGTGATTTATATATTGTAAGGCCATAAGGAACCACCAGGACTTCCTGCCTAACACAGGCCAAAGGGATTCCCTTGCCTCAACTTGACCAAAATGCTTGGGGTTTTTGTTTTTTTTTTTTTTTTTTTTTTTTTAAAAAGTGCTGAGTGAAGGCAGTTCCTACTGGAACCTGAATTTCAGTTATAACTGTGTGTGCCCAGGACTTTTGAAGACCATGTCTAAAGGCCCTTCATACACAGAACATATAGTTCATTTTCACAGGGAAAGGAACAGCAAGAGAGACTTACATATTCATCACATTTCTTCTTCTCCAGGTGGCTGTTCGTGAGACTTCTTCTGCTTTCTCGATCCGAAATAAACTTGCTGAAAGAAGTCAGAGGATTTATTTCCAGCAAGTGTTTAGAAAATGCGAACACATTAATTCCATGAGCAACATGTGATTATAAAATACGCAACATATAAAAACTGTATGACAAAAGAGGTCAAACTCATAACTACTCAATGAGCCAGATTATGCTTCACTGATAGCAGCATACATTGGGCATCAATAAAGGCAACACTAGCACAAGATCAGAACAAATGCATATATAGAATGGCCTTTTAGGGGATTTAGTAAAGCAGAGGCACTGATTCTATGGGCGGGAAAGTAATTTGTTTGCACAGACACTAAGAGAAGGCACTACTCCAGGTGTCCTGCGGAGACGTGCGTGACTGGTACCCCTTGCCCCCAACCCCTGCTCACGTGGTTAACGTAACTAACATCGCTGTATGAGGCAAGCAGCCATTCTCTGTGACTGAGCAGGTTATGTATTCATTCCCTTTCCCTCATTATCAGCCCCTGAAGGTCCTGTAAACCAAGTAGACAAACCAAGCAGATTTCTTCTTCCCCTCCCTATCAGCCTCAAGACTCCTGGGCGCCAGCCTGATTACTCCTTTCCTTGCCAGCCTTGAAGATACCAGGCATCCAGCCCACCTCTGGGTGCCTAACTGCACCCAGAGCACTGTCCATAAAATCTAGCAGTTACAAGTCCTAAGTGGGGAACTTGCACCAGAACTGCTGCTGGACAGGGAGACCTGGGACCCCTTGATGGCCAGGGACACCCCCACTGTCTTCTGTTTCCTTTGAGGACTGGGGGAGTGACTCATATTCCTTTATGGGATTTTGAAGTCTAGATTATAGTCTAGTTTATAGTCTAGACCTAATGTGGCTCAGGGCAATCTCAAACACAAGTACAGATTGGGCAGAGAATGGATTGAGAGCAGCCCTGAGGAGAAGGACGAGGGGATGTTTGTTTATGAGAAGCTCAACATGAGCTGGCAGTGTACACTCACAGCCCAGAAAGCCAACCGTGTCCCGGGTTGCATCAGAAGAAGCATCCCCAGCAAGCAGATCTAGGGACGTCATTCTGCCCCTCTACTTTGTTTTCATGAGACTCCATCTGGAGTACTGTGCCCAGCTCTGGAGTCCTCAGCACAGGAATGATGTGGACCAGTTGGATTGGGTCCAGAGGAGGGACACAAAAATGATCATAGTGCTGGAGCACCTCTCCTATGAAGACAGGCTGAGAGGGTTGTTCACCCTGGAGAAGTGAAGGCTTCAGGGAGACCTTATAGCAGTCTTCCAGTTCTGAAAGGGGGTCTACAGGAAAGGGAGGGGCACTTTATCAGGGAGTGTAGTGATAGGACAAAGGGTAACGGTTTTAAACTGAAAGAGGGAGATTTAGATTAGATATTAGGAAAAAATTCTTTCCTGTGAGGGTGGTGAAGCACTGGAACAGGTTGCCCAGAGAAATGGTGGATGCCCTGTCCCTGGAGGTGTTCAAGGCCAGGCTGGATGGGGCTTTGAGCAACCTGCTCTAG
>JAOXJM010000001.1:33364611-33379659 GCA_026413425.1 Tringa solitaria
TGTCCCTGCCCATGGCAGGGGGGTTGGAACTAGATGGTCTTTAAGGTCCCTTCCAGTCCAAACCATTCTATGATTCTATGCTTATGATTGTTATACTGATACAACAAACCATGTATTAAGATTTGATCCAATCTGCAGAAGGTCCTGGTGATTAGAACTCATAAATTAAGTTGTATTATAAATACTCTATTATGGTACTTATAGATTGTACTACATTGATTCTGCTTGTAGAAATCCTATGCCATTCTAATCATAATGTCTTGATAAGAAAATAAAGCTTTAATTATAACTATGATTTAGTGCCATCATCATTCTGCCGAGGATCCCTAAAAAAACCTTTCTGTCCCCTCAGTATCAGGTGACACCCTGTGAAACCCTAAATTGCCACCACAGGGTCAGTATGGCTGGAGTTAAGAGGAGGAAATGCTGCAAGCAGCCAGCACTGCCCGGACCATCCTGAACAGGGTGCTGTGCTCTGCTGGTAAACTCCTCTGGGCTACTGGATTTTCATTTAAGTGTCTTTCAAAACCCAGTATTGAAATCACCATACTGCAAAATCAAACACTTCTGTGCAGGGAAGCATGGAATAAGTAGCTTTTCTTTCTCTGCACCCTTTACTTGTTCTGTGTCCTTGATGCATCCACATTTAGGAACTTACCGTCACCAGAACAAGATTTGCCTCCTGCGGCTGTGTCAGTATCCTTGGGATTTACGACACTTCTGATTTGGTTGAGCTCTTATTTTCTCCCAGATCCTCTCTTCAGCAAACATTTTAGTTTATACAAAACATTCTTTCAGCTTTTCATCTTTTGAAGGTTTATGCACAATTAAGTCCTTGGCATCTCCGTTAATCCACAGATGGTTCTTAGGCTGCACCGGCTAATGCATCAGCCACCGTACGTGTTACATACCTCCCCAGGGGCTGTCACCAAGCGTCAGAGACCCTTTTTGCTGTAGCTAAATTAAGGTGGCTCTTCTTAAATTAGGAAGACAAAGAGCAGCACCTCTGGTCCTTTCCCAAAGCTGGGAACATCTACTGGCCGGGGATGGACAGTTCAAACTGTGACTGTGCATCATTTAAATACATCCAGTGGTATTATTCGGGCTGGTAATAAAACCGTGAACTCATAAAGACAGATCTCTATCAAACTTCCCTGCTGCCCCAGTTGTGGCCTAATTACCAGCAATATATGCTAGCGCAGCTCCGAAGTGTGTGCCAGAATCATGCAGTTGCAATGCTGCTGACTTGGCTTCCCCAGCTGACACACTGGGCCCTGTGTCTTTAACTTTTTGTGTACTACAAACACATTTTGAGTTTATCCTTTAAATCCAGGCAGAGCTGTCAAAATGTATTTTTGACAGCAGTATTTTTGCTGCTTTTGTTGCAACTCTGACTCCTGCCCTTTGGTCTACCTTGACTTCCTTTATATCAATTAGGTCCAAGTATAGGCTTCTCCTAAATTTTTTAAACTACTAACTTCAGCAACTAATTTGCCACAAAATACAGAGACTGTGCCAGGTTTACCAGCCCAAACACAGCTGGAATAGATGGCTGAACCTCCCCCACTGTTTTAAGAACTGAAAAGCTACCACTTCTAAGATAGACTGATCCAAAATTAACTTTCCAAAGCTCACCGTGAAGGTATTTCATCCTCATGGAATAAAATCTCAACCTGATTCAGAGCATGTGCTTTTTTTTTTTTCTTTTTTTCATGTCCGTTTAAAGCAGGCAGCAGAGTGTGAATGGTTTGAAAAAGACATTCCAGCTCTCTCTCAAAACACCCCGCGGGCAATTTGTACAGGCAGGAGCACAGAGAAGAGTTTTGTCTCTTTTGGATTTTTAAGTGCTGCTGGGAACATCTGTGGACTTTGCCTTCTGTCATTTGTGGAGATCATGTGTCACTTTAGATTTTGTCAGAATTATGATAGAAGTAACTAGTCTGCTCCCCCCACTTCGTCTCATCCCTCTGCAGCCGGTCCCCCCTTAATAATTACAAAAACAACAAATGTGTAGATGCTATTATTATTGCCACCTGGTATTAAAGTTCAATGAAAATTACTGTTAAAGAACAAACACGCGATAGAGACAACACTTGACTAATATTACTTGACTATAACGCAACCGTGGGACTTTCCATTAGAATACTTTTCACAGGGTAAACAGTTTCTGCAGAACTGGTATCTTCTGTGGCCAACAAACAAATTATTTCCTTCTGGATGGGACTTGAACAAAACTGGTCTGATTTGATAAATTGATCCAAAGTGCTTTCTTTCGAGTAAGTCCTACATTAAAATGAACTGGGCTTATTGTCCAGCCTCCCCTCTCCTATTATAAGCCAGGCTGTTCCTCCACCCCATGTTTACCATATCACACTGCACATTTTTCTACGATTATACTGTGTGGTGTGTACAGGAGGGCAAAGTCAGATATGAGAATGTGGCTGTTGGGCTCCCAAATCACACCTTCTATGAGGTACATAGCATTGTGCCCAGCTTTTTTCCGGGGTGCTTCCCAGCACCTGCCTGCCAGCCCCGGGACGGCTGGCCTGGGAAGCTCAGCAGCGATGCGGTGGTGGGGGATGTGGGGTCCCCCCTCATCCGGAGGCTGCGCTGTGGTTGCTATTGCAGGCAACTTAACCTGCAAGTCCAGAGGAGAAGGTTGCCTCGGGACTGCGCTCGGTAGGTGGTACGGGTGTACCATACGACAGACTAAGTTTTCTATAAATGGAATGTATTACTGAAATTAAATTTAAAAATCAAATAATGATAATAATAAAAAAAACCCCCACCACACCATAAGGGGAAGGTAAAACAGTGGATTCAACAGAAAGAAGTTTTCCCCAGATTTTGCTTTTTATAATAATTTTTTCATTTCAGAGTGTTTTTCCCCTCTACAGCATATGAAAGGGAACATATGTTGGAATACTGGAATTTCTAGTTAAACCGTGACATGCATCTGCTGTCCTTAATAGATTTGCTTAGAAAATGAGCTATTCATTGTCACAGAATGTTGTATATTTGACCTTTATAAATATGACACGAATGAAGTGAAAGGATTGTTTACTCTGGGCTCTCCCAGCCCTCCCGAGGACTAGAGGCCACTGTGGCAGGTGCTGTGGAAACGCGCAGTAGGACCGTCTGTGCCACCAAAGCCTTGTGACTCCCTGACAAGCATGAAATCCATTTACGCTGTTTGCTGTCTTAATTTCAAACACTTTACTCATCATTAAAAGACATAACCCGCTCTTATATGTTTCTACTTCCTGTTGTGCTTCCTACATCACAGCTGACTACGAGCAGCTTACACAAAACTTTTCAGATACGTTAATAAAATATCCTGGCCAAAAAATAATCAGCTCATCCTTGCAATGCATCAAGCCTTAAGAGTGGCTTGGAAAGAACTTCTGCATTTAATCCTTATCCTGGTTTGATTTAGTGTAAAGTAGAAACTTAGTCTTATTGATAAGGTGTTTTTAAAAGGACCGTGTTTAGCTATGGTTTAGCTATTTAATTTATTAGAGGACTTAAGGGACAAATGTTTAATTAAGGTGATATACCCGGGCTAACCATTTTGGCTAAGCAGAGTTAGCAAAAAAACATGTAGCCATCTCAGATATGTTTAAATGTAATTAAATTAAAATGGTATTTGACAATGCCTTAAACCTTGGTTAGGGAAAGCAAGTTTTGCCAAGATGTCAGAACTTTATCCTTAGGCAGCTTCTTAAACTGAGCTCTAGCTTGAGCAACAGCAAAGATTTCCAGGGCAGGCAGGAACAAGAAATGCAGAAAAAACCTTAGTCTGGCATATACTATGAAACTTGGACCAGATCTGGGTATACCTACTAACAACCTTGGTAACTGAACAAGTGGTGCTGATAACTCACTAGTAGCTGTAAAACAAGACAGACATTCAGCCAGCAGCTTCCTGAGAGCACCATCGTAGTTACAGATAAGGAGTATGGCATCGAAATACTGGTTTACAACTATGTGCAGAAATGTCAAAGTTTTATAGCCAGATACATAGTTAAAAGACACCAAAGCCATGTCTGGATTTGATGCAAGTCTTTTAATTGACATTCCCAGAAGAAATTAAAGATCTGCCAACAAAAAAAACCCCTCCCAATACAGCCCCTTCCAAATAACATCCCCCCCCCTAAATACAACTGCATGTATAAATGCATATTTAGGCCCAGAGCAGGCTGGAAATCCAAAGAAAGCTAGAGAATTTTTTTCCAAGATCAAGAAATACTTAGGATTTAAAACCAGACCTGGAATCAGCTCCTCACTGGTCTACCTTCCTCAAAGGACCCTTACAAACTTTCCTCTACATTGAGCTTGAAAAATTCTGCACTGGGAGAAAAAAAATGTTCAAAATTAAATGCAGAGTGCAAAATCAAACAGGTTGAAACAACAACAACAACAAAAAGCTAGTTGAAAATTACAGATCTAATCTAAAGCTCAAGTGAAATCAACAGAAAAAGTCCCACTGATTTCTGGTGGCCTTTGGAGTTTCACAAGGCCTCGCACCATGTGCCAGGCAGCACAACAGGATTTCTCCCATTAACCTCTTATTCCACAGAGCCAGGGCATTTGCCAAAATAGTCATAGAAAGGGAATAACCACATCCTTCTAGGATGCGTTTGGTGAGGAACAGTGTCTGCCTGTGTGCTCATCACCCATGTTGGCACTTGGATGTGGCCACAAGTGGCTCAGCCCCAGCCCCAGGCGACATCGATGGAGCTGCACCAATGCCAATACACTGCTGCACTGGAAGCTATGGTCAGTGCAAGCTGTCTTGAAATTCTTAATTTAGACAGGGAGGGGAACATGAACACACCGGGATATACAGGGCAAAATATTCATGCATGGGGTGCATGAGTAATAGCTATCCCACAAGCACCCCAGCAGAAGGATAACAGACGACCATAATGGACTACATCCTACAAGCAAATGATGAAAAACATTATTCAAAAGGGAATGAAAAATTGTGGAACATGTTCATCTGCACCAAGAGCCAGAACAGTAATCAGAAATTGTCTCACTGAGCTTCTGACGCTCTTTCCTCACTTCACTTTTCTTCTTCCCTTCGCAGGCAATCTGGATCTGACCCAGACCTTGCCATGCTTACTACACCCTAACTCCACAAAGCACATCGTGACCGCTGAGGATCGGTCACATACGGCACACTCCTTCCCCCCCTTTCCATAAACATTCACTGAAAGATGGAGCACTAACAGGGTTTTTCCCTGTAACAGTTACTGGTGGCACCAGCCAAAGCGCTGGGGAGGCGCAGCCAGCCCGGTACAGCCACTCCTTCTCCTCTCAAGGATATAAATCCTCAGCAGGCTCCAGGGAGCGAATTTACCACTGTCAGCCCCTGAGCTCCTTGCCTTATGAAGTGAGCCAGCAGGAAAGAAAGCAGGTTCATACTGGAAATGTTTTGTTTTGGCAAAGTTGGAGGTGGTTTTTTTTCTTGGTTTTGCCTTTTTTTTTTTCTTTTTTCTTTTTTTTACAGAAGTGGTTTGCGTTTTGTTTTGGCACTTTCCATCAAAGCAGTTGCATCAGAAAATTCCTGACCAGCTCTAATCTTCATCGGTGCAGCTGCGCTGCGGTCGCAGGGCTACATAGCACAGCTGGCGACCGCCCCAGGACTTCCCCGGGCGGGTGGCTGGTGGCCAGGCTGGCCACCTCCTGCTGGGGGGCCATCACCCACACCACCAGCCAGGTCCCCTGCTCCATCCTGGGGTATGGCCAGCTGGTTTTCCTGCGTGCATGGTATGGCCAATGTTGGGCGCTTATTCCCACCAGGCTCCCTGTCCACCCACACGGCCATGAGAGCCACAGGGCCCTACCCTCACTTGGGAAAGACCAGCTTTTAATTTTGTTTTTACACTAGAAAGTGAGTTTCTCTGGGTAGCCAGAGAAGCTGCTGCCAAAAGGGAGAAAAGGCAAGAGAAGAGGTTTTTAAAGACCATAAACACAGGCGGCGGCGGCCCAGCCATAAGCCAGCAGGATGATGTGCCAGCAGAGGCTTCCCAGCAGCACCAGTGCCGGGCAGGGCTGGATCCCTGCACAGGCACTGGCCAGCCGGTGTGCTCCACCTCCCTTTTCAATGTTTGAACAGGAAGTTTGATCACAAAACAGCTTCTTGTTTTACAGCTCACAGAACCCAAACAGGGTCCTTCAGCAGGTCTTTGCTGTAAACAGGGCGGCTCAGCACCTGTCGGAGGCTGGGAGGAAGGCCTGAAGAACCCCTCTCAGGTGGAACAGGCTGCCCTTTGAAATGACTTGGACAGCTTCCAGGAAGAGTCTACCGCCCAATTTAAACAAAAATAATGATTTTCACCAATGTTGTTTAAACTTGACATGGGTTGGGTATACGCAGCTCCTCACCATCCTTGCTTCAGGGAGCAACGGCCGCTGCCCGGTTCACCTGGCCCAGTTGCGAACGTGGACCAAGGCTACATTTGCTACCAACAACACCAGCTGTAAATCTCCAAGGGCTTGGGTGCAAGGAGCTGGCCAGGCAGGTTAAAATTGTCATATCAGAGACCAAAAGTCAACAAAGAGATTTGCCCCAGATGATGCCGATGGTCTCATTGTATTAATTAACATTACTTCTTCGCTGTGTGCAAGCAGACATTTCAAAATGTTGGCTTTTTGCTACATTATATGTTTGTGCATTTTATTAGACTAATTTGAAAGATTCAAAACGATGAATAAATTGCCACTCTGTTTGCTTTATCTGCTGTTGCAGCCTATGCCCAACAGATGTCACATATGAAATTCAAATTACATCTTCAAATGGAGCATGACTTGATAATGAATAATTCAAGACATACACTGAAAATTAGAATGCTGTTTTTAAACAGTGTGTTTCTTAGCACAGGCAGCGTCAGTGGAAAAATACTCACCTATTTATCTGGCCATTTTCCACCTCTGTGAAATCATTTGAATCATTGCTGATGTTATCATCTTCAGGGACAGTCATATTCTGCAATTCAGTCAGCTCTAATCCAGCTTTGAAAGGCATCCTGGGTGAGGAACTGTACGTATCCAAGTGTTTCTCCAAATATTAGTGTTCGCTTGGTATCTCGTGAGTAAATTGCAGCCACAGTGTCAGCAACCTAAATAAAACACAAGAAAAAACCCAAAGGTCTATACCACCAACAGCAGACAATATCACCAGAAGAAACCAGTGAAACCTGGACAAGGGGGACTGTCTTTACCAATCAAATTTGTATTGTTAGAAGGACTTCTGCTTATAACCTAAATGCATTGCAGAACAGCAGTAACCTTATATGCCTTAATGGGATCAACTTCACTGACCTTACAAATTTACCTGGTCCCACAACCAACTGCTGAAGACAGTACTTGTATTTACAAACTACTGAGCAAACCAATCCTGTTTATTTCAGGAAAAAAACTTTACCACCTACAAATTAAGGAATAAAAATTATTTGCTTGTCCAAGTCCCATTTCAATATTCATCTTCTGTATGTTCTCCATGTTGCCTCTTACTTAAAAATATAAAATAGCTTGTGTCCGTGCTGTTGCTAAGTGGATGAAACAGAGGGGTAGAGTTACCCTAATACGCTGTTCTCCTAATATTTGTATTCCAACTATTTGAATGGATTTAGGGTTTTTTTGGTAAATAGGATGCTTTGTGTATGGTTAAACTTACTCTGAACAAGGACAGAGACAGACAAAAACAAATCCCTAAGCTCATGTATCATAGGAAGAAAGAGTAATGTATATCTTGTGTCAAGCAGTTATTATCTAGAGATCAGGTGATCTCCCCTCTGATAGATGTGTTGCTTAAAAGCACCAAGAATAACACCAAAGGCAGATCAGACAAGTCTGCTACGGTGACATATTTCCTCATCAGCAATGCAAATCAACTGAAAGACCAATATTTTCTGGAGTCCAACCACTCTCGGCTGAGCTACAACTGCAGCGTGGTGCTGAGGCAACAGGATGTTATTCTCAAACAAGGTCCTGTACCACAACCTCTCTCAATTCCCATTTTGTGAATGAATTTTCTGCAGCATTGCCAAAAGGTTCACCCTGGGGTACGTGGTGAATGCTCAGATGCCAGATTAATTTGGGGATATTTTCAAATTCTCAGGGCTACCTCAAAACCATTGAACTGCTTGCATGCAACCAAAGAAGCAGGCGCGTCCCTGGCTCTGGCAGGGTACTATGTCGAGGCAAGAGGATGTAGTTCACTCGTTCAGTTATGACATCTGCCTGTTTCAAATTAAGTTTACAAGACCCAACACTCCTGGTTTATACCACATCCCCACCATGCAGAAAAGGCCTTTGCAAATGAGCCTTTTTTCCCACCCTGTAAATACTTTCTCAGAAATGTAATTTTATATTGAAGTTTACATGTGCTCCTAACATTTGCTCCAGAGACCCAAACTGTCCAAATTTCAGTAAGCCTTGAGGCTTACAGTAGGGCAGGATCAGCTCTTTACTCCTGAAGGAGCAACTAAGCAGGTGGTCATGGTGGCAGACAGGGCCTGGTACAGCCTGGCGCAAAGATGGGGAGGGGGGGAATGTGAACTGAATCCTTTTCAACTCCCCTACAGAAGAGATTTCCACGAGAGATACCAGGGGAGCGACGGCTTGGGTATTGAAAAAAAAAAAAAAGAAGAAAGAAAAAAAAAGGATTTAGACTGCTGATAAATAAATGCAGACTGGCAAGCACAGGGTGCTTTTAGCAGTGACATTCTGGAACAGTCTTCCCAGAGGCTGTAGGGATAAAATAGTCTACCTATTTTGGAAGAGAAGCACGATCTTTTTATAAAAGGATAAAGCCACAGGAGACAGTGACTGCTGAGGTGGCAAGGACCGAGCCCACTGAATCCTGAAGCTTCTTGTGACCATGAGTTCCTAAAATAAACAATTCCTTAATAGACGTGACAACCTCTGTACCGAGATCTGTATCCCCTGGCATTTAAAAACCCGTGTAAAGCTTCCTGTAAGATTGGAGCAGAGCAGCTTTCCCTTTGGGCGCCGTTTTGCATCACGGTCCCCGAGGAGGATTTTTCAGAACTGCCTTGACATTGCCTGCGCTTAGTAAATTTCCCATTAAGCGTTGCAAAAGCAGGTGCCGAAATTAGCCCTCCCGTGAGGCGGGCGGGAGAGCAGACCTCTCAGCTCACTGCAGGACCTACAGCTCCTGCTTCGCGCCCTTCTGCCCCTCTGGAGCCGAGGCGCTGCAGGGCCGGACCGGCAGGAAAACGTCTCGCCGCTTCATTTGCAAGGAATCTTTGCGATGAGTAAACGACAAGCTCCTTTTTTTTTTTTGTTTTGTTTTAATCAAAACTCGGACTCTACAAAAAATCGATTGAATGGCTTAGTGCAAGCAGTGCCAGCTGAAGCACCCGCCATCATTCCGGCAGATCCCAAGGTTTCGGGAAGATGAGTTGCTCCTGAAGCAGCAGCCACATCTTTGGATCTGGCTCGAGTTCTTGCTAGGTTAAGTGATTAATTAAAAAAAAAAGAAAAAAAAAAGAAACCCAACAATGTCACTGAACAAATCCCTGAACCCTGAAACCAAAAAAATCGTTGAGTGAAATAATGCATTTTGCTTCCAAGTATGAGAAAACCTGATCTCAGGGCCAAAATGCAAGGAGGGTGAAAAGAGGGCGGTGGGGCTGGGGACCGAAACTTTCACTGTCACAGCATGAACTCATCGCAGATCTTTGGCGAAGGATAACCACCTCATCCTTAGCACCTCCATCTGTAAAATGAAGATGATAATAGCGACAATAGCACTCAGTTTGTGAAGCGCTTGCAGATTCAGAGGGAAAGGGTAATAGAAGTGTGACAGCTGGAAAAAACCACTATGTAAACTGCAGATTTTTTGCGAAGCTAACTTTACCTTACATGTATACAAATAAGCCCTTTGTCACTACTCATCACTCTAGGTACCCTCCACAGTCAGTGCAGTACAGGTGGTCTCGTCAATTCCATCCCCAAATCACCTCTTTGAAATTTCAAGTTCACAGATGAGACAAATCATGGAGTCTACAGTCCCAAAGGGCATGGTTTGTGTCAACTAGCTTTATTCCCTACCAGCCGAGTGTCCGCTCCAGGCTCATCACTTGGCCTCCACAGTGGAGCCTGGTGTTGCCAGAGGACAATCCACCGCAGCTCCCAGGAGGGGTTTGCAGCCACGATGAGCTGCTCTCTGCAAATGCAATGGCTTCAGTCCCGAAGGGAGCTTTGACACTGGGGTGGCTGGGCTAAGCAAGTCACCACCTCAGGGGGAGGTGCCACTAAGGCTGTGGGAAGAAAAAAAGATAAATTTGCTTCAACTAATAAAAATTCACTGTATGTTGATGCTGAGCTATACTGGAAGTGGCATGTTAATATTTTTACTTTTAAGGCCTCTGCATTCAAGAAACATCATGAAATGAATGCAAATAAAAAAAAAAACCTGTGTTGGCAAGAGTTGCTAGACTGAGCTTTATTCCTAATTCACATTAAAAGGCAGTACATGATCATGTGAAGAGTGACTGTAGCAATCCCAATCAGTTCAGTCGCTGTACCTACTACTGTGCCCAACCTTAAACCTCCCAAGAAGAAAACTTCCAGATACCTGCCATCAAACCTCTCTCTTCAGACACACAGGTAGTAACTCAAAAAGAAGAAATGAGAATTTTGCTCTTACTTCAAACTTACTTACTTCAAACTCGGATGGGCAAGTACTCCTCCTAGAAAGAGGAATCACCCCGAGAGAAAAAGAGGAAAGAGCTAATGACCCTTGCAAAGGAACCTCAGAGGTCTGTGGTAGCTGATCCAGCCCCTCTGGTAGAAAAAGCACTGTTCTGGCCTAGGAACTTGGCTTTCTCTTTAAACATCCCATGGCATGCCTTGTAAAACCCATCATGGATAATTTATTCATCGTGTGCTCCTTGCAGAATATGGAAAAGATTACAACTGGTCACAGACTTCAGAAGGAAGACTGTGAGATGACACAAGAAGATAAAATAAGTTTATTTTTCTCAAGGACACTGAGACCTTCACAAGCCATTAAAACACATTCCAAAAACTGGGGTCATTTTCTCTCTTGCCTTCTGAAACATTAAAAAAAAAAATTAAAAAAAAATCCCTGCAACTCCATTTTTCTGGAATGTTAAAATCCCACAACAGGAGTAATGGGCTCAAAAAGTCTGCATTTGAAAAAATATGGTAATACTGACAATCTAACTTTATTTCTTCTACTGACTCAACCATGAATCCTTTCTGGGCAGTACCTAGAAGAGGTATAATCTCAGAAGTTGTGTTTTTCAGAAGTTGTGTTGGAGTTTTTTTGTTTGTTTGGGGTTTTTATTTTTGTTTGTTTGCTGGACATTGTGTTTTTAACAGTAACATCACTCCTGGTGGTAATGGTTTAATTCACAGGCCATTTCTTTCATATCCTGTGAGTGACATCATTAAAAAGTGCTATCTTAAGTCACATGGTCACCCAAAAGCTGACCCAGTATGTGAGAGGTGTTTGGGTGAGTGGTTGGGCTGGACACCATCTCCCCTGTCTCTGGGTATGGTTTCTGTCACGTGCCCTCACACACTCACCGGGCACTTCATTCACTGAGAGCTACCCACGGTCAAAACGTTTTGGGAATGGCAAATATCCAAGACATGCTAAGCAATTTTAACTATGAAATTCAAGATAATTTGCTTAAAAGCTGAAATATGACTCAACTTTCCTCTCAAAGGGAGTTTTGCCAAGAACTCCTCTTGGTCTGTAACGAGTCATCAGAATCCAGTGCTTGAGTTTCACACGAGATATTTATATATATATGTGATACGTCTTTCTTTGCTCATACTTTTGAAAGTTGTTTCAAAGAAGAGCAATGTGACCAGTAAGACACCGCGGATATAAATAATGAAACACTGAGCCTGAAACTCTGTGTGCATATTCACTTAAATGACAAAAAGCAAGAATAGGCTTTAGATGTAACAGTATCATGTTGGGAGGCGGAGAAGCAACCGTCCCCTTTTTGTTCAATATTAGCGAACAAACGTACTTAGTGAAGAAGCAACTGTCTCCTTTTTGTTCAACATTAGTGACACCTGACATGCGGAACATAAAGCTCCCGATTTACTCTTCATCTACAGGAAGGACCAAGCGGAGAGATTAGAGAAGAGCCACCGAGATAACAAAGAGCTTGGAAATTAAAGACTGACTCACATCCACTGAGCAAACATCTGCAGTGCTTGAAATGTCATTGCCTCCAGCTCCTTGGTACTGTCCCTCTGCAGCCGGCTGCAGCTGTGGCACTGGTGGAAGGAAGCGGCTTCACCCCAGCCCGGCTGGTGGCCCAGCCCTGGTGGGCTCGAAGACACCACGGAGAACCACCGAGGTGCCGTCACATGCCCGTCCTGCCCACTGGCAACACTGCCAGGCCGTGGGCAATGCGGTGGCTGGAAGGCCTTCCAGCTGCTGCAGCTGTTTGCTTGGTGGCTGCAAGCCATCACCTCTCATTTCCAGACTCCTCCTCTCTCACGCAGCCCCCACGGCGTGAGAAACAGTTAAAAGATAAGGTGGTGGTGGTGAGAAAACAAACAAGTGACAGAAGACTTGAGAAGGAAGCTCGGAGAAGGATGCTATAAAAACAAGTGAAGAGCACAAACGTGGATTCTCAGCCTTTCTCTGTACTGCGTGACCTTGCGCTGCAACAGGAAAATGTTTCTGCTCTGCCCCATCGCTCTCCACACTGCCCTTCCATGCTGCCAGAAAGAAAGGGAAGACAGTCCCAAATTAAGTCTCGACAGGCTACTCAGCTGATCAAAGGCAGGCAAATAAGCAGGCAAATAAGAAATCATAAAATCCCAGTCTGATTCACCCAGTGATTCATTACTTTAGGCAAAACACTTAAAGATGAGCCATAAAGGAAAATGGTTTTAAGTACATTTTTGTTTTGAGCCCTTCCCAGTCAATTTAGGGAAGGCATTTGGCAGAGGAATATAGTCACATTTTTTCCTAATTATATTTCTCTGTGAAATCCTCTCAACAGTCTTGGTTTTGCTGAAGGGATCCCAGAACGCACCGCCACAAATAAACGAACTCTTGCCTTCCACAGAAAGGGGCAGCGCTGTACAAGTGGGGCTTTACGGGTTACAGCAACGAAACAGACTATCCAGATGTGTTTGTAAGGGCTAAATAACACCTCTGAAATTCTTATTTGAAATAAATTCTGTCCTACAAAAGGAAGAAGCCTTTGCATAAGTTTCTGTGTAACTTACACTGCCTCCTGCTCCAGTTTACAAATAATTTCTTTGCTTCTGTCCTCCTGACTGTAAGAGACTCAAAATTATATTACCCGATAAGCTTATACAAATATTATGAGAGTTAATGGCAAAAGGGCCGTGAAACACTTTCAAACATGAAAAAGCTGCCATTTTTCCCAAGAGTGGCCGCTCAAACTTCTTGGATTGGGTTAAGGTCAGAGCAATACATATTTACCAGAAAGGAAACGGAATTCAGGCTTAGAATATTTAAATATTCCCACAACATCTCATTTGCCTTTACAATGCAAACTTTTACAACAGTGGTTATTGTCTCGCTATGCGCTAAGCGTGTTTCTACAGAATGGAGCAAGCTGAGAAAAAGACGGGGGGGAGCACGGGAGGAAGGCTCAGCCACCACTCTTCCCCTGGTAAAAAAAACCAACCCCAAACCAGAAAACCTCAACGAAATGCAGGAGAGAGACGCAGGATGAGCAGCCCACAAGCAGGCTGACTGAGAGAGCCCTGCTTCCCCTTCTATCCTTTAAAACCCTTACAAAAAAGCAGGATCTGGACACCGAGGACAATTGCTCCTCCGTGTTCTACACCAGTCTGCAGAAAGCCTGGAACGACCCAGGGGTGTGTGGAGCATGGCGCTCGCTGCCGACACCTCTCCTGTCCTCACCCGGGCTGGAGAGCCCAGTTGGTCCAACTACAGCGTGAACAGTCTCCAGCGACAAGGCAGGGGATGCTGCAATGTGCTTCAGTGAAGTGCTCTCTCTATGGTGCCTCTTAAAAAGACAAAAAAACCCTTCCAAAAAGGCAAAGTCAAATAGGAGTCATTCAGTACGACAGTGAGGCAGATCCCGTTTTAGTCAGTGATTTTCCACCGAGCCACAGCAGAAGGCCTCTGCTCACCAGCAATATGGCAATTCCTGGGTTTCAGAGAGGTTTTGCCAGCTGCTTTCAGCGCAATTTCGGCATGGGCTCCTACCCTGAAAAGGGCAGTTATTGATACTCTGTATCCTTCAGCAACAGATGGAATTTCCTTTTAGAGGCTTTTTAAACGAAGTTGTTATTTTGGTGGCAAATGAAGTAAAAGTTAGATGGAAGGATGCTCTTTCTTTCTCCCAATGTGGCTGGTTTTGCTTCTCATCTAAGACGGTTAGACTAAGAATTTCTTTTTTTTTTTTTTCCTCTTCTCTTCCAGAATGCATTTTATCAATTAACAAGGATCTGTTTCTAATACTTTACTTTTAGAACAATGGCTGGTCCATGTTATTTTGCCTTTTCAAGCACGTGCAAAACCCAAACAAACCTAAAGGTGAACGAAGCACCACGAAGGCACAGGTCACTACCGTTTGGAAGGGAGGTTAGTAGGAATGCCCCCAAAATCAGGCCGTGGGACACCGAACAGCCCAAGGACGTGTGGCGGGTTCAGCTGGTGGCACCAAGCAGTCTGGATAGCTTTGGCCTTCCATAAAACCAGCTGCCGGCCGGGGTGGCTTTGGTGGTGGTGGTGGTGATCTCAGCCCTCCTAGTGTGACATAAACGCAGCACGGCTTTACACAGCGGCTTTTACACACCTCCCCGTCCTCCCCTTTCACAAGGAGGTCCGTCCGACCTACAGGTTGCCGTGCAAACTCTGCACAGCAATGGAACAAGCCCTCTGCCAGAGGGGGACCCGTACACCCCGCGGCATTCCCGGCCACTCCGACCTGCCCCTTTTTGTTCTCGCCTCGGGCTCCTTAAAAGCCAGCGGCTTAGCTGTTACTAGGTATTTACGGGCACACACACACACAC
>JAOXJM010000001.1:33379759-33391645 GCA_026413425.1 Tringa solitaria
TTAAAAGCCAGCGGCTTAGCTGTTACTAGGTATTTACGGGCACACACACACACACGCGTGAGCGCCGTGGGCCCAGCCCGCATTTTCCGAATGCCGTGAAACTCCCCCTGCCCCCGTGGCAGCGCTCCCCAGCAAGGCCGGGCTCAAACCGCGGCCGCGCATCTTGCGGGGGCTGCGGCACAGCCGGCCCGAGCCCCGCAGTTACAGCCATCGCTATCCGATTTTATTTTTTTTTATTTATTTTTATATATATTTTTTTTTTTACGCTGCCAGCGAAACATCCTAGGCTGCCCACTGCCGGTTTTTGTTCCCCCCCACCTCCCCCGCCCCCATTTTTTTATTTTTTTATTTTTTTTTTCAAAAATTATTTTTAAAGGCACGCCGCAGCGGCTGGCCAAGGCAGCATCCCGGCCAGCCAGCCTCCCCCCCGCCACCCGGCCGGCCGCGGGGAGATGCCGCATGGCCGGTTCCGTCGGGCCCCGTCCCCTCCCGCAACGCCGCCGCTGGGCTCCCCCATCCCCTCCCCGACTCACTCCGCGCATTTTTAGGGTTTGAATTCGGCAGCCCCCGGGGCGAGGAGGTAGGTTTGGCGGAGGGGAGGGAAAGGGTGGGAGGTGGAGGGGGGGGGGAGCGGATGGAGCTGCGCAGACGGCGGAGACAAAGCGGCGGGCTCCGGACGGCGCTGCGCGGCCGCGGCGCGGAGACAAAGGCTGCGCGGGGAACCGCGTCCCCGTCCCCCCCCGCGATTGCATCAGCTGCTGCCTACCTTCCCCAGGAGCCGCCGGGATCCCCCGAGGAATAATCCACCCTCTCCGGCGAGAGCCGGCCGGAGCACCCCGACAAATAATTACCGCGATAAGAATAAAATAAAATTAAAAAAAAAAAAATTAAGAAAAAAGGGAGAGGACGGGGGGGAAATTAAATTGGCGAAACGAAGACGGCGAGGAAGATGCCGCTCCTCCTCCCGCCGCGGGTGTGTGCATGTGGAGGTGGGCGGGAGGGCGGGCGGGAGCGCGCCGGGCGCGCCACCGCGCCGGGACCGGGGCCGGGGCCGCGCCGCCAGGTGCTGCGGGACGCGATGCACCGCGCAAACCCCGCGCAATCCCCGCCTCCCCGCGGCCGCTCGGTCGCACGTGGCTCCGGCCAGGAGACCTGCGGGGCTCCCGGCACCCCCCGGCCGCCTGTCCCTTCAGCGCCTTTCTTTTTTTCGAAAAAACATGTTTGTTTATTTATTTATTTATTGTTTACTCTTTAAAAAAAAAAACACAACCAACATTATAAATTTTCCCTCTCTCTTTTTTAGGCCACCGCTTGCCCACGGGAGAATCCCTCCGCCAGGCTGGCCGCGTTTTTGTGGCGTTTTTCCTGAAACGGCCACGGAAGACCTGGCATCATCGTGTTAACCAATTTCCTGTTTCGTCACGCAAAATATATAAGCTGAAAATGCTGCCATTTGTGTGAGAGGTCGGGGCTTTTCTAACTGGGGCAAAGACACCTTTTTCAGACACAAAGGGGGATTTGACGCTCAAGGTGATTTGCTCTAGCTTGTTATTTCCGTCCTGATCTCTCAAAAGCACTGTATGAGCTTTTCTGGCTTGGAAAAAAACTTTTTAAGAACAAACGTGAAGCAAGATGGCATTGCAGCTGACAAATTTGAGACTGCTGTCCTTGGTTTCACCCCTGCACGGGGTATCACAAGGCAAAGAGTAAAAGGATGCTGGAGCGTGCGAGTTTGGGGGCAACTTTCCTGGCCATCAGCAGAAGGGGGATGGCTGCCGGGAAGCTCTCACAGCAGCTCTGCCATGAGCTTCTTGAGTTGTTTGCTCTGGAAGTTCCCCAACCGGGTCTCCTAAATGTCAAACCAAAAAAGCAGATGACACACATGAAGAACCGTGGCTTTCAAATCACCATCTTTGCATGTACACGTTGGTTTCCCTTTTTGGTGCTCGTACTGCATTTTTTTTTCACTAGGGTAGTTCTTTGAATGTGAAGCTCTGTGCAAACAGTAATTTAATTAACACCCATCGCACCCTGCTAGGATGAGAGCTCTATCATCCCGGTAATGAGAGTGAAAGCAGAGGAAGAGCTAGCCGCCCAACGCTCTTAAGCCAAGGGCTGCTCTTTCAATGCTTCCTCACGTGAATAAACCTCCCTAGAGCTCACACCAGCACCCCATAGAAATTTCAGATCCACAAAAAATGTAAGGTTGGATTCCAAGTCCGGGGCTTGACTTCCCATCCAGCCCGACGTGGAAGGCACCATCCCCAAAAGCAGAGAAGAAAGTATTTGCAATTCACTCTTACTCAGCTAGACTTCTCTGACACTGACGTTTAACCTCCCCACAAAATTGCTAAATAAAAATGTTATTGTGTAGTGGATGTGGTCAGATGGTATTGTTGTAGGGAATAAGAAGAAATTGTACTTTGTTTCTTTAAAACAAAATGTTATCAGGCTGACTATCAGGCGAATACGATGCATTCTGTTACCACCGTTCATTTTATACCTGTAAAGGCAGGCCTTTTCTACCTGACACGTAATTTGATTCTTACCTTGTCATGCACGTTCTTACAACCAAGGCAATTATTCTTCATGGAATTTGGAAAAAATCTTTTTAGCATATCTTAAGGCAGCTCCACAAAAATGGTAACACTTCTCAGAAATGAAAACTATTTTACTTTTTACTTCTAGTATTTCAAGTGTCTCCACTCTTCCTCTCAATATCTTTATGACTTGGTTCTGTTTGCCTTGATATTCTGCGAAACCTTTATGCTTGTGCCCAGCATCTTCCAGTTCTATCTTTTATGATTTCTTGTAAGCTTTTTTCAATAGGTTTTCATGCCATTCACTCCTTAGTGACCTTAATCACTCCACCTGGGTCTTTCTCTTTATCCTTTTCACTTATAATCTCGTTCCTATATCTGGCTTCTGAAGATTCAGGAATTTGCTTTTACATTTCAAACCCATAATTTTTCTTCCTCTTGTCCGTCTAGAACTGGCAGTTCTCTTCTTGGATGCCTTTCAGTGCACTTTTATGTAGTCAAAATGGATCCTCTTCTCTTTCCTCTGAAATAGCCCTGAGCCTTTCTCTGTCTGTGATAACACCATTCCCATCCTGCTTTTGTTCAGACCTGCAACTTCCAAATGATCTTTAGATTATATTTTGGCTGCCTAAAATGCATTTCAGAATTCATTTTCAGAACTACACTCCGAAGTGCAACGTTCTTCCAGAGTCTGGAAAATTCCCTTCTAAACTGTTCTTCAAAATATTTTGTTTATTGACTAATTTAAACTGTCTAATGGAAACTGCAGGTACAAACAAAAAAATATATCTATATAAAAAAAGTGAACTTAAATCAAAAGACACCAAGTACTTATTCATTTGACTGAATTATCACACGTGTGACATTTGGCAAGCTTCTCCATCCACAGTTTATGAATGCCATTTGATTTGGGGTGCACTTTATTGAAAGTGGGTCTTGGTTGACTTCTTTGTTGTCTTGTGCTTCCAAATTGCAGTGAAGCCTAGAAAAGATTCCAAGCACAATTCTTGCACCTGGCACAAAGCTGATGACAGAGGGTCATTAAATTTGGATGATTACCCGTTCAAATATTTTACCCCTGGGCAAATATATGGCTATGGGCCAGGGAAAAGCGGTTGCTGGAATCGGAGGTAGCTATGCCTGGGGC
Organism: Tringa solitaria; assembly: GCA_026413425.1. Classification (NCBI taxonomy): domain Eukaryota; kingdom Metazoa; phylum Chordata; class Aves; order Charadriiformes; family Scolopacidae; genus Tringa; species Tringa solitaria. The sequence goes on from JAOXJM010000001.1 coordinate 33,383,447, forward strand.
GGGGGGATTCATGGCTGACGTGACGAGCCTGACAGGAGGAGCTGGAGGTGCTCACAGAGTTCTCTTCACCTCTATTTTAGTACATCCATCATGTTTGAACTTACGTGTTCGTGCTTGTGTGAAAGGGAGGAGAATAAAAGAGAACAGATCAGAAGCGGAAAGCCAGCTGAAGGAGAAAAATCATGTGTTTTGGAGAGAAGCTGCTTGCTGCCAGAAAGCGACCTTGAACGTCTTTAAAGTCTCTGACTGGCCTTCAGGAATGGCCAAGAGTGATGAAGAAGCTCAGGGTGTAGGCAATGGCTATTTTTACCACATCTACACCTTGTGCTAGTTGAAATAAAAAGCATACAGACTTTTGGGGATTTTTTTTTTTGTTTTGTTTGGTCTTTTGGAATGAAGACTTTGTGTCCATTTGCCGCAGAGAGCCCACAAGCTTAGGTCTGGAGCCCTCAGCACAGGAAAGAAACGGACCTGTCGGAGCAGGCCACAAAAATGATCAGAGGGCTGGAGCATCTCTCCTATGAGGACAGGCTGAGAGGGTTGGGGTTGTTGAGCCTAGAGAAGGGAAGGCTCTGAGGAGACCTTATTCTGGCCTTTCAGTACTTAAAGGGGGCCTACAGGAAGGATGAGGACAAACATTTTAGCAGGACCTTTTGCAATAGGACAAGGGGTAATGTCTTTAAACTAAAAAAGGAAAGATTTAGACTAGATATAAGGAAGAAATTTTTTACAATGAGGGTGGTGAAACACTGGAACAGGTTGCCCAGAGAGGTGGTAGATGCCCCATCCCTGGAAATATTCAAATTCAGGTTGGACGGGGCTCTGGACAACCTGATCTAGTTGAAGATGTCCCTGCTCATTGTGGGGGTGGTATGTGTGGTGTGGTGTTAAACTAGATGACCTTTAAAGGTCCTTTCCAACCAAACTATTATATGATTCTATTCTATGATTCCATGATAAGGCAGTGTCCAGGATACGGGGCTGCTCACAGAAGGGGGCAGTCCTGGTCCTCTTTTAGGAAGCACTTAGATATGGCTTCTGTGAAGAAGAAACTGTGGGCTCAAAAAGTGTCACAGATGTGCTGCAAGGAGGAACAAATTGCTTGTACCTACTTAAGCCAAGTGTGGTTCAAGCCCAAACATACCATGGGGCCCAGTGAGGTGGATGAACTCTTCCAGGGTGTGCGGTGAGCTATTGAGCTGCCCAGTGCAACTTTCTTCTTGGAAATAAAGTAAAATTTTCAACAAATATCTATGGTTTCTCTAGTCCGTGGTGCCGGGATTTGCTATCAGACAAAAATAAAGGTTTCTTGGAAGTCTACCGCCATGCTAAAAACCTGCTGGTGCCAGCAGAGTCACGATGTTGATTCTGTGACATTAGTTGAGAAGAATATTTTGCCTAGCAGCTGAGCGAGGAGAAACATCACTGACTATAATGCATAATGTACGATCTGTACATGACTGGTCTTGCACGATACTCTGAAAAGAACTGCCCACACTTGTCACAGATTTCGTGAACACTGATAGCATCAACTGTGTTTAAACATGTGTTCAGCCGCCTCCAACTCTGCATGTTGAGACAATCCGTTTTTGAGGGCTGCGAAACCTTGCATGGCATGTCTGTGACTCTGTGACCATGAGACGGGATCATTTGTTAGTTTCCTGGCCAAAGTGTGGTACACGACTACAATGACTAACCCGGCTTTAATAGGAGGAGCCCTCCTCTGCTCTTCCTCTTTAGATTCAGGAATTCATGCAATGAACCAGGTAGCTGTGCTGCTTCTCCTTACCTGCTGATCGTCTGCTCTAACTCTTTTCTTTGGTCAGTGTTTTATTGGATACAAAGGTTTCAAACTTCTTGCGTGGGGCTAAGGAAATAGCAGTGACTAAGCCAAAGAGACTTGCAAGTATGATAAATGCCTGTAGTGGTAGTAAAAGCTTTATTTAAACACATTTTTAAAGTATGAGAAATGAAATGCTCTTTTGTTTAATTGCTTTTAAGGTGTTGCCGCTTACCGTCAATTTATAGTGCTACAGACCAGTTTATATGGTCTGAGTAGACCGTAAAACTTTGATCTGTTTGAAATGAGTAAATTCAGATTTTGTCATAACCGTGATGCTGAGTTGTGTTACAACAAAATGAGGAGAATCTCTCTCTTTTTCCCCCAGAAAGAATATATTTTTTTGCCATTCCATTTGTATAGAGTAACTTTAAAGGCTTGCTCAGTGTTTTGAGGGGTAGCGCCTGTTATGTCAGGTTGCCAGATATGGTCCTGGCAACTTGTAGCTCCCAGTCCCAGCATAATGCATAGCTATGGAAGATGGGATGTGTCTAGAAACCTGAAATAGTTGATAACTGCTGTGAATTAAATTATACTGAAGACAATTTACTTAATCTGGGAATGGCCTGCTAGCGCACAGCCTAGTAATTGAATTTTCCGCTGTTAAAAAAGATAGATTAAAAGATACATATAGAAATGAAAAGAATAAGATAGTTTAATTCAGACTTTGGGTGCCAAATATCTAAGTCCATATCATTAGTTAGAAGCATTCAAATCTGCTGAGCGTCTTTCACTGCTGCTTAAATCCATGGGAGTTAAGGGAACTCAGTATCTCTAGAAATCAGAGACTCACTAGAAATCAGAAACCTGACTATATATGAAATTAGATGCTAACCCATAAGTATCCAGGTTGCACATACTGACCTTATTGTAATCCAACAATAATGTACCTTGGAGAAGTTATGGGATCATGAAACATCATGAAATGAGTGAATTTGAAAAAACAAGGAGCGAATTCTATTTTTTGACAATTCTCATCTTAATAAGGTGACTTCAGCTTTTCGGGATGGTGGTAAAATGAACTCTTTTATCACCACAGTAGCCAGCCAACCAATAAAGGTTAGCTTTACACACAAGAAATTCATACTTAAGGAGTAGAGGTCTAAGTTAAAATGCAGTCCTTTAAGAACACCTTGATGGCTAATATTTTTTAAAAGAATAAACCAAAATAAATTTATTGTCATGCCCAAGGGCATATCAGGAAGCAGGGCTGAAATACAGCAGAAATAATAAGCTTATTTAAAAGCTGAGGTTGTTATCATATCTGTAAGACTGGGCAGGTGCCCCATGTGGTGCCCGGTACCCATCCCATGGTTCCTCTGCTATTTACATTAGCTTTTGCCATTCTTTAAAATGCAAACAAATTCCAATTTCATTAAACCTAAATGAAATCAGTGAAAGCAAAATTTAATCCATAATTTACAAGGCTTTGGGTATCGTGTATTCTGTGAAAGTCCTTCCCCAGAGACCGTGACAGCGCTGTAGGCCAAAGCAATGCTCTGTGCGTGCGTGTTCAGTGGTTATTAAATGTGCATGTCTTTAATAAAGTGTTTATGGTGGCGTCAAGTTCTGTGGAAAAAAAAAAACCAAACCAACATTAAATAGATGAAATTAAGCTAACTGGAACTTCATGTTATAAATATAGCAAAACTTCCTGATCTGCTCGAGACGGGGAAGTCTCCAGCGTGGCTGGTGTGGCTGCTTCCCCTGAGCCCCCCCTTGCAGCACGGGGCTGGTCAATGCCATCGCAGCCCCTGACATGCTACTGACCTCAAGCTGCGAATAAGGAAAAAAAAGTCAAATAGTAGACAAAAATATCAAAGTGTACAGGTCTACTAGCAGCTGTGCTTAGAAAACATTCTGCGGTACCTGTGCAGTAACCTATTTCTCTTTCTGGTTTTGGGCTTCATATAGCAGCTGTCATTACAGTAATAAAGTGATTAGATCTGCTCTGTTGCCTAATTACAGGGCTAGAAATGGCATGCATTCCTGCAATCTAGTTAAGTACTCCATATTTGAATCCCCTGATTTCAAGGATAGTCTTTGGGAAATTATCTTTAGAGCATTTTTTTTTAAAGTGCACTTGATTGAAGTGAGGAGTCTATCATATTGTAGAATTATTGATTACAATAAGTACTTTGAACTTACACAGTGTTTGTCATCTCAGAATCTCCTAGTATTTTGCTACAAGGGGCAAGTATTATTAGTCCCACTGCAGATTGAAAACTTGGAGGAAAAATGACAGAATCCATTATTTATTAAGGATTCCCATCAAATGGTGGAGCAAGACTAGCTAGTTCAAGACCAGCTACCCTTTGCTTTAATGTCCTTGAGGGGATCCTACAAGCAAAAGACCTTTTGTTGCATTTCTTTAGGAGGGAAGAGTCTTCCATGCAGGTCCTGGTGCTATAGATTTTGGGTGCAAAACGAGACTGCTCAGCCTCCAGCTGGACACAGCACCTGCAAGTTTTCTTTCCCAGAGCAGCTCCTCTCTTTGTACCATAACCAGGAAGTTCTCTGTGGTCATATTAATGATAGGAGCACAGTATTACAAGAGAAAAGATGTTTTAAAGTAATGCCTTAATTATCAGTGTATGCCTCTAAAGAGGTAGGTCTGCCTTCATGCCAGCTCCTGACATCTTTGGAGACGGAAAGCTGAACCTGGTCCCTACCAGCATCTGTTTTATTGTCTTCCAGCAGCTGTATATTTGCCCACCTAAAATGGGGTTGCAGACTTCTGGGCTTACATCCTTCTCCTGTTTGGGCTAATATCCCTATAGCATCCTGTCTGGGATGTGTGGTGTGACCAGAAGTTGAACATCCAAGTGAACACCACCAGGCTTCTCCTACAGCCTTTTCTCATAAAGGAGGGTTAGCGGAAGACGTTGTTCACTTAGCAATGCATACAACTAATTGTGTACATTCTCACAGCAAACAAGATAATGGTTATCAGTGGAACATACACAACTCAAACATTGGTGGAGGCTTCCGGATTCACACAGGAAAAGGGATTCAGTAGTTTTGATTCCCACTGCTATATCTCATCTGCAAGTCCCTCCTGTTTTCCCATCTGTTTCACATTGCTTAGTCAGAAGGTGAAGAAATCAGGTAACATTTTAACAAAGCTGTGTCAGAGGAAAAGTACAATAAAATTTCCAAGATCCATGTAAAACTCTAAAAGTTGGTTTAAGAGAAATTATCCTGAGGTAAGGGATAGTAGAAAAAATTCTTAAAAGATCAGAGTGCAATGCGTGCTTTACCAGTAGACTTGATGTGTAAAGCCCAGGGTAACCAGAAGGCAGAAGATATATTATGTTGCGTAGTATATATAAATATGTATTTTACTATTTTATAGCTAAAATATACAGATTTAGTGTACATTATATGTTAGCAGATGTCTGCTGTATCTCTTAAATAAATAAATTTAAAAAATGCAAATGTGTTTAGACTGTGTATTTGATGCATGAACTTGACTGTAGTTTTTCAGAGTGTTCTTAGTCCAAAATGGCCATTAGGAAATGCTGTCTTCCTAAAGCCTTGCCTTGGCAGCAAATCATAGCCTGATCCTGCAAATTTTGTGCACTCAAGTACTGAAATTGCATTGGAAATATTGTTATGGTCTGGTGTATGCGGAGCTGCCCGGCCCAATATGTTTTTACTATTACCCTAATGCAGTTGTAAAAGGAAGGAGCAAGTGCATTTTGTAAATGTGTTCTGAAATATTAATGTTTATTGCAAATGCTACCTGAGTCAGGTTATAGACTCTTATAGAAAAGACTGTGATCTAAAAAATGCTGTTTTCAGAAAGAGTCACGGTGCTGGTTTCAGAGTCCAGCACCCTCCTTCATTCCCCATGGCGGGGGGCATGCTGCAGGAAGTCACGTCTTCAGCAATCTCAGTCATGGTCAGGGCTGACTGGAAGCTCGTTGAAGTCAATGAAGACAGACGGGTACATAAAACGTAGCCTTGACTGAATCACTTTCTCCAATTTGGTCCATAATGGGGAGTCCAAGATGTAACGATGTAAATAATTGCTCAGAAGTTACAAGGGTCCCAGGGGAAGGAGCAGCCTGGGGAGGAGCATGCCTCATAGGTTGTGGTTGCACAGATGTCTCTTTTGCTTTGAGCCAGGCTGGGGCACGTGTCCAGGTTAAGAACAACAGCCTCCTGTTGGAGGAACTTGGAACAACAGCTCCTTGGGGCAGGAGCCCCAAGTTTTGAGCTCAGATTAGTTCCCAGAAGGGCCAGTGCAGAGACAGAAACAGGGAGATAGTGTAAGGCCTGCCCTGACCTGTGTGAGCTGTCCACAAGAACCAGTCTGGGACAAGACTTCCCACCACTGCACAGTGGACTTTTTCTCCCACCCCTTCTTGTCCCCAGACTGGGTGCTCAAGAGTCCCCACTGTGCTGTTGCTCCCCCTTTGCCAGAACAGGTCCCTTTCTGGGACCCAGGGCATCCTCAGTGGGGACACACCAACCCTGGAGGTGGCAGGGGCAGGACCAGGGTGAGGGGGACAAGAGCAGGGTCACAGTGTTGCCAGACTGCCTGAGGGCTGCCTGAAAATACAGGGGAAGGAGCAGGTGATGCAACTGAGAAAGGACACTTCATGTGACAGCCTGGAGGGACTGCAGGAGTTGGCCCTGCACCCAGTGGTGGGAAGCGCAGCTCTACAAGAGCTACACAGCACTCTGGATTATAAAACCACATTTATTCCTGTTTCCCAGGTAAATCCTGCATTTTCTATTGGGTTTTTATTTGGGATTTTTTTTGCACTAAACTTTATGGTTTAGTGCAAAGGTGAGAGGTGTAAAAAACCTGGGCGTCAAGTGGCAGATCCACCGGCAGCGACAGCCAGAGAGCGGCTGAGCTCAGCCACTGACTGCCCTCCTCTCCTCTTGGCTGAGACAGGAAAAATCCAGCCCCACAACTCCCCCCAAACCACCTAATGCTTGGAGCACGTCCAGCATAGGAAATTTCCAGATTTTGATTGTGGTTTTAAGAAACCCGAATTAGGAACTGAAACGAAAGAGCGATCAGACTGTGGGGCATGCCCACTGCTTGCAGTGAGAAAAGCCCAAGCACAGCATCCTGTGCTATAGGGAACTAGGAAGGTAAAAATATGGTATAAGAGAACTTGTTTCACTTGCATAATTCTGTTTGTAAACGTTCTGGGTTTAACCAGGGGAGTGACCGGTAGGAAATTGCTGGGAACCTCACCCCGCTCACCGTAAATATTCAGCAAGCAGAGACGGCAACGTCCATAAAAGATCAAGAAGCTCTCGAAGCTTACAGCACTGGGCAATTATTACAATCTGAGCATTTTTTAAGGAGAGCAAATATTTGCTTTCAATTTCACGGCTGGATGTTGTGAGGACGTACGTGGCCTCCACGGGCACAAGCATTCACTTGCTCCTTGTTTGCCTTTTAGTTTTCATGCGGGAGGAGGGTTGGGTGCCAGCGTGCAGTATTACATGCATAAAGCTATTTGCTTTTCTCTGACGTGCAGCTGGTTTGAAATGGCTACTGATGCTTTTCATTTAATTTCTCATGTGGATTAAACAAACATGTGCCACTCACAGCAAACACTGCTGCTCATGACTCATTAAGTTGTGTTTCCTAACCAGGTAATCAATTGCCTGAAAATGCTGCGACAACAGAGTTGATGAGGTGTGTAATGCGAAGAGGAGGGTAACGCAACCGAAGGCCGCCTTCTTCAGGCCTTTGCACACAAGGGTGCTGCACTGGGGCTTCTGAAAATGGAGGGATTTTTCCTCATAATTTTAATCTCATCTTTGGAAAGTTTCTGGATTAAAATTAATGTTTTTTCCCCTGCCTATTTCCTTACCCTTTTCCCCTTTATTAAGGCTAGGTTATATCACAGATAACATTATATCATGTTACATCATGGAAAGGGTGGAGCGCCAATGCCGTTAGTTAAGGACAGACAAAACTTTCTCTGTCTGCTAGCTTTGGGGCATAACACTTTGCTAATTAAAATACCCCACTGCCAGCTCACCTGCAGAGCTGACCCAGGCCTTGCCCCAGTACTCTCGCCGGGACACAGGGGCAGCAGGCACACGCCATGCCCTTCCTCATCTTGGTGATGATATGCAAAATCTAGGTGGTCCATTCAGGGCTGTTTGAGCGTGGATATTTATTTGGAGATTGAAATAAAGCTTTGAAAAATAACCTTTCAATCTGGTGGTGAACCACTCTTGGAAAATATTTGCCTACTAACAAAAATGACCAGCCCCCCTCTGTGTTTATCCAGCCTAAAAATACTGTCAAACAGAATTCGTTCATAACTAGGGTTATTCAGCCTGGAGAAAAGGAGGCTGAGGGGAGACCTTACTGCTCT
>JAOXJM010000001.1:33405875-33418534 GCA_026413425.1 Tringa solitaria
TTGGAAGGAACCTTAAAGATCATCAAGTTCCAACCCCCCTGCCATGGGCAGGGACGCCATTATTCTTTCACTCTCTTTAGAAAAATGTTTCTTAAAGTCAAAATAGTGCTTTTGAGGTCCATAAGAATTTTTGGTACAAAAAATAATAGCGTTTCTCTCTCTCTCTCTCATTGGTTATTTAAACACTTTGCTGTAAATTAAAGTTATTTCTCACATCAAATGGTTCCATTAGGCACATTCAAGTAAAATAACAAAATATCCAAGTAACAATGACGAAAGCCAAACATGGCTTGATAAAAGTCTACGGAGAGTTTTGTCCATTCTCTGGAATGGAATAAAGTTGTCACTTCCTTCAGCCAGACACTCACGTGGTTTGATGTTAATATCCACTTCCATCATGCAGAATAGTTTCTTAAAGACAGAGTTCAGGTATTCTACAATCAGAAGAACCATCAACAAAGAATCTGCACTTCAGAGGAAGCTGAATAGCTCATTTTGGTTCTCAGTAGGTATCTGAGCGAACACTGGCATTTGAAGTGGAGTATTAGAGATTCAACCAGGACAGTTAATGGCCATCAGATGCAACATTCTGGGTCCAGTCTAGAATAATCAGTGTCATACACCCAGTCATCACAACTATACCACTTAGAAAGAAGAATGCAGCCTGAAAAAAGAAAACATAAAAGAAATATTTCAATTTTTGCTACTATATCCATGAAATTTACCCACTTATGGCATAAAGGCCATTGCTCATTGAAGACAAAGTAAAAAAGACAAGAGATCACAGTAAACAACAAGGATCTAGGCATCTTTTTCAAATAAAAAAGAACACTTATTTTCAGAATAGCAGACCTCACCATCAACTGAAGGAAATTAATGCGGCTACTGATACCCGTCAGGCTATGCCACTGCACTGACTGGATTCTAACTCAGTATGTCGAAGATTTGATTCTAAGACCAGTAAGAAAAACAAGATCAGGCAGGATGACCCAGATGATCGGCGGAAGAAAGCTTTCATGGGGTATATTAGATAAATAAGTCTTGAAAGAAAATTTAAAGAACAAGATTTGTATAGCTCTTAAAGGTCATCTATTGAAATCTGGTTCTTATCAGCAACAGAATGACCTAACTATTGTTGAGATTGGGGCTTGGGGGTGAGAGAAGTCACTCCAGTGAACTGAGGCTTGTGATGGCTCTCTTCTCAGGTTTGAGTACCTGTGCAACTCCCATATGTTAAGTAATATAATGTCAAGTGCAGTTCACCAGGACTTCAAAATTCTTAAATTGTGAAGAAAGAAACTAAAGTTCTTGCCCTGAACTAGTAAACAAATGTAACTATTACATATTTGTCTATACATACCCCAATCTTTTGCACTGACTTCATTGGTTCCTTCTTCACTAATTTGATATAGAAGGCAGAAGGAAGTATAAAGATCAGCATGGCAGCTGCAGATGCACCTGTATTTAAAAAGCATAGAAATAAATATTCATAAACAGGTAAATATAATTTAATTAGATTGGAACAGCATTTTCTGAGATTTGAAAGACTACTCGAACTGACGTGGAAATGCTTACCAATGAATCCAAAGATGTCTCGGATGGTCGGGACAAAGATAACAAGCACGTTGGTAAATGCCAGAAGAGCAACTGTAATGGAACAGTGACGCCACCATTTAAACTCCTTCCCTGCCCACAACAGCTGGGTAATGGAACTGCGAATCTTTTGAAGAGGGGGGGGAAAAAAAATACAGTTTAGTCTTCATTGTGCAAGTCAGTGACTGTCACCTGCATTAGACCTTCCTTCTGAAAATATTTTAACACTGTTTTCCTGAACACTTCAGATTTTAATAGAATTTGAAAGACATGAAAGTAATTTTTTTTTTTTAAATATTTACTTCCTGCACTTGAGGAGCAGCTCTGCGTTTCTGGTCTGTTTCTCTTTTCAGTGATTGAGATTTTCAAAGCACAGCCAGTAATAGAGAAAACATGTGGATAAGTATCTGTCTTTAGCAAAAATAAATCCCAGGGATTTTTGTAACATCTAAGAATGCTGCTCAACACTATACACCTAAATGGCCAGAATCCATGTTCACAGCATACTTACAAAAACACTGACTTTTGTAAGTTGATAATACAATAGTGAATGTACTTTTATAAAGGTGCAATCTGTTTGACTCCCTCAATTAAACCGTACCAGGAAAACAATATAACTGAATGTATTTGTATCTACTGCTTTGCAAATGTTGCCTAATTATTTAATTTATTTGAATTAACTGTGTAAAGCTATTTCATCAAGCTTATTAAAATAAATGTCTTTTTCCAGTTAAGAGAAAAAGTCTGTAAATGGGAGTTGCCAAACCAGTAAATGAGTGCAGCGGGGTGATGAACATAATAAATGGTAGTAAAATAAAAAAATCAAATTACTTACTGGGAAAATAACTACAGGTACAGTAAGGGTTACAGCCATAAGCACAGCGAGACGCACAATAAGAAGAAGAACATCAGCACCCAGATAAGCGGAGTAGGTATGAAGCAGCTCTGGTTCGACATTTCCTATAAAAAACCCAGTATTTTAATTAGATGTAGTTGACATACTTCTCAAACAACCGCTTCTGCTCTAAATCCTAAGCGAATTTTACAGTTACAGCAATATGAATTGAAAGCCTCAATAGCTCCTGTAAGCACATCTCTATTTTACACAGGGATAACTTGGAGGCACTAAATCTGTTTTAATCCAATTTTAATCCTGTGCCTCGGGCCTAATTCTACTACTGATCTCCTTTTAGGTTTGCACTTATAAAGTACTGAAAAAACCCCAACAATCAGTGTATATTTAGAATCCACTATAAACGCTTGCTCTAACTGAAAAATAATACTGTGGCTTTGCAGAACGTAATTCATTTAAAAGAAAGCAGAGAAGGCGATATTTACCATAGAATGTCAGGTATCCAAAGAGAGCAGCCAATAAATACATGAGGAACATGGCAAAAAAAGACACATAGGACACATTCATCATTCTTTTACGGCTTCGGCTATAAGAAAAAAAAAACATTATGAGCAATAAGAACGTACTGTTTTACACTGCTTTTGTTCATTTAGTGGAATTACAGACACATATGTAATATTTACCTTTTCAGTTCTTCATAGATGGGAAGAATTGCAGGATGGCAGACAAAAGAAAATGTTAGGATTGGGACAGCATAGACAGTCTGAAAAACAAAAGCATCTTTCTTAAGTATCTCAACAGACGTTAGAAATTTAGTTTTAAAAAATTAATCAGTAGATTTTTCAGTTTTGACTTAGGCATCAGTTTAGTTTGTCATAAAGACTAGCTATTCTTTACGACTGAAAAAAATGAAAACAACAGGTTCATATTTTCTTAAACCCAGACCCTGAGGTATGAAATATTCTCAAATCTCACTGAAGTCCACACTGAGCTGAATGTATTTTTGCAGTCAGAATTATGTGCTGCACCTCACAGGCTTAAGGCATTATAGCCTGGTCTTGGTTTTGGCAATTACACATACTCCTTCCCCGTGTATGGAGATTCACTACTGTAACTGGGAGCATTCATGACAGTCAGGAGTTTGTGACTGGGAAGTTAAAGTCCACTCCAAACCCTGGCATACATTTCCCGTTTGCACGCTTTTACGATTTGCTTCACCTTCTGCTGCAATCTACTTTTTAAAATGCTTTACTAACTTACTTGAATGGAACCTGAGCTCCTCTAATTTCTGTGTGTTTGGAGCTTGGAAACACCCAGTCTACAGGAGGTACACAGCGCCTAACTCTACTGGAACAGAAAGTCTTAGCACATCCCAAGTTTACAACTGGGCAATTGCTTGAAGGAAAACGACCTAATTTACCTCCTATGTGTTGTTTAGCCTTTTGGTTATTTTCGACAGAGAGCATGATTTTTAGTCAGTTACCTGTGAATTGAAGATGAAATATTTTGGCTTGCACATATCATCACTTGTTATGTTTTCATTTAGTAAAGGTGCCAGTGTCGCGTTTATTAATGTCATATTCATGACGTCACCGACCATAGGACAAGGAATCTGAAACATCTTCCAAATTACCTAGAAAAAAGGTCACGTATTTATTGTTACTTTGACTAATGCAAATTGCGAAACTTTTCAGAAACTATGTACAGTCTCCGTTTGAAATACAGTTTTACAAGCCTGGAAATCTCTGAGATTATACTTACAACAATCAGAAAGAAGACCATGCAAAGCAAGGAAAAGCCGCTGGTATAGCCCAGATACCCTGTGTTCAAGAAAGATAAAAACATCTAAGGTACAATGAACAGAAACACCATTCCTGTCATAACATTATGACAAAATGTATTCTGTCAGTGATCTCTTTAGATTGCTATTTTCTTAGTGCTACATAGAAAAAATGAATTATTCATTGACTTTCTGCTAATCTCAACCCAGATCTAAAAGTTCCCAAAGACATATTAGGGTCTGTACATACAGTGAGTCTGCAATATTAAACATTATAACTTACAAAAAAACCCCCACAACAACCCCCCACCAGCCATAACTATGTGAATTGGTTTATTGCATACTAAGAATGATTATAGTTTTAATTCTAATATAATGCACTCTAAGATAACTTAGCCTTTTCCTTTCTGTTTTTATTGATTTTATTGATATAAACTAGTAACTTGAGAAAGTAATTCACATTGAGACTCTTGGTTGGTAAGACTCCACTGCAGTATTCTCTGAACCAATAGTATATTAACTGAATGATTCAAATGTATCATTGAATTACAGACATTTCAGATAAAGCATCTGGTATGAATATTCTGCTAATGTCTGGGATGCAAAATGAAAAAGGTGACTTCTATTTACATTGCAAAGACAATTTAATTTCCCAGAGCTAGCATCCCTATTATTTTGAGACTGTTATAGGATTTAATAGTTAACACTATTGACTAATATTATACTCTTTGAAAATAGTATACTATACTAACAAAAATAGGTCAAACATTGTGGTAAGAACACCGAGTTACTGTTGAGCCTTGTTCTAGAACTACCCTATTTATTGTTCTTCTGTTTTCCACAAACATATCTGTGATTTAAGATACTTGTCCTGATCTTTTTTTTTTCTTTTTTTTTTTTCTGCTGTAGACTGACAGCAATTACCTAAACACTGATTAGTCCCAAGAGGCAAGTTTGGAGACAGCTGTTAATTCACATAGTATTTCAAGACTCAAACATCATATCAACCTATTTCCCCACAGTATTTTCAATGTGGTTTTATTTCGACTGTACTGTACTGCTTACCTAAATTTTTCAATAAGGACAGGGGAAGAATGAGGATGACAGACACCAGCAGCACTAAATAGTCGCCGTTAAGATACCATTCTCTGCAGAAAAAAGATAATATTTGTAAGTCATCAAAGTATTTAAAAATTACGACATCTGCCATTTAGGCTTCACTCTTCTAGAACATAAAGCTTCTTATGTGTAGTACCTCATGTCACAAAGGATTAGCATTCAACTTACTATATGGACCTAAAGCCCTACAACACCTTCTTATCTCACCCCAAACCTGCATTGTGCCTTTCCTTTAGTGTCCTTTTCTAAAATTAATATGCATCTGAAAGTCAGAAGACAGGAAACTAAATGACTGGCCAGAAAAAAAGTCAACTGGGATTGATCATGTAAAAATTTTAATTTGCTTAAATGCTGGTTCCCAACTCTCCAGAAGTATTAGACTATTATTGCAGGGCCCCAGCAGGGTGGTGAGCCACTTTTAATGGAAATAAAATTCTGCTGGGTACCCTGCAGGAGTTAAAGAAAAACAGGTGAGGGCTGGAGTTAAGGCAGTAGCTCAAGCCCACTGGCTGAGAAAACTCCAACCAGCACTGGGAGTCTCTTGGAGGCACATTTACTCCCTTTCAATAGGGAAACTATAATAAGAACCTCAGAAGATTTTTTTTTTCCTTCAGATCATTTTTGCCTTTTATTCCATAAGAAGCAGCAGCTATTTTTTTGACAAAACATTTTAGAGTGTTAGAAGATTAACATCTTCCTTTGAAACACAGAAAAACAAAGTTAGATTTGTGGAAATATAATGCAATTTCACTGAACTAACAGAAAAACCTATCTTGAGTATTTAACTGTGGCGGTTCACTTCCTTTCTTCATCTGTCCTACAGGAACATTCTATATGCTTTAAGCAATTCAGGTAACACTAAGTAACATTTATTCCTGAATATTAATACTTTACATACTGATATGGTATCAGAAAACAGTATTTATTTTTGAATGGACCGTCAACTATTTAGGTAAACAAAGAAAAATTAATAACCCAATTGGAAATTTATGCATTCAAACTCAATTGCTGAATTATAAGCCTATATATGCTTGTGAAAATATGGAATAACAGACTTGCTCTGGATTTATGTAGTAAATGCAAAAACAATTTGGTCGTCTCTTTCCCCAGTTTTATCTGGGATAACTACATGTAAAAAATGTAGTTTAGAAAGTTCAGATGTGTATGACATTAACATCAGGTATCTTTTGTTGTCTTTGGTAATTTTAAAAGAAGTCACAGCACAGAGATTCCTTGCATTTGATAGCCATAAGAACGTGCATCATTATTGTGCATGCCCCACGTGGAAGTCATCAGGACTTTTAGACCAAGGACTTAAAAGTCTTTCCTGTGCTGAAGAGTAAAGAATAGGATTACACAGCTTTAAAAGTCAGCTGAGTATTTTAAAAATTGCTAAATGAATTTTAATAACGGAGCTAGTATTTGTGATATTGTCTCAGAATTCCAGAGTATCTTCTACAGTAAGCATTATTTTGGGACATTTAAACAGGTAAGTGCTTACATTTTAGGCACCAGGCTGCCAGAGTGGAATCCATGCCAATGGTAGCCACCCAGACTCCCCTAAGCAACGCATGGAGAGAGTCAGTTAAATGGGGTCCACAATTGCCAGAGCGCTGAGAAAAGATTGACTTTAAATCAGTGTACAGCTATCTAGTACCAGCCAATAAGAACACACTTAAGACACCGATCTCAATGTCTTTTAATGTTGTCTGCCAGATATTGCAGATCAGAAGCTGTAGCCAGTGAGACTGACAGCCTTTAACTTTCCCTCTCTTGAGCTGCAACCAGTTTTGAATTCTACTCTGGAGATTGGACAGTTAAAAATATTTGCCTCCAAGCCCCCTCATAAGTAGTGGCTACTCCAGGGACTTTCTTAAGAAGTGGAAAATAAGGACTTGAATTCAGCCAAAGGAGGGAAACAAACCTTCCCAGGAAATAATTTGTAAACATTACACTATTAAGTAAATATTCTTTGAGTACATTAAAAAAAAAGAAAAAAAAAAAAAAGAAAAAAAAAAGATGGCTAGCACTGTTGTCATGACAATATCTATCAGCAAGCTGTATGAACACCACCAAATGGCTTGAACCCCTTGGGGAACACAGGCAGAAAAATGCCTACCTTCTGAACTCAGGCTTAGGTGTAAGTTGGAGTCTTGAGCTGCTCAACCCTCTCAAGACTGGGACACTTCAGGACAAGGCACAGAAGTACAACTCTGAAGAGTGAGATTTATAGCACTTAACTCTATCCATCTGAAGTCAGGCATCGTGTTTTAGATAGCTGTTTTTACACACCCTCTCAACATAGAGTGATATAAATAGGTCTTTGGAGATGCCCAGAACAGGTGTCTAAGCCAGGTACACTGAACTGACCACTACAGAAAATCACTTTACTGTTTATACAAAGACCAGAGTAGTGATGAGCTCAAAATCTAACTTTCAGACAGTATGGTTAGATAAAATGAACCCTACCCAGGCACCCACTTTTAAAGCCAAGCAGAAAAGCCACTATAGAGTCAAGGTGCCTCCAGAGCTAACTGGCAACCCACCTACCATTTTAGTCTTGGGCATATAAACTCTGTTTTAGTTCAATGTTTAGCCCCCATGCCTTTTTGAGAACTGTTCCTTAAGACATTCATTACATAACTGCACCTTACTCTTACATTTAATCACTTCCCACAATATTAACACTAGAAAACCGAAATAATCAGTCCAAACCAGTTGGAACACAGTAAGAAAAAAAAAACAAAAAACAAAAAACAAAAACCACAATCATAACCACATTTACCTTTCCTTATCGACAGTATGTACTGACTGGTACATACGTTAACACTTACCTGATGTTCTTTAGAGAACAGTTTTCTGCAATATGATGCGATAACCTCTATTTTTCTACCCTTTTCCCAAGCCAGGCTGGATCTAAAGTGGAGCACTCAGGGGAAGGGCAAACTTACTGTATCTCTGTCTGAGTAAGAAGCTACCCTACGGTGTACCGAACGTGGTCTTCATATAAATATATATACAGTCTCCGTATTTGTTTCTCCTAATAGTTTCTCTGATGAGGAGTTCTAACACCTACCCTGTAGTCTCTTCGATGTTCATAAATGTCTTGATGACCAATGGTAACTCATATTTCACTATGAAGAGGTAGCTTGACATAGCTGTAGGTGAATAACATCATAGATCATTACAAATATAGAATATGCCACAAGATGCAAGAATCACATAACATGTTTCATAACTTCACTTGAACACAAGCAGTTAATGAAGACATGTTGTGTGAAAAAAAAAAAAGTCTCCAAGAATAAGTAGGGAACAATTAGTATTGACAGTACAGACTTTTTAAGATCTTGCCCTCACCTCCAATATTCTGCATTGTAATTGAGCCAGAAGCAGCAAGTTTTCCAGCCATACCAAATGCCTTCATTCCCAACTGTTCATACAATAAAGATCCTAGAAGAAAACAAAAACGATCCATTGGAAGGCTCTGTTTCACAAAGATACTGTATGAAACAAATTCTGTATGAAACAAATACTGTATGTTTGTAAAATAGTAATTTGCCATACCTCCTTCGTTGGCAGTCTTTAAAAGGAGATGCACTGAATACAAAGAAACTATTGAGACAAACAGCAGGAGAATCCTGGGGAGGGAAAAACATGCAAAATTTTAATAGCCATAAATGACTTATTGTAACCTTATTAAATAAAGGCGGATCAAACATAAAATTTAATCATATTAAAATATTATCTGGGAAAACCCTGCAGATTCTAAGGCCAGCTAAAAGTGTTTTGAAAACCCAATTACTGCCTAGTTTAGGAAGGATTTCATACTAAAATGCATTTCACTGGCACACAGAGAAATTCTAGTGTAGGATTAAACAACGCTTAAGGCAGCACAAGCAAGTGTCAGGCCATTATAACTGTCTACATTTGATGTAAATGGTGTAACAAAGTATCAATGGGAAGGGTTTTGTATCATTAAGAAACTCTGTTTCTTCTGTCTTCCCATTCTCCTTCAACAGTGTGTCATGCATCTGTTGAACTTCCAATTGTGAGTAACTGTAGCTAAAGTGAAGATTATCTCTTGGTCTTAAATCAGCTTTTCAGCTTAAACCTGTGTTATGTCTTTTTTCTTTTATGTAAAGATGAAACTGCAAAAGCCTTAAAGAATTGACTGAAAATTCAGACATATTGAGAGCTGTGTCTTCAAATGGAAATACATATTTATTGTCATTAAAAAAAATAAAATACTTTCTTTGCTCAAAAGTTAAGTCATCATGTGTGCTTACATGGGAATCGCTAGTGGCTTGTTTATCTTCCCCACAGCTCTTACAGGCAACACATATTATTTCCAGAAGCACATTTGCAACATCTAAAATTCGGATCTCTCAACAACAAATCTCTCCCACAACAAATGCACTTCCTGGAGTGGCACGCTAGGGGGGACTTCTCAGCTGCTGAAGAACACAGTGGAAAATTACAGTACATTCAACCCCCCCCCATGCCTTTCTTATACCAATACAAGCACTCTGCTTAGTAAGAAACCTAGGAATCAGCACATCTGCTCAAAAATGGCAAACTCCGTTGAGATTTCATAGAACCATAGAATGTTTGGGTTGGGAGGGACCTTAAAGATCACCTAGATCCAACCCCCCTGCCATGAGCAGGGAATTTCCCTGAGTACTCTTTACATTTCCTTTTGTGTCATTTTTAACATTAGCAGAATTAGTAAACACAGCACAAAGATCTGGAAACAAGAACAGCTGAGAAAAGCCTCACAGATCTGTACAGGGAATCTAGGCAACTCATGTTTACTGTGTCAATTCAACAACCAACACATGCACACAAATAATCCTCTGTGCTTCTGACAGGTAGAGATTAGCCAGGATTTAATTCGGCCGTCAGCTAGGAACAGCACCGCGAGATGTGCAAGGGTTGCATTTCATTAAAACAGCACAGACTCCAGATCCCCCCAGTCCTAACCTCGAACGGCTGCCTGCAGTGTCGACAACATCAGTCAGCAAACTCATCTCAAACCTCAGTTTCTGGCTTCCAGACCATACGATCCACTTATTTAGTGCTGACACAAGTGACAAGTCACAGCACTGACACAAGTGACTCCACAAGAGTCTTCGAAGAATTTACTGCCTTTAATCAACTGCATCTGGATCTGAATCTGTAACCTGGTTATTAAAGGATGTCTGCAAAGCCCTCAGTGTCATCGTAAATCCTCAGTCTCATCAGTGACTGAGTGCTTTCCTGCCTTGAAACTATACAAACTACACTAAGTTATGAAAGGTAACAAGCTAGTTTATCTTTGAATCAGAACTAACACAAATAGATCTGAATGCAGTATCTGCAAATAAAGGGTAACTAAACGACCTCAGCACCTAATGGTTAAATTGATGGTTTTGGACATTTTTTTCTTCAGAAGAATGGTCCCCCATTATATAATAATACACAAATGTGTTCAAATATCTAATCTTAAATTCTTTTTTTCCCTTTCCTAAGAGACATTCTAATGTGCATTACGCTCATCATCTTATATCTGCTGCAGAACATCTTTAGAGCATGAAATTGATGTGTAGAGAGATGAAGTATCTCTCTATTCTCAATTTATGCTGCTAAGTTGTTTATTCAGTTTAGCATCATCTAAGTAAGTGAAAATCTTAGCAAAAAAAAACCCCACCAAATTACCATATATTTAAAATAAACTGCTTTAGATCAAAACATTACACATTGGTAGTTTCCTCAGAAAACGTGACCACCAGCCCGATACACTGTGAAATATATGGGAGTAAATCTGACCTACACCTTTTTGGAAATCTAGCAACAGAGTAAGGCCAGTTTCAAACTAAATGTTACTCTTCATTTGCTCTTGAACATTCAGCACATTTACCTATTTCCAGGATAAAAATACAAAATTCCTTTAAACGTATCCATGGATTCCCATTTGCACTCAGTCACTGATATTACATGTTGTGTAACCTGAACTACCTCCTATATATATATATATGAAAAATGTACTTTCCCAAGACATTTAGAGGCACTGTACATAGTAGTTTTCTCATGCCATTTCCAGTTACGTGACTATAACCTTGCCTTATACCCAAAAGCTTTTGCCCATATAGACATACCAATTAAGATATGCTGGTTATTCCATATCCCTCCCTTGCAGAGAGACAGCAAATTTTATAGCTGTAGCTGAAACTAGTTCCCTGAATTGAGTAAAAGCATAGTAACAAAAAGGGTATCTATATTTGCCTAAGTACATTGTACATGGGTGGGTACACAGGCACAACTATGTCAGCTGAGGAAAAGGAGACCACGTCCCCTCCTCCCCGAGATTTTAAAGAGTAGACATGGCCAGACTTGGAAGAGACAATTAAAATAATCCTCTTCTGCCTACATTTTTCTTCTTTTCTACGCCCCGATCCTGTACTTTTAGTGCAATTATAACATCAATCTGTGAACTCTAACAGAAAAAGCTAATACAGGCTCCAGTCTGTTCACTAGCACCTCTCTTTTCCACCTGGATAACAGAATTTTCAAGGGAAGTCTATCAGTTATTCAAGGAGAAACTACAGCTAAGTACAGGAAAATTCACTGTAAAATGTTTTGCGGGTTGCAGAACTTGCAATGAATCAGTTTAATTTTTGCAAGTCCTCCTGCATGTGTTGCAGTATCTTAATTTAAAACAAGCCATGAATCCTAACATGCAATTTTGCACCTACGGCAATGACTGGGTATTTTGTAAAGGTCATGTTCTTACATCAAGTATTTTTCCATTATTAATTACACAGCAGAAAGATTTTTTTGATGAACCAAAAGATACTTACACAAAAAGAGCAATTCCAGTGTTAGCCATGGCATAAGATAGACCAAGGATGCCACTACCCACAATAGCATTGCTCAGATTAAATACTGACATTCCAAAGGAAGTAGTACCCGGATGCTGAGAAAAGGGAGATAGGTAATAATTAATAGAAAGTTATTATTTATTTCAGAATTAAAACAAAACATAAATTTGGCGAGAAATTGGAAACGCCCCTGCTATGTACTTACATACTGAGTTTCATATTTCTTCTTCCCAACACTGGAGTCGAGCAAGAAATTTTGATTTTCCGGATCGATATCCGCATAGTGGCTGTAGGAAAAAAAACAAACAACAACCAAACCAAAACATTGCAGCATCGGCCACTACCGCGGGGCAAACCCGCGCTTCCCCTTCAGCATTTCGGATCTGCTTCAAAGGGAAACGAGAAAACAGAGGGTACCTCCCCCCCCCCCCCCATCCAAATGTCACCCCCCCTTACT
>JAOXJM010000001.1:33421315-33432919 GCA_026413425.1 Tringa solitaria
CCCCTCGCATCCCGGCGCGTGAGGCGGCGGGGCGGGCTGCGATGCGATGCGATGCGGCGCCTTCCCGCGCAGCCCCGGGGCGGAGAGCGGCGGCGGCGGCGTCGCACCTGCTTCCGCGGCGGCGCGGTGCCGCCGGATAATGTGCGGCAGACCCCGACCGGCCCGCGGTTGGCCGGGGCGGTGACGCCGCTGCTGGTCCTCGGGCCCGTCCCGAGCCCCCGGCGGTGTCGCTCCGGGCGGGGGGGAGGCGGGCGGTGGCCGGGTACCGGGGGGGTTTGACATCGCCCCGGGGGTCAGCTCGGGGCGTTTTGGGGGTGAACTCGCGTCCTCCCGGCCTGGGGTACCAACCTCGGTCGGGGCCGAGCTTCCCCGGCTTGTGGACAAAGCGAAGCGCGGCTCAGGACCCGCAGGTATCTTAAAGCTGTGCCCGTAGTTTTCCCTCCTGCTGAAATCCCGACTACATAGAATCGTATAGGATGGTTTAGGTTGGAAGGGACCTTAAACATCATCTAGTTCCAACCCCCCTGCCACGGGCAGGGACACCTCGCGTTAGACGGGGTTGCCCAAAGCCCCATCCAGCCTGGCCTTGAACACTTCCAGGGATGGGGCGTCCACACCTTGTATGGGCAACCTGTGCCAGTGCCTCACCACCCTCAGAGTGAAAACATAACAACAGGCAAATCGCAAAAGCTACAGCAGTCTGAGGGGTTAAGCCTGCACGGCTCCACCTAAAAGTGCAATCACAGTGATATGTAAATAAGCGTTACTAGGGGCAGGCCGGGTCACACACCTTTTCAAATGGGAACAGGGAATGCCTTGCGCATTTTTCAGCCAGTCCCACTCTTCAGGTGTTAGCACTTCTGTGAAATTACAGTTTACGGGAGAGGAGAGGTCAAGGTGACCTGTTTATTGTGGGTTTTGCTACTATCGCAGCAGCCGCGCTGATGTAGCCCTAACGTTACTGTAGCATCCTTCTCGAGGCAAATGCATGGATTTGGTGCGTGGTCAAGTGTTCCATGTGCATCTGATAAATACAGAAGCCATCTGCGTGGATGTGATCTGGCTGTCGTGGACAGTGCAGTTTTTTAAACCTTAAAAGCCGGATTTTGTAGCAAAATAAAAGTTTTACAGTACAAGTGCTTGAAAATGTTTTGCTAGAACTGCCCTCATTTTGTATGAAAAAAGATGATGAGGCTTCGTTGCTCATTTATGAGATGAAAAATGGGTAAAATACATTCAGGAAGAAAAATTGCTATTTATCTAATGGCCCCATTATTGGAAGGTTCACTGTGCAACATGTGAGTGCAATCTGTACTGCTCCAGAATATTGAATCTTTAAAATCTTTACCCATGCAGCCTATTTGATGGTTCAAATGGTCTGCTTTTTCAAGTGGTTTTAAGTAATGCTTCACTGATTGAATTATAATTTTCCTGCCTTTGTAATTGCCAAGAATGTCCTTGGCAAAACATACATACAATGTGTTTCATCCAAAATTGAAATGTATTTTGTAATCAGAATAATAAAAGTTAATATTCATCAGTTCCTCCCACCATAGTTTCAACAATTCATTTGTTTTCGTTGTCTTGCTTTTCTTTCTCCTGTTTTTTAGTGTTCTTATGGTCTTTTTTTTCTTCCCTTTCTTTTCATCCTCCTTATCCCTCAGTCACCCTCATCTTAATGTGTTTAATTTTTTTCCTTTTATTTTGTTCTTTTGTGTGCATCTACTCATTGCAAGCTTCCATACAAAGTTCAAGCCTTTAGGAATGGACTTATTTTTTTCTTTCTTTCTTCTTTTTTTAATTTGGATATTCTGTTTCTACTTTATGTATTCATAAGATAACACAGCACAATTCTGGAGATTAAAGACTGCTAAAGATATATTTTTTTTAAATACTGAAAAACAGATTTCTGTATTTTTTAAAATACAGAGCTGTGGGTGATGAATCTTGTTCTTAGTCAGATTTCCGTTGCCAAAAGACCTTATAATCATTTAGGGGGTGAAGCTTTACACTTTCAAAACAAAGCAAACAAAAATAAGATATATGTTATCGTAAGGATGTTGTAAAAGAAACTATGTTATTTGTTAGTTAGGTGTTGTAAAAATTGAATTGTCTTCAGTTATACAGAGAGAAATGAACTGGAATTTTCAGTTTATTACACAGGGAGGTAACAGGGTTTTTGTAGCTCCTGCCATGTGCTTCTAAATGCCAGTTGGCAGCTGAGTCTACGCTGAAGATTGACCCCTCGCTGCAACGTGGCCTACCAGTCCTCAGCCTGCAAACAGTTTCTTTTTAAATTGGATTAGATAGGTTTATGTTTAGGAAAAGAAGAAGTAGCTGGCAAGTGCCTGTGCTTTTTTCTTTGCTCACGTTTCAGCAAATAGAAGGCCTTTATAATATGGGAGGTTCTTATTTCATGCTACTTCTTCCTACATATACAAACAAACCTTGTGGAATAGTGTAAAACTATCTGTAGCGCGTGCCCAGGAGAGTCACTTATGTCTTTGGTATGCACTGAAAAGTTACGTGTACAGTAATACTGTAAAAGTCAAGTCCGCACACATGGTTTTTAGATGATACTTCTTAAATTGCCCAAAGGATATCTAATGAAATACGTAATATGTTATGTCAAAGCAATCTGTGCTAATAGCTACATAACATTCATTTTAGCTGTGCCTAGTATGAATAATATAACAATCCATAGGGAGTAAGGATCTGCATGGGGTGAAATCCTCGGTACTGCTGAGATTCCGGGGAAGGCTGGTGGTGCAGAATAGCGACAGAGACCTGCCAGCTACTGTGTCCCAAATGGAGCATCTGCACAGTGATCTCCTCCACACGACAGACGCTGTCTGTCACGAGGAAGAGCTGGGAGCGTGGGTGAGTGGGGAAGACGAGGATTCACAGTTTTGCTGCGGGGACTCAGTGGTCCACAAAGATGCAGGCGGGGCTGAGGGTTCCACCGTCCTTCCAACGAGTTTGGTTCATTACTCTTACCTCACACGGACTGCCCGTGGCGTGCAATTAATGAAATTATAGGTTCTGATTATATGCTTTCTCAAACAAAACTTCCACTGAAGCCAAGAGGTATTACGAGTGAGTAAGGAATGCAGGATTGCATATCCTGCCTCTTGGGCTTTGTGATGGTGAGTTGGAGTTACATATTAAACTCGGTTTAAGCCTTAATTTTTTCCCTCTGTGTTTATCCTAGTCTAGTTTCAGTTTTGCAATATGAAAACAACAAAATCACTATGTTAAGAACATAAGCAGCAGCATTCTTTCAAAAACTAGTACATTTACTATAATTATAACTTGGATTTAAGCCAAAAATAGGGAGAGATTCTGAGTGTGAGTTTTAAAGCCATCTGATTATGCTGTAATACTGCAATAAACTCAAAAGAGTGGGTGCAGCGTGAGATGTATAGTACTGCTCATCCACAAGAAACTGTCAGCCTTAAATGGACATTGCCAGCTGCTATAAAAATAATTTCTACTTTATATTTTTAACTCTGTAACATTTTTAGGGCATTTAAAAATAGCATTTTTCTATTAATCTTGATTCATCTTTTCCACTCAGTAAACACTGATTGTTTTTTCCTGTGTGAAATTAACATGAGTTTGTAAGTCCTTTTTTTTTTTGGCTTGTTTTTTTGTTTGTATAGTACAAGTGAAGAAAAGCTTTGGGAATGATATTTATTAATTAACTGAAACTTTGTAATTTTCTATAAACCATTCCACTTTTTTTTTTAAATTTTATTTTTATCTTTGTGGGAATAAGAACTACTATTTTAGTTCTTTTACCATTTGCTGGTGGCAGAGAGTGCAATTTAAGATATACATTTGGATTCCCAGAGATGTTATTGCCATAATTACAGCAGTCTGTACATCAGCATCACTTATTATGTCAGGAGATCTTTGAGGATATTGTTTGTCAGGTAAATAAATAATGCTTCACGTCTTGAAAAAGTCACTTATGGTTTTGTGGCTTCATTAAAAATAGTGTAAGTTTAAGAAATTAGACAGTGTTCTTTATGCAAGGATCTATGCAAGAGCTGTGTTCAAAATGGTACAAAACTGGAGTAATTGTCTAGTTACCAAGATGTTTCTGTGCTTTGCCAGTTAGAATAAGTGTGAATGCACTGATGGGGAAAAAAAGGGCAAACTAGCACAGGAGACCAACAAGCACTTATACTTTGATGGAAAACAAAACCTCAACTCCCCACTTAGTATTTCTTGCCAAAACATATAGCGCAAACAGATAGCAATAAAAACATATTATAATTGGATCTCCATTCTGTAAATGTGTGTATTTACAGCTGCACGCACTGTCTTTTATTTTCTTTTTTTTTTTTAATTGCTGATATTCCTCAATAATTTGAGGATTTGTGGACAACAACCGTTTTCTACTGAACTTATAATTCCACTTTTCATCTCCAGTACATAAAGCACAAAAGTGGCTGTTTACAGTATCACAAAAGATCTCTAAAATCTGATACTTTTTCTCTGGCTTTGGACAGTAGAGGATTCCTCTGTGACAAAGGGTAGGAAAGAGCATCGGGCCAGGCAGTTGTGTGTTCTAGAGGTCTGATGTTTAGGATTTACTGAGCCAAAGGTTGTATCCACATGTTTGTATTTAACGGTTTCTGGTACTCATCTGCATGAAATTGCTGAATCCCTTCTGAACACATGTTTAATTTGATATTTATCGTAAGCAGTGGCAAACCCTACTTAGGCATTTACAAAAATTTCTTTCATTTGTTATTTTTTTTCTCCAGATCTTCCTGATTAGTTCATTTGAGATCCCCAAGTTTTGCACAGTAGGAATTGGGTTCTATGTACCGTTATTATACTTTGCACAGTTGTTCTTCTTGAAGCCCAGGAGTCCTAGTCAATCTGAGAGGTAGAAACCCTTCACTATCTTCAGTTCCCCTGGATTCCTGTGCTAGAGACAATGAAGATTGTTCAAGATGTTTTAGGTGTCTTTTCATTTGTTGGAGAATAAATTTCAGACCTAGAGTCTCCTATAAAGTGGCAGTAAGCAAATTTTGCCTTTTTTTTGCCATTGTTCCATGTTCAGGCTGGTGTCTGTGCGTCTGCACGTTCAGAGGAAGGACTTTTCCCCCAGCTTTTTAGATGGCGTGTTTGCTGTAGGTCTGCGGTTCTCAGCTGGCTGGTGTCCATGTGCAGAAAACTTGTATCCATTTATTTTTTATTT
Organism: Tringa solitaria; assembly: GCA_026413425.1. NCBI lineage: Eukaryota > Metazoa > Chordata > Aves > Charadriiformes > Scolopacidae > Tringa > Tringa solitaria. Next base: position 33,426,531 of record JAOXJM010000001.1, read on the forward strand.
TGGAAATATGTTTTTTTTCATTTGAAATAATTACGAGCAGCACTTGTAAACTTTTTGCTTGTGCGAAGAAAAATCACTCTCCTACCTGAGTGCGTACAGTTTTTCAGTGAGCAAAATGGACAGAAATAAATATAATTTAAATTTAATTTAATTTTAGAGAAATCTGCATGGATCAATTCCTGGCAAAAATTAGGAATGGCTAAACCAACCAGTTTATACAGTATCCCTTATGTGCAATACGAAGATTTGAAAATGAATTAGTGAAAAAAAATATTACGTAAGTTCAGTATGGTGGGAAGGAGATATTTGTTTATATACGTACTGGGGAATGTCTTTGCTTGGAAAGACATCACCCCTCCTGTTTATCTCCTGTGTGCAGAGCACTTTTACGGAGTAAGCAGCTGCTGAGTCACGATATCAGTGAATGAGTGACAACCCCTCTTTCTACTAAGAATTGGTAGACTCTCTCTCCTGTCTATCAGGCGAGCAGCGCTACGCCCCTTACTTAGGAAATGAAAGCGTGACACAGCGTTATAGCTGACTTCATTAAAAATGCTATAAGCAAGGAGAATGGAAATGTGTTTAGGCAGCCGTGTAAAGCAAATAAAAATCTACCCACATTAAATTATGTACCGGTATTAATGATTCATTTTTAAAGAAAATAATCTAACAGTGTTTATTTCAGTGTGCTGAACTAGCAGGTTTGCAGTACAGTTATTCAGAGGGAGTTTTGCCTGAATGTGTGAGTAGTAATAGATTTGAGAGAGACATGGTGCTCTCTGTGGGCAATGTTCCCTGAACAAATAAAAGTATGTGCCTAACTAGAGTGGTTAAGTCTAAACCTAGATAATCTGCGCTTTATGATACCAATATATAACATATATTGAATAGTTTTTGAGACCAAAATAAATTATGAGAAGCTGCAAACATTGCCTTCCTCTTCATAAATGCAGGAAGGTTTTATTATGGAACCATAAATATGTCCAATACGGTTATTTCACCTTCCTATACGATGTTTTAAATTCTCTTTTCCTTGAATGTGTAAGTACATGTTTAGATTGTGACAAGCAGAATCCAGTTTACATTTGCAGAAATATCTGCAGCTATTACTTACTTTAAAATCCTTTAAGCAGTTAGTTTATATTGCTGCTAGAAGCAAAATTATTCTGTAAACAGCACGGTACTTCACATTTCGTTTAGCCATTTGCTTTTTTTGTTAAATGTATAGGTATAATCTTTTAACGGAGACTGAAATTTACCTTTGACCATTAAAGATTTTACTACCATTTGTCATGTAAACACATATCTTTTTGAGATTTATGGTACTCCCGTGGTATCCCATAAAAAGGTTTGTCAGTGCATTCATCAGCGAAAGAGCGAGTCCATTTATTTGGTTGTTGCTGTGGAAGTGCTCTTTACACCGTGCTTCTGATGGCCTTCTTTGGATTGAAAAAGGGCTATGGTATGAACCTTAGGTCGCTTGGATTTCCTATAGTCCATGAGTACCTCAGTTGCCATAATACTGAGACTTCACTGTGTGGGAAAGTTACTCATCTGAACAGAGTCATATGGTCTTCACGTGCATGATTTTGTGCATGTACTAAAGCTTTTGCAGGACTGGAAGGGACAGATTTTATGTTGCAGTATTTTTCATAGAGCATACCTTATTAAAATAACGGCACTTGAATTTGACATGGGATTTCGTCATGCCGTACTAAGAAAGGCTAAGCTTTCTTTGTGGTATGACGTGAAAAATTAACTACAAATTGTACAAATTATCTGAAGGATTTTAAAGTAGCAGACAGTTCTAGAAATAACTAACATGTATAGAATATGTAACGCTGTTTTGTAGTTTAACTCTTGATCAGCGCACAGGTGGAACAATCTACATGAGTCACAACCATCCCAAATTAAGAAACATAGAACATCTAGATCACAAATTCTCCTTTTTATTCCCCATAGAGTATACTTGCACGCACAGGTAACCACATGCAGACAAACTTATGAACAGCTGATCTTGGCTGCTGTTAATGAACAAGGAGGGTACAGGAAGGAATGGAATCCCTTCATTAGAAATTTAAGATCATTTAAAATACGATCTTGTAAGATATCATTAGGTAGATTCACTAATTCACGTTGAAATAGGTAACTTATTTAAAAAGAGAAACATGGTTTTAATGGCACTTTAGAGTTAATCATGGCTAGTGAATGCTATTATTAAACACAATTTGCTTCTTTCTCTTCTGATTGCTAAGTTATTTTTAATATTATGTTAGTTTACAGAACTCCTCAAGGTCACAATCTAATTTTATACAATCTTCTAGTAAACGGTCTGAAGTGGAAAAGTCTCACAGAGAAGTAAGATTGTTGAGATAATAATATAAATGAAAACTTTGCTACAGGATGAAGGGGATGCAGATTAATTATTGTATCAGTGTACTAGACACAGCCATCGTTTATTTCCCCCCTCCCCCCAAGCTTTGCAAATATTCTTTATTTTAATATTGTTGGGATTGCATGTAACAAATACCATATGTTGTCATATAGAAACTCAGAGACCTTCACTGTTGCCAAAATGGGCTTAGAAAACATGCAAATTTAGAAGGTTTTTTCCTCTTACAGAAGATACATGGAACAGTGTCACAGTAAAAAGAATAACAGACTAGAAAAAATCATACAAACATGCAGAAAATGAAAAAAAACTAACAATGTTGCCTTTCCAAATCTATCCTTCCAGTTCCCTTAAGTGCTGGTGAGACATCTTTTCTTCTCTTGTTTGTCTGCTTTGCTTCTTGCTGTCTACCTCGTGTCCAGGACCCTTACTCCTCAGATCAGATTGGCACCTTGTAAAAACTTAATGACACAGAAAAACTTCTCTGCAGTTTTTGATTTTATGCAAAGTTTTGAAATGAACCTATCGTAAGGCTTTATAAGGAAAAATTAGGGTAGGGGCAGAGGAGGGCTTATTAGGAGGAGTCCTGAAGAGGCAAGAAAGTCATCAAGAGGCTACTTCATCACTTTATTCACTAAATTGCCATTGAGATTTTGTCATGGACCCCTTACCACAGTGCTTCCTAGACCAGGTTCTGGGCTGCATGCATATAGTTTTATTGCCAGTCACTGGCACAAAATGGTCATATGCTGTCTTCCCAAAAATGGAAGGACCATAATGCTATCTACAACTAGCACAGAGCTCCTTTGGCAGCTCATTCTTCATTTATTCCCAATGTCCCTAAAGGGCTGGTACAACCCAGAATGGGCTGTTCCTCTGCATATCCTCTTTTCTATGTGAGCTCCATGACGTGGGCAATGGTGGGACCTTGCCTCTGGCTCTCCCAGGTCCCTGAAGGCACTAATGGGCTGTAGCCACCCTGACCAGCCCCCCATCCACACCCTGCCCATTTAAGTTCAGGGCCAGGCATGCCATGCTTACGTGGTGTTGTAGGTGGAGCTGTGTCCAGCTCTGTCTCTTGCAGTCTGGGTTCACTGGCTGCCTTCTTGGATGGACCTTGGACTTCCGTTACAGGCAGCTTTGAATCCAGCTCTGTTTCCTGGCTGGACTTTGAACTCACATGGTAGACAGCCTTGTTCCTGGTACTTTCCTGCAGGAACACCTGGCAGCACCCCCTGGATGGACCACGGACCTAGTTCAGAACTCATGTCTGGGACTGTTGGTGGACTACGACCTGACCACCATCCTGGCCCTACCTGGGTGCGGGACTGCCCTGTTGCTGGGGGTGCTGGTGGTCTCTGCCTGCGTGTCCTGCGCTTTCTGTATGCTCCTAGCTCATCCTCCCTTGCAGCATGCATGGGATTTGAACTGATAAAACCATCATGGGTCTGGGCATTGGAGGGGTGCAATTAATTCTGACAGTGCTAGGGACTGACACAGCTTTCATTCCTTTTTGGATCCTGGCAGCTAGTTTCATCCTTCTTTCAGCTGCATGTAAAGCCTTTCTTCTGCTTTTATGTTTACAAGCTGCTGTGAAGTGTTTTTAAAAAAATAAATGTATCTGCCTCTTTTCTTCATACTCCCTAACTTCACCGAACACCTTGGTAAGAGCATACCTAGTTTCTATACACACCTTCATAGTCTACTCACCTTCACGACTCCTGGAAAGACGGTACAGCTTCACACTACCTAGCTGTATCTTCCTTGATGACTTTCAGTACATGCAGCAGAAATAAGTGTTTTTCCAAAATGTTACGGCACTTCAAGCCACCTTTTACTACTGTGGGGATTTTGTATTTACATAATATTATGTTGCTTGTAGTCGAAGACCTTCAGTAGATATTTGGCCCCAAATCCTGCAGTTATTAAAAGGAAGGTGTGGGAGTCTTTGTGTAGAGTCACTACAAGCTTTCGTGGGTAAACAAAATACTTTTTTACTGAGTGTTACACTTTAAAAAAACCCTTAGTTCAAGTCTGAAGCTCCAGCTGCTTATAAAGCATGATGAAGACAGTATTAGATTATGATGATCTATTTTTGAATGCATACCTTAGTTAATAGGTTTCTGTGTGAGCATCTAAATCCAGTATTCAGGGAACAGCCATTGCGTTTTAAGGTATACCTGATCTTCTTTCCTAACCAGTCTAAGTCTGCAAACTAAAAGTATTGAAGAACAGTAAGGTCTTACATTAGTTTATAGAATGCAAAACGTGCCAGTACATTTATTGTAACATCTTCTCTTGAGGTTTTGCATTCCCTATTATTGAACGAAATAAATCAGCAGAATTCTACTTCTGTAGGTTAACAGGACTATACAAATACTTGTCTTTTTAAAGCACATAGGATTGTTGTGCTTTACAAAGTTGTCTTATGAGGTTTCATGCTTCTCTACACACAAATACGTGCATACACACTACCATATGTAGATGAACATTGCTGTATGAGACCACACAATTATTTAAAAAAATATTCCAGTGGTAGAAGTTACAGATATAAAATGTATGCAGTTGCAATAGTCAATATGTGATTCTTTTAAACATTATCAGAACTTGTATGACTAATTCAGCCTTTCATCTATCTTTGGATAATCATGTAGAAGCTAGGCACATAGGAATGCCAAACAGATAATATAATTGGTAGTGTAAATCTGAGTGGGTAGGCAGTTGGATTTTCTTCAGTCAGTTCTTCCTAGCCACTGTCTTTGAAGCTGTAATCCTTCTGAGCCAAGCATGGTCTCAAGTTCCAAACATATATTAATGCCACGATAAGAAACTTGCTGTGGAAAGGTTGTGCTGCGTTGGGGTGTCACTGCTCCCACAGCCAAACTGGCTGTGAAGTTTCCTCGTTTGTTTCAGTGCAAAGTCAGTAGCTTTCCAGGATAATTTCAAACAACACAGCCTGTTTTGCATGAAGTGCATAAAAAAAAGCTCATATGTCTTTCATCAGCTCAGCTCTGGACGTAGTATGTTTCACTAAATTTGTGATCCCAAACATCTGGTGATGGTAACTGTTCTTGCAGCTGGGCTGAGTTGAGATACACAATGAATTCCGGGGTGCAAATGAAGGGGAGAGGAGGAGACACAGCATGGTGTGCTCTGTACTTTTGTTAATGGTTTAACTTCATTCGGTGGGGCATATATGTCCCAGAGATCAGTGGAGCCAACAGGTCCCTCACAGGCATGCAGACATTAGGATCAGGACTCAAGTTTGTAGTCTCTCATGCCCAGAGCTGGGTAGAACATTTAAAACTTTTATTTCTGTTTAAATACTCAAATTCAAATACTACCTTCTTTAAAACTAGTGAAGCTGCAAGAGAGTGAGAACTCTTACTTTTCTTTTGATATTTGAACAAGTGCTGCTAGTGCCAGATAAATTAAGGACATATAGGAAAGGGACTATCAAACTTAAAAATCTTTGTACTTCTCATTTTCATTAATTTTTGCAACCAGGTATCTTTAATACCATGCCTAAATATACAGGCAAAATAGCCTCAAAAGTTTCCCTAGATGAGCTGACACAGAGCTTTGTAATGACATGTGGATTCTTAAGTATAGTATTTCACCACTCTCCAGGTCTATAAATAAAAGTGAGTAATAAGTGATATTCTTGCCTTTCTATTTTTATAAATCTCCCTTTTCCAATGGAAATTAAATACAAAATAACTAAACTTTGGTCTTCCTGTGCCACTTCTGATCTTTATGATAGTATATTATTGAGGAAGATATTCTATATTTTGGATGGAATAAATATTTACTGTGAAATTTTAGATTTATTTACATGCTTAAAATTGCACAGAGGCTTGTCGAAACAACCAATTGCATATTCAGTTTTGGTTGCTGCATATGCAAAATCTGAAATTGTAACTGGTAACTCTGGTTTGGTTGCCCTTCCTTCCTTCCTTCCTTCCTTCCTTCCTTCCTTCCTTCCTTCCTTCCTTCC
>JAOXJM010000001.1:33433051-33445641 GCA_026413425.1 Tringa solitaria
CTTCCTTCCTTCCTTCCTTCCTTCCTTCCTTCCTTCCTTCCTTCCTTCCTTCTTTGTCTCTCAAATGTAATATTCTTCATTTGTATGTCTCACAGACTTTAGTTTCAATGCTCAGCTGTCTTACTCTGGTACAAAGACAGCTACACTCGAACGTTTAGCAAAATGATGTTGTAAAATTTATCCTCTCACAGTTGTAAAGCATGAAATTACTCTTGTAGGTGTAAGATAACAATCATATAAATGAGGTGCAGGCATTGACTAACATCAAATACTACCGTACAAGGGGCACAAGGCAGAGTCCATATTGAGGCAGATTCTCTGCTAATATAATATTATTGCCAGTAGCTGATTAGAGTATTTATTCCAGACTATCTGTGCAATCCTTTCTCTAAGTTTAAAAAGCCAGATTATGCCTTTCTGTGCACATGCACTTATGAATGAAGTCAATGGCAGAGAGATGCCCCTTTCTGTACAGGAGAAGCATTTGACACAAAGCCTTTTTTTCCCCTGCCAACTGAGACAATACCAGGAAATATGTTCCCAAGCAAAGGGATAATTCAATTAAAACCACAGTTAGAATTTATCTAGATTAAAGAAAATAGGGAACACTGAGCCCACCCTGGAGTCCAAAGAGCAGGTTCTGTTAATTGGAAGCCTAAGGAGCCAGTCTCCTTCCTTTTGTGGGTGGTGGTAAAACAGTTACAATAATTAATCTGTTCTAACTCTGTAGCTAAAAGTCTCCTGTGGGAAAAAACATCCCCAGAAAAAATGACTTTGAAGAATGAGTTGAATACTTTATTCTAAAATGTTGTGTCTACACAAGAAATGGTTAATTTACTAAAGCCTGTTGATTGATTTTGTCACGAAGTAAGTTTTTATAAAAGTCCTCAGCATTCATATAAAGCTGTCAGGCATTAATGACATGGATATTTAAAACAATCAACTTGTTACTGTGTTTTTTCTTTTTCTTTTTTTTTTTTTAAATACTTTTATTCATTGCCAATAAACTATTTTTCTACTTGCTACATTTTCTTACAGTTGGTGTAGAGATGTTGGTCTTTGACTTTTATTTTTAAGTTTAAAGGTAGTAATTTTTAAGTGGGGAGTACTAGATTATTTTAAACATACACTGAAAAAAAAGTCTTCACTTACTTGTTTGTATTTTGTTTTTGAACCAATTAAAAGGTTTTATGGAAAATTACATTAAAGAAGTCATAGAAAACAGACAAAGAAAGGAGCTCTTGAAAGTCAGCTAGTCTGTCTTCTGTTCTCAAGGCATGTCTAAGGATGCCTAAGCCACTCTTGGCAGAGATTTGTCCAGTTCTCCCTTGTTGCAATTTAAGTCCACTTCCATCTGTTCTCTCTGCAGTAGCCTTTTACATGTCTGAAGACCATTATCATGTCTCCCCACAGTCTCCTCATTTGTAGATGATGAAGAGCCTGGCCTTTCCAATGTTTCCCAGGCTTGGAGAGATTTACCTGCTTTCCTCTGTACTCTCTCCATCTGATTCCTGGCATTCCTGGAAACGATGCCTCAGACCGAAGATAGTACTCCATCTGAACAAAGCCTTCCTATTGACACTTTTCCAGGATGATATTTACTTTTCTTGCAACCTTGTGGCATGGCTGACGCATGTTCAGTCTGTGACCTCTGATCCCGTTTGTGGAACTGCTGTCCAGTCATCCCCATCTTGTATTTGTTCGGTCGATTATTCCCACGTGCTGTGCTTTGAATTTGTCCTTAGTGAAATGTGTTCCATTTGTTTAATGACCATGTGCATCTTATTTCGGTAATGCATCCTCTCTACTTCTGTCTGAATTCAAATCCTGCTGTCTGTGTAGGATTTACAGCTTTCCCAATCTTTCCCATCATTTGCAAAGCTGATATGAGTGCTATTGATTCCGTGGTACAAATCATTAATGAAAATACTGAGAAGTGCCAGATCTGGGATAAAAATTGTACAATGTAATGTGTATGGAATGTCCTGGTCAGTGACTCTTCGTTACTGAAGCTCATGGGACAGGCATGGTGTGAATAGAGAATTATTCTACCGTTATGCCAGTCCTTGAGAGAGGTGAAGCAAAGTTGTGTCAAATTCTCCAGACTTGGGGAGCACTGAGCATCTTTTGCAACAGTGCTGATGGGCATCCTCATGAGGTCAAAAGCTGAAAAGGTAATAGCCTGAAGCATCAGTGCTTCTTCCACCCAGCCAGGGGAGTTCTATTTGCTATGGTCTCTCCCTCTTTGGGTTTGTGAATGTAAAAATCAGCCCTACATAATCATATTGGAGCTTTGTTTTAACCTTTTCATAATTTAAACTGTTTCATGAAAAATTAAATTGAGTTTAGCCTAGTTTCTCTGAAAAAAGAGGGTGTTCCTAAGTAGAGGGAGAAGGAAAAAGTTCAGAATATGTGCAGGAAGTAGCATTACTGTTGGAAGGGAACAAACATTCAGGAGCTAGAGCTGTTGTAGTGCTCTGAGCGAGCCATGAAGTATATGTTTTCCTATTAATGGAAAACCTTATTAATTTTTACTTTTGAAAGTATAATTTTTTTTTCCTGACTTAAGTGCTAGAAATGAGGTTTCATTAAAAAATAGTATGCTGACATTTTTTTATTTTCATCAGTGCTTTTCCATGAAAACGAGCCGCTCGATATATTTGGGTTTCACACAAGTTTTTCAAAATGTCATGTATTTAAAACTAGTATTTCTATTACAGTTTTTTTCAATTACTTACTTTAATGGATACTTTAAAAGAACAGTCATTTGACAATATATTTTGCTGTGGAAAGTGCTTTTCTTTCTTACAACTTCCTGTAAGATCTTTCCTTATCTAAACTCATGATGAAGATGAACTTGCTGTTCTTGCTAACAATGGCTGCACTCTTTTCCAAGGCCAGTTACAAGAAAATAAATAGTTTGAGCTGCACTGGTACTTATACTTGCCGTCACTTAGCTCAGCATATGAAAAAGCAGAGATCTGCAAGCAAACATTTTAAAATGTTTTGCCTGCCCATCAACCTTGAAATTAGCTGCAAAAAATAATGCACACTTACACATTACTCCCTTGTCTTAGGTACGGTAAGGCAGGATTCCTGAGACCAAACTTACATTATTGTAAGGAGTACTTGGTTATTTAATGCAAGTAAAATTACCAAATACCACACCTGTTATGTATTACATGGTTTCTAAAGTATAGCCCTGCATTTCCTTTGAAAGGAGTAAGACATAGAAAAATGACATTAAAGAATGATGTGTCAGCCAGGTAATTTTCCGTTAAGATATAAATGATTCAGAGAGGCTGATTCTTGTTCTTGTGTTACTCAATGAACAACAATACATCCTTATATAGATTAATTTTTTGTTTTATATTGCCCTTAACTGGGTGACGCTGCATTGCATCAGGGTAAAAATAAATAAATACAGAATCACATCCATAGTATCTCAAACATTAGAATATTTAATAAGTGATTTTTGCCATCAAACAGGTCCAGTTCTGGCACAGTCAAATTTTGAATGAACTGACCTGAATTTATCTCAAGGTTTGCTCAATGCAAGACTAGTCCAAAAGAGAGGACATGTAGTTACCAAATCAATGACATATGACCACAACTGAAATATATTTGATGGAAAAAGGAACTTGAGAAATCCAGGACAATAAGATAAGGCAGTGGTTTATTAATGTTTGGAAATGCGCCGTCTAAGAGGCCAGCTTGCCCCATAGTTTTGCAACTCTCATTCAAAGCTGGTATTTTGCATTTCAAGGAATATTGTTACTTGAAAAGTTGAAACCGAAGTGAATATTTTTAATTTTTTATACTTCAAGATGTGTAAGCAAAACCCCAAACTTTGTATTTTTAAATGTTGGAGTTTTTTTGTTATTACTTTTTCATCTTTTACCTTCAAATCCAGATACTGTCTGCACTAGGGCACACTTGATTTGTCTTATCTACTTGTTCTTGAGTAACAGATGCTGTTGACTGACTGAAAAGCAGCATTTAGGAGTAACTGGAGGGTTAGGTCTTCATTGTTAGCCAGTATGAGACTAGCCTACATATGGTGGCTGGCAACAGGGCGAGGGACTGACTTATCCACACTGCTGTCACCTGCCTGCCACTTTCTTCCGACTGGAAACTTTTGTCCCCCTCCCTAGCTCCAACCTCCAGCGGAATTGAATGTCTGGTTACTCATTAACATTATGCTGTCAAAGTGATTTGAGTGAGTTTAAATACTTCATAGTGAGGGAATTTTAAAAAAAAAACCACAACCAACTGGATCAATTCTGACAGAACTGGGTTAGAGGAGACTATGCACGCAGTGACGCCAGCAGACGGGAAGGTGCAGCCATCTCGCCCAGGATGGGTGGTGAGGCCCTGAATAAGCAGCTTGGGGAAGTCTGCATGGGTGACCACTGACACTGGATCTGCCACAACCAGCCAAGTTTGTCTGACTGGGCTTTCTCTAAACCTAGCCTCACCTTCAGCGCATTTTTCAGTTAAGAAAAAAATATGTAAGGTGACAGCAGCATCAGTGAAATAGCAACAGCACAACATCTGAAGGAACAAGCAATCCCAAGAAAAGGAGGAATTTTTTAGCTGTAGTTTGTAGACTTTGGGGTGGGGCGATGAGTTTGTAACCCCTTTAATGCCTGTGATTAATTTGCCTTCAGAAGCCACAGCTGCTGCTGAAGACCTGATGCCTTTTCCCCTTCACTGAAGGCGTTAGGAACTTGCAGCAGAGTTCTTCACACCTCCCATAGCTGCTCCCCAGCCTCAGGAGGATATTTTTCAGGATGTCAGTCTGTGTTACAAAGATAATGTCAGTTCAAGGAGCTCTGCCTCTTCCCATGTGCCTCTTCTGCTTGTCTCTCATTCCTGCTCCTACACCACAGTATATCAGCCTCTCCAGGGTTACTTGTAATCTAGATCCTTTCAGCTACCTACCTTCCCACAGAGCCCCACCAGCAGCTCCGTGAGCATTGCTGGAGAGAAAGCAAACCGGTGTGGTGAAAGAGGAGCAGCTCAGGCTTCTTAAACTGGTTTTGCCACTGAAGCCAGCGACAAGTGAAGCAACCACTGAGACTATTTCTCAATTTATTTTAGGATAAATTTGTTAAAATGTTTTATAAATGATGTGGAAGACTGTGCAGATGACTGTGCACAGGTAAGGTACTTCAACTTTTTAAGGACAAATAGTCTGAGAATAGGTGCATATGTCATGATTTACACTATGACAAAACAATAGCAAGCAAATTTTGTCTTTGGCTTTAAGATTCGGAGTACATTGCAGTATGTTGTATTAAATCTTTACAGTTTCTATGGATAAGCATAAGAAAAAAAGCATTGACTTAACATTTTAGCATCCGTAAAAAAATTGCTCTGAAACCTGAGCTGTTTTGACCCTAGCCAAGAGTGTGAGAACCATTACAACATCGTTCATTGATGAAAGTCATGTGTCATTTTGGTTAAAGTGTTTTAAAACCTGTATCATCTGGGCAACAGTGAGTTCTTTTGTACTGTTTCTTCCGGTATTTGTGAAACTCCTGTTGCAACAGAATCCCAGTCATTTGAGAACACCAATAATAGCAGCAGCAAGCATAGTTCAATGGGCAAAGCACTGATTTACAGTATTCTTTGTAGGAAGATTACTAACAGGCAACAGTCCAAAATACTTCAACGACCTTAGCAATGTTTCCAAGAAAATGTTACCAATTTTAATAATGACTATGCAATATGTAGTAAACATAAATGCAAAAGGTTAAGAGGTCAGCAAAGAGTTCTCAGCAGCACGGGTTTAGCACAGGAAGCAATGGGGAAAGTCTAAGCTTAAACTGTTCAGTTAAAGCCAGAGCGGAAATTGGGGCAAGAAAAAGAACACATGGTGTCATAAACATGATGACAACTCTGTGCTAGGAAGATGACTCGCAATACCTAGGTACAAAAAGTTCTTATAAATTCCAGAAAGTAAGGCAGAATTGGTAATCATGTCATGTTTTCATCACAGATAAATCTATTTCCCCTTTTGATTAAAAGGTCAGGCAGATCAAATGGAATCAGATAAAGCACGTGGTAAATCACGTACTCAAAGTACTCACTTTAATTAGTTATGAAATATAATAATGTATCAATGAGTTCTTTTCAGGTTAGGCACAGGAGGAGTTTTCTTAAAATATTTAGGGACACAGTGAAAAATGTAGTTTAAAGTGAAAAGGAAAGCACCTTATTCTAACTTTCTTACTTCTAGAATACATCAACCAACTAAAACAGCTGAGGAAAGTGTCGAGACCACCTTCAGAGTTTCAAATGAGGATAAATACAAATGCTGCAAGAATTTGGGTTCTCTGGCTTTGACTCAGCAAAGCTCTTGAGCCCATTCTAAAGTTTAAGCACAAACATTCCCATGGAAATCATTGGTGGTGACTCAACAGCTTGCAAGATCAGGTCCTTAAAAATGTTTATTTTCTTTCATTATTTTGCATACGTGTTGCAGGTTCTCCTACAGCAAAGCAGCAAGCTGCTACATGTTCCCGTTGGCTGTGGGTACAGAGGGATTTACAATGTAAGCATTTGTAATATATTTTGTGAAATCTGTGCCATCTCCTCAAGTGTCTTCTACAGATTCATTGTAGCACAGAAATACCGCAGAACTAACACAAACTCACTCAAGGGGGATGGGAAATACGGTTTCTCTATTGTTGAGAGTTTATGGAGCAAGAGCAACGTATCACAAGGTTTATTACTTTGCATGTGAGGTTGGGTAACTAGTTAACAAAACTGTATTGTTTGCTGAGTTGAGTTGTGGCGTTTTGTAAGGGAAGGGAACCTCCTGTGAAGTAATGCAGAAATATTCTGGCTGTCATATTTGTAAAGGAAATAATCTGTGTTCATTTCTCAATAATAAAGTGTTTTGAGATTGTGCAAGTACACCAATGCAAGATGGTCATTAACTATTTCAGAGCCTGAGTTTAACTACTCTATTATTTCTTTTTTTTTTTTTTTAAGTTCTTCCTGTTTTGTTCATATTAGTTTTACCATTTGTTTGCACTTAACAGCCAGCTCTGCTTCTAGAGAAAAAGAAAGAACCTTTCAGATGTAGGCAGTTTACTGGCTGCAACATATAAAACTGCAGTTTCTGTACATTTCAGCGCAGCCTCACTCCTTATTCTGTGTTCGGTTTATACTTTGTGAAGTAGAATAACATTCTCTTCTCCTCCATTGTTTCTGTTGATTCTGTGTCTTGGGATTTTGACAGGAAAAAGCGCTCTAGTTTAAAGCCAGACGGCATTAGCAACTAAGGGTTTCAAGAATGCAGACTAAGCAATTACCACAGAAGAGGCCAGAGCAGCTAGTTTGAATGTGGATTCAAGATTTTCCAAACTTGTGCTTTGAGCAGTGGTTCTGGTTACAGCTAACTCTAATAACCACCGTTAATACTGACCTTCTTCACCAAGTCCTGTTTGCAGCATCTAGATAGCTGGAACCCTGATTTCTGCCAAGGACTTCCAGGCAACACAGCAATAAGCAAATGCTAATGCTAATGTTCCTGTCAGTAATAGAGTGTTTATCACTGTGCTTTAAAAAACTGTAAGCTGAGAATAGATGGACCTGTGTTGTTGGACTTTTCCTTAAAAACATAACAAAAAGGTAAATTCAGATCCAAAATCTACTTACTTGGTTTCTGGCAGTAGCTCTGATGCAACAGATGTTTCTAAATGTGTACACGTGTGAAATAAAGTATGCCCAAAATCAATGCATGCTTCCTCAGTTTTTTTAAACCTGGATATTTAAGCCAGCGCGAGCGGCCAGCACTGCAACCCTTCTGACCTTCTGCTGGTCAGGTAGGCATGAGGCTCTGCACCGGGGCACCACAAAAGGATTTTATTTTACAATCTGGAGAAGTAGTTGCAGTCTTTCAAAATACAGAAATTTGAATCACTGTAGCCTGTCTGTGAACTACTCTGCATTATATGACACAAGACAGAACCAATAAACTGCATCCTCTGTGCAAACCTCTGCGGTCAGGAACAAGAGCATTTGCTGGCACCTGCAGAGAATGCGCCTTCAGTTTACTCTTTGCATTAAAAAATGTGAATGGAGAAACTTATGTCTCTCATAAGCACATTATTTGTTATTCTTTGGGAGTTGTCTTGCTTTCTACATGTTCATGTTTTCTTTCTTTGAACACTTTCCCCTTCAAGAATTAGCTTTTAATTTCTTCAAACTCACCTGTATCTGCAATGATTTTGAGTGACGTGAAGAAGGTCTGATAAAGCAAGTAGACTCAGGAGATCGCTTAGTTTATTCTGGGGGCTATTCGATAAACTCTGCTTTATAAAGTAACTCTTTTCTGCAAGAGAGAATATAATTTTACAGATTTGGTACTGTAAGCTGACTTCTAAATATCTTTTTCATTGTAGTGTATGACTCTCAAGTAGCAGAAAGCAGAGGCTGCTTGGGAGATGCTGTTGGACTTTGAATTATCTGTGTCTGAGGAAGGAAGATGGTTAGAAATTGGTGTTTGAGATGTTTTTGCAGAAGGCTATGTAAGGATAGGTAGGATTCGAGACATATGTCACTACTGATGATGTGCATGATGATGTGCCACAATAATAGAAGCTGGGTTTAAAGTTACTCCTGGTGCTGGTTGGAAGTTGGTGGCCCTGGAGGTTGGACTGTTGCTTTGGAGTGGATGAATGAACCATTAATTCAACTCTGATAAAGAGTATGCTCAATATTTGTGCTGGGTATTTTACTAGTAAGTGCCTGTGTAAATTAGATTTTTTTTCATAAGGAAATCCTCATTGACTGTTTACAGCTATCTCAGATTTGTTCAAAAACTTTTCCTGATAATTTCTATGAATTCTTTTTGAGCTCGAGGTCCTTCCCAACTGCTGAATTCTTTATGTATTTAGTTAAAATTAACTTCTTACACTGATCAGTTCTGTCATCATTTCACGTATTGGCATATTCATGACGACTGAATGCAAAAGGATGCATGAAAACACCCAAACAAATTCAAATTTTAATTTGAGTGAATACTTTCTGAAGGTTTGGCCAGTGCTATTCAAAATGCAGTGCTTCTGAATCAGAAGCGATAAACTCACAAGAGTGCTGGAAATAATCCATGGACATCCTGTTCTTATTAGATGTGGGCTAAAACATTCTGACAGATTTCAAACCTGCTGAAAAATTGCTCATTAAAAATTTTGATGTTGACTCCAGCATTACTGGGAGCACATCTTACTTATCTCTTTAAGGGTGACTATGAAAAAGGGAGAAAACAGAGCTATATATGGTGAAAAACAGGGTGAGAAAAGAAGCAGAGATCTGACTGTGTGAGAAAGAAAGAGACACCCTGGGAAAGGAGCGGAGAAAAGGGAAAGAAAAAAAATCGCAATTTTTGTAAGTATGTCTCTTTAGGACTGAGACTGTGCCAAACCTTGGACTTGGAGGCTGCTCTGTCCTTAATACATTGCACATGATATTCTGTAGCTAGAAAAACATTTTTTGTGGTTTTTAAAAAATTGAATTATCCTTATATGAAATAAAACAAACTATGAGTTTAAACGACAGAGTAAAAAGAGACCAAATTCATTTTGCAAGCCCTCAGAGAATTTAAAAATCCCTTAGGTTCACAAAAACTCAAACTCCATGAGGTTCATATATTCCCAGAGTAGGAAGTACAATGGAGTTACTTCCATCTACTTTAATTAGGTTTTCATCAGACTATTTCTGTTTAGCTAACTGATTCTCCTCTCAAGACATGTTTGTATGAAGAGCAAGATCCAAAATACCCCGTTGACACTTCCTGTGCAATCTGGGTTGAAGTTGGGTAAAGGGAGAGGTTATAAAGCCTGCGTAACTTTTAAAGCTATGAGATCATAGGCAGTTGAGCATGTTGATGAATGTTTATTTCAGCACCTATGCCTTGTTCCAGATAAACTCACTTGCCTTTTAAGATCTGTGTCTTGACCTGTTGGAAGTATTTAGTGTGTCTAAACCCCAGAGAGGGTGGCCCTTAGTGTATTCCTCAAAAAAAATGTATTTCCTATTGGCTACCTCCAGGAAGCTCCCCACTCAGCAGGAGTTTTTAGCTTATCCTCAGGAATGCCTTTTCCCACTCTATAAGATGTGTACGATTCCAGCTTAGTGTCTTAGCAGAGTAACAGGGTCCATGTTTCAGACGTTGCCCTAAGCCTACTAAGCAACGTGAAGCTGGCTCTAAGTGTTAGCTCCAATTAGAAGCAAAGGCATGTGACACTCAAACCTGCAATGCCAACGCATCTTCCAGGTAAGTAATACCCATCGAGTGGATGCCAAAGCAAGGGTGCACGTGGAGCTGCTACTGAAACAAGTTGATACTGATAGTCAATATCAGTTGACTCTGATAATCAACAGAGATACCATGGGGCTGGGTGAACATAAGAATGGCTGTGCTGGGTCAGAACAAGGATTCACCCAGCCCAGCAGGCTGTCTCTGGTACATACTGTCATTGGCACTTCAGGTAGGCTGACTCCTGCAATTTCCCCAGACCCAGGGAACCGGACAGTAAAATTTGTGATGTGGGAGACTGTTTTTGTTCTTTTTGCTGAGTTAAAACATATTCCTATGATTTTCCTCATCTTCTGTAACTGTTAAGCTATTGCGTAACAGGACTTTGTCTCTTCCTCCTCAAAGTGAAATAGCGGCTGCTGCAATGCTTCCTCCAGTGCTGGCTCCTCTTGGTGTAGCGTGTTCACGTGCCACGTGGCGCTAGAAAGCATGCACAGCAGCGCTGCAGATATCACAGGCTGTGGGTCACGGAGCAGTTGCTGGTGACTTTGGCTCATGTGCAGAGAAACATGAGCTGAGAAACTCTGCTGACAAAGACATAGGTGCGTACAGGATTAGGCAGCAGGAAAGACGGTGTTTCAAGACTTGCAGTTTGGTCTTAGGCATCTAATAGCCACTTAGATCTAACTTAAAGGCCTAAGATCTCATGAGAAACTGTTTCTTAGACTCCTTATACATCAGTATTTCTTTCTTCCACAATCAGTGCACACAGGCAGATTAGATATGTGCAGACAGTATTTTATTGGGACCGAATAAGTGCACAAATTAACTGGATCTGTATTAGGTATTACGATATTATGCAGAAAGTTGTTGAGCAGATATTGCATCATCATAGTTGCCTACATCGTACAGCAGTGTCAACCCAGATAAGAGGGCAATAATGTCCTCAGTGCCTGACACGGGCTTACTAGGAGACAGCTGTGACACCAAGGAACTATGTCTACAGGTTCACAAAGATGATATTACTGTTATCCCTGCTTAACCTATGGACTTGGGGCCCAGAGAGATTTTGACTTATCTAAGCCAAGGTCATTCAGAAAGTCTTTGACCGAGCCAAGAAGTAACATCTGCTCTCTAACATTCCAGTATCATAATTAGCCACCAAAGCTGCTTTTTTTTTGTTTGTTTGTTTGGTGTTTTTTTTTTGTTTGTTTGTTTTTTTTTGTTTTCACTATTCAAATCTTTTGGAAAAATCGTGATCCCTGTTCTTATGCTTTCTATTCTCCTCATGAGAAAAAACCCAAATCTTCTGTAGGGAAAACAAAGTAAGGTATTGATGTTTCATGGAGCCGGTGAGAATAATCTCTCTTTCAGTGACTTTTTTTCTATTTAAGCATCTCCAAATCTTACTGCTTTCCATAGAGTAGTTTTACAAAATAATGGGTGAGTCATGTTATTTCGCTGTGAACAGAAAGGGCTGTCTGGTTTTCATTTGAAGAGGAAGTAGATCAGCTTTCACATCCTTACTTGGGGACAGTTGTTTTAAAATCTAGATTATTAAAATTGGAAATTAACTGGAATAGAGATATTCAGTTTAGAAATGTATTAACAGAACAATAATGTTGGGATATATACCCACAGCTAACAGAAGATTCATCTGTGTGTTTGTTGTGAAGTTTCTACTTATTATCTAGTGAGGCAAGAGAAGTTTCTGGACAAGTATCTGTAATGTAACTAAAAGCTAATGAGGGTAAAATACTGTACTGAAGTGATATTAATGAAAGGATGTGACAGGTTTTCTTGGTTTAGGGCTTTGCTCACCTGTTGTTGTATGTAAAAGAGAAGAATTCACCTTCATCTTTTGGAAAAGAGGAGATGTAACGGTGTAATGTGAGGATCTGGAGATATCCCAGCCAGAGCAAGTAATTTTGACTTCTGGCCAGGAGGGTCCTCAGGGGGGTCAACACAGAGGCTGGAGCTGCATGGGTGCTGGTTCCCTCGCCCACTGAGGTCCCATGTGGTGGGTGCCAAAAGAAGCTTTTCAGTTGGGGCCTCTCTAGATCTGTGCAATCAAATGCATGACATTAATGTAATGTTGCTAACTTTTCTGAGGAGGCTCCCATACATGTGGAATGATATTGTGTCCCTTCACTGGCGTGTTGCTTCTCTGCCCCCTTGGGATCAGGGGTTAGAGTGGCAATGGCGATGGCAAGGTGATGTCAAGGAGAGTGCTCAAGGAGTATAATAGAATCATAGAATCATCTAGGTTGGAAAAGACCCTTGGGATCGTCGAGTCCAACCATCTACCCTACTCTAC
>JAOXJM010000001.1:33445741-33458924 GCA_026413425.1 Tringa solitaria
ATTGAGCACCACTCTTTGGGACCGTCCAGACAGCCAGTGCTTGATCCAGCAGATCTTATGCTCACCCAGGCCATGTGCAGCTAGTTTTTCCACTAGAATTCTATGGGGAACAGTGTCAAATGCTTTTTGGAAGTCCAGGTAGACAATATACACAGCCTTTCCCATTAGCCTTTCCTAATCCCACATGGGAGCTCCCCCTTCTGTGTATGCAAAGGAATAGGGGCTAAGACTCATGGCGAGACAGAAAAGAAGGGGGTAATTTCTCACTAGGATAAACTAAGATGGAAGGAGCATAAGAGATTGTCTCTGAAGTTGCCTGTTTCAGTTGGCAAAGATTATGAGTTGTAAATAAGAGATTTGGGATGAGGTTTTCTTTACAAGTGAGGAAAGACTCTTCTGTAACCGTGCACTATTACCTGTACAATAACACTACCCTGTTCTGTACAGCTGTTTGAAATGACTAGAACTGATGTTGAAAAATAAAATCATCACTAAATTAACTTCATAACATCCAGATCAATATACCTTTCTATGAGCAGAAGAGTAGGTGCTGCTCTGGTTCATAGCAACCAATTGATCAATGTCTACTGATATGTTATAGCACCCGATAGAGCTGCAAAATTGCCAAGAAAATATTTTAATTTTTTTTTTGAAATATCATAATGAAATTCCACCTAGAATGGATTACCCACAGGGGACCTTTAGCTAGAAATCCAGAAATACTTAGAAGTAGCTTTAAACAATTACCAAAAAATGATAATAAAAACCTGTATTTCATGTAGGAGAAAATAAGCCTTTTTCCTAATACACATCGTTTCCAGTAACATCCATCTCAGGAAGGTAAACACTGTAGTCACTTCACTGTGTGAAAGTGCTTGTTTATTATGGTCTGTGTGAGCCTCTTTGTGTCCATGCGTACAGAATAAGGAATTCTGCTCTCAAAGCTTTAAAAGCTCTGGTGTTAGTGAATACATGAGGATAATGCTGCTAACAAAAATCACTTCCCTTTTTTGACCCATTGCCTCTTTATCCCCTTTTGAGTGACTAGTGTTAACATCATTGTCCACAGGTATTCAGGCACGGGAGCTTTTAATCTCAGCTTTCCTGCACTGAGCAGCTGTCCATATGTGAACACACAGTTGCTGTCCTGTTAAAAGATGGTGAAATGACTTCTGCCCCAAGTATTCTCCTGCCAATTGCTCTTTTCTGGAGTGTATTCACGTAAATGTTCTTCCCAACTTCCTTTATTTAATGATGTATAAGCAGCTACATCCTGCTATTGAAACTATTTTTTGCTTAATATTGAATGAGTATAATATATATTATGCATATGAATATAATATGCATTATACATAGGTACTAATGCTTGCTGTTAGCTACTGTTTTACAAACAGCAAAAAATGCATAGGGATTTATCAAGTTATATAGTTCTTGATGTCTGCCTTGAGCACTGTATCCTGCTACTGTCAAGATAGAAGCCTGTGTGGTTACTCTTGCAAAATAAGGATAAAGGAGTAGAACTACAAAAATGCATTGGAACACAGGGAAAGATATATAATCAAAATGTATTCTTAGCTATATTCAACTTTTTTGAAAATGGATTGAACTTAATGGTGTGTTCATATATGAAGTGAGAAATACATTAGTTCTGAAGAAATTTTGCAAATTCTATTTTAAAGAACAGAGAGTTTTCAAAACATAAATCGTACAGTTCATTGGGTCAGATCGATTTCTTTGCATTATGGTCAAAACTGTCTTTTGGGTGGTTTGTGAGTAACATCCTGCTGGATAAATTTTTTCATTCTTGTGTCTGCAAAATAAAAGCTGCATGAAGCCTAATCAAAATAGCGTATTATGTAGCCCTGAACCAGATAAGGATGTAACATTTTGGGAAGCAATTGTATGTTTATTAAACAACAATGATTTGCCTTTAGTTTTGCGTCTAAGCTTTTATTATTTTCATCTTGTTTTCTAGAGACACTTCATTACAATGCTGTTTATTTTATTGCTACTGGAGCATTAACCCCTCCCCGTTACTTATAAATAGAAACTTAATATGGGTTATAGTTCTGATCAAAATTGAAAATAAACTCTCATTAGATTATGGCGTCTCATATAAGAAATTATGAAGAGCAGTTATGATCTTATGAATGAACTACCTTTTCATCTGAGAGCACTGGGTAAGGGCAAAGGCAACACAGCTTGTTTTTCTACTGCACCCCATTTGCAGGCAACAGTATTGCAGACGAATATGCAGTAAAAAGAAACAAAGTCTGAAAGTTAATACCCCAGGCGCCAAACACATGTCTGTGAAAGAGGAATGCAAGCAGACATTTCTATGTGCAGCACGTTAATTCCTAATGGGATCTTTCTCTTTTACGAAGGTCGGATTATTGGACAGAACAAAATCCAGTCTTGTGCAATTACCTGCCTTGGTGTGTGTAGAGTAATAGGTGCGTAGATTAATGGCATAACACCAGCCACTAAGTGATTAATACTTCCGCTGATAAGACATGGACGACTCAACAGGTCAATCCTATCACAGCTGGCTGTGTACAAATCTGGCTTTTTGTACTGCCAAAATATTCCCAGCTGCAAAGTGCCGGGTGCCCACGTATCACCAGAGGGATGGAACGCTGAGGAGGATGCGTGCGCAGAGGACCATAACCTGCCTGGTGTTTGGTTTTGTTCCGTATGGCACTTCGTTTTTCAGTCCCCTGCTTCCCTTTTTAATTGCTGATGGTGGTGGAAAACCTCAGGTTGGTAATTCTAGTGCCTGAAGCTAGGGCGTGACACAGCCAGAGGGTATGAAATTAATGCAAGCCTTGCCATAGCCTCCTGTGAATTCAGGCGCGCACCCTTGAGGTTTTGCCGTGGGAGAAGTCGAGCCTTGGCAGAGGCAGTGGGAGGGCCACTAGTGTGCGCCCAGGCCCTGGGGTAGACCAGAGTCACTTTGCAGATAGCTTTGCCCCTCCTGAACAAGTGCACAAATTGCTGCCATCTGCAGGGGCAGTTTCTGGTTGCGTCCAGCTCTGCAACGGTGATCACCAACCTACATCAGTGGCACTAAAGGACTGGGAAAATGCAGCAGGTTTTCTGTGTTGTCACCCAGAGTTGAACTTATAGAAGAACCCGAGAGGTTAAAAATAATAAACAAGTCCTTGAGTCTTTGACTTTTTTGGGACACATTTTCTTTCTAAATCAGTGCTCTTAATTTAGATTTTGGACTAATTTATACTGCTCTTTTCATATACAAACAAGCAACCGCACATCTTATAACTGTGCAGGACTGCAGTTTGCAGTTCTGATTTGTCAACATTACTCTTGGTTTCAGAAGTATTTTTTCTCAGCTAGGAACCAGAAAATTTGGTCATAAAAGCCAAGCTTATGCAGGATTTAAACTATAATTAATGGGTACAGTAGTAGTATTGGATTAACTTTTGTCAAGGGAAGATATATGGAAGAAGAATTATTGACCCTGGAATATCTCACTGCCTTTGTTATCCAAATACTTCACAAAAACCAAAATCAGTCTTTAGAGAAGTATTTTTTTTTCAAGACGGAAATTGGTAGCATACAGTGTGAATTTGTGTTTCAATGATCCTTTATGACTAGATTTCTATACAAATATATAATCAGTATATACAGCTTGTGATTAGCATCGTTTGAATATTACAGATTTCACATAATTGGGATTATTATTTTTCTTCAAATTTTCCCTCTAACCTTTTCAGAAGTAGCTGAGAATCCTAAATGATGAATGTAGCATTTTATGCAGGTGATTCTTGTTGAAAATGCAGTGAGTGGTTTGTACCATGTAATGAGAATACAAGTTGTGAAGATTGTCTAATAAAAATATGATCATACTAGAGAGGTTGAGTCAGCTGAGTCTTGACGCAGGCTGTACCATCAACTGTGAAAAGTTTAAGGGAGGAGGAGAAAAGCAGGTTCTGGAATTTATAACTCATATCTTTTTCTCACCCATCATCCCTTTGGGAGAAAATGAAGTTTGGATTTTACAGAGGTGCAGGATGTGAAACCTCCAGATGCTCAGAAAGATGTGTTTTATTGTTGCATAATGATATCTGATGTGTGGAAATGCCCTTCAAAGGCTATTTCCTTCCCTTGAACAACAAATGCTGTCATCAGCTATTTTTGATTAGCCTTTGAATTATGATTCTGTCAAGGCATTGGGACTCTGGTTACAAATGTACCTTCATGCATAGCAACAGACATGTAATCATGAGCAAAACTTGGCCACTTGCAATGTCAAAGGACTGTTCCCATGGTCCATGATGAAATGCTGGGTCAAGACTCTGTAGGACATGACTGAGTCTTAAGCACCCATGACATTGGCTGTGGTTGCAATGCTTTTATTGCTGAGTAGAATGCCTGGTTTGGAAATGTGGGAAAGGTGGAGATGACAGATGCTCAATGAGCAGTAAAAAAATTCCACTCTTTTTTCCTTGACTACCATATATGTATATTTAGAGAGAGAGAGTAAAATCTTTTGGGTAAGCAATTCAGTATACTGTGGTGATGTTACTCTAGAGAAAAAAAATTACACTGGAGTGCAAAAAAAGTGGAAAACAGATATAGAAACAACAGAGTTGAAATAAACCTAGTTCCTAATTTCCAAATTATACTACTCACTACGGTGTTTATGTTTCTTTAGCAGTACAGTGGGTGGGATAAGTTACTGTTCTTACTTTCACTATTCTTACTTCTTAGTGTAGCAATCTAAACAGTTTAATTCCTTACTGTTCACACTTTGCAAGTATTTTGTATGAGTTACCATTTTTTTCTTTTACCCTCTGGCTATGCGTTAACCTCTTTACTCTCTCAACATACATTAGTTTCTGTAGCTCTTTTATCTCCTCTGCTGCTTTTTGCTGAATTCCTTCCAATTTGTGGCTGTCATTCCGGTATTGAGGTATCCAGATCTGTATATAGAGTCATACAAGAAAGATCAGCACATCCTACTTCTGTACCAACAGTACCAAATTATAAATTTCTAGGCTTATAAATATTTTGACATTCACTATCAACTCAGTCCTTTCTAGTAGGGCTGCTCTTTCTCAAAAGGTTTAGGGCTATTATTTCCTACATGCATTTTTTTTCCTAAACCAAATCTCACTTGCTTGTTTTCCACCAGAATTTTTAATCCTGTGATTTTATTTGTGAACTCTGATCCAGTTTAGATCTTTATCTCATGTCTCACTCATCACCTGAACAGCAGCCTCCTTTGATGAGCACAATTGCAAGATCTACACTTTGCACCATTTCCAAAGAGAAATCCTGTGCTGCCTGCTCCTTTCTTCCATGTTTTGAATTAGGAAACTAGCTTTCCACTGCTCCATGGGACATTCGCAAACCGCATCCAAATTCGGTATGTAACTTTGTAGTGCTTCCTGGCCTTTCAGGAGGTCTGCTGTCTGTAGTCAAACCAAAGCAAAGACCAGTACACAAATTAGAAAAGGAAAGAAAAGGGAAAACTGCTCTCAGCTCTGCATGGGCTCCTCTGTAAGGAGCCGGAGGTGACAGACCCTGATAGGAATCGGAGCCACCACCTCCAGACTGACCCTGCTGTTCCAAGCTGATGGAAAGCCACCCAAAAAGCCCACCTGGGATACCTAATAGCAGTTGTGCCCACACGGCCTTTGATGAAGGACTCCTCTGCTCTCAGTCCCCCTGCAATAATGAAGCTGTTAACAGAGATGGCGAAGTCACGAGCACAGGAGACATCTTTCCCTGGGGTTACAGCTGCGCGGTGAAATGTGGTCCCACAAGAGGTACAGATGGCTATGAACCTCCTTACTCTCAGGGCTAAATGCAAAACTCCTTCCTTTGATTTAGTACTTGCTTAAGCCTCTCTCATATGCAACAAACAAGTTAGTTATTCTAGTAGCTGGAAGGGCAGAAAGAGGATTTGTGTTTGTTTAAGTATTTTGGTTGTACTTTGTTATTATGGTTGTGTGGGTTTTATGCTTACCTAAACAGCCAGAAATATTCCAAAATACCCTGGTTAACCGAGTAATTTAGTTAACACTTCAAGAAAGGTTTAATATAACTTGCCCTTTTCGAGCAAACATCTTTTTCTACAAATTAAATGACCCAGTTTGGTTCTTCAGCTGATATGAAAGAGGGCCTAAATCTCAGGATTGCCTGAGTCACATCATCCATGAGGAAGCACGGAGCCTGAGGCTGCTGGGTTAATTATCTTTCTCTCTGCTCCCTGCTGTCGGTGCCCACTGGAGACTTCACCCAGGGTGCAGGTTAGGGCACCTGCCAGCACCCACCTACCCAGGAGCTCTAAGCATGGAGGGCTCCAGCCTTAAGTGGGGAGAGGAAACCTTCCTTTCCCCTGGGAGAGCAGCTGGATGGGCAGAGCTGCCACTGGCAACTGTAGGGCTGATTTCTAAGGTGCTGATTTTGACTTTGTTGTCAGGAGTAAGAATGATGCAACTGCTCAGAAGTGTTGAAGCAAAAAAACCCCTTTCTTTCAAAGTAATTGCTTCCTCCTTTGTCTACTCCCTAAGCACTACGAATCATTGTAATTAATCCTTAATTCAAATTGCTGTATCTACGTTACATTGTTATGTTTACTTAGATGTAAGAAGCGTTATTCTTTACAAGGTAATGGCATTAGTCCACACAGTCTCTGTGACAGGCACAGGCAGCTCTAAACTAAAGCATTAGGCGGAGTGTTAAAAAGCTAGTTAGGTGCCAATATGTTAATTATTTAATCACAGGCATGTTTCAAAGCATTCTTCATACCTCAGGTGGGGCTCCTGGGCTATTATGAAATGCCAAACTTCCCTTGGGCTTTGAGGATTGCACTTCTAAATTCCTCAGAAGTTCAGGGAAGTAAAAGGGTATGTTTTTGGTGTGAGTCACTGAAGTGAGGTTGGAGATAAAGATTTCTTATTTTGTTTTATATTGGAGGAGGAGGGCAATCATCAGCCAGCAAGCATTTCAGAAAGGAACTAGGTGGAGGACAAGGATGTATTTTTCTAACCCTATGAGCCTATTTTTCTAAACTTACTTAGTTTTTAATTATTTTTTTTTAATTTAATTTTGATGAACTTGCTTGATTTTAAGTTCAAGTTTCTGGTATATATCAGCCAGCCTTCTCTCAAGTTCTGGGCAGAAATCCATGGTTACCCTTTGTGCCAGTTCCTTGTACAGTAAAGGATAAATGAATATAAGCAACTTTTGCTATTCAGTATCAAGAACTCGAAAACAATATGTTCTCCCCGCCATGTTTTTGCAAACAAAACATTCTTGTTTTCTCTCAACTTTTTGTCTGTGAGTGTGTGACGTACCTGCAAGGCCGTATCTGTAGATTTCCCCACAGCTCCTTTTTTTTTGTAGTGAAAGAGGAGATGCCTACCAATAACTTCATTCCATTTCAGTGGAGCTCCGGAGGAAGCTCCCGGCAGGAAATATCATGAGACTTAAGGGAAAAAAATAAAGGAGACTTGATGTTTATAGGGAATTCCTATTATTTTGTAAGCCACATAGCTCTAGTATGGGTATGTGTTGGAGAAGTGTAATCCACCAAGGTAAGCTCCTGAGTTTGTTCTGTTCAGCCTTGTGCCATGAGTGCGAGCAAAAGATGACATCTGAAAGGCATCCTTGGTGAGGTTCGGTGAGACTGCTTCATGAAAAAGACCATGCCCACCAGAAACTGGAGTGTGTCAGAGGCCTGAAAAGAGCTTTCAGCAGGACTGAGCAGAGAAAAGGTGGCCGGTGATGTCTGCGTGCAGGTAGTGATCTGCACTGTGACCCACTGTCTCATCCCAGCCTTTCACCCCAGAGGAAAAAAGTTAGTGAGTTGTGGGCCACCTGCTCTGCCTAAAACTTTCACTTGAATTGGCAGGAAGAGTAAGTGTAATGGAATTTTTTAAAGGGTTGGGCAACTCTGTTTATATCTGACTCACGTTGCATGTAGGTTCATGAAATGTAAAGCGATTCCTGGATTAGATACACAAGAGAAGTGCCTCACATGTCAGGACAAAGCCAGCACTATGTGGCGTGTTAGCACTGAGGGAAGGTCACTCAGTTTCGAATTTTTTCTAATTACCATTCCCACTCGCTATCTCATGCTTTACCTGCGGCGAAGTTGTGTAACACCCTGGGAACGCTGTTCTGCTTTCCCAGCGAAGGCGCAGAGGAGAGACGGCATTCAGAGAACCCCTCCTAAGCCCTGCACAACCCAGCCTGGAATATGTTCAGGCAGGACTTTGGGAGTGCATCCAGTGCTGCAGAGATAACACCGATGAAGCAAAAAGATATCCAAATAGCTGGTCTCTTTACTCTGATTCAAAGAGTTCTCAGTCCACTGGAGAAACGAGAAAAGCAGAAGGAATTTTTCCTCCTTTGGAAACTTCACAAAAGCTCCTCAGAATGAGGTCTTTGAGACCCACTGTGCAATTAAAGCGCTTTGTGAAAGGTGCCTTGTTTCTGAAGAAAACAAAACTTAAACGGAACTTCAAATATTTTGGTTGAATTCTTCTAAGATCTCAGTTAATGGTTTAAAAATATATCATTGGGAAAGGGGAAAAATTCAGATAAATGTTTCTGTGAAGCAAGAACAACCTTTCACCTGGATTTGTTCTGCAATAATCATGGGAATATGGGCATAAACTCAAACAAATATGGAAAGGGAGTGGCTTGCTCAAAGCCTTATAAATAAAGTACAAAGGT
Organism: Tringa solitaria; assembly: GCA_026413425.1. Taxonomy (NCBI): domain Eukaryota; kingdom Metazoa; phylum Chordata; class Aves; order Charadriiformes; family Scolopacidae; genus Tringa; species Tringa solitaria. The sequence continues at coordinate 33,454,451 of JAOXJM010000001.1, forward strand.
ATCGCAATGGGATCTTTAAACTTGGTAGAGCATTTGGTAACCAGGAAAGATTTGGCAAGGATCTCTTATTTACATTCTACTGGATTCAGCTGTTTTTAGGGATTCGTTTGTGGCTTTCAGCTGAAATGGCTAAATGCAAGCCCATAAGAGAACACTTCTTTTATTGATTTAAAAATTGATAGCTATTACTGTGTATTCTTCTTTAGTGTGTAGGATAATATCCTGGATTAAAATATTAAACACATATTATAAGAAAGAAAGAAATTGACCTTTCTCTCTTTTTTTTTTTCCCCTTTCTTTCCCGGTTATAGTGGTTGCAAAAGAAGTGCACAACAAATACAGATCTGTCAAAAATTCAGGAGTTAAATAATATAGAAGGAAGGGATGAAAAAAAACAAAACAAAACAAAACAAAACTAAACTAAACTGTTCGTATGTAGGCAAGTTTTGGCTTTTAATAATGTATTTTATTTAACTTTTCTAGAACTGTGCTGCCAAGTGGCCCTTAATTTACAGAGCTGTCATGCACTTGAATGCAGTGCAACAGGTTGTTTGGAAAGGAACTGAAGAAGAAAACTTGGTTTTATGTTACTGGAAAGATGTGTGCTTTCTTTCAGTATCAGCAGGCAATCAGAGTTTCTATGGACCTGGTGTTAACAGAGTTATAACAGCATGAAACTTGAATAATACGGTGATGAATGAGCCTGCAGTTTGGGGGGGTTGGAAGAATCATGTGCTTTGGAACAGAACGGTGTTTGGTAGCCAAGGAGGATCCTGCCACTATATATGGTCACTACTTTGTTCATGTTCATTCAAGAAGAGCCACACCTTAGATGCTTCATGGCTTGACACTGCAGGATGATAACTGGCTGTCACTTTGCCATGGATGTGGGAAGAGCCCTCTAACAGAACACTTTGATTTGGACATGCCTGTTTGCATGTTGCAGCTTGTGTTATTTTTGTTTCAAGCTTGTGATCACAAATATGAACTGAATTTCTGCATCTCTGCCCATTGGCATTGATGGAGTGAGGTTTCTCGGAAATCATCTCTGAATAATTCTACAAGGATTCGTATCTGCAGCACAACTTATTTACATTAGTAAATAATCTGGCTTTATGAGTAATTCATATCTTTACCTGTTACTTAAATCTTTATGCTTTCTTTCCATTGATAAAGACAGGAAGATCACAAGTTCCCTGAAAGCCAATGGGAATTACCCATTGATAGAGCGGAGTCGAGGATTAACCTATTGCCATCAAGCACAGGCAGAAAACCAGACAAATGAGTTAGGTGGGAAAGAGGAACTGAGGGTACATGTGTTTCAGGAAATGAATTATTATGTAGTAATTTACTCTTAAAGCTTAATTATATTAATTAGATATTACATAGATATCTACATTGCTCTTCAAAAGTGGCCTTGAGGACCAAAGTTACTGCCATTTTGGTCTCTCTCATGTATTTGCCTGTGCTTGACTCATCGAGCCTGGCAGACACGTAGTGTTCTGCACGCCCCAGCAGGCACTCTCTGGCTGCTCCTGGGCTGGGACTTTGCTCTTCACATGGGCCATGAGTGTGGCATTGATGACGGTCTCTAAAGACAGCCTATATTCATAGAGTCATAGTAATGGTTTGGGTTGGAAGGGACCTTAAAAGTCACCAAATACCAAACCCCCTGCCATAGGAGGGACACCTCCCACTAGACCAGGTTGCTCAAAGCCCCATCCAACCTGGTCTTGAACACTTCCAGGGATGGGGCAGCCACAAATTCTTTGGGCAACTTGTTCCAGTGTCTCACCACCCTCAGAGTGAAAAAATTTCATCCTAATATGCAATCTAAATCTACCCTCTTCCAATTTGAAACCATTACCCCTCATCCTATCACTACATGCCCTTGGCATTCACCTGTCATACTTACCACACTGATTACATGATGAATGCAGGGAGGAAGCAGATGTCTTACCCTCGGTTTTGCAGATCCCTCATTACTGTCTGATATTCCTCGTTGCCCTTGGTCTTGCAGAAATCCAGCAATGGTGCTTTGTCACTGAGATGGACCCTGATTCCATCTTCCCAGTGTGTGGCAAGAAGGTCATGGTAGAGTAACACTTGGCAAGAGCAGGCTTCTGACTCCGGGGTTAAGGGTGAGAAAGTCTGTGTTTAAATAGATGGATGAAACCATCCCAGGAAAACTTGATTTTACTGCAGAGCCAGCCTTGCACAGAGCAGCGTAAGAAGATAGACTACTTCTCTGGGTAATATTTCAAGTGACTTCTTGCATTAGTTTAACTGACAAGACACAGAATCAGCTCACTGATTTTTCTCCTGCCTGGATGAGTATTTCTGGGTAAATGTGACGAGTATATGTCTCCCAAGCTGGATCAGAGCCTGTATCCACTGTATCTTACCAGCATACAGATAAGCTGTTCAGTGCTGAAACTCATTCTGATAGGCTTATGTAGTCCCTCCACTGAAGACTTGCACCTTTATTTGGGTGGTATTTGCATTGTTATAAGATCTGTGATACCAAAGCAAAAAACTTATGGTATGTAGCCATGGTAAGCTTCAGAGGTTCCCTCACATCAAGGGAGTATGGGAGTACAGGAACAGCAAGGGGATGGGCCACATACCTACTGGTGGAACATGGTTCTGGCAGGGTCTGTTCTTTGGCTCCTGGTTGGAAGGAGAGTACAGAAACCTGCCTTTCCCCTGGTCTCGGTTGTGTAGTATGGCTGATTAGAATCAACCACTATTTCTTCTGAATTGATTGTGTGGTCTGCATGAGTTCCTCGTTTATATCCATATGGAATTCAAGGGCTTCTCTGCTGAAAATTCCAGCAGAACTCTTTTTGCCCATTTACCCTTGCCTTGGCAATGTCATGTCTCCCAGGGTGTGTCCATCCAGCATTTTAGTTTGGATCATGAATGCTCTTTGAAGCAAACCTTCCCTTCATCACCATTTTGTTGTGCTTTGAATTGAGCTGCAGGTCCTGGAGTACATGACTTGACTGAATTCCTTTTGCATGAAGCTAATCCTGCTGGTGTTTTCCACGAGCACACCTAGTGGGCTACAGGGTCAGGCTAGAGCTCATCCAAAGTAAATCTTGAAATACATGCGGTGTGGTTGCTGGGTCGTCAAGCAGTGACTCTTGCTCTAGAAATCTGTCTTCGTTGGGGCACAGGGCTTGCAGGCAGACATCTTCTTCCCACTGTTGTGCGTTTTTCCGCTTTCTGCAGCTTCCTTCCAATCATTCCAGGTTGCTCCTTGCATTCTTCAAATCCTTCTTCAAAATCTAACTTCTTTACAGTTTTCTTCCACTATTGCTTTCTGGTCATGAGCAAGCTAGTTCTCAACAAAGGAGAAATGTGAAGCAGACCACAGGGTGGCCAAAAAGCCACAGGACTGGTGTCTGTGTTGTCTGGGAGGAATTAACAAGCAAGACAAAGGTGAGGGCTGGGCTTTTCAGAATTTTTCTACCTCCTTTTCACCAGCCATGAGTTCCACTCTCTCAGCTGGATCGATGTTTTCATAATTTTTCCCAAATAAGTGCTTTTTATTAACTTTAAAAAGAGCTAGTTTAAAAATAGGATACAGCGCTCTGGGCTGAGGTCTCTGTCAGCCAATATGCATGCAGAAGGGTGTATATGCAATTCCCACTGTCCTGCATTATCAAAGCTTACACATTTTTACTGATGGAAAAGCAGGCAATCCAGCGATGTTGAAGGTGGCTGGGACTCAGGTTTCTGCTCCTGAGAACGCTGGGGTCTATTTAACCTTGTGTGTGGGAGTGGTAGGGGTATCTGTTGCCTTCATATATGCTTTGGGACTTTCAGGGGAACAAGGTGCTTAGCTAGTTAAGGACAAGCATGTGCACACAGAGCAAGAATGATTAAACTTGGCTGCACAAAGGCCTCCTCCCTCCCCAGAACCTTCTCTCCCACCCATCTTCTCTCCAAAAGTGCATTAAACAACTTCCAAACTGACTGACGTGCTCTGGGGATTGTGATTGTTTGAGATCTCTATACTTCCCAAGTTCTGGAGGCAATTATCATTTGGCCTTATCCTTCAAAGTGTGCTTGCTGAGTGTGGAGCTCTTATAACTGTGTGCCTCTGAGATATTCCTTACATAACTCCCAAGTTATGAAAATACAACGTTTAATTTTTACAGGCAATGAGATTGTTTGGTCTATTGTTTCCTGTTAAATTCACCGCATCAAATTCCATCCCATGCTAACTGGAGCCAGTCAGTAACTGAGATGGGGATTTAGCCCATTCTTTTCTGACAAAATTGGGATATTTCACATATTTGATAGTGCATCTGTTAAAGGGACAAATTCCTGTGCAGTGTGTTGGCTACTCCTTCTGTATTCAAATCTTTAGATCTGTCAGGGTTCTAAGTGATCTAATCAAGTGATTTAACTAAAGAAAAGAAAAGAAAAGAAAAGAAAAGAAAAGAAAAGAAAAGAAAAGAAAAGA
>JAOXJM010000001.1:33459024-33471423 GCA_026413425.1 Tringa solitaria
AAGAAAAGAAAAGAAAAGAAAAGAAAAGAAAAGAAAAGAAAAGAAAAGAAAGAAATATATAGTTTTTTCTGTACTCATTGATCTTACCTTTTGATGCTATGCCCATTGTGCTACAATGCATCTGGAAAATAGCCTGTGACTTTTCTTAAGGCAGGAAATAGTATTTAGGGCTGTACAATAATGTTTTACAGTGTATATGATCAAAAGATTACCAACTTCATTTTCAAATCAAGTCCAAAGAATCACAGAAGCTATCGAGGTACTGTGCTTGGTTTCACAGTTTCTCAGGAATATGCCCGAAATTTTGCCTTCATTAGGTATCCTTTCCACACTGCATGGTTCAGGATCTGTGCTGATGTGCTACACCCTGAGAAAGAAGAAAATACAGTGTAAAATGAAACAAATACAATAGTGAAATGTATCTGTGATGAACAGCTTTAATTGATGGAACTCTGCCTATACATTGCCCTAAGAGGCAATATGTTGAATAACAGTGAGCAGGAATACTTGTAGTTCCTTTAATCAGAAGTTATATAGTTTCCAGGTACCTGAGTTGAGGATGTATAGTCAAGCAGCAACTTTTTCTTACAACATGTGATTAGAGAGTGGAGCTCATTGCCACTGTGTTTTAGAAAAATAATGGATAGCAAGAGTCAACAATTCATGTGAAAGTTCAGGTAGGCAACTGCCATGTAGCAGTATCTTGAGAGATGGTAGCAATGAGTGCTGAAAAAACCTCTGGCTGTGAAGTAATCGACAGTTCTCCGTGGTTAGGATAACTTCAATGGGACGGAGAATCTCTACATCGGGCTTGTGTATCTTTTTTCCTTGACATATTAAGTGGTGCTACTGCTTGGAGATAATGAACTAGCTGGAGTAGAGATCTGGCTTTGGATTGACAAATCCAGTGTTTTCCTTTCATTTTCCCTTCCCTTCCATCTACAAAAATGTCTCATTTTCATTCTGCTGAGAGGAGGGTTTTGTGCAGGCATCATAAGAAGCATAATTTATTGGTGTAACTTCTGAGGGGTGAAGTTGAATGAAGCTCTCTCTTCAGGATTCAAGAAAGCCAGCATTAACTCTCACCTCTCAGGTTTTCTTACTGGCAGTAAAGAGCTACAACTAAACTGCATGCCGTATGGCTTTGATTAAAGCCCCTTGAAATATAGTCTAGCTGTTCTGAAAGGAATTTGGTTTCTTACCCCTTATTTTCTTGATAATATAATATTTACAGTCTTGAAGCAGTTTTACAGTAAGAAATCAATGTCTGATATCAGTAGCTGACTGACGATGCCACGGTGAGGCCACTCCAGTCATGAGGTCCTTAGGAAGCCAAGGGACCAAAGCGCTCAAGAGTCCCCTTTCCTCCATGGTGTTGCAGTGGCAGGAACATGCTCTGCAAGTGCTGTGGCTTCTTTTTCTCCCTTGTAGCAGGAGGGAAGGTGAAACAGTGCACAGAAACTAGGAGTCATACTATCTGTCCTTGGCTTCAGCTGCCAAAGCCACCGCTTGTACTGTGTAACTGTCATGCAGCAAGTACAGGCACAGGTAGGAACTTGTCTCTGTGATGTGATACCTGGCAGAAGGAAATAGGCAACCACACAGCTTTTTCCTTTGCTCCTTCTGTGCCTTATTTACCTCTGGGAATTGGGCTTCAGAGTGAAAATGGTGGAAACATTTGTTTTCCATATGGAACTGTGGGACTTACTGATTGCAGTGTGTGGGGACATTGACTCAGTCTGATTGTTGCAGTGACCTGAGGTGCCCAGAGTACTGCAAAGTCCTTGCAGAAATGAGTGTGTAATGGGAGTGGAAGCTGTCTGAAGTCTCCTGGAAGCCGATGATTGTAAAAATCACCTTTTCCTTAGAACAAATATTAAAAAAACCTGAAATGGCAATGACTGTTGGCCATGACAAAATGCATTGAAGGTCATCTGGGACACAAGCTATATGACTGCAAGGGTTTCAGAAGGGGCTAGAAGTGAGGAATTGGGTATGTCTGGGTGTGGGCTGGATAAAACTGTGTGTAGGCAGTGCAGTCGGGATACCACAAAAGCAGGCAGAGACCACTGGAGAAAGCCAAGAATGGTCAAATGAGCTTCAGTAGTGGGGCCCTGAGAGGAGAAAAAAAATAAAAAGAAAAAAGGTCATGCTTTTTGGGTGAAGTGCTGGCTGGTGAATGAAAGGCTTGGAATAAAGAGCAAAGAAATTCCTTCTTACTGTTTGATGATTGTATTAAGAGAAATACAATTTAATGCCCATTTTCAGTAAATAAACAGGGTTGCTGCCCTGTTTATACACAATTCAATCTTCAGTTTCCTCAACAAAAACAATCTGAACGTTAGTTAGAGACTACTGTTAGCCCTTTGGGCCAGAGTCTTTAAGGGGAATAAATAGAGGGTGGGCAGTGCTCTTTCAACCTGCTCTTTGAAGAACGAACTGAATACAGCCTTTAAGAAAGGTACAGGTACACAAATATTTACCTGTTAGTTCTTTGTTCACGATGGGTTCAACCCTATTGAATTTGGTTGTTGCTTTCGCTCCTCCAGAGGTCTGTGTCCTGACGTGTGACCTGCCTTCACAAGCAGTAATTAGTGAACTGGGTGGCCACACACCTGACCAGGCGTTTTGAACGAGCAGCAATGGCAACTTGTCTGTGCCGCACTGGCAAAGTCCCCTGCATTGTCTCCAGCTCCAAGGGCAGCTCACAATTTGGCCCTGGATCAACCCAGGGCTCCCGTTATTGATTCATCAGCCCATGGTAAAGCTCATGGAGGATTAGGGCCTTGTTACAGTAATTGCTGGATAGAAAGTGTCATCTTTTGGAAACGCCTGTTGGCAGAGCTGCCTTTCTCATTTACCTGCCCTATAATTAAGATACAGCTGGGAAAGGTCTTAGGAAATAACTGTCGCTTTCACATTCTGCCTGTCATGTAGCTTGATCACGTTAAATCATTTTACGGGATTAATGCAGTGTAAAGTTGAATTTGCAGTTTTGTGAGATTAACTGAAATGGTATATTTTTTTAATAGAAGTGGGCAGGTGGGGTAAGATTAAAGTGAAGAACAGGAATTCTTCTCCAGCCAGACTGGCCTGGGGGAACGAGATGTGTTGCTCTGGAGGATTAATCTTCTCCTGGGAATGTGCAAGACTGCAGGGAAAACATGCCATAGGTGAAGAAAGGAGTCCGGGCTTTGCTTTGTTGGCCTTGTGCGATGTCTCACATTTTGTTTTTCCTGTGGCCGAGGGCCCTGTGTGGAGCAGATCAGGGCTAGTGGCTCTTGGAGGAGGGCCCAAGGGAGGCTGGCAGCAGGTCTGCAGGCAAGAGCTGCTCCCAGGTGCCACCGCTGACCCCTGCATGGCAGCCGACAAAGGCCCTATTGAGAGGGGACAGGGAGGCAGGGTTGTGGCCGGGGCGGAGGAACATGATAGCAGCCTCTCCAGGCCAGGGAATCTGTAAAATAAACCACCGGGCAGCGCGAAAGTGGAGGTGAGGAATGTGAAACCGGAGTTGAGTTATTTGGGAGCAGCGCCCGCCCAGCGCTGCGCGAGACGTTGCTGGCGAGCAGAACATGGCTGGTTATAAAATACAGCGTCGATGAGACAAACTCTTGTCAGTATAAATAACTTAAACTCTAGTCAGCTCAGCTACCCACTTACACTGGGCAACACGAGCGGCATCTGTGGCTCGCTGGCTGTCGCCCGGTCACCTTCCCCACCCTGGGTCCAGCCGGGCCCATGGAGTCTGGCAGCCAGAGCCGGCACGGTCTCTACAACCCGCTTATGGAGACGTGCGGCAAAATGAGTGCTGCATCCCAGCCAAGGCTGTGCTCTCTCCTCCTTGCGGTTATGTCCCAGACACATTCTTGAGCTATTCCACCCGAGGATGAGGTTTAAGGCAGAATCAAGGCTGCTCTTGCCGAGAGCCATGGTCCTGCATTCCTCCCTCACGCTGTGTTTTGGGTCTTGCTTTCAGCCTTTCTGTACTGATTGCAGTTACATCTCTCGGGTTTTCCTTCTGACAGGTCGGGTCTGGCCCATCACAAGTACTGGTGCTGGCCTAAAGGGAGCTTATGGGTCCCCACAAGCAGAGGGGAGAGGGGCAGGAGAAGGGCACTGCCCCTTTCTGGGGAAACATGTTCCCAAACCCACTCCTGCTGCTCCTCAAACTGCTCCTTCAGGGGTGGTGGCGTCCCCGCCTCTCTAAACCTCCTTGTGGCTGCACTATGCAGATGTCTTCAAGCAAGAGAATGTACCAGTAGTTTGTGCAGAAAAAGTTGCTGATCAGAAGGCAGGAAAAAAGGTTAAAATCCAGAAATGGCTTTGCAAGTGCTTTCCTGTGGGGCAGGGAGTGGTTCCGGTCTCCTCATGCTCCTCAAATTATGCTCTTTCTCTACTAGATCAACTGCTGACAGAACAGCCCAAACCAGCTGAAAATAGTGTCATTTCAGCTGAGGATAATTAGAGAAAGAAATGAAAATTAAACTTGAATTGGGCAGCCAGTCTTCCCATCAATCCCCATGTTGTCCCTTACTTCACCCTTAAACATCTTGCAATGCTAAGTGCTAAGGAATGTTGCAGTTTAGCAAAATGGAAATAAGGATCGAAAAGAACTGATTCTTTTTGGTGCAAACAAGCAAAGCGTAGGGTAGGCAAAACCTGTTGTAATAACCAAGTCTTCCCATCTGACAAATTTTGTGTAACATCGACTTTGTTTATAGGTCTTAACGTTACTAAGAGGAGTGCTCTGAACTGAGACTCAAGTGTTTACTATCATAGCAAAGGAACAAACAAACAGAAAATGGAATAAGATCTGTTTTAAAAGGAAAAAGCCTGATTAATACTAAGACAACTGAGCTATTGTCTAAACAGTGGTTTTAAACTTGATTTAGCTTGTAACAAAATGTAACACTACCCACCACAACATGTATTATCTCTAATGCTTTCCCCTGGGCTGGAATGGAAGAATAGTTTGTTCTTCTAACTTGTTCCAGGTACAAAAATAATGGTGATCTTTATTACTTTAAAAATATCCCCAGAAGTTGATGGCATTATTTAATAAGAAGTATCAGTATCCTGTACTGTGTCCCTGAAGAACCTCTGTACCTCTATGGAACGTGACCAACAGTTCATTAAACTGGAGGAATGAAGAATATAGCAATAAAAATCTGTTATGCATGACTTCTGATTATCTCATTTGTCTTACCTGTTGCATTTCATCAGCCCAAATTCTAACTAAAACTGAACAATAAACTCTAACTTTTCAGTTATAGTGTTTCTGTATCCTCTCTTTAACAACAATATTTTAAGAAAGCTGAAAGATATTTGTAACTTCTTCTCCAACCTCTGGATCCGTTTTCCTTGTTAAACTTTTGGAATGGAACTGACTAAATATTTGTAACCAATAAAGAGTATTTGGCTTATTTGTGGAGTAATTTTATTCATTCTTTGTATATATTGGGATGACTTAATTTATACTGAGGTTCTTGAACAGATGTTTTCACATTTCAGAAATTGCCTGAATTTTTAGCTCAAATAATTATTCCTAAAATGGAAACAATAAGCTGCTATTGGCTGATGTTAACTCTTTGCTACTCTTCTGTTCCTAAATTTTGTTCTGCCTGGACTTTACAGCCATGTTGTCTGGCTTCAACCACCTGGATGGGAAAAGGCAAAATGAATACTTTGCAAATTAACAATAGATTTTTCTTCTTTGCCTAATCTCTGAGATTTAAAGATAATCCATCAACCTTGTCATCTTTTCATGAACATTTAAAAAATTGACAGTGGAAGAAAGGAAAAAGATCTTATAATATGGAGCATCTTATTCCTCCATAGACTTTTCTCATTTTTAGGATTCATGGTATTAGCTATCAGTGAGCTCTGGTGCTTTTAGTGGCATATTGCCATATCCTTGTGTGTGTGTGCATTCCTTCATTTTCAGTGAAGCCTGAAATTGTTCATCCACAGTCCCAGGAAAGAGGGTCTCTTAAAAAGCACTTATTAATTCTAACTTGCTTGAGGAGCGTCTCTCTTCCCCAGCATGTCACACGTCTTTCATCCTTGCCCATAGCTCACTGGCCTAGCAATGAAAGTTGAAATCTGGCTCTCACCTAAGTCATGTCTATTTATGGTAGAGCCCAGATTTAGAGAGCAAAATCCTTCCTTTCCCCTTTTAAATGTAAATCAGTGCCATGATATGTGGTGACAGTCCTGCTGAAGTGTCTGAAAGCCTGTCTTCTTGTGAAACAACATGTGCACTTAAACAGAATAATTTCTAGCTTCCTTCTAATATAGGAAAGCTATTTATTATGTAACTTTCAAATCCTTTTCTAAAGATAGCCTTGCTTGTAAAAAAACCGCTTAAAGCATTAGAGACTGAAATTCCCAGTGAAGTGCTGCTGTTGTTCCTGTGGTATTTTCCTGTCAACTTCTGGTGGGACCACTAAGGATCAAGAGATGGGACAGTGCTCGACTTCTCTCAGAGAGGCTAGAAGGTTTCTAGCTGTATACATTTTCTGGTGCTTCCCCTGCCACTTCTCTTCCTCACCTCTCCTCCGTCCCAATTTATCTGTGTGTCCAGAAAAAGCTGGATTGAGATCAGCTCATTTGTCTACCAGCAGATGTCTACTGCTAATGATTTTTTTGTTCTATGCTTTTCGGATTGTATGTAAAACAGTAAACTGGAGATGTAATGACCCATATTATGTTTGTAATCTCCTGTGCCATCTGATCTCCATTTAGGAATTTAGATTTAATTGTTCTTGTGTAGGCTGGTAGATACTCATCTGTGATGTGGGATATGCAGTCCTTAATATTGTTTTGGATTGTGTATTTCAATTTTTGCACTCTTGTGCCCAGAGCATAGGATGTACATCAAATGCTAGATCTGACTTCAGTTGAAGTCAAAACAGCAAAGGCAGGATTTGCCTCTTATGTAAGACTTTCTTAATCTAAAGTAATAATTGTTCATCCTTGTTCTGTTTTGCCAGCTTTTAATATTATGTCATAAAAAACCCCAACAAAAACCAAAGAAATGCCTCATATATAAGCGCTTGTAATGAAGCTGTATCACAAATTGAAATTAAGTGTTACCTTTTAGAGTGTCATTCTTGCTGGGACTCCTCGTTCCCAAACATTTATGATTTAAACCAGAATATCAACACATTGTATAATAATTTGAACATTCTTTTGAAGTACAAGCTGAAGAGATAAGGGTAAAGGGGAAAATGTTGTGTGTGTATTTTTTTAAAGCAGGATACTGTATTGTGAGAAAACTACTGTGCTCGCTCGCTTCATTCAGCTGGAAAAGAATCACAAGTCTTTCATGTAAAAATGAAGTGCTTTTCCAACTCAACTATTATTCTTCAGAGTTTCTGCCCAGGAAACAGAATGGGAGATTAACAAAGTATCCAGCTAAAAGGATGTAATTTAAAAAACGTACTGCTGTGTTTTAGTTGTGCAAGATCAGCCAATAGATCACTTGAAAGTGTGAAAATTGGAAAATGGCACTCTACAGTTTTGGAAAATCCCATTGCTCAGAATTCAGATGTTTTGTAAAGGAGAGAATTTTCTTCAGCAGATTTGACCGAATTTTTGACATTCTTGTATTATCTCATTCTGCTGGAGGAATGTAAACAGTGCTCATCTGTCAGTATAGCTGTTGCAGCTGGATGGCCTTTGGGACTGGGATTTTTTAAAAAATGAAGATGTATCCTGAATGTGGTGCTTACAAACTGGCAGCTCTAAACAATAAAATTTCCACTGTGATGGGTGAGATATGACAGACAACTTAATTTCCTTTGTGTTGCCCCATTGATCTGTCTATTGTGACTTGCAGAGGAATTAATTCCAGGCTGGATATGTAATCAGATTTGATGCCTGACTTCCTGCTCCACTAAAGTGACCAATAAAGATGCCATTAATTAATAGTGAACAGGTGTGAAAGCCAAAACTAAAATCCCCTTTTTGGTCAGTTTCTAATACTTTTTAAGAATCTTTTTTAGAAGATTGAAAAGTTTTGGCTGTAATGATTAGAAAACTTTTGCTTTTCCTTGTCAGCGTTGTCTACAAAACAGTAAAATTAATTGCAATCCTGCACTGCCCTGCATCTCTGGCTACCTTGCAGAATACAATTTTCTCAACAGCTGTGAACTTCAGACTGGGAATTGCATAGATATTAGTCACTCTTCTGTTTTCTTCCATCTACTTCACTAGATCTACGCTTGGCCATCCTATTAATTCCTTTTCTGAATGTTATGACTGCGCTGCAAGCAGAAGTTGGTGTAAATACCCAAACTCAGCTTTAAAAGCTAGCTCTGAAGAACAGTCCAGCACATTGTAGCTAACTGTTAATCTCAGATACAACTTCTTAAATTTATCATTTATACATCTTGTATTAACCTGAGCAGGGAACAGGAGCGTGAAAACAGGACTCAGTACTGGACAGCTGTCCTCCTCTTTGGCCTTAAACTTGCTCTAAATTCTGTTTTCCTCCTCTCTATAAACCATCCCAGCTCCAAAGTGAGAATTCATCTCCATCTTTCTCTTCCCAGTAGTCCAATTTTTAAGGCAGGAGGTGATAGGTGAAAGTGCTGGGTCTGTACTTGGCAAGAATGGGGAAGGTGGCTGAACTTCTTGTCCCATTCTGTGCTTGCAATTGCCATGTTTTGGGCTACAGGCAGAGCAATGAGATGCTCAGAAAATGCACAAGAGCCTAAGCTTCATTTGACTGATGAGCACTTGGGCACCTCACAGCTTAGGCAGCTGGGTGGAGATCTTATGGATCACTTGCTTGAACTTGCATACCCAAATTTTTCCTAAATTGCTCTAAGTGCCTATTTATTTATTTATTCATTCAGATTAGGCCTTTTCTTTTGCTCTGCTTCAGTCTCCATCCAGAAAATAATAATAACAACAATTGTTGCCTGCCCAGAATGTTGTGTAATGAATATTCCATGGCTTGGAAAAAAACCATCTATGGTGACAGCAGAGGTTAGTATGTAATGAGCACAACTAAGTTACCTAGCCACTGTAGCTTGTGGTCCAGCAGAAGTAAACTGAAGCAATAGCTATTTTTTCCCCCTTGTCTAGAGGTAGCTTTGTATTGATGAGAATGTATGGAAAGACACTTTTTCTTCATGCATCTCCCTCTTTGTTTTCTCTCTAGTATGCACACAATATATGCCACTATCTCCAAATTTGCCCAGTCCCAGGCATGGTAGACGAAATTATTTTATGATACTTTCTGTAATGTTCAAGTAAAAGGAGATTGTCACCTCCTGTAAACATAGAGTCTTACACTAACGTAGAAGTACACTTATCTGGCAAAAGCTAAAATGTGTGTGTACTTGCACCCCTGTACACAGGAGTGAGGGTCATAGCTGTGGATGGGTTTAACACATATGTAACATCAACTCAGACATATGCTTCTAAGTTAAAACTCTGTGTGTAAAGCTTTTTTAAAAAGCATAAGCCAATTGTATGTTTCATTAAAAAATGACTAATCTCACTAAATATTACGACAAAAGTGCTGATGGAACTGAAGCTCTAATCTGTGAATGCAGCATTATAATTTTACAAGAGTAGCTGTTCTTAATAAACATCAAAGTGCATGTAATTATTATGTGACTTTAGCTCTTTTTTCCCACGATACTATAGTTACTCTTGACAACTGCTAGCATTAAGTACAGTGTTTTAAATCCCCTGATAATAAAGTTTAAAAATACCTTCAGTTTGCATTGTTCCACTCTGCCATAATCCTCCTTTGGTTGGCTCAGGAAGGTGACCTTCACTCTCTTGTCTGGAGTCAGGGCTTGGACATGTTGGACACTGTCCTTTGGAGGCTGGTTTGTGTGCATTGGGAAATAAAGCTGGGACGGGGGAAAGCGTGAAAGAAGCTGCTTGTGGAAGAGCATCCTCATTTTGAATACAAGCTTAGGCTGTGTGGTTTTTGGAGGTTACCTTTATATTTCTCTGAAGTTCATTGATCTCAAAAGCAAAGCAAAACAGAAAGAGCAATTGCAAGATTTGGAGAGGAGGCTGCCTTCCTAAAAAGGCAGATGTGGAGCATTGGAAGTGATCTGTTGCCGTCAGAGCTGAGTGATGTTTGGTCCTGCTGATGGGGAAGTCACAGCATGGCTGTGAAGCCTGCAGATTGCAAGAAGCCTTGCAGCTGAGTTTCCACAAAGGCATTATTCTTTTGTCTAAATACTCTTGATGGAGGTTTTGATAGTAACTTGGGAGATTGGTAGAATCTAACTTAAATCCTCCACAATTGAAAAGCGCAATGCAAAAGGATGTGCTTTAGGGGGTTTGAGGGACAGTTTTGTTTCAAGCAAAGGAAACAGAATCAAAGTTCCCTAAACAGGATTCGGTCTCATCGTTTACCTCTGTAGATCTTAGCCATGTTCTATCTCCTCCTTTCTGCTAATCGTATCATCTGCCAAGCCCACATCTAAAATATTTCTTTGAGAAATACTCCTAAAATACAGACAAGTATGTTGCATACAAAGATTTTAGCACATTTTCCAGCACCTGCAGTCTTTCCTTCTGTGTGCTCTTTTTCACCCTGTCCTTGACTTCTTGAGCTGGTTTGAACAAGTCGTTTTCTGATAAAACCTATTACAACGTGAGTCCTAGTACGTTACATTCTACGGAGAAGAAAATTCAGAGCCAAATCATGAATCTAATGAAAGAAATACTTATCGTAGTCTGCAGACAAATAGAAATATATTAATAGCACCAGCACTGTTGTTGCATTTGCTGGCATCTTTAGCTTATTTTCAGTCTTAATAGGCAGATGTAACTGCTCTTTGTGCAGACAAAAGAGTATTCAAAACCCCTTACTAGAAACAAATGATCACACATTGTACCTGTATTTCTTGAACCGAGAACAGAACAAAATCAAATGTTTTTGCCAGGCTTGCTTTATAGCTATGCATTCCTGCACACAGAAGCTCAAGCAGGATCCTTCTTGAATGACACAGATGATTATTATTTTGTTCCCAAGGGAAAGTGGTATTACAGCATCAGTATTATCCACTTGTAATGAGGTGCTCACAGATGAAAAGAGGAGGGGTAAGACAGATATAACATGAGTGACTACCCTGTGGCAAATATTGCTTTAAAAATGTTTTAATAACACTTCAAAGAGTCTGAGTGAGGGGATCATGTGGTAATACTGCCTAACACTTGATTTAAACAACGGGGACTTCCACCCCTGATCCTGGATAACCCTGTTAACACTGCTGGTAGTTCCTCTGCTTGATGCCAAGTACATGATTAAGACTCTGATTCAACAAATCAGAGGTGATCACTTAACCAGAAAGTATCATATGATAGATGAAAGGCTTCTGAGAGGGAGGTCTCCTCACTTCTGCGGACCTGCTTTGTGTTTCTTCCTTACTGTGGTCTCCACCACCATTGCCAGTATCTGTAAAGGACTCTGGAATTAAAAACTCCATGACAGTGGCTAAGCATTTTAATGGTGATGGTTGTTAGATGAAAGGATGAGGGAGTATTGTCAGTGAAGTATATTTACTTTTGATTCTCAAATGCTACGTGGTGAGGTTACCTTGTTGAGATGATGGGTGCAGCAGAGACCCAGACCTTACTGTCTCTACAAGATGGCCTCCTTGGAGGCTTTGCATGTCTGAAGACTGACAGGGTTTACTCATTTGCACAACACTAGGAGCCATTCTTTCTTCTGGCTTCACTAGAGATCTAAGATGGAAAGTATTTCTGAACTGGTCCCTTTGCTTGTAACAAAAGCAGAAACACAATTCAACTACTTGTAGTAAAGACTCATTAGCCAGTTTTTTTAATACGAAGCCTTCAATATGCATAAAAGAATCAACTCTCCATACACGGGTGATACACCAAGTGCTGATAAGCTGTTCCTCCACAGCTACAGGGAGGGTTTCTCAATTTGCCTTGCATACAAAAGACCTTTTTTCCATTCTTTTCTCTGTCTCTTTTTTTTTTATTTTTACATTTTTTCTGTCTGTAGATGGTCACTTAAATTCAGTGACATAGATCTTTCCTACACTGTGCGTGCATGCATGTTAGTGATACTTTTCCTTGGTTACCTGGGCAGCAAAAAGGAGTACCGAAAAAGCAGAACTGCATGGACAAAACCTGGAGAAGTGGGAGATGTAGGTGTGCTGTGTCACTGGCAGGGCTGAACAAGCTGGTGTAAGCAGCATGGGGTCTGCATGTGGTGTGGGCCCCTGCCCTGCCTGGACCTGTGCAGCTGCACTGCCCCATGCTGCAGGTTGAGGGCTGCACCCTTAATGTTTTTAAGCAGGAGACCATCAGCCAGCTCTGAATGTGTTTATGTCCCTAGAGAAATTGTGGATGCCCCATCCCTGGAAGTGTTCAAGGCCAGGCTGGATGGGG
>JAOXJM010000001.1:33471444-33493325 GCA_026413425.1 Tringa solitaria
GGGGTTGGAACTAGATGATCTTTAAGGTCCCTTCCAACCTGAACCATTCTATGATGTTATGATTCTATGATTCTAATTCTGGCACATGAAAATTCCCCAATCAAAGCTTACAATCTGTCTCTACACCGACAGCATGTGGGGAGTTAGTGGTTTAGTGAATGAGCTCCTGCACTGGTAAAGCCTCCAAATCTCTGCTACTGTTCTGTAGCTCAGGATGACCACAACCACTAATCCCTTCTTGGAAGCAGTGATCAGCAAAGGGGGAAGGTGGGGTTTTTCATTGGAAAGGCTCTCTTGTTGGATGAATTAAAAGGTAAGATGCCCGGTAAGAATCTGTGCCCAGCTGCTAGGGTAAAAGTAGTGTTGTAATGGGAGCAGGGACAAGCAGGGGTGAATGTCAGAAGTGAGATGATCTTTCCCTTGAACTCTCTGCTGGAGCTGTGTGTGCGATGTTAAACACTTGAAGTAAAGAAATGCGGAGACCAGTTGGAGATTGCTGTTTCCTAGGCCACAGGAATGACCAGAGGTATACTTAAAATATGAGGAAAGACACAGAAACCAAGATGCTCACTTTTCTCTGAGGAGTTATAGAAAATGTGGTGACAATTTTCAACAAAGTAAAAGTTTACTGCAGATCCAAAGGAAATGGGGTTATCGTTATACATCCACTAGGACAAGAATTAATGGGTTTATGCTTCAGAAAAAACCCAAAGTTTAGGTAAGAAGTTTCAGCAGAAAAAGATATTTGGAAGTACTTTCTCAGTGAAAGGATAGTGAAATGTGGAAAGTGTTTGCCTGAAGATGGTGAAGATTGATGCTGATGTTTTAAGAAACAAGTTTGATAAATATCTGTCAGAAGTGACGTGTAGTTAGTCCTTAAAGCACAAGGATGTACTACCTGAGTTCTCAGGACTCTTCTGGACCTGTTTTTTATGATTTTTATGCAGTATTCTTTTAGCTTTTCATGCAAAAGCTTTATCCTTCAAACTGTTTTTTTTTCTCTTCCCCTATTTTTTCTTAAATTCAGCTCTGTTCTTTGTATTGTGATTATTTTTTTTTAAATGGCATCTCACTTCTTGTTTATTTCTATAAAATAGTGAGACATTTTCAAAAAGTGCTCTATCAAACAAAATTATCTCTGCTGTTTGAGGGTATGAAATTGGAAAATGCAGATGTTATACTGTTTGACCACCCATGGTAAAGATTTTTTACTTCAGCCAGAAGTAAACCGGCCAGAAATATTAAGAACACAAATGGACCCCTTCTGGATTTATATAGGGTGCTTGTAGGAGCAGAGCAAGGCCATTTCAGTGTACAGGTGTCCAGGAAACAGGTTCCGCTGCCACGCTTACAGTGATTGGCAACTTCCCTCTACCAGCAGTGAGCACTTCCAGACTGATGATATTACAGGTGTAAGTAATAAAGTCAGCTTTGTAGTTCACTTTTTGGGTGATAATGAATTATGGGACCTTCCACATTTTCCAGATGACTTACCTTAATCATGTCTTGCATCACTCTTTATTGCTCATTAACTTTCAGTGTGCCAAACTGCTTGATGCACTTTGCATCGGTGATGTTTTTGTAGTCCCATAATTAAATCACACATTGCACTAGGTTTTAATGGAAAGGATTTTCTTGTCCCTCTTGTCTTTCCCTGAATTCAGCAAGTAGCCACCATCCCAAAGGTTTTTACCTTGGAAATGATGAATGACTTCTTCTAAGCTTGGCTCTGCCACAGATTTGACTTGCAACTCTTGCAAATAATTTCTTCCTTCCTGCTCAGTGACTCTTTCACCCAAGTGGAACAGATGCTGCTCACCTATATTTCAGCTTTGCCAGTAACATGTTTTCATGTTATATTTTGCATACAGCCTAGTAGAGCAACTGTAATTAAATCCTGGCAGAGTAAATGGAAAGGCCAATGATCCAGGGGTGTTGCTAATAGTAAAGCCAAAATACACTTCTCAGAGAAGTAACCTGAGTCTTTCAGTGCACTCTATAACTACGGTGACCTCTCCTGAAGGCCAGGTTTTACTTCTTCACATTTTCTAGGCATTTCATCACTTGCTTCAGAGACCTCAGTTGAAACAGTATCTCGAGTGCTCTTTTCCCTTTTCCTTTCCACTTTTTTGGACCTTGTTTCTTCTTAGTGCTGTCTGCTACTCAGAAGACCAGCATTGCTTGAGGACAGAGACAGCACATATGTTTAAATAATGCTCTAGTATTATCCATCAATGTAGAATTTTCAAGTATATGAAAAGTGAATGCCCGGAAAAGGGATAAGCACTGTAACTATTAGTGAAAGCATTTTGTGTTACTTTATATATTTAAATGGTCTCTGATCTATCAGGCAAGTTTGGTCTATTTATTTATTCAGAAGATCCTCTTTGATCCGAGGTAAAGATTTCACACAACTTGGTGGGACTTCAAGGGGAATCTGCTGAAATATGGCTACTCTGCCTATATTTTCTGCATCTTTCATGGTCCCTCCAGTTCCAGAGAAGTCAGGTTCTTTAAAGATGCCAGAAATATCCCCACAGTGCATCAGAGTGTGTGCTTGAAGAAATCTCCTTGTTGTAATAGTATCTGTCAAATTCTCCGAAATTGAGAATGCTGGCCAAAATAACTCCAGAGGGACCAGAGACAGGCCAAAACTAACACAGTTTTAAAATTTACCTCTATAAGCTTACACGCAGCTTTTATAGGAGTTGTTTCTTCAGTGAGTGGGCTGATGGGATTTCTGAAACTGAAATAAAATGAGGGTCTGTCCCTCAGGTATTTGTCCATGCCACAGTCTGAAGTCACTTGCTAAGAGCGTGGATAGTAGTATGTAACAGGTATAAATAGCAGCTGGGTCCTCTTCCCTCTCATGAACAGCTCGTGCCAGACTGCTGCATTCCTGGTCTGCATGTTTAGGATGCAGAGTGAGTTAGATTAGAAGAAATTGCATAGAAACAATCTGCATAGTTTTGAAAACATCTACAAGTCTGAAAAAAATCTCTCACATAACTTTCGATCACTTGCTGTGATGAAATCTGGCCTCTTGGTGACCCCCTGGGTTGATTTCCTGGGATTCTGTCAGGCAACTCTGGATGTTGGGGATAAGTGCTCATCTGCTGTTGCCTCTGGTGATATTTGAGAATTGCACTGCCCTCCCTTCTACATTTCATTTCTTTAGGAGATTTTTGAGAAGCACTAGCAAACCCTTACAGATACCAAAAGCTTTGCACAGATGGTTTTTATCCCACAGTTTCTCTACTCAGGGTTTAAGCACAGGCCTTTGCAGACAGAGAGCAAAGCAGACTTGACTTGCTAAAGCATCTCCTGTCTCTGGAGGTCAGTGTGCCCTTGGGACTCCCTGGGAGTCTGTCTGAGCAGGATAAGATACTCTTTTCCCTTTTCCTACACCGAGCTCCTGATTTGGGAGGATATTGAAAAATTCTGACAGGAGTGAAAAGGAGCTGCTGCTCCTTTCATAACTTTTTGCTTCTGCTGTTATCTCCTTGCTTCCCCCCTCGCCCCTCCTTTGAGGAATCCTGCCAGGTGACTTGGTCCAGGGGTACCATACTCCTGAAAAAAAATTATTTTCCCTCAGTAGAAACCATCCTGTTCTTTTGGATTATCCCGTTTTGGTGTCATCACACAGCATCTATGTAATTTTTCTGAGGAATTCAACTTGGTGGCAAAACACCACCTTTTGTTTGATCATAAATATGTTAGTGGAGGACTCTATTTCTTGGCTGTTTATAATTACCCAAATCCTAGGTTTAAACCTAGGAATTTTTTCCAGCCAGTTCATATTTTATTTTTTGTTGCCCACCCTCCATATTATCAAATGTATTGTCAAACATCACCAACACTGGTGTTCCTACAGTTTCTTTAACCATCCAGAAAATAAGAATCTGTTCTTTTTTTTTTCCTTCTCTCCTCTCACCAACAAAAAGCGAAACAAGACTTTGTAGCTGCTTTAAAGACCTTTATAGTATTGACCACAATATTTTTACTTCTGTGAGAAAATACAAAGTATCCTAAATCATGTTTTCTAGTAGACTTCATGATGCTTTTACGGTGATGGACTTGAGACTGACATGCTACTGCTCTGTTATGGATAAACCATCACCTCATTACAAATGGAAGAGAGCTCCAGATCTGGGTAGGGGCCCCAGGAAGCTTTCTGTCAGCATCTCTTAGCAAGCAAGTGAAAATACCAATCTGCAAATAACACCTAGTTCTGTTATTGTGTGACAGAGTAGGCTAGGTATGGTTAAAAAAAAAAAAGAAGAAAAAAAGCAGCCTTTCAAATGTGGAAATAATAACATGCAGTTGTCTGTCCTAGGAAAGAAAAGACAGAAGATCAGTACCTACTCTCTGTGGGAGCCAGAGGGCTGTTTGGCCCAAATACAGTCTGCAATATTTGGGCAAGAGAGACGGGGAAGAGAAAGGAGGAAGGAACTTTGATGCAATAGGAAACTTCTGAATTTATCAAGGCAGGTCCTTCGCACAACCCTGGAGCTGAGGCCTTATATATAGTCTATGCTATTCTTAGAGTGTGCAGCAGAACAATGGTTCCATTCGAAGAAGCTCTTTTATAGCTTGCCAATATAAAGAAGGCTGTGCAAAATGATATGATCATGTAATTGAACACTGTAAATAGATATGCTGACCCAAACGATAATTTTAAATTAGCTCACTTTCCTGCCAAACCTAACTTTGTAGACTTAATGGAATAAGAAAGACTTGATGAATTTTTCTGGATTTATAAAAGTGTATCTTACTTTTAGATGTGATTTATAACATCAAGTGATTTGATAGGAAAATGATGGGAGCTTTTCTTCTGTTTATTGAAGTAGAAGCTAGATTAACTTAATCCCTTTGCTGGTTTGACCTTAATGTATAGTTATGAAATTAAGATATGTGAATTCTGAGAAATCCAAACCTCAAATGTGAAGAAGGCCCTTTACTTTTTATGATGCTGCCACAGCTTCCCCTATTAATTAGGATTAATTGGGATTATTAAAATTGGTTATGTGCAATGCAACAGAACTAGTGGTACAGGCTTGAGTCAGTCAGGTGTAATCTGCAATTGCATGTTGAATGGCCACTGCAAAGACAGCAAACTAATGGGACAACCATCGCTGCCTGGTGCAAGCCACAAAGTGTCCTGGCTTGCATGGTACCAAGGTGTCTGCTTCATGCCTACTATACCATGGGATGTGAGCATTACCATGCTATGGAAGTGGGTTTTGGTAGTTCCCTTTACAGAAGGGAACAGTGCAACAGCCTCTTGAAGGTATTCCCAACTGTCTCAAAGTAGATATCTCACCTAGCTCCTTCTTGCTTTCACCCCGAGTAGTGCAACAAGGGCCTGATCTGAACCGAATCACACCCTCATCGGTGGTAGTTGTGCCAAGGCAGTTGGCACTTCAGGCAGGCTTTGTTCTTTGCAGTGGACATGGTACAGCAGCATGTGGCAGATGCAGAGAGGGAGCTGGTGGAGGTGGAGGTGGCAGGGCCAGGGGTGGTGCCTGGAGTGGCATGTTCCTGCTGCACGGGATAGTGCGAAGCCTCCTGGTAGTCAAAGTTGTCAAGGTGGGACAAATCCCATATTTTGGGTTGCAGGGGGAGAGCAGAGCCAGGAGTGGTTGGTCTGGCCAGGGGCCCAGCACCCAGCTGTGTACCCAGAAAATAAGATCCTGAGAGGAAAAACAAAACAGAGTACAGCAGAAGTAGCAAATGGTCTGCAAAGCAGGTGATTTTATTTGATTGCCTCATGCTGCAATCATTGTGGGAGCAGGTAGGAGCAGAGCAGGGCCTTACACCTGCTGCTGGGCTTGGACAAAGGGTAATCCTAGTGGGGAATCTTAGGTACTGAGTTGCCCTTTGGGATGCTGTGGTACAAAGTTTTGGATTGTCCCCCGAGCATCCTTCTCAGAAGTCTAGCCTGACTTGTGGCACATACTTAACCCATCAGGATCTTCTTTGGAGTGATTTTGATCCAGCATCATGAATTTACACCAGATTAATGTGTTGTGTCATGGGGCTGTGACGCTTTTATCATAGCCTTTAGAGATTGCATGTCTCAAAAAAAAATCAAGAACATTGAAATAAAAAGTTTCTAAAGCGTTACCATACCGAACTTTAAGTGCATGGCACCCAGGAAATTATTAGCTGGACTGATCTACAGCCATTTCATCTTGGTTACTGTTTCCATTTAGTGCCATATACCCTTGCTTAGTAGCTGGGACTTCTGCTGAATTTTGTTTCCTTTCCCTGTTGTAACCTTAAGCTGTGGCCCAAGTGGCAGGTTAATATCAAACCAAACTGCGTGGTGAAGGTGTCACTGTAGAAGAGGGGAGCCCCTGTATTCACTAAGGAGCAATAAATAACTCCTTTCCAAGGTGATCACTCTGGGCAGCTTCTGGGGGGAGATCCTTTTTTCCTGTGTTCAGTTTTGCTGTGGTGTTGGAATTCATAATAAATGTGGTGGCGGTTTCTCTCCTTTCTCTGGTGATTTAAACCATGCATTTTTAACATTGCGGCTAGAAAGAGAAAATGTGAGCGTTGAGGGCTGAGCTGGGAATGGGACCCAGAAGTTGGAGCTGCCTGACTTCTGTGTGTCTGGAGCCTCAGCTGGAAAGCTGCTTTGCGTTTGTTTGATTTGCATTGATATACTGTTACATCATATATGTGATACAATAGATTAAAAAAAGCCATGTGGCTCTTGTCAAGAAAAAGTGAACTATGCACTTCTAGTAATTATTACCATATGGTTCTTGCACTCTTTCTACATGCGTAGTTAAGTCACCTATATTCCACTGAAATGCCATTTTTTTGATCTGAGGGAACAGTTCAAACAACATGTTTATTGCTATAATAATGCCCTTTTTTTATTTCAGTTCTCTACATCTGTTCTGTAGCCACATCCTATGTGCACAGAGAATCTTTAGGCAAGAAAGCGAGCTTCAGATGTGTTTGCTTAATGTAATTTACACAAATTTTAAGCAAATGGATTAAGGAAATAATTTTCCTTTTAGATGATTTAAAAACTGGTGGTGATAACGCAAAACAGAGGCAGGAACAGTCTTCCATGTGTGGTAATTTGACTCAGCAAGTTGAACTAGTTGTCGCTTCACACACAGATCTTACGTACCAAATCTTTTCTGAGTGAATTCACGTAGCGCCTGAGTGTGAATGGTCATATTTAATCTTGTCAGTGACATTTTAAATGCCGTACAGTTTGAACTAACCTGCTTTAAGCTCTGCTCCTTTAACTCGTGCTGTTATTGTCTGCTGCAGTTGTTGACTCAGTAGATTTTCTGATGTGGTCTGGGAATGAGTTCTTTTGGACTTTCACATTATCATATTACAATATACACCACAGATTATTTATACTGGGGGTTAATTGCATCATCTGAATGGAATTCATTTTCCATTGTATCTACAAGTTTGCATTTTAAAATGGTATTTTTCTTTATGGAAATTCGAAATAAAATGACATTTATTCTTGAGGAAATAGGTTATGCATCATGATTTTTGGTGTATGCTTGGCTTGAAAGAAATATGTTTGATTGTAATAATTAACTGGGAACTATTATTACAGGATGAAATATATCACTTCTGAACTGTAATGGAATATGGAATCTGTCCAGCTAAATGTAGCAGATAAATAAAATAAATAGTATTAAGCCTTCTCCAAGGGACAGAGTTGCTAAGTAAAACTTATCCATGCTTAGCATAATCTTAACTTCTCCCAAGCATTTCTATTTAATTTTAAAATAAAATCTGGAAAAGTTTCCCGGGATCAGTAACTAGAAATATGTAATCTCATTCATGTGAAAAACAAGTGGAAGACAGAACTTCATTGTGTGAATACTTATTTTTTGTTTGGCTGTCAACACGCAAATGTGAAAATAAACTGGAGGCATTAACTCAAAAAAACATTTTTTGTCATGGCTTATTGGTGAATTTAAAACCTTGAAGTTCATTTTGGGTCAAGCAAACATTTCGTTTTTCCCCTGAAACAAAGCGCCTCATTGACTTGCAGGAGACACCGCAGAAAGGAAGGGCAGATTCACAAGATGGAGGGTGCGGGGCCTCCCCTGCCTTCGCCCGACGGCCCCGGGGTTACGGCACACTGCAGGATGTGGGAGCCCCTGCTCCGGCCGCCGCATTTCACCAGGCTGTTTTGGATAAGGGTCGCTTGCCTCTGGGAGACGGCAATTCATGCCCCGTCGGGGGCTACTGTCGCTCAACTGCCATGCTTCCTTTTCTCCCTTTGAAAGCAGTGTGCGGTGAACATGCCTTCGCTACAGAAAATAAGATAACTCTCTTCCCCCTCCTCACCCAGAGTGAAAAACAACACAGGAGCTTTATTTTTAACTCCCTTCTCATAAATCAAACAATCCCTTCCCTCAGCTGGCCTTGCAGGGGGAGTCTCGCCGGGGCCCCCTCTGGGCCACACAATGGCCACGGGTGGCCTCTGAAGCAGTGCCAGCCTGGGAAGCGGCAGGAAGAGCTGGGCCGGCGTCCCTGAGCCTGGCCTGATCTCTCTCCTGTGTTGGGGCACTCGATGCCGCTTCTGTGACAAGGGGGGAAGCTTCAGCAGGTTGGGGAGCGAGTCTGTCCAAAGATGGAGATCCCTCCAGACAGCAGCCGTGCTCTCTGGAGCACCCAGACCGGTGCACATGTGTTTGTAAATGGCCGCATTTTGGGCATGGCTTCACTTGACAATAGTGGCCTTGAGGTCTTGAGGAAAAAAAGATGTTATTTTCCATGGCTGTTGTGCATTTCCTCACAAAGATCTGGACGGAACTGGAAACAAGTTAAACAGATGGGTTTGATAGGCCACGTGAAGCTTTCCCGGTTGACCCCCCGTTGTGCTGCTGAAAACTGGGGCGAGCGGGAGGAAGGATTTGTCAAGACGAAAAAAGACCAAGTCGCCAGGCACGCATGCGTGTCTGTGCAGACAGAACAAAAGAAAAAGGGGAATTACGAAGCTGTTAATGTGTTAATAATGGACGGATAGTTGCCAAGGCCCAGTCTGTATTCATGTGCTGGGGTTAGTTGCAAAGCAGAAAGGACAAAAAGCAGGGGCTTGGTAAATCCTCTCCATCTCTATTTTCTCTGGACGTACTAGGGATGGCTTGGCAGTTCTTGCCCCATACGATGCAGCATATCAAACTATCATTAAAAAAAAAAAAATCATCCCAAAACTACTAGCATGCAAGAGTGGATTCAGTATGAGTAACCGGAGGTGTGGTGATGCAATATGCAGGGAGACACTGAAAACCAAAGTGTGCTTTCGGTCAAGTTGAAAGTTGATGAGTGAGAGGACTGTAATTTAATATAAAAAGATTGCATTCAACTCAGTAAGAAACATAATTTTTCCTTGTGTCAGTCTTTCTAGAGGTGCTTTCTACCATTCAAACAGCAAATAGTTCAACATTTTGGGGACCCCAGAGTGCCTTTCTTTTTCTTTATGCATAAGACTTTATTGACTCCTTTTGTAGGGGAGCATCAGAAAGCACTCTCCTGCGCTAGGGTTAATGTAGGCTAAGAAAGTAAGTGCTCAACATACTCTACTGCAGCAAAAGCTATCTTTTGGGTCTGTTTTTTCTTTTCAGTATAGGAATGAGGAGGAAGTTCCTGGAGAGTTACCAAACCATTACAGGTGGCTGAAAATATTTAACTCTTCTCTTTAATAACAAACATTTACACTTTTAAAAAATTGGTTCTAATATTTAGCTGACTCCCTAGAGCCATTCAGCGAGTTACTGACAAGATCAGTCTGGGATGTGGGATTTACTCCACCAAAACAACCTTTTCCCTTCTTCCCGGCCAGAAATTCCCTGCAGGTGCCAGTGGCCCCATGTGCGTCAGCCAAGATTAAGGGGAAGATTTCTAGCTAAAATTAATACCTACCTTGCCCGTAAGGGGTCTTTTTCCTGATAAGTGATGAGAACTTAAAGACTGCTTTTTAACTTTGGAGAGGAAGCCATGTCTGTTGGAGGGTGGCAGCACTAAAGTGGAAGGTTTTTCTCCTGCTGCCGTACCTGGACAGCTTGCGTTTCATGGCGATCCAGCTCCCAGCTGTGTGCGAGTTCTGAGAGCCCGTGTGGGTGTGCAGGGAATGCGCATTTGCGGTTCACTGGATGCAATGCTGATGGTTAACAAGGTTAGCATCCTCAAGGCTGCTAATAAAGGATGTCCTGCCCCCTCCCTCTCTTTTGTCGGTGCTGTCAAGACCTGCCTGGGCGATTCAGCTGCTTCTTTATTGCTGAGGTGTTCCAGCTTTTTGGTTCAGACTCCTGTAAGCTCTCCAGGCCCAAAACTTGGGCCCAATATGTTTGGCTGGACATGAATCAAAGCGATTTTAAAAATTATTTATTTATTTAAAGAAAAGTCATTTGTGTTTGAGATACATCAAATCATTTGGACTTCAAAATATGAATCCTGTTTAAAGTCTTTTCCCCTCCCCTGTGGTTTAAATTCATTAGTTGCTAGACTTCCTTAGTCTCAGCTACAGTTTTAGTATAGATTAAGAAGGAAAACAGGATCTTTGTTTGCATTATAAATAAATATAGATTGTGCAGTGATTACCAGTATATTTTTCTTATTCCAACTGTATGTTGTCTTGGGATGAACACTTCATCGTTGTCAAGCCACCTGTACGACTGCAAAGTACCAGCTGAATCTGTCAGTGGTGCAAAGAGGAAATGAAAAGACTTCGATCCTCTGAACAACCCCTTATCACCTAAAGATGTTGATTCAGATTAGCTTTTGCTATGACCTTCAATATGAAAAATTTCTAAGCTTCTTATCTACTGCAGTATTGCTCCACAGAGGCTATTGTGAGATTGTGGGAAAATGAGCTGCTGTGATTTAACCCTGCTCTTGTGTGCTGCAGAGTGGAGACCGGTGATGAGTGGCATTCCTCAGGGATCGGTACTGGGACTGGTGCTGTTCAGCATCTTTGTTGGCAACATGGACAGACAGGGACTGAGTCACCTCAGCAAGTTTGCTGGTGACACGAAGCTGTGTCATGTGGCCAACACACTGGAGGGAAGGGATACCGTCCAGAGGGGCCTTGACAGGCTTGAGAGGTGGGTTTGTGTGAACCTCATGAACTTCAACAAGGCCAAGTGCAAGGTCCTGCATATTGGCCAGGGCAGTCCCAAGCACAAATACAGGCTGAGTAGAAAATGGACTCAGAGCAACTCTGGGGAGAAGGAATTGGTTGATGAGAAGCTCAACACGAACTGGCAATATGTTTCTACAGCCCAGAAAGCCAACTGTATCCTGGGCTGCATCAAAAAGAGCACAGCCAGCTGGTTGAGGGAGGTGAATCTGCCCCTCTACTGTGCTCTTGTGAGACCCCACGTGGAGTACTGTGTCCAGCTCTGGGGCCCCCAACATAAGAAGGACATGGACCTGTTGGAGGAGGGTCATCAAGATGATCAGAGCACCTCTCCTGTGGAGACAGGCTGAGAGAGTTGGGGCTGTTCAGCCTGGAGAAGAGTAAGTTCTAGGGAGATCTTATAGCAGCTTTCCAGTAATTAAAGTGGCCTACAGGAAAGATGGGGAGGGAATCTTTATCCAGGAGTGTAGTGATAGGATGAGTGGTAAGGATTTTAAACTGAAAGAGGGAGATTTAGATCAGATGGTAGGAAAAAATTCTTTACTATGAGGGTGGTGAGAAAGTGGAACAGGTTGCCCAGAGAAGTTGTGTATACCCCATCCCTGCAGGTGTTCAAGGCCAGGCTGGATGGGGCTTTGAGCAACCTGGTCTAATGGAAGGTGTCCCTGCCTGTGGCAGAGGGAGTGGAACTAGATGATCTTTAAGGTCTCTTCCAACCCAAAGCATTCTATGATTCTATGATTCTGTGAAAGCTTGTGTGCCTGCCACACTGCTGTGTGAATGACTGGTGGGTTTGTGCTCCCTTGGCCTCTGCACAGACCACGGGCATGGCTGTTGCCCTGGGCTTAACCATGGGGCTCACAGCTCAGCTTGTGCCTCCTCGTCTTGGTTCACCCCTGCCATTTCAGTGGACACTGACCCGTGAAGAGCTGTGCTGTTGGCAGTGCTGGCCAGTCCCGAGATCCTGAGGGAAGCATTGTAGTGAATAGTTCCCCATTGTAAGCAGGAGTAAACATGTTTTTTGTTTTGTTTTCTCTCTTTCTGGAGATGCCTGGACCTCCTCACCTCCCAAGGTATTGACTGAGGTCACCTTAGGGATCTCTATGTGGCCACAGCCTCATGGTTTGGTGTAAGTGCTGTTTTTCCCCAAAGGCTGTGGTTCTGTTCCTTGTTCCCACCTGCAATTTTCCCAGTCTCCCCTGTACTGACATTAGTGCTTATGTGGCCAGCTATATTGGTAACCCCTCTTTTTGCTTGGTTAGATAACCAACCAACAGAAAAATGATCATGAGACTGCACTGAGAAAGTGGCTTTTCTCCTTGCTGCGTGCTCCCACTACTTCCATCGCTCATTTGGACATCTTCAGGCAGCTGAATACTCTGGAAACTAGCAGAACCACAACACAAAACCTAAGTGATTTCAATTTTCTTAAGGTTTATCTCTCCCATATTTGCAAGCTGTATGAGAAACTGAGCCAGTGTAAGAGGTAGGACAGGGACATTCACATTTGGCAAATGCTCAGCTCTACTTGGCTCAAATCTGATGAGAAGCAGAAGCCCCAGTTTCCAGCAGGTTCTGGCTGCCATTTAATATCTGTTGGTATGTTAGGGATCCGACTCGTGTTTGCTTGACAAGTGGCTAAAACGGGTTAAAATATGCTTCCCCTCAGGCACACACCAGCTCCTTTGCAGCTGGGGTCAGGACGCCACGTTTTGGGCTGGCACGGCTGCAGTGCACGATCTGCTCTGCTCCTGGGCAGCAGCCTGCAGCAGCGGGGTGAGCGGAGGGCTGGAGGGAAACACCTCCTGGTACTGAGGCCGCATTCGTGAGAGCTCATCTCCCAAAACCCATCCTGCACAATGGAGCCCAGGGACTCTGTGTGACACATTGGGCCAAGGGGTCCAGGCTGTAATGATCAGCCTTGCTGCTGGCAGCTGCCTGCTGGAAGCTGCAGTGATGCTGGAAGGACTCTGCACTGGCTTTGAGGAGAGGTGGTTAGCTACTGTATTTCATCAGGAATAACATTTTTGCCCAGCAGCGTAATGTGAATGGTTTGTAAGCAATGCACCAGGTTCCTTTCAGGCTCACAATGCAAGAATGTTTTTTTTTTTTCCCCTCTTCTATCTCCTCCCCAGCAGCCATTTCTTCTCCAAATAGTAATAGCTCAGGTCCTATAGTTCCTTATCGTAGCTGAGCACTTTGATCAATCTAGCATCTCTCTGAACTTTTTCCAACATGTTTCTAGTCTTTCCACCTTGAATGAGCCTCACAGAAAAACATAGGTCTTTTTTTTTTGGCAGAATATTTCTCGTTCTTCTGCTCTCCTATGCTTTTTTTTAAAAGAATACTCACAACACTTTACATAAAACATAGACTGATATGTTTTAGGAATTTTTTGAGTATTTCTGCCTATTCCTGGCATAGGACCCAACCAAAGGCTCATTGAAGTCTTTGGTGGGTTTAGAGCAATAACCTCCGCTTGAAAACTTACAATGCTCTTGACTCTGGATAACTGCTGTATCGCAATTTTTCTCTGCTTAAAACATGCACTCTCCCTCACTGTTGCTCTTGTCACTTGTGAATGATGCCACCTGAGGTCATTTTGCCTACCTGAGCTCTGGAGCAGCACCATGAGTCCAGAAAGAAAGGTGACAGTGATGTAAGTGCTGGTTAGTATTTGCTCCTGCCTAGGTCCCCTTGTGATTTGGACCCTAGCAGCTGCCATGCTGGTTGATATCAATGCTATAGTCTATTCTCAGACCCGGTTCTGTTGCAAAAAACATATAAGGAGGAATGTTCAAGGGACTTTTAACTCTCTTAAAACAGTTCTGCTATTTTAATACTAAGTTCCTTTTTTTTTTTTTCTCTACCACTTTCCTCTCCTTTGTCCTCTTAGTGTGGCATGAAAGTGGGTTCACGTATTCGTGAAATGCAAAATACACTACCTTTAAAAACACACCAAAAAAAGAAACCCTGAAATGAAATTGCCCCTTTAAAGCTGCAGCATTAAGTTTGGCCGTGATCCAGCCTGGAGACTTTCCTTGGCAGCGACTGTGATGCAGAAATCTCAGTTTGGAGCTGCTCTTTCGGACACAGATTCCTGCAAGAGTAACAGGAACGTGATAAGCTGAGTTATGCCAGGCAGCGAAGGCCACTGCAGCCTGATGAAGACAATCTGTCCATTCACCTCCTATGGACTTCTCTGGTACTGCTTGCATGTAAGGGGGAAGAAGGGAAAGGGAGGAGAGGACAGAAATGTAGCTGTGGTTTTAAACCCTCCTGTTTCTGAAGGATTTAAGTCATGTAGGTGCAACAACTCAGACTTCCACTATGGAAAATGATTATCTTTTTTTCACATGTTCTTTCTACTGTGTCACATAAAAGCTTGTTTCATTGTTGGACTGTGATGAACTCTTACTGGGAAAATTACTGTTCTTTTTTTTTCTGGCATGATCCAGCTGCCTTTAAAGCTAAGAGAAATCTGTTAGATCCAGTAGATAAGTGGGGAGGTGAGAACAAGTGATGCAAACCCAAGGATGTGCTTTGAGTGACCCTGAATGATAGGAAAGAGATCCAAAGACTAAGATCCCCTGTTAGAGCAATGGTATACTTGAAGGCAAAAAGCACATAAAGGTAGCCTGTTCATTTCTAATTTGGGCAATGAGGAGTCTACCCACTTCTTACTGTCTGGCTTGGAATGACAAACAGGTGAGCCTGCCCACTTCACTTCCCACCAGGACATTGCTGGTTTGCAGGGACACCTCAAAACCAATGTGTATTTGTGTTGCTCCTCACAGCAAGTGCTATGTAGGGGCATATACTCTCCACTGCTATTTAAAGCATCAATACCAAGTTAATGTCTGAAATACTACCTCTGACATGGTTGGCAAAACTGATCCAGTGCAGTATGGAAGGATTAACATCTTTCTCTTCGTTGACTCAGGGACAAGGTCTCTGAGGCAAGAGTTAACTCAGGGCAAGGTCTTATCCCAAATATCTTGATCCTGCTTGGATTTACTGAATTTGTCATGACGTTTGGCTAACAAGAATGAAGTGGCCTCAAATGTGGTGTTTTTTTTTTTTTTTTTTTACTCTTCTGCTGGGGATGAAATAATTCTTTCTGTTGCTTAGAAAGCCCAGCCAAAGCTCATCCATATTTCTTATGCTGGATGCAGTCCATGAGCAAATCATGACTTAGTTCTGCGTGACATAGAGAGTTTCTCTTTATTTAAAGAATATAGTTTATAGAATTGCATATGCTTCTTTAAAAGCCCATCCACTGAGCTCTTTCTTCATAGTACTCAAATGAGAACACAGTGTTTTCTGTATTGTTTGGAATAGCCTGGGAAACAATGCCTCCCAGTGTGAACAGATCTCCTTCAGTGCGCTGGCAAACTCATCTCGGAGGAATGTGGTTATCGACTAACCCATGATTTCTGATAGCAATAGCTAAAAAGAGTGGAAAAGTACTCAGCTGCCTGTGGTCCAATAGCACAGCAGTTTACCGACGCGCATGATAAAGTTGCTTCTATTTAAAATGGTCATAAATCCTATTGGCCCAAACACAGCATCCTGGCTGCCCAGGAGTGGGGAAAGCGCTGTGAACCAAGGTCTCTGGTGGTGCAAACTGATGTGGCTCTGTTGGTTCCAGTGAACCAGTTTTGCCTGCACCAATGAAATATTTCATCTTACTATACATTACAGCACTATTACTTGTAAAAAGAGTATGTTGAGTTAATGCTTGTGGGAAAACATTCAGATGGAAAATGTAATCATCCATTGTTAACATGAGTGTCTGGATTCAATGACTGAAAGTTGGCATTGGTTCGTAAGATATAAAATAAGGAACACGCAGAACAAATACACTTGCATAGAGATTGATGCTTTTTTCCCCTGGGGGGAGACTGGAAAAGGAACAGGTTTTGAGCTATTTCTCCAGCGAGCGGAAGGGAGCCAAGGGATTTTAGTTCTTGGAATACTATAAAGGTCAGTGACATTTGTCCTTGCCTCAACTTGGACAGTGCCCAGATTTTGGGAGTGAGCTCTTTTACTTCCGCCCCATGTTCTGTGTGGACGGCGTAGCGGCAAATTTCTGATCGTAGAAGAGCCACAGGCAGGCAGAGGGGAGCTCGCTCCTGTATCTCAGCCTCCCCTTCCTTGTAGAGGGTCAGAGCTTCCTTCCTTCCTCCAGCTGAGGAGGAGTCAGGCTTTGCCACTCTTTGAGGGCTGGGCACAAGAAGGAGGGTGGCAGGGATGTGATGGTAGAGCAGAGCCTGGTCTTGCTTTCACTGTTCGTACTGCATTTCAGAGTGATGCCTTGCAAGGAATAGCTGAAGGAGAGCTGAAGGGAAGCACTTCCAGACACGGCCTTTGTTAGAGCGGCTGACCAGGCTGAGGCTGGCAGCTCTCTGCATTGCAGAGCTTGAGTTAAAGAAGTGAGATTGTAATGATGGCCAGCAAGGAATAGAGAGATGGCCCTAAAGCCAGGGAGAGAGAAGGGGAGGATGTGCCTGCTCTCCCTGTCCCCGTTGATCCCTCTTCCGCCAGGTGCTTAAGAGATGAACCACTCTTGCTGCTGCTCTTCTACAAGAGCATCCAGAACTGCCCTGAGACCCTCAAGACTGCCCTCTGAAGCTGGATGACTATATAAGCAGAGTCATCTGCAGCACTGCCTTGGTGATTTCACTTAGCACTCTCATTTCTTTTGTTTTTACATAAATGACTTTCTTAAGAAACATTTTAACTAGCAGGAAAAACAACAAAGGGAAAAAACGGCATCAACGCTACAGCTGTGTAGCTCATCAGAAAGATTTCCCAGGTCTGGCACCGCCCTGGGCCCCCTCCTTCCTCCTGCCACTGCCATCTCTGCCAGCTCGGGTGTTAACACTTTAACCTCACTTTAACCCAGTAGGGGTAGGGAAGGAAAAGATTCAGCTCCCCCATACCACCGGCAAGGTGGATTTACTGGCCTGTGTCTCAGAAGCTTTTTGTTTTGAAACAAAAGGGTTTGAATTGCTATTTTTAAGGGAGGAATATATGAAATGTAGTTACTGCAAGCAGCCACACCATGGCACTAACAGTGAAAACCGGCTCTTGGCCAAAACCTAGAGCTCATGTCAAAACATGCTACAATAGCACATTTTACTACAGCACAGGAATGTTAATGTGATACAATTAAATATTATGTTGCAAGGAAATTACATGTCCCAAACCATTGCAATATGTATCTATGACCCTGGGGAAACTCTTTCTCTCAGTGGTGTGTTTATACTTATGCCAATTTGCTTTTCCCACAACTCCCCTTCTGCCATCGCCCTGCAAATGTAATTCCTGCTCCCAGCCGGTCCGTGAGGCCATGGCTGCCTCTGACATCCAGCCTCTTGCGCAAGGAGGAGCAGGGCCAGCTGATGGGGCGGATTCAGGGAAGTCAGACACAGTTTCTGCCAACTTATTTCGTAACGACAGACCCCAAGAAAAGGCTTTGCAGGGAGCGTCTATGAGAAACTGTGAGCTGTATCGCCTCTCGCTGCTCACATGGTTTGTGTCCCAGCCTGGGTCTGGGCTTTTGCAGCCTGGGTCTCCCGCCATGACGTGGCTTTTGTGGAAGGATATTATGAACAGGTGCAGATTTAGTGGGGAATTTGCTCTCCCACGAGGGCTGACTGGTGCCAGGCGATGTGGTTGCGGTCCATCATAGCCTTCCCTCTTCTCCAGCTTAGACAAGGCTGGATCTCTCTGGTCCAAATCTTCCCTTAACAGCTGATACAAAGCTTAGTGCCCTGCTCTGAGAGCAAAAGATCATTTGCTCAGACTCTGTTTGTTGAAACCACAGATTTAAAAGCCCAGCTGTGAAGTGGCTGGAGTGAAAGGCCCTCCACAGCAAGAACAGGGAGTTCCTCTCTTGTCCTTTCATCTTGTCCTTTGCTCTTCCTCGGTACTGTCAGTTTTTGGGTGCCCTGATGGCCACATGTACTTTGAGAGGCCTTTGGAGATACTGGGGTAATAACCAGTGCTGGTGGAGCAGGCACAGGGGCTTCCCAGAAAGGGGCTGCTGGCACAAGGGGTGTTCCCACAAGAGGATAAAAATAGAGGCACATAATTACATTTTTCACGTGGGACCAAGGTCTCAGATGTTATTTCATTGACTGCTTTGTGTTGAGCGAGGGGAAGACACCTTAATTAATGCATGTCATTGCAGTGTAGTATCAATATGTCTTTAAAAGCTAAACTGCTTCCTTATATCCCGAAGTTTGGAGAGAGCCACCACATAAGTAAATGATAAATTTGCAAGTCAAAACCTTATTATATTAATCATTAGCTACCTCATTTTGCTAGTGCTAAGTTAGAGATGTTGTTTCGCTCTGGAGGCTGATACGCCTGCATTTTCTTGGTTTGGGTTGTTTTGTGGTTTTTTGTGGTTTTTTTTTTTTTTTTTTTGTCAAGTCCTATTCTGTTGTTCTGAAAAACTGTTTTCCTCTTACTCTGCAGGTGAGAGGAGTGGACCAAGGTGGAGCTGCATGGAGAATATGGTTCCTCAGCCAGAAAAAAACCACCTGTAGCATCACAGCAGCACAAGGACCAGCTCTGGAATTAACTCTCCCAACTCAGAACTGAATTAAATTGTGCTCTGACTACTGTGCCTGACAGGATCCTTCGGGGAACTTCTGGATATGCTGGAGGAGGTTTGGAGCTCATCATATATGTTGCCACCCACCTGCCCTGGGGAGGCAGCAAGGGGATCCAGGCTGGGGCTGGGCTTCTTCCAAGGGTGTGCGCCGGGGCTGGCTGTGGCCCCGTCCCCTGGCAAGTTGATTCAGCCACATCAGCCTCGCACAGGCAGTGATACAAACCTCAGGATGTGTTTGTTGCCACAGCCTGTGTGATTTTCATAAACTGTTCAAATTGGAGCCAGTAATTTCCATTGTTTGTAGGAGAGGTGGTGGGGAAGAGGGGGAGGAAGGCTGCGTTAAGGAAAAACTTGGAATTTTTGTCCTTTTTCTGTCAACTGACAATTTTTTCTGTGATCAAAAGTACTGAATGTGTATTTTGTGGATTTTTCTAAGGATGAAAATTTTTCTAAGGATTTCTGCTGCTGTGGGGAAGCAAAGCAGTTATGAAAGCTGTAACACCACTATCCCATTTTCTGTCAAAAAGGGAGAGAAAAAAGTTATTTTGCCTAATCACTATTTTCAAAAGCCGTTACCACACTAATGCTTTAATATGGGCTGTCTGTATCCTCAATACTGTCACCCCAGGGAGTGAGTCTACCTGCTGGCAGCCCAGGGAAGCACAGGTCCAAGGATGTCCAAAACCTGGGTCTTCCTCACAGTCCTCTCTAGGGCATCGTTCCCCACTGCCTGCTTTATCTGCTCATAGATGTCTACCTGGCCAGCTCCTCAGACACTGCCTCTTCTGTTTAGACAGAATTGAATCTTTTTTTTTTTTTCTAGGCTGATTTGAATCAGGTCCCGAGTGCTAACAATCAGTGTATTCAGGATTTCTTTGGTGACACTTGGAACTTCAGCTGTGCGCTTCCAGGAAGGGCCCTTCTGCAGTGGTGCCCCCGTGCATGGCTGGGAATAAGCGTGGAGTCCTCCTGAGAAAAGAGAGCCATGCCCAGCCAGATGAAACACTTTTTATCTATTGTAAGCTGAATGGGTGGAAAAACCAGCAGTATGCTCCTTGGCTCTCCCCTAAAACAGACTGGGGAGGCCCAGGCACCTCTCCAGACAGCTGGGGTTTCAATCTTACCTTGCAATTTGCTAAGTTATCAAGACTTCTACTGTTTAAGGTTGAATGTCTGTTCTCCTCTCCAGAGAGTACAGACACTCATTTTCTTTTCCACACAGAATAATTCAAAGGTTCCACTGCGAGATTAGTGTAAATAATCCATTCTGGTAAGCTCGCTAGACAAAAGATTGCCTATAAACTTATACTATGAAGGCAATTTCTCCATCTATAATCCAAGAAAACCACTGGAAATTCTAAGCAAAAGAGGACCGACCAGTAGTGTTTGCACTACTGGTTCTTTAGTGGTACTTGTATCCAAGTCTGTTCTGGATGTACCCCACTTCTGACAACATGAATAATTAGATGTAGCAACTTCATGGGCTTTTTTATCTCTAAAAAGACTCCTTGACTAATATTTGTGTGTGTTAAAGTTGTAATCTAATTGCATCTTCTGCAAGTCTGTGCACATTTTGATGCACACAGTGGGTCAAGTTCTTTGCCATAGGCAAGGTCTGCTTGGTGACAGATATTTGGAGAGCTGGTTATAAGTCAACAGCTATCTACACAGCATCCTGCATACTGTCCTTACTGTCTGGACAATACAGACAGTAATTAAAAACTGCTGTGGAGTGGCCAGATCTTCCTCCATGCCTTTGACCTCTGCCTGGCACCGATGCATACCTCTGCAGACTGGTCACTCATGCTACAACAATGAAATTCCCAGGTGGTCTGGAAAGGGAATTGCACTCCATTGGCACTGCTTGTTAGCTGAAAAGGAAGAACGGCAGAATGTGGCCCAGGCATCTCGATTCTGTGTGATTTCTTGACCATCATGCTGAGGAAGACTGCTGAAGGTAGTTGGATGATGCATCCACTCAGCTGAGTGGTGTCTCCTCATTGCAGTCACAGCTGCATGTCTCCAGGGGTGTCCAAACCCCTTATTGAAGAGGCACGATAGGTTAATGTAAGTCTACATGGCAATTTTACAAGTTGATTTTTGTACTTCAAGTAGATTAACAGCAACATATGTGAGTTCCTCTATATTATGGAGCTTATTTCAGCCCCTGATTAGGTTACATCGTGTGCACAATTCCTTCCTTGACACTTGACACAGCAGCTGCCAAGGTTGGTTTCTGGACGGGCCTGTCCTGGGAACAGTGTGTGCTGTGGTCTGGATAAAGGGTGCTCAGATTGTATGTCTGTCTCTGCTTGCCCCTTCCATTGCAACTTTGTTGTGGTAACATTTATGAAACCCAAACCAGCTGCTTCCTAGTTTTACATAAAACATGTTAATTGGGACCTCTGGCTTTGGTGAAACAGCCAACTCCTACTTGTAGGAGTTGTCTACATATGATGCTTGTCTCCACAAATTGCAGAAGTTTACCTTGCCCCCTAATTTGATACAGGGAATATTTAGTATCAGTAAGTGTAAGCAAATAAAAACTTTGTAGTGAGTCCCTCATGGATCTGTACTGCTGGTGACTGATCTGATTTCCACTCATCAGAGTAAAAAAGACTGCCAGACAATTCTTGTGTGTCTGTCACTGGCTATATTTTCTGGTTGCCCTTTTAGTCAGCTCCTTGTACAAGTTTTGCCCAACAAGCGTGTAGTGAAACCCCCTTCCTGAATCAGCTCCTCTGGAAGGTTATCAGCTACTAAAACCAAAATAGTCCCCAACTACAAGTGTATTAGCTGCAGGAGGAGTGGAAATATCTGCATCCCCTTGATATGTTTGACTCAATCGTATTTCTGCCAAGGTATTTGAGATATTTATATATAATTCTTAGTGTACTTTTAACAGGTAGGTACAAATCTACAAATTCTGTGCAACTTTTAAAACATACTAACTTTTCAGAATTATTTAAGGCATGCTGGAAGATGGAGTCTATATCTTTTGTTACGGCGT
This sequence comes from Tringa solitaria, assembly GCA_026413425.1. Taxonomy (NCBI): domain Eukaryota; kingdom Metazoa; phylum Chordata; class Aves; order Charadriiformes; family Scolopacidae; genus Tringa; species Tringa solitaria. Next base: position 33,493,219 of record JAOXJM010000001.1, read on the forward strand.
CTTTTAATTTTAGAATTAACGTGGTCCCCGTGTTTCACAAGCCACCGATTTACACAGAATCACAGAATCACAGAATCTTCTAGGTTGGAAGGGACCTTAAAGATCAT
>JAOXJM010000001.1:33493425-33513461 GCA_026413425.1 Tringa solitaria
CTACACCCTCCTTTCAGGTAGTTGTAGAGAGCAATAAGGTCTCCCCTCAGCCTCCCTACACAGCAGTGCTAACCACGTGAGCACCATCGATTTTGTGCTGAGGGTCACAGTCCAAACCCTCCCAGCCTGGCCTTGGCCTGGCACAACCTCCCAAGCCCCTGAAGTCAAGGGCAGAGCTTGCCTGACTTTAACAACAGGAATGAACTCCTAATCCCTGTAAGCAACTTTTCTAGATAAACCTTTAGTGCATGGACGTTTGTTGTCTGTGTCAGCATAATCAGAGCAGGTAACTCTCCCAGCGCAGCCGGATGCTGCGACAGCTGCTCTGGCTTGCTTGTATCTTTATGGCTCCATTTATGCCGGAGCTTTTGCACAGGTGTGTGCAGAAGTAGCCACCCAGCAAAGCTTTGCTGCCCTCACCCTTGGCTGCAGCCAAGCGGGAGCACGTGCTGGCTCCCAGGTGCAGCTGACCCTGTTTGGGTCTGTCAGATGCAGGGCGATGAGAGCGAATGGTGTGGAGGGACCGAGGCTGAGGGTGAGACGTGTCATTTGAATTGGCAGTCAGAGGGGTGCTCCAGCTGTGCATCAGCTTGGTATGCCATTCAGCAAACACTCATGGCTAAAGCAGAAAAACCTTGATGCTTACAAACCACAGATACCTAGGGTATCTAACATGGCATGCTTAAGTGCTGCTGCCCGATGGCTGGGTCACGCTGGTTTCAGCAGTCAAGTGGTTGATTTCACTGCCAACTATTTTAGCTCATTGACCTTCTGGTGAAATGAAATAGGAACGAAGCGGTTTTGTGGTTCAGAAGCATCAGTTTGTTTCCTAGCATGACAACCCTGCTGCTCTTCCCCAGGAAGGTTGCTTTCTTGGCTCGTGCCCTTGCAAGAGCAGCCAGAATAATATCAGCAGCCTCATGCCTCAGTTAACTCAGCTTTACATGACATTTAAAAGCATGCCAAGCCAATGAAAATGGGAACCTGAGCAGCGGTAGGCGGTAGCCATTCATCTGTTCCTTGATGTTTTGGCCTGTTTTCACTGCCGTAGAGCCCCCTGTCCTAGTCTGGTTGCCTCTGGCAATGGCAGGGTAGATAGGGCCATGCAGACACAGTTCATGAGAAAGCAAGACCTATTGTAGCGAGAGTTTGTGGCTTGGGCTGTCGTGCAATGAAATTGTCCCTGTTTTGGAAGGGAGCGGCTCTGCCGCGAGCTGGTAGATGCGTGGAGTAGCTGGGGTTGCAGCAGGGCTCTGCTTCCCCAGATGGAAGCACTGTTCCACCTCAGCCTATTGCCTGGTCTGTGTTGATCGTGGCATAGCCGTGTTACAAACACTGGACTTAGCCACAGCTTGGGCAATGATCTGAAATGAAAAGGAGAAAACACCGATTACCGTGTCTGCCCGTATGCTCTGCTCTGTTCCCCTGCAGCAGGCTGCAAATCAGGTCTCTGTGGGGTGTGAAGAGGACTGGAGGGCAGGGAGAGCTCCTGAGCGTTGCATAGAGCTGCAGAGCCCCAGGAGAGAACACGAAGTGTGGCTGCTGTGCCAGCGGGGAGGGGCGAGCAGCCAGGGAGCCAGTACAGATGCTGCTCCCCAGGACGGCTGGCTGCGACCCAGCTTCATGCTGGGGCTGCTTTAGTGTGGTTCCACGCTGGGGCAGACATCACTGCTCAGAAAGGCTTATGAGCACAGAATCATGCTAACGCAGCTCTCACCTTTCCGCACTTTGAGTCTATAACTTTTAGATGATGACACCCAGAGCCACAAAGATACCTAAATCCTTCCTGAACAGTGTGTTTGGTTGAAAAATGCCACCTTACCTGTGGGTCTAAAGGTGCTCCAGTCTTTACTAGCAATTTCCCAGAGATGCCTTAAGTTTGGTGGCAGCACAGCATGTGCCAGGGATACCGTGCTGGCTGAGCGGCTCACTGCAAGGTGTTTCTCCCAGCCAAGCCTGTGCATGGTTCAGCATCAAATGCTGAGACTTATCTCCCCAGCTGTGGGGGCCAACATCTTGGCTATTTGTCCCAGGCTCCATTCCTAGGCCAGGAAGGGAATCGAATGTTTGTGGAAAGAGGTTTATCTTATATTAAAATGGCTGGTTGCCATCATTCTTATCCAGTAGCTCCTTGCCTGGAGACTTGCTTGGAGGCAGTAAGTTAGGGATTTGGGTCTCCTCTCTGCCTCAGAGGATCCTCAAGCCGGCTCCTTCGTGTGATCCTTGGATTAACCAGGCTATAAACCACCCTGTGGGGGCAGGAGTGACGGGGGGAAAGCATCATCCTTCACTGCACCCAAGAGACTGAGTAGACAAGAAGACTGCTGCCTTTAAAAAACCTGTGCAAAACTGAAGAGCAGCAATGGGAGGAGTGGCGTGCCTCTCCTCAGCCAGCACTTATCTCTGAGTAAAAATGCTTATAGCTGAAAGATGTGGCCTCAGGCAGAAGTTTCCCACCATCTGAGGAGAGCAATGCTCCAACTGCTGGGCTATTATGTGAAACGTTGGAGTGAGGCTCTGTCCTCCACCTGTGTTTTAATTGAGAGGCAAGTGCCTGATTAACTGAGTCAAAGCCGAGCTGCTTGACACAGTTGTGTGCTAGGAGAGGCACCTGGAAGAGACTGTGTCAGGCACAGCTTGGCATGGCAGAGCCTGGCACAGTCGAGCCTCCAGGGGCCAGGGCAAGGTGGGAGGAATGTGCAAAACTAAATTTTGGATGCAGGTGCAGGGAGTGGTTGGCACATCCCCTGGCCGTGAAGGCAGCACCTTGGCTGGCAGCTCGTGATGGGCGGCTGAATGTGTCCTCAGAGGCGCTGGCAGCATCTGTGGGGCCTGGGGGGCTTTTGGCATAGGAGCAGGAGGGACTGCCACAGGGGCCAGAGCATAATGCTTTGCAACAAGAGGAGTGATCTGCCCTGTCCCCAGTGAATCCTTTAATCTGTGAAGGACTGATAGGCCTGGGGCCCTGCTCCCAAGGGAGGGAGGTTTGGCTGCAGGAGAGGTTTCACAGCAACGCCTTCTTGTCTTGTGATGGATATAGGCTTTTCTAAAAGGCTTCCAGGTTTAGGCATTTTCCCTAGACCAGTGTTTCTGTGGCTTCTGTACCTATGGGGCTGGACATCCTGCCATGCAATGGAGCTTCATGAGCTTTGAGGCAGTGTGCAGCCCTGTATGGGATCTCTCCGAGCTGCTGCCCAGAGCCACGCGTGGACACCACCTCGTGAGCCACTTGCTCCTCCGAGGACATTGCCTTGGCTGCTATTAGTACTGCAAGGAGCGATTGGCAGCAGCTGAACTTCCCCAGTTTCTTGCCTCCATGTGAAAAAGCCATGGCCATTGGCACCCAGCTGCTCTGCTGGTGGGGCTGCCCGAGGCTGCTGGTGATGCAGAGAGGCAGTGTGGCGCTTACTCACTTGACCCCAGGGACCAGCCTTCCCTGGCATGTTCCAGCGCTCTGGCAGAGTGGTAACTTGCAGTGTTACATATGGAGCCATATTTTACTGGGATAATAATATTTACCCTTAAGTTTTCCTTTCCATGGTTTTCCTTAGTAGGTTGCAGATGATGGCCTTTGCCTCTCACGCGAGGCATGCTGTGCAGCAGCCGGGGAGGGAGCTGGCTACGGTCACCTTCATCCCTGTGGCAGGGCTGGGCAGTGAGGAGCCTCCCAAACCCAGCGTGGTTTCTGGGAAGGAGCCCCTCACTTCCTGGGATCCAGCCTGTGCCTTCGACTCGTGCACCGACACGAAAACCCGACTGGGAGATGAGGAAATGCAACGGCCAACTGGGTGACCGAAAGCACATCTGTGTGTTAGAGATACATTTCAATAAACACGATGCTGCTTTTTCATCGCAACCCCCTTCTCTCCCCCTGCTACCCCAGGATACTTCTAAAGCCTGCAGTGAGATGCCAGATTGCAGCTTATGCATTTCAAGGACCTAACTGAAAACAGATGCCGTGTTCCTGCGAGCAACCTCCCTCCGCTGGTCACGGCAGCTCCGGCATCGCGGGGGCTGCCAGCACGTGGGTACACCGGGGGGGCACGGCCCCCCACGCAGGGAGCTGCTGAGCGCATCACCCTGCCCTTCGCCTCTCCCCAGGGCCCCGCTACTATTTTTTGGTAGTTTTTTGATTTTAGTCCCCACAGGGGAAACCGAGAGCAGCCTCCAGCTTTTTTTTTTCTTTCTCCTTTTCTCTTCAGCCTACTAGTGTTTGGGGAAAACAGAACTGAAACAGAATCTAGAGTTTGGGAAACAGCTAAAATTAGTATTCCTGATAAATGATGGCTTTCCCTCCAGAGAGGGAATTGGTTAATTTTTTATTTTTTTTCCCCTGTTGGGCCTGCTTCTTCCTCATGGTGCAGAGTCCTTCGCTGTGCAGCTGCAAAATAGGTGCCCAAATCCCCTGCTTCCACCCACAGCAGAGAGCTGGCTGCTGCTTCATTACAGGAATTAAAAAGGGAATCAGTAACATGATAAACACATTCATAGAGCGAGTTTACTTCTTACTTCTCTGAACTTTTTCTGCAAATGCTGTGCTGGCACGAGGTCCTGATGAGGCCATGGGAATCTGCATCGCAGTCCCTGCAGGATTTAGCCAGAGGGACCAGAGCCACTGTGGTCCCCCCATGGGTTTGCCAGCAGCAGATGTGCTGCACTGCGGCAAGGTCAGTGCCTCTGGGGGACATGGAGACAGCCCATCCCTCTGATGGCAAATAAAACCTCAGCTGGGGATGGCTGCTTGTGACAAGCTTTGCTGTTGTTTCAAGGTTTCATGAGTCTAAAGAAAAAGGGTGGTTAAAGGGAGAGAGGTGCCCTTTATGTATCTATTAAATAAATTAAGTTTGAGGGAGCTCTGCTATTGTGTCCTGAAGAAAAGAGGGAGGGCTGTTACAGAGCAAAGGAGCTGAAGTGTCTGCCAAAGTGTCTAATACGATGCAAAGTCTTTTGACTTTACATAAAGGAACTACGTGGCTCAACTAAGTAGGCTGGTTAAAGCCAAGCAGCCTCTTACACTTTAAACAAAAACTAGATAAAAGCTTCTCCCTGCCACGTGGCCAGGAATAATGGTGCTGCCTTCAGAGTCCTTGAACCTGACCTGGGATGTACTAATTTATCTGCCTCAACTGGGCTGAACTGAAGAGCCCTTCCTGACTTCACGGAGGCCATAAATATGCACATCGTGAAAACACAGCTCATGGTTGTGCTTAGTTGCTTAAAGAATACCTAGTTCTGAGCTGACAGATTTTAGAGAGAATCAATGCCAATCAAATCTTAAAAATCAATGAAAATGTGCTACGGACTGAAAAAAGGCTCTGATGTGCAAAGTGTCTAGGTGTTTTTGAACTGGCGATTATTATACTGACAGTGGAAGAAATGGTGATACAGGTTGTATTTCTCCACTTTAGCATATTTTAACAGCAGTAGAAATATATTCTGATCTGGAATTCAGACACTGAGGTGGGTCTCTGTGGCCAGGACCTGATTCCCTGCAAGTGAGGTTGGGCTGAGGTGTAGGGGAGTTCATCGTGTGGCTCTCTAAGAAGGCATTTGGATGCTCTTGTCTATCAAAAGATTAAAAATGAAAAGCCCACTCCCTTAAAATAGGCTCTGTAGTTCATAGATGAGAAGTTGTGTGTGTGGAGGGCTGAGGGCAACATTTCCCCCAATCAGTTGTGTATTGGGTAAAGTCGAGATGTTCAAAATGTACCTGCCACAGATGGAGAAGCTTGACTGATGCAGTGGCTGGACGGAGAGTGGCTCCTCATGAGACAGCTGCTGGCATTAAAGCTGCCCTTTGCATTTACATCAAACTGTATCCTGGGCGGAACTGTCAATGAGCTGCAAAATACAAACGTGCTCCTTTCATGACCCCATTTTTAAATACATACCCTTCTTCTTTTTCTTTTTTTTTTTTTTTTTCAGGATGTTTTCCAAGCAATAACTCCTGTGTCTGTTGCGGGGTGATACATCTACTGAGGATGGGACAATTTCCCACTGGTATTTCTCAACTTAGTGTAAAATTTTGCCTTAAACATGTGTTTGTTTAATACTGTTGCAGGGTCTTATTTTCAAACATATCTGGTTTTGTTTAGGTAAGCGTAGCAAACTTAGTGGTTAGGAAGTAATGCTCATTACTGCTATTATTATTGTTAGTTGAGCCAAAGCTTTTGAGTATGAGTGGGTGAAAATAGAAAAAAAATCACGTCCTAGCATGTCTTCATCCCATGACAGGGATTTTTTTTTTTTTTTAAATCGTGCTTGGAAAGTGTGTACGTGTTTGTGTGTACTGCATGGGTGTATTTTAAAAAGTTGGCTTTATTGCCTTGGTTATTGATTTTATCTCAGAAGTGAATGCCATGAGTGTGTGTAGAATATGTGTGTGTGTGTGTTCTAGATACAGCTTGTTGGGGTGAAGGCATTTTTGCAAGGTTTTGTAGACATTTCTTCATCTTTCTGAAATCTGCCTGCCTGAGAGTAGAGGATCTTGTGGGGAAGGTGCAGCAGGGCAGTGGACTGCAGACTGGTCTTCTGATGTGGTGGGGGGCCTGATCCTCCCTGCATGAGGGGTATGGACCCTGTGGGAAGCATAACACTGAGACTAAGGGATTCCCTTGCTCTGCTTGCCTTGTTTTCCTACTGGGTCTAGAGCTTGGTGCCCATGGCACGCAGAGGTGCACACACATAAAACAAGGCAGAGGTTTGCCCTCTGTGCTGGGGACAGGGAAAGGAGGAAGGCTCTGGGTTAGGATTAGTGGGGATTTTGTAACTGTGGACACTGAATTTAGAAACTGAAGCATGTTTTTGTAAAGCTTTTTATATGGTCTGAAGCCTTTCTCCAAAGTAGTTATAGGATTTATTAAAAAATTTTACAAGACTATGTGATATGAAGGGAATCTAGCAGGGAAGGGAATGTAGCAGGAACAAAACAGGAGAGGTTTGTTGGCAGGAGTCATTAATAAGCTCAAAGGGGAAGAGATTGTCAGAAAAAAGGAAATTCTCTGGCATGGCAGAATGGCAGGTAATTAATAATTACTGCAATTATAGTAGGTAATAACTAGCATACATTCTGACTGTTCATCAGTGGCTTGCCAGGCATCATTACTCGCAGATTCCTTCTGGTAAAAAAATCCAACAAACCAACAAGCAAATCTCATCATGTTTTGGTGCGAGTTCAACTCTTTATGAAATCTAGAAGGTGATGTTTGATATTGAGCCAGAATGACACTGTTTTCTTAATTAAGGGAGAGGAGTCCTTCTGAAGGCTTCAACACAGCTTCACAGGGCTGTCACCGGGACTGCCAAAACCCAGGTTCCTGCTGCTGAGCCTGCAGGCAACATTTTCAAAGGTGAGGAAGAGTGAGTTCTCCTCAGACCCACCAATCCTGGAAATGCTGAACACATTTGCTTTCCTAAAAGACAACGTGGCTCAGGAGTCCAACACAATATGATGGGCTCAGAAGATGGAGCCTAAAAGGAAATGATTTGCACTTCCAAAGCATTAGGATGAGGAAAAATACAGAAGCTGAAATCTCCCATTGGAGGAGAGTCCTGTCTTGCAGGAAAAGTTAGATGCCTGGTATGCCTTATGGGGCAATGAAACATTGTGTTAGTAGTGCTGTCAAAAATGGTTAGGCTTTCATAGAATCATAGAAAATTTTGGGTTGGATGAGACCTTAAAAGGTCAGCTAGTCCAATACCCCTGCAATGAGCAGGGACATCTTCAACTAGATCAGGTTCCTCAGAGCCCCATCCAACCTGACCTTGAATGTTTCCAGGGATGGGACAGCTACCACCTCTCTGGGCAAATCTGTTCCAGTGTTTCACTGATCTTATTGTAAAAAAATTCTTCCTTGTATCTAGTCTAAATCTTCCCTCTTTAGAATAAGGCCATTACCCTTTGATTTGTCATAACAGGCCCTGCTAAAAAAGTTTATCCCCAACTTATAAGCCCCCTTTAAGTACTGAAAGGCTGCAGTAAGGTCTCCCTGGAGCCTTCTTTTCTTCAGGCTGAACAACCCCAACTCTCTTAGCCTGTCTTCATAGGAGATATTTTTCATCTCTCTGATCATTTTTGTGGCCCTCCACTGGACTCGCTCCAACAGGTCCATGTCTTTGCTGTGCTGAGGGCTCCAGAGCTGGATGCAGTACTCCAGGTGGGGTCCTGTGAGAGCAGAGTAGAGGGACAGAATCACCTCCCTTGACCTTTTGGCCACACTTCTTTTGTTGCAGCTCAGGATACAGTTGGCTTTCTGGGCTGTGAGCACACATTGTCAGCTCATGTCCAGCTCTTCAGCCACTGGCCAGCTTTCCATCCACTTATTTATTTATTTAAATTAATGGAAAACATACAAATAGCTTTTTCATATTATGTCTAACGGTATGGGTGAGAATCATTCAATCAATTGGCTTTTGTGGGAGTCCAATGGAAAAAAAACCTGAAGACTTCCTAGCTAGGATGGGAGATGCCTTGAAGAAATTAAGATTTTTTTGACCAGGCAAAAGTAAGCTACATTATCATAGTCACAGTGAAATGAGCTTGGAGGCTGCTATTGGGACAGTATGTGCTCATAAGGAGGAATATGCAGCTCTAGCAAATTAAATGTTTTGGGTGGGTACCTTAGAATAATTTATTTGATTGACTGAGAATATCCATAGTGCCTTGAATTATGTGACTTTTATTCTGCTGTGTATAACTACTGCAACTTTGAAAAAGATGCCATTTTCAGGGGCAGTTCTGTTTGAGCCAGGGCCATGTAGGTGTGTGATTGCTCTCATGATGTGTGCTATTTTCAGGTAACTGAGTGCTGGTGACCCAGGAGAGAAACAATTATGTTGTCTATTGTACAATGGATGTTGATTCCCTTTGTAAAAAAGCCTTGATGATAAAGGATGACTTCTGAATACGTGAAGGAATGTGGCACGTATAGCGAACAATTTAAGACTGAAAAAGTGCTTTAGACTATGAGACCAGTGTAGCTACATTTAGTTCATAGCACACACAGCAGTGATGCAATTATTATTCACTAACGGGTGTTGGGGAGGAAGAAGGGGATGAAGAACTCACAGGCGAGGGGGTGAACTTCAGAGGACGATTCAAAGCCTTAAGCAGAACTTGTTGCCTTGCTCAGCACTGGTTCTGGAGGCGTGCAGACCTGAGGAAGGCCAGTGGTACTCCAGGCTCCTAGGTAGGAGTTTCAAGAGTGTTACTATTTTGTAAACGATTATACAACTGTTGATAAACTCAAAGCTTTTGGATGTGAGGGATGCCATTCCCATGAGCTTGGCGGGGTGAAAAGGTGCATCCCCCTGAGAAGCTGTTCATTGCTGTTAAGAGATTTTTTTTTTTTTTTTCAGAAAAGGGAACTCTATAATTAGACCAATGTGGGGTCATGAATATGACAAAGCAGATGAAGATCCCCAGACTTTCATCAAAATAGAGATGACTCAGTGAAGGTGTCAAATACTCTGACAAGACTCTCCCACTGAGAAGCTAAAGACAGAGGAAGAAAGTGTGTCCCCATCCTGAAACTGCATGTAACTAGCCCCATTGAATGTGTTCCTTGTTTCTCCAAATCCATCATGGTGCTTCTGGAAATGCTTTGGGCTTGTGAACATGCCATAGGGGAGAGCTTCCTTCAGAAAATTACATCTACCTGCTCCTCAGTGCCTTGTGTATTTATAGTCACAACCACCTTGTTGTGCATGGCAACAAGAAGAGGTGCGATGCTGGCATTTGACTTATGGAAAACTTCTATGTGCCTTTGAAAAGGGGCCTGTGTTTGCTAAAACTGTGGCACTTTTCTTAGAAGGTCAGATGAGCTACCATCCTTAAGTTACCCATTTGATACAAACAAGTCGTATCAGAGTTTCTGTTCTGGTGGTTTGAAACGGAGAGAATAAATGCAGCACACATTTAATTGTTAACCAAGACAGAGGGATGAGACACCTGAGACCTTTGTGAAGACTCTGAGCCCTTTCCAGGGTTGGAGAAACAAAACTGAAGCATGCAAGCTAGCTGGCGTGTGAATTGAGGAAAAATGTAGAGATGCCTTTAACATGGTGAGAATGAAAACCCATCTTTGGATGATCTTCCAAGGACTTAGCTTGAGACAAACAACATTTATAGGCACTGCAGAAGATTTTAAAATTATGTCCTACCAATTTTAAACTGGATAGCGATCCAGTTCAGAGACGCTAGTTTTGTTCTCACGGGATTAGGTCTACTGAAGAGACATGAGCCATAGGGTGTTATTTTTTGTACATAATGAAGCAGGATGTCTCTTCTCTGACTCCTGTCTTAAATGTTAGATTTCCCCACATAGTATTGATAGTGACTTGTAAAGCCCTCAGAAAACATACTGCCACTCTTACGTTCCTGGTCCTAACTGGTGACATGATGGTTGCTGAACTCCTCATCAGGACCCACTGCAATGCTACTTAGCTCCAAGGACTACTGCAAAGGTTTTGCAAGAACCCATTTACCAGCTGCTCGAAGGCAGGGTATTAATGCTTAAAGTCAAAAGCATTGTGAAGACACTGAGTGCATTTTTCCCCATGTCATTCTTTGGATATTTTGCTTTAGTGGCTGCCATGTGCCCAGCACAGGTTTGTCCCCCCTGCCCATCTTTCTAACCAAGCGTTTGTATGGGGAGCTGGTTTTATTAGAGATGTCCTCTTCCAAACGAAGACGCACCTTCTCATGAAACTAGTGCTCACGGATGCCCATTGTGTCTCCTGCAGTCCTTTCCTCTGCAGCAGGTTGTGACCAGCCTATGAACTCTGAGGTGCAACCTCCAGCAAAGAGCAGCAGCAGCAAAGTGTTGTGGAGGTGAGACACAGAGGGCAATCATGACTTACTGCTGTCTAGCTGCTGAGCCTTAGAAGGTGATGTTTCACTAGGTCATCCTCGAGTCAGCAGAGACCTTGTGAGGCAGGAGTTGAGATATTCCAGATCCATCTCCTTCCAGTATCAGTGGAAGCTTTATCAGCACAGTAAAAGTTTGTCATATTAGCCATTACTTTTTTTTTTGACACTGAGTAGGAGGGTTTGTTTCTATTTTTTTAAAAATTTTTTTCTACTACTCTTTCTACTCTAGTAATTCTCTCCTCCATCACCTTTTAGTTGCATGCAAGCCTCTGCCTCTCGATGATGGTTATATCCAGAAGGTTTATACTGTTTTAATAAATAGTTTAAAAGCCTGCTTAAAATTCTTTCCTTTGTTTAATCTGTAATTTTTCAAAATAGTTTAAAAAGCCTTAGGGATTTCACTGCCCATCTTGTCTTTTTAGGCTTAAGGCCCAGGCATTTTTTGATAGACTGCCTGTCTCACTGCAGATGTACTTTGAACCACAGTTTTATTTGGAGAGGTGCTGCATACCTTCACCCTGGAATCTCCCAATGCGCATCTGCAGCTGACTCCCTCCCATCGCTGCTTATAAAACTTAGTTTTGCTGGTTTAGGGAAAATATAAACAATCTACAGTTAGAAAGCCATGTTTTTACCTGCCTCTGAATTATGATTTCTGGCTGCTGTAGAGGGTTTAAGCCCTTTCAAGCCCGAAACCTCACTGGGGTTGCAATAAATCTTGAGGACATCCTTCAGTGCAGACACGTCTGGTAGCTGCACTGTCACCTGTTAATGTCTGGATGGAGGACTTGTTCACACCACAAACATTGACATCAAGATAAAGCACATTCTAATTAAGCACTTGGTGAAAGATAATGTTTCACAGCAGTCTGAGAACAGAAGACACCTGTGCTCTTAGAAAGTTAAAGATAGTCACTTAAAGCTGCACTTATTTAACATGCCCTCTTAAACAGCCATGCCACAGACAGGGACAGAAATAGCTGCTAAATGAGAAAATATATGTATGGATTTGAAACACCTCCAATCAAGCTTCACATTCAATGTGAAGAGATTTAAAAAATAGTGAGGCTGGTGAACCACAGAGTTGGGTTTGGACGTGGGCAGGATAATTTCCCAGCCATCCGCATCCGCTTCTGGATGCTTTTTTCTGCAGAGCCTTTTGGTTCAAACCACACACTGAGCAGCCCCAGCCCTGGGCTCCCAGACTGTCCTCTGTGCTCATTTGTTGCTGGTTGGTTAGCTAATGAGCCACTGTCTTCTCCTTCCCTGTTGCTCAGATCCCTGTTGCTGCTGCTCTCCTGCAGCCAGACTCAGCTCCCTTTGGTCCAGGGTGTCCCTGGACAGGTGCCATGGGTCTCACTGCTCAGTGCTGCAGGGTGGTTAGCACAAGTTAGGAGTTTTTATATATCAGACTAGGCATACTCTGCTGTTCTATAGCAAGTTGGGCTCCAGCCTTATACTCTTGAAGCTATGCTGAGCTCAATCATGAGCTGATACACACTTGTGGACCTCCTTAGTAGATACTGCTAGATCTGAGCCTATCTCCACGTGACTGAGAGTACCTTGAGTGTCACAAGGGCTGTAACCTTAGGAGTTACTGATCCCTGTTAGAAAATGTTTGCAAAATGATTTGAGAAGGGGAAGGAAAGCATAGCCTCTGGCTGAATTCATGGCGCAGCCATAGAGAGCTTTTATTTCTACATGAGAATGCCTCTTGGAATGAAAAAAAAAACCCTGGATGTGTATTTTGTGCATTTATATCTTTTGGCATGTTTGAGAAGTTATTAAACACCTAAAGCTCAGCTCTTCCAGATTGTTTTATCTTTCTTTGCCTTTAGAGATATGACAGGGGACACCAGCTGGAGCCTGTTATGCTCCAGCTCACTGGTGTTTCCAAATGGTGCAACCCAGTTAGAGAGGCAATTTACTGCAAGGAGTTAAGTACTAAAAGGTTGGATTACTTATTTGTAACCAGACCCAATGTTCAAGTGTATTCTCCACAACGTATTTCCACAAAAAAATAATTTAAAAAAATTGTTTGAGGCTTTTATATTATTTTTAACATATACCCAAATTATGGGTCTGATGTTCCTGCCTGAAAGCTCAGCTATAAATCAGCTGGGACAGGGATTTTCACAGCTCTTTTCACTAACATCAATGCTGGTACAAGCAGTGAATGAATAATCCTCATAATTTCAAGCTGGTGTTTTTGATTACAAAAGCATGCCCCATAACTGGAATGTACACTTCTGAATATCTCTTAAAATCTGCTGCTTGTTGCTTCTGAATATGCATGTAACTGAGACCATAATTGTGCTGCAGCGTTGTAAAACTGTTCAATTTGGGAGTCTTTGAAGTCTTGTACTTCTCTATCTTCTGCAACAAAAATGAAATCAGAACATAAATTTAACCTTTTTTCCATCAAAATAGCCTATTCCAGCTAGCATACTTTTCAACAAGAGTTGGAATATGATAGCAAATGCTAGTGCTATTTGAAACTGCCTGTATTTGCTTCTCTATTATGTGCTTGCAATAATTGAAATTAGGTAGAGGGTGAATACCAGCAGGTGTCCTAATTTCAATTCATTTTTCTTAAAATAAGCTAGAAATGAATACTAAAAATGTGAGCACACGTGCTTCTAGGAAAATATCTGATATATTTGATACCACTGTTACCTTTTAGAAGTTGTGAAACTTATTTTTGGCTGCCAATTATCCATTTTCAGGTATGTGAATAACAGTAGAAAATTAAGAAGTGAGAGTGTTTTGATAGAGCAAAATGTCCTTTATATGTTAATGTGAATTCCAGAAGGTTTGTGTAGTTTGAATGTAATGCTTACTGGGCAACTGCTGTTACTGAAATGGGCTGCAATAACAAGAGCTTAATAGTTAGCTTTGGTACAGGGAGACTTGCAGGAGCCAGGAACTTCCTGAGAGGACAAGTCAAAGGGGCAACTTTTTGGATTTTTCTCCTAAATATAGCTCTTTTGGGCAATCCCAGAAGTTAAACAAGCATTAGATGTTGTCATGACAGTCGCTGGAGAGAGACTCAAGGTATGTGAGAGGCTCCACCTTGAACTTCCCTGGACTTTAGGGGCCAGAGTGCAGAGGTGAGGGGTGGGTGAGGCAGGGGGGTGCACCCACACAGAAATGAGTAATGCAGAGTTTGGATAACCTAGCCGGAGTCTATCTTGATACAGTCCTGAGGGAGGGGGTTGGAGAGGTGAAAGAAAGTATGAGTTACATCAATATGGGATTTATCTAGACTCCTTCCAGTCTCTTGATTTTGGCTGTGTGTGACAAGGATGTGCAGCCCCTCCTGTCTCATGCTGTGATTTAGAGCTGTGTTCTTGCCTCTTGGTGGTTGTGAGGATTTTGACATGGGCAAGTTTTCCAGAAACTTACTTCTTAAAGTTTCCCTCTTTGTCTGTGTTTGAAAAAATAAGTCACTGTTGCTTGTCTTAAAATCCATTTGGATATTAAAACAGGCTGGATTTTTCTTTCTTTCTTTTTTTTTTTTTTTTAAATCTCATCAAATAGTTTGTGCTCTGCTAATGCAATTTCGGCTTAGCAGTGGGTGCCTAAATGTTGGGGGCAAGCTTGGCAACAGTATGGATAAATAGAACATGGAAGGACTTTTTAGAATTTTCTGAATGATTTGGTTTGATTTTTCAGAAATAAACCAAATCTGCTACATAGAAAGATTCAAAAAAGAAACCAAAGGCTTAGGAGGTAACAGGTGCAGTCAACCTTTTTCTTCCCTTTCCCATTAAACTTCCTCTTGTGCCCTGGCTGGAATGCTTCTTCAGATGGGGGTTTGAAACCCTCCTCTGAATTGAACCTGTCCTCTCTCTGTGAGCTTGTCCTAACTGTTGGGCAATAGGGAATTTGGAGGAAGATCTTTCACAGCTTCTGCAGTGACAGTGTGTTATTTGGTGACATGGAAAATACAGTAACTGAATAAAAGTTAATGTTTGTCAGCAATTTTAAAAAAATACATTTTAAATTAGTTTCTTCTTCCATTTTCCTGTTTTCAGTGTGCCTCATCTTCCATCTATCATGAGAGAGGCTGTTGGTAACTGCTGTGCAGAGCCATCCTGTCCCCATGTTCCTACTGCCCTTCCCTACTGTAGGTTTTAGTATCTGGAGATGTTTACCAGTAGCAATATTTGGTGCAAAGACTGCTCCACTGTGCTTAATGGTGAAGAACAGGAATCAGCTCTGTCCTAATGTGTTTGTTCAAAGAAGAAAAAGGCACAGAAGTGTCATAAAGGACCTTCTATTTCAAAAATCAGCTCTGAGGCACTCTGTGCCCATCACGGTGCTATGAATCCTCCCACAAACTCAGCATGGGCTTAAAAATGCTGGGATGTGAAAGGTGCCATCCTCCCTCTCAACAGTAGCATTGCCAGCATAGCTGCACTGCAGTGCAGTGGCTGTCCCCTCCTACACACACACACATAGTGGTCCTTCTCTGCTGTCGCCAGGCCTGTGTCATGCTTTTGATGGAGAATGTTTCTATTCTCCTCTCCCAGAGGTGGTGGTGATGCCTTGGTGTCATTCCCATGGCGATTTAATTTTGGTGATGGTCTCAGCAGGCTCCCTCTCAGATGCCTTGCCAAGGCTTTGCTTGGACCTGGCTTCAGGCCACCCTGGAGGGCACCCATGCCTTGCAGACCAGAGCTAGGTTGTGTCTGCATTGGGAAGGGATGGCTATTGCGAAAGGTGCAGCAAAGGGGCAACTTCATGTAGAGGACCTTAGAAAGCCACAGATCCCTCTGGCAAGGGGGTTTGAGACAAGTGCATTCGAGGAAAGGAGGTGTTTCTCCTGTGGGAGGGTCATGGTTAATTGTGACAGCTATCAACTCACCTGCAGGACTTTCACTTGGCATCAACAACTACACAAGCTATCTTGAGAGAGACCAAGTAACAGGAAAGCCTGGTCTATTTTGCGCTCCTCAAGTGGTCTGCTGCCTGTTGTGCTTATACCAAGAGCCAGCCCTGCTTCTGATACACCCTAGTACTGGTTCTGGTATTTGATTCAGCCCCTTCCAGCTAGCCCCAACTAAGTTCCCAGGATCCAACTGCTCACTCATGAAGGGTGATACCCATCACAGACCAACATCTGTGGTGAGGTAGCTAGTCCCTTCTGAGAACATGCATGGACAGTTATGGGTTGCTGCCTAACATTAAAGAGCTTCTTCATAACAAAGAATGACTTATGTGTCGGAAGTACTTGGACTTCTGAGCCATTGGTTTAAAACAGCAGAAACATCCTGTATTCAGCACTCCCCTCATGCTCATGAGTAGATGGGACTTTGTACAAGTTGACGAGGCTTTGTTCTCTTGGAGACCAAGTCACAACTTGCCTAGGGCAGACTTCATGGCAGACTTCATGCCTCTGTCAGTCTCATGAGCCCAAAAAAGCTTTTCCAGCCCTTTCTCTCCTGCTCCTTCTGCAGGCTTGATCTTTACCCTTTGATGTCCAGATCTACAGCTTTAGAAAAACAACAGTTTCGGTGGGGTTGGGACAGACCCGTCACGTCTTCCAGGCTGTAAATCTAACTATTGTGTTTGAGCATTGCCTGTGATGCTTCTTATCGAGATCATTGTTCCACCCTTTCCTGTTTGGTTTCTTTCACAATTCCTTTTGAATGGACTCCCTAGTAAAGAACCCATCATAAACAAACACATCAAGCTTTGCACAATGCAAAATAACATTGATTTCCCAGTTTTCATCTTCTGTGGCATAAAAAATGTACCCCAAATATAAAATGAAAGAATCCCAAAGGGACGGAAAACATCTAAGAGTCATAGCCTCGAGTGGCAAACCACTGCTGGTGAAGCTGAGAACTCTCCATCCAGTTTCCAGCTTTCCCAGGGTTTTCATAAGTGGGAGAAGGCAGTGGTGTGGGCCCACAGAGCCCCCCCAGCAGCACCCCCAGTCCAGCCCTCCAGCAAGGTCTCATGTTGATTCAGTGTCCTCTAGTGGCAAATCTGCGGCACAGGCACAGTAGTGGGAAATGGGGACCCCTTTCTGCCTGCCTTCGGGAGAGTCAGCAGAATGTGGCCTTGGAGTAACTGTCTCGGGGGAAGGAGGGCTATTGCACTTGTCATCCAAGCCATAGGTATAACGTGTAGCGCCTCTATGTGTTAGCCAAGTCACAGTGTCACTGCCTTCTGCTTTGGCCTTTGGTGTTAGACATGCCAAAGAGGATTCTGGAGAGTGCTGTTACTGCAATACTTCAAGATATTCTTACAGCTGAGCAAGCCATCCACATTTTTTTCAGGGTTGTTCACTGTGAATGACTAAGATACCTTCTTAAGTGCAAAATTTACAGCTTCGCTTGGGTGCAAGATAAAAAAGCGAAGCTGCAGCAGTGAGAGGGAGCCCTCTCCATCCCTGGAGCTGGCCGGGAGCCAGGTGCATGGCGCAGCAGCAGCAGCAGCAGCAGTGCTCAGGAGGGCTAACGGGACCAGCCCTAAAATCCCTCCCCCACGAGCGCTGGGAATAGCACACTCCTTCTTGATGTTTTCAGCATATTGGCACTAATTCTCCTCGTCACATTCAGTAGCCTTTGCTTACTTAAAGTACCATAACCAAACTGCATTTAAAGTGCTTTTATCGATCTCCTTTTCTAAGTTCTCTTGCAATTTCTTGCTCTTTCCCCCACCCCACCCCCCAGCCTCTTCTATTCCCATCCTCCCAAATTCTTCTGAACTCTGCTGTTGGATGCGGTTTCCCGACTTATGATTTAGTGATTTCAAATCCCTTCAGACTCTGGGTATGTTTTCTGTCTGGAGATGAACTCTGGCTAAGCTCATTTCTAGCGGTGACATGAAGGCATGACTTGTTATTTTGGCATGCAGCACAAAGTCGATAGAGAAATCAGAAGATCAAATGGATCCCTGCATTAGGCTGGCTTCCTGGAAAAGATGATGCGCTTTTAGTTGTTATCAACACAAGCTCCCAATTAAAAATATGTCATAACACTACCATTGAGGAATAATGATTCAGCTTCTCAGATAATGCAGTGTTTATCCACACCAGAAACACATCATTTTAGTGGCTGCAAACCCACCCCCCCGAATATCTTTCTGTGTAGCAAAACCACATATCAGATCTTTGGCTGTAAACTTTCTACCACGAATGTGAATTCAAATACTACCTAGTGTTTTCTTTAAACAGATGGAGAAAAGTTGTGGGTTTTTTTCTTTTATCTTTTTTGTTGTTGTGTCTCCTACTTCTGCTGTCACTGAAGGGGGCAAGGAAAACTCTTTAAAATGTCTGAGGCTTTTCAGATGACACTGGTTGGCTAACTTTATTCACTGAATTAGGAGAAATAGAGACTGTAAAATTACTTTACTTTTGCTCCTGTTTGCACAATTTTTTGCATCAGACAAACACCCCCAACATATTTTTTTGCTTTAACAATCTGCAGTGTTTGGATAAAATGCACAGCTGGTTCTTGGTGGTTGCACAGGAGCCCAGACCTTCCCCCTGCCTTGCTAAGTGTTGAGAAGCTACAAATTTCACAGTGGACATCCTCTGTCTCTGGTTTCAGTGAAGTTTCCTTGCAAAGTAGAACCACCTCAGAAAACAAGCTTAAGGACTTCAAAGTTAAAGGCTGCTCTCAGCTAAAAGGGAAGCAGCAGCTGCTGTCTTCTGGGAGAAAGCCAGACCTGGCTCTACACCCAGGTGAGGCAGGCAACAGCTGAGGATGGCAGATCCCTAGGATGGTTTAACATCTCTGGTCTTATCAACTGCTTGGACCAAGCCACAGCTCTGGGAAGCCAGGTCTGCTGCTTTCTGCCACTTAGGGATGTGTTGGGCTAGATGCTGAGCTCATGTCTGGCCATTGCCAGTGGCAGCAGTCATCCCATCACCCCACCACCACGGTGGGCTGTAGAAGTGGACAGCCTGGCTCTTCCACCCCATGCCATCTCTTCCTCTTACTCCCATGGCAGGAACAGCCACTTTCCAGCCCCTCAAACCTAGTGTGGCAAAATCTGACTTTGCCCTTGCTGCTAAAACCCTGGAGCTGGTTCAGATGGCATCCACCGTGTTACTCATGCTCAAGGAATGGGTGAAAAAGGCAGAGATCGTGCTGGGGGAAGGCAGCGAGGTTGGTTTAGGGTGCAGCTGGAGGTTTTGTTCTGATCGGAAGTATTTTACCTCAGATGCTCCTAGTTCCTGCTGGATGTGGAAGCCCAGGGGAGCCGGGAGCAGCTGCCTCTGTGCTAACTGAGCTGGCCTGCTCCTCTACGTCTGCAGAAATAATGTTCCTTGTAGCTCTTGGCAATCTTTCCTTTTTCCCACCATGTTCCTTAAACCTATCTATAGCACCCTGCCCTTTCCCCTAACTGCTGTCTGGGCAAGAGGCAAAATAATTTGTGTTTGGCTGGAGATATGGCCAAATGGTCAAACAGGCCAAAGGAAGAAGTCTCAGTTTGAAACATTTCCAGTGGCAAAGGCCTGATTTGGATCTCTTCTCTCTCTAGATGCCAATTTTCATGCAACTCTTAAAAACATTAATTTCTTGAAGGTGTCAAGGTTTTCTCAGTTTGCACCAAAATGGACCAAAAATCAGTCCAGAAAAACAGCAGGAAGAGCTGACAAAAAGAGAGAGAAAAGGAACTTGCATAATCTTAATTTCCATGGGAACCCAGCCTAATGTGAAGATCTTTATCCTATCAGTCTACTCTGAGCAGTGAGAATAGATAAAAGATAATATGATTTCTGGAACTGCAGGCTGTGACTTCCGGTGTGTCTTTATGCCCTCATGCTCCTCTACCATCTGCTGCTCATTACCAGCCCACCCAAACCTCTCCCTTGTGCCAGCAAAGCTGTCCCTGTGGTCTCTCAGGGGACCAGCCTGCAGAGCAGCAGTCCTCTGGCCAGCTCTCACTCCCACTCACTTTGTGTATGGCAGGGTAGGTGGAAACTCATCAGAGATGTGAAGAAATATGTTATGTGACTAAAGGGTCTAGATCCTACTTTTACGTGCCCAAATCCTTTTGTTGTTGGATGGGAGACAAAAGCTTCTGAGTTTTCCAACGGATCCTATGTGAGAAATTCATAGAATCATAGAAAGGTTTAGTTTGGAAGGGACCTTAAAGATCGTCTAGTTCCAGCCCCCCTGCCATGGGCAGGGACACCTCCCAC
>JAOXJM010000001.1:33523163-33563479 GCA_026413425.1 Tringa solitaria
AGCCTTTCCTCATAAGAGAGATGCTCCAGTCCCTTGATCATCTTTGTAGCCCTCCGCTGGACTCTCTCCTATCTCTCTTGAACTGAGGGGCCCAGAACTGGACACAGTAAGCCAGGTTTGGCCTCACCAGGGCAGAGTAGACAGGGGAGATGACCTCCCTCGACCAGCTGGCCGCAGTGGGTGTCTGGGCACTGCTGGGTGCAACGCTGGGGAAGGGGATCCCGATGACTGGCGAGCAGCCATGCCTGCTGTGGCTGGGTTCCCTTCCCTCCCCTCTCGTGGAAAGATTTAATGTCTGGCAGTTAGCTGTTTATATTTCTTTTGCTAATGCTGAAAACTCTTGTCAGAGATATGTGGCTGGATGCTTTCTCCAGGCAGAAGTGACAGTGGGATTGTCCATAGGCACCAGTCGGGGTAAGTGTCTGGCTGTTTCTGATTCCTTCCGCTAAAGGCTATTGCTGGGGCTAACAGTTCACATGGAGGCGTGTCAGTGAGCTGTGCCAATTAGGAAAGGACATTTAACACAAAAAAAGATCTAATCAGTGCCTAATAAACAAAGACATCTTGCCTTGTGTCAACAATACACTGTGCACATGGCTACAGCTTCCTCCAACCCGGTAACCTCTATGATATATAGCTTTGTCCAACAATGTTTAAAATAGCCACCTGCATAGGCTGTTTGTCTTAAAAATGACATTGTTCTAGGCTGAGGATCATCAGTGTGATGAGAGACACTGAAAAAGAAAATACAAAATACAATTCCTTATATCGCATAAACTTCAGGACTTGATTCATGAGCTTTCTCCTGTCAGGTTGCACCCCTGCCTTCCTTCTGCCTATCCTTTGATGAAGGTGTAACTATGGACTGATGTGACAGAGGATAGCTGTCAAAAAGGCTTTCTGAAGATGGGACAAAATTTCAAATATTACTACTACTATTACTACTACTATTTCTACTATTACTACCTTACAGTTTTGGTTTCTGATTGGGATTTTATTACCTCACTGAGGTTAAAATCTATTTGAACTTTGGATGTAACTGAGCTGTGTGCTTTCAAAGGGCACATTAATATTATCACTAGATTAGTGGAAACTGGATCCAAATATATTGTTTGACATTCAACTCAATTCTCTGTATGCAGGATAAATCTAAATATAAGGTGATTTTAACTAAGAAGTTAGAAATATTGCACATTTTGTTCTGTATATGAAGTGCTTGAAACCGCATTTTCTTTTCTTGATTTCAATGAGTATCAGAGAATGACACCCCAGAGGAAAGCCCCAAGGATTATGCTGGAACTGGTATTTTATATAGTTGTGACAGACATGGTGGAACAAAGCACATGCTTAGAGTTAACCTGTATTAGTGCTTGCCTGTTTTTCTTCCATTAAAAGATAACATATGGGGATCCTCAAAACAGAAGTAAGATTATTTCAGGAACATGTTTAATATGTTCTTTCTTGTGATTTGGTTTCCCCTTGTCTTTGGGTGCATGTGAATTTTTCTATTTGCTTTTATTGCAGTAACTTCATGCCAGCTGGTACTAGGTACATGGTGTATCAAGTTTACATACCTTAGCAGAGATGAGCTAAGTCTTCAGGGCAAGGAATTGGCTCCATATTTACTGATTCTGTGCATTGTCATAGGAAGACTTGGATTTTTATGAGTATGCTTGCTATTTAGTTAGTTCTGGATGGTTTTAGTCAGATGCTGGATTTCTCACAATTTCCCATCACTTGTTTCAGCCCCAAGTGACCAGTAATTCGTGCAATATATGGTGCATTGGCCGTCTCCATCTCATGGGATTGTGCCTGCTCTGTCATTGGCAAGCTGAAGCTTTTCATGAAGGCTCAAACGAGTCCCTCGGGGCTTGGACCTTTGTACAAACATCTATTAGTGTGAATGTTGCTATAGCGACATGTGTTTGTGTTTTATCTCTCACAGATTGCATGTTTCCCCAAAGTGGCAGCGATCGTTCTGGTGAATTCATTTGCACATAGCACTCTGCAGGCCATCTCCTTGCATGGAAATCGTCATGAGTGAAGTATTTTGTGTTCAGGAATGAGGAGAGCAAAGCACATGGGTGATATTTGAGCAGATGTTAGAGAAAAGTTAGTATTTTCCTAGTTCTCCACCTTCTGCATTCTGCCTGAAAGGGGTTTTCATGTCTCTTGTCTGAAGTGAGGGTCAGATGGTGGAATCTGTCATTCTGGCCAATCTTTGTCCCTTGTCTTCTGTTCACATATATCCAATGTGAATGTACTGATAGATTTATCAGAGCAAATAAAAATGTTTTTATTCATTGTTCCTTAAGGGGACAGATACAACTAGTGCTTTTTTTAATGGCTTCTCCCTGGTGATCTGGTGATGGATGCTAAGACGTAATGTTTAGATAGCTGTAGTAACCAGCATAGACCTCCAATGGGGACATCAGAAAATATCAAAGAATTAAGATCACCAGAACATAAGAGTCTAAGAAGATGATGGAGTAGTGTCCAGTGCTCAGATGAAATCTCAGCTCATGGAAACTGGGAGCACAAACACCACAGGTCTCCTTCACACGTGCTGAAAGTTGTATTAGAGAGGCTAAAAGTGCTTGTCTCCTCTCTCCTCTGCAGTCAGTCAGTAATAACGTTTAAAAGCTCTGAAATTCCCTCTGTCTTTTGCTCTTTTTCTCCCCAAGTGGGTTTGCAGGAGAACTATTTTTAGCTTTTGAGAGGGGAATCTAGACGGCAACGAGCAATTTCTGGTTGGAGCTTCCAGAAAGAGAACGCTGTTCCTGGGAGCTGCTGCTGAGGCTGGAGCGTGTGGCACAGCTTTCTGTGACAGGCAGTGGTGACCTGCCACTGCTTTCAAATGGTTTCTTGTGCAACTTGGAATATTTTGAGTCCAACAGGGCAAAAAAAGTTCCTGATTAAAGAAGAGAAAATGCTGTATCTGGCTCCCTGGTGCCGGAAGGCAATGCTCAGCATTCCCTGCAGGACCTCTTCTCCTAGGATTCACTTTTCATTGCTAGTGCCTGTACGCTGCACAGTTCCCATTATTCCCTGACTGTGGGGCATCAGGTTAACAGAAAAACTGAAAGTGAAACCAGAAAAAAATCTCCTTTGGAATGGAAACAATCCAGTTTGACTGTAGGAGAGTTTTTCTACTCTAGTCGTTTGCTTGCTGGTATTTATCACAATTACCAAGCAAAATATTCTGTCAGGCTGTACTAAGTAGTGTGAAAAAAACCTTTTTCACATGGGCACACAGCTGGGATGCCTTTCTCTGATTTGGCATTGAAACTGGAAGATGCTGGGTAAAGACATCAGCATTTCAGTCGATTCCAGTGTTTTAGCAAAACTTCCCCAGTACAGAATGTGACCTGGCCCCCAGGGGAGATGTTGTGCTTCAAAGCAGTGGGAGCACAGACTGAACGGGTATTCACTGCACGCTCCCAACATCTGAATTTAAGGATTTGATCCCTCTGCTGCTGGTGGCACAGTATCTATGGCAGGAAACAGTTTTGAACCCATCCGTCCAGAGGATGCTGGTGATACGCTCTTTTTTTTTTTTTACAGAAATATTGAGGATTTCCGTGTCTTTCTTTTGTACCTGAAGCCATGTAAGATACCAAAAGTCTGTTTATGGCTCTGGCAGGGTGTATGAGTGTATATAAGGAAATGAGTTATACCTGACTAGATTGCCTGACTCACACCACCATGAATGCTGTTCGACTGAATGCAGTTTGATGTATTTCACGTAGTACTATGGGATCTCAGGAATTGGAGACAATTTCAGGGAAACTTGCTCTCTGAGTAATCTCGAATTTGATTTCCCAATAGCTTCTAGAAGCATAGATGCTTTAATTGCCTATTGTTGCTTTAGCTGGACGTTGTGCGGATGTTTGCACAGCTCACTACGGGTGAGGTAGTGGCAGTGTTCAGTGTCTTGCAGACTCTTAATGAGCTATATAGGGAACCACATTCCCTGCAACAGCCTAGGGTTTGACATAAGATTTCCTGGAGAAAATAATGGGAAATATAAATTTCTATTGAGCCTACGTCTGCCTAGTTACTCATGGGTGTAAAAGCAGGCAAGGGTAATTCAAATGTTTGTTTTCTTTGAGGCTGGGTTAAAAAATGGTCTGAATGGCATTTTTCAGAATGTTTATAAAATGAACTGTAGAGTGAAAAAACATCACTAAGAGCAAAAGGGTATATTAAGACAGCCCAGGCCCCATCGGAAGATTTATTCATTGCAGGTTCCAGATATACATATAAATTGCTCTGTAGCTGAAGGAGGGAAACAGGTGGCTCCTAACCCCTGCAACAGGGCTTTGAGGACATGAGTAGGGCGCCTATTTCTGTAAACTAGTGATATATTGGGCTGAAGTGCCTCTGAATGGTGGGGAGCTGTTGTTGCAAGCCAAAGGGAGAAGATCAAGCGACCTATAGGAAACAGTAAATAATGCGGAGTATGTGAAAAGGTGTCTGCCTCAGCAGCTGCTTCTTCCTGGGGAAGTTCAGGAATGTTTCCTGCTAAGCCTTCCAAGTTTGCTCAGGATGACCAAGTTAAAGGTGGGGATTCAAAAGAGGAATGTCAATCTTAGTGTGACCACTCATTAACTCATGCCCATGAAGCTGTTTGTTGGGTTAGTTTGACTGTGGCAATCTGGAAACTGGATCAGTTGCTTGAGGCGCTTGGGTAAAAGCTAAACCCAGACATCTCAGAAAGAAAGGGTGGGATGAGTTGGGTGCTCTGTGGTAGACGAGGTAGAAGTTCCACCTTGGTCAACGAGGGAAAAAGAAGCTGATGCTGATGGCATGCAGCCGTTGCTTCTTGCCATCAGCAAGCTTTCCCCTGGGAGGAGGTACAGGCCCTCCCAGGTGTCTGGGATTGAACAGCTAAGTAATAAATTATGTGTAGACACACTGTTACTTAGGACAGGGTAACTTTCCCAAGCCTTAAGATACACGTGCCAGGAGAGGCACGTGCTGCATGTAACGATGAATGAATGCCACGAACACTTTCCATTTGAGCACACGGGACAGTGTGGAAACATCCACTTCAAAGTGTCCGGGAGAGCCGTAGCCAAGAGAACGTCCTTTTATATTTAGTTTTGCTCCTGCTGGGAGATAAACACCTTCTGTTTTATTGTTAGTAACAGAACAAGATCTCCATCTCATTTTAAGTAGCAAAATTAGGACAGTCTATTGATTTCCAAAGCCATTTATCATTATACAATGCATTACACTCTGCTGACGAAGGTGGCAGCTCTGCAGCACTGTGAATGCCACCAGGCTGTCCCAGCTGCAGGGGGACTTGTGGGCCCACCAGCACCTCAGCGTCCAGAGGATACTGGGGTGTCAGTGTTGTCTCCTGTGCAGCTGGAAATAGCAGCTCTTCACAGGCTTTAGTGGTTGTGAGACCAGTTAGCACAGCAATTTTAAATTTTTTTTCATATGGTTTACTAAATGTCTGAAATGAGCAGCTGGAGCCAATGTTGCTGCCTGCAAACACTAACCTAAGACTGTCACCTAAACCAGGTGTGGAACAGAAGGTTACTTGAGATCCCCTCCAGCTTCATATCTCCCATGCTTTTTTGAAAACAATCTTTATCAGCCAGGTTCAGCACACACTTTTAAATGTTTGCAGTAATTGATGATTTAATTAACTAAAAACATTCTCTAGGTGGTTGGTTTGTGGGGTTTTTTTTTTTGTTTTTTTGTTTTTTTTTCACAAGATGCTGCTGGACAGCACAATATACCATGGAAATGTCGGCAGGATTGTCACCACAGCAATGAGGCCAAGCTCCATGGGATGAAACTGTGACCCAGCACATCCCCATCCCGGGGGACTCAGCTGCCAGGGGAGGTGCAGGTCAGGACCTGTAATGTCTGTGAGCTCCCAAAACCTTACCAGGGGCATTAATAGAAAACCAGGCAGGTCTCCGCTCGAGTCTGCCTGGGCTCTGCCACAAATTTTGTTGCAATGGAATATTTTCAGTAAAACTTCCATTGAAATTTAAAGTCAAATGAATGGAAATTTTCCACCTATAGCATCAAGTAGATCTCTTAGTGAGTAAATGCTGACTAGCTCTAATTACTATTATGTCAGCCATTGAGAACTAGCCAGGCATGCTCGGGTTTACTGAAAACTAATACCAGAGCAGCTGCTTTGTGGCTTATCTAGGCCTGCTGTCCTTCTTTCAGATAGATGTTGTTTAACATCATCTTTGATTATTTATGGACTAGAGAGGACTTTGCCCTCTAATGGGTGTCCCTTGTTCTGTCTCTTTCCAAATCCAGAGCTGAAATATTTAGTCATTACTTCTGGTTTTTTCTATATAATTTCTGCACTCTTATCATGTCTATTTAACGACACGCCTCTATGATCACTAAAATTTCTAACACATTTTCATTACTGTCTTTTTTGCCCTTGCAGACATACCTTTTCCTTTTCTTCA
Source organism: Tringa solitaria (assembly GCA_026413425.1). Classification (NCBI taxonomy): domain Eukaryota; kingdom Metazoa; phylum Chordata; class Aves; order Charadriiformes; family Scolopacidae; genus Tringa; species Tringa solitaria. The sequence continues at coordinate 33,529,616 of JAOXJM010000001.1, forward strand.
ACTCCCCTCAATTTTAATTGTTTAATTAAAACAACCTCCTGCCACAAAAAAATTTATAGCTCAAAGAGCCATCGAGAGAGAGCAAAGGAGATGCTGCGGGGAATCGAGGATACCTAACCAAAAGGGGAGGAGAAAACTGGGGAGGATGTTCTGCCGCAGGTGTTGGGCAAGTGCCTGGGTCCTCAGTGCCTCCCTCATTAGTGGGCAGGCTGCAAACGCCGGCTGGCCGGGTCCGCGTGCGTGGTTCTCACATGAGCTCATCGGGGCTGGACCGGCGCGTAGACCAGTATATTTTGGGCTACGATTATACACCAGACAAATATGTAACCGCAGGAAAACCTACAGCTGCAATGATAGGAAGTATTTATACGGAGCGGTACCATCTGGTGCACGCTCCTAATAGTGACTATACTTGGCTGCTATGCCGTGTATCCCGGCTAATCCCACGTTCCAAAGAACGGGGCATTCAGTATCTTACAGATAACCTCACTTCTAACGCCAGCCATTCCCTACCCAGTGATGTTTACGCAGCTCCATGAATAGATACAAAACAGGGTATGCAAAAGGTTTATTACATGAAGGGGCTGTCATCTTGCTCATCTGCAGATACATGGATACACAAATTTCTGTCTTAGAAGGCAGCGCAGTTTTAGTGATGCTTGTGTTGATTCTACCAGTTTGACCCTGCTTGATTTTTAAAAAAAAATCCTTCTAAGCCTAAAACAGAAGAAAAAAAGATCTACAGTCTTTGAAAAATTAATTTATTGCATATCCATGGATGGTTTGTAATAAAAATCCTCACAAGACCTATTGTCAACATTACAAAATGAACAAGAAAGTCCAGCATCCACCATTCCCAGCAGTGCTAATAAGTTAGTGTGCAATACTACCCTTACTCCCAGTGCGCGCAGCAGCTGCATATTGCTGTGACCAACATATTTTAACTTGAAAAACCGACATTTTACAGACTCTCTACCTCTATTTTGGACACCGGCAGTTTTGTGCTGTGAAAAGGCAGTGAGTTATGTCATTGTTCCATAGTTTTTCTGTTACTTTTCTTGAGGTCATCTATATTTCAGATGGGCTACCTGAATTCCTAAGTCTCTACGTGCAGCTGCAGTCCCTATATGTGCTTTTTGCTCTGAAGCAAAGTTGCAGTTACAGTTCAGTTCTTCCATACATGTGGCTCTCAATGATGGTAACAGGAAGAGAGTTGTGTGAGTGTGCTATTATTAACTCTAGTCCATGTTAAAGGTCTCTTCAGTAACAATACAGCATTATTTGTATTGGTCTGCTTAAAAAAGAACAAAAGATTATTGTCACCTTTTTAAAAAATGCAAAGCCAGACTTGGCATTCACAAGAAAGCGTGCCCCAGTACTCAAGGATACAGTACTCAAGTGAGCATAAAATACTGCTCAGAAAGATAGCAGTTGGTGTGGAATATATACTTGATATTCTTTTCCAGTTAACCTGTGAGCGTACACACATTTATACACACATACAGAATGTTGTGCGAAGCAGAGACAACTTTTTGTGTGCTTTATGGATTTCTGGGCTCACAGGTATGTACTCAACAGATTTCTAAACTGGAAAATGAAAACTCCAATGACATGAGCCTGGATTTGCATAAGTGTGTTGAAACCAACAGTCACACCTTCCCACTCATTCCCTTGGCTATGGAGCTAATGTGACTTCTCTGCCTATTTTTCCCTGGTGTGTACGGAGAGCATATGTAGTGGATTATCCACAGTGCAGCCAAAAGCACAGTCTGGAGGGTACTGTTAATTACGCATTCATATAATGCAGAACTTACCCATGTTTTTTCCTGTCTTGCACAGCTGCATAGCATGATACACTTGAGAGATTGTCAGTAATGTCTTTTCCTTTACATACCTTAATTATGTATGTTGTTGAATGCTAGCATATGCATAGACAAGCTAAGATACAGCAACCGAGCAAGTTTCCCAAATTTGTGGTGTAACTTGGTATTCTGTTCTGTGTTACAATGGTAATACAGAACTTTGAGGCACATATTAAAAATTCTCAAGAGGAAAACATCTTACAATTTATTGTAACTTAAGTAGTAAACATCTGAATGTGCTTTTACACAGGTAACAGGGCTTGCTACAGGTATATTTCAAACACTGTTGAATAAAAATGAACTTTTTACAAACCCACCAATCCAATATGTTTTCTTCAAAACAATATTAAGGGTGTGGCTATGAAAACAGTGACACATAAAAAATTTCAAAAATCATTTACCACAGGGGAACACTTATATAACTAGAGGGAAAAAAATTATGTACATAAATACATATATTTTTATATATAGCAAATTACAGTTTCCTGCACTGAACATTTATCAAATACACAAGTACTGAACAATACTGGATAGGGTGCTTAGCCACACCTTGTGGTCTCCTTAAATTCCTGTGAGAATGGAAGACAAGTTTCTATAGAGGGTACAACTTGTTCAGTGATGCAAGCTCACACAAGAATTAAAAAAGTAAAGAAAACCAAAAAAACCCACAGCAGAAATGCCTGACGTTTCCAGCACAGGCATCTCTAACAACACAACGCGAATGCTCATCTGTTCTTCAAGCACAAGAGTCTGTGCCAGAAGAGCTTTATTCTGTACAACAGTGGTCACTGCTGAGGGCGACGAATTTGGGCAACTAATCTGATGCTCAGGTTTGTCCACTGGCTTGTCAAAGCCATCACCTTTCTGATAGGCAGGTTGGTAGGGAGCAGTCGCCTTTCAGATCCCCTACAGAAACCGTACCCTTTCTCTTGGAGCGGGGCAGCCACTCCCATGAGCTCCAGATAGATATCAAAGCACTAGCTGCTTTTCTGGCCATTGCCTTTCCAGGGCTCTAGGAACTGTGGTTATTGACATGACAGGAGAGGTTGAAAAGGGTGACACCAAGTTATTTTTGAGGACTATGTACACAGTTATTTCGGTTTTGAAAACAGAATGCATCCACACCACACATTTCATTTAACCTGGCCAGAAATACTAAGCTCAGGTTCCTAATGCATAAATAATGATCCTTAGTGAAAAGGATGACATAGACTCCATTGGGTTCTAATGACCTTACCAGAAACTGTCTTCAAAATACTGCAGTTACTAGCTAGGAATAACAGTCCAGTTTAGGTATCCTTTGGAGCACACAATACAAATATCTATGGTATAAAAAGCACTTGGTTGTCTCCACAGGTTAGTGATGTCTGGAACTTGGGGAATTGTAAATCCAGTCCATTACAATTAGAGTCATACTCACAATCATGAAGATTATGCCAACTATGAGAAAAATTAGCGCCTGCAATTGGAAAATGAGACAGTATTAATAAAACAAGTGACTGAGCAGACTGTAGTTCACAGACTATCCTGCTGGAACTGCACTTATGAAACACCCAGGAACTGAGTTTGGGACATTCTCTGTAACAAAAGCCCAAGTAATGTCCCACAGGGCTATGTGAATCAAAGTTAGTTCTGTGTGAATTTCAGTCCAAGAGAGCCAAGCTTTACAAGACTAGATCTGAAAAAAACCCACTTTGTCACTATGAATAGTTATACAAAATATTACAGAGGAATGGGTTTTTTTTCTTTAAAAATGGACCAATTTTCAATGAATGATCATTGTCTCTGATATTAAGAACAGCTTCAGGGTTAATCCTTTTTGTCCTTATTAGACAAACAGGTAAGCCTGTCTCTGAAGGCATTTCTCCACATATTCAAGTGATTTGGATGCTTATAGTCACCCTTTGCTTTAGCGGGGCTTTAGTTTACTGTAATCTGTCCACACCTAACAATATTCTGCCTTGCAACACAAAGATGAATATTGTATGTGATCTCAGTGCAGGGTGTGTGCCTAACACACAGCAACATGAAGAATAAACAGAGACATGAACAAATATTCACAGTCTCTCTAATAACAGCTCCAAAAGTAATTGACAGAAATTATTTTATGATAACAAGCCTTTTCTTTTATATTTACAGTATATATAGATTGGACTTCCACTTCCATGTTTTTTGTGAATAAGTATATAGATATATTTATATGTACATCTTTTTACGTTATGTGCCTGCTTATATGTTTCAGCAATAACTTTTCTGTTTAGATTTTCAAAGGACATCTCCTTGGTGATGTGGTTAAATGTGCAGATAGCTTTTGATGCTCAGGATGAAAGGTACCACTGTGGCACTCCAGCATGACGTATAAACACATGCTGTGTATAAATGATAGACCTTCATATATGTCTCCTGTAGGTGTATGGATCTATCTCAGTGGGGAGCTCACTATTACTTAATTATCTCTGCAGTATGATTTCCTTCTTAACCTTGACCTTAAATCTTTCTGTTAATCCACAGCTGGCCTTCTAACATGAACCAAGAGCTCCTTATACACTGTCTAGGTGTTATTTATACAAGTGCAGGTGTTAACTAGCCTAGATTGGATTAAATAAATGCCTTTAACTAGTGATTTAAGACACATTTTAACCTAGGGACTTACTGTTGTGTATCAGTAGCAGTAGGGTGCTAAAGGCTTTGGCTTGTGAAGCCTGGCTCTCCACGCTAAGATGAATCACGCTGTCCGACCTGTATTTTGGGTGAGACACTACCCTTTACGAGCAACTGCCAGACGTTGCAAGTCAAAGGTTTGAGTATTTGTGACCAGGGGAAAACACACACCCTCCCATCCTTCCTTTTGCAATTGCTGCCAGCTCCCTTACCCCGATCTTCTGGGGAGACCGCAGGGGCTCCTTCTCAACCAGCCGCAAGTAGAAGGCGGAAGGGAGGATGAAAATCAGCAAGGTAGCAGAAGAGGCACCTGGAAGAGAAAGCAGAGCTGAGTACCGCGTCGTCAGACACATAAACAACAAGGTGTACCCACAAAAGGGAGCGTGTGGAGAAGCAGCTGCTTTTCCAAGCCCAGCTGTGTAAAGGGCTCTCTCTTGTAGACAACATCTGTGCAGAGCTATAGATGTCCAAACACTTATTTGAATACCTGGGGCCCAAAGAGGCACTGGTTATGGAGAGAATTTGTGGTCACATGTGAGTCTGTGAAGTGAGGACAAACAGGCACTCCCAGCGTGTGATGACCCTGAAAAGAGGGTGGATGAACTGTGCCCTGGAAGTGCCTGCTCCCCTCCTCTCCTCTCAGCAGAGCCCAGCATGGTGGCCCAGGTGTAAAATGCAGGGAGGAACAAACCGACTGCCTGTGTGGGGTATAAAGAATGAAAAAGGCAGAAACCCTATGGAGGCATCTTTCTCAGGGGCATCTGCATCCCTGAGTCCTCAAGTAGTTCAGAGCATGGAGGTTTTTCATGGACCTCTTTGGTCAGAGGCCAAAACTGACCAAAACAAAGAAGCAGGGAGAGAGCTGTGAATGTTAAAAAAAAAAAAAAAAAAGTGTCACTTTTTCTCCTTTTCCTAACATCATAGTTTGGAAGTCAATACATTTTGTTCAGGCTACAAACACTTGAAAATCAAAGGTGATTTCCCTCTCCTCTACATGCATTAAATGCCTTTTTTTTTTTTTTTCTGTCAAAATGGGAATTCCTCACCAGTTTTTATACTGGGATTATTGGATTCTTTGTGCCTGGACCTAGCAGCAAGGTAGCAACAAATTTGGGTAGAGTTTAGCTTTGTCTGTCAGCTGTTTTGGATTTTTTATTTCCCTTTTAACTTTAATCTGTGTTTTTATTACTCTAGTGTAAGACCCCCGGTATATAAGAAGTATATATAGTAGAAGAGTAGTAGAAGAGTATAAGAAGCTCCACCTAAACATGAGGAGGAACTTCTTTACTGTGAGAGTGGTAGAGCACTGGAACAGGCTGCCCAGAGAGGTGGTGGAGTCTTCGTCTCTGGAGACATTAAAAAAAAAACCTCCTGGACAAGATCCTGCGCAACCTGCTCTAGGTAGACCCACTTTGGTGGGGGGGTTTGTCTTGATGATCTCCAGAGGTCTCTTCCAACCCCATATGATTCTATGATTCTGTGATTCTAAGACCCAAACTGAGACTGTCATTCAGTCTGTGAATGTAAATATGTTATGGAAAGGATTAACAGAGTAAACAAAAAGTATTTATGAAACCTACCAATAAATCCGAAGATGTCTTTAATAGTTGGGACAAAAATTACAAGCAGGTTATTAAAAGCAAGAATTACTGCTGCAATCAGGAAATGTCTTATCCAGCTGAATGGCCTTTTGGGAAACAGTAATGCACTGATAGATGAACGGATCTGTAAGATGAAAACCAACAGGGAAAGTAAAACCGATTAATTTATCTTTGCTTTTCACTTTGCTAGTAATGCTAGTTACTTTTGCTGTGGGAAATTCTGACTGAAGAAATGTGTTTTCAGTCTTTGAGTCCCTCAATGCAGTCTCACTCTGATGTCGGTTTTTGAGAACTAGGTTCACAGTTTAATGCAGAAACTCAAATATTTGCAGTGTAGAAGAAAGTCAAGTAAATAGGGTGTAAAATCAGGGACATGAAATCTGTTCAACTGAAAGATGCTAATATCAGCAAAAAAACCCCAAAGAAGCCCCCATTATGAATAGTAATCAGGAGGCAAAAAATACACAAGTGAAATGTGAGTTGCTGTATTTATGAACCTGATCCCTCTGAAAATCCCACTGGAGTTCTGTCATTTACTTTTGGGGGAGAAAGAGCAAGCTGTTGTTTTACTTTTGTTAAATATATATGTACTCATATGTATTTCTCAAAATAAAAGTATATTTTTCAATTCCACTTAGAAATTATAATCCTAAAAACTGTTGCAGAGGATCCTTTTTGCTCTGCTGAATTTCTCACACAATACAGAGAGAGTATTTTTGCTTTTCCATCAGCAAAGATGGCAAGAAGGAAAAAGGTCAAGAGCACATCCCTTTGGTGGCAGGAGATAGTGTTACTCTGAAGTACTGTGATTAACTTAAAAGATTTGAAATGTGAAAGTTGAATAAAAAATGTTTTTACACTGAAAAAAGCTCAAACCCCACTTCAGTTTGGTTGTTTTAAAATAACAGACAACTGTTTCTGGATGTGCTTGGCAATTCAATAAACATATGGGGTTCTGTCAGACTTGGAGTCCATCATTTGAAAACACAGGATGAATTTTGCATTTTATGTTTTTCAGGTTGATGTGAGCCAATATTAGGAAGAGGGAGGCAGATTCAAAAAATTTTCTCCAGCTCCTGAGTTGGTGTAAAACAGCTTTATTCCACCAAAGAAGTGCTGCCTGTATTCCTGTTTGTTTATTGCCGGCATATTGTGCATTTTACCTGCTGTGAGATAATCCTTAAAATGAAATTATCAAACTGAGGTTTTACAGTGACTAATGGTAGATAGATCTATATTGTTTTTAAGTAATGCAATGATTTTTTTTTTTAATAATAGACTGAATACTTTAAGAAAATGCTAATGTGATACTGCATAAATAAATAGTTGATACAACTATACTGCTTATTTGGAGGAATTAGATCTGCTGAGCTGGCTGGTCCTGGTAGGCTGTATAAAATTCTTTGATATGCTGGCTTACAATAAATGGTATTTTCTCAGGAGTTCTTTTAATAGAGCAATTAGTGCTGTGGTATGTAACTGCTAAGCCTTTGCATACTCTTCAGGTATAAAAATGGTTACACAGAAAGCTAAAAATGCAAAATGCTACATCTGACAGCTAGAGGCTTTTGCGACACCCTTAGCTTGCTTTCCCATGAAGAGTGATTATTAAGACCAAGTTAACTAAGTTAGTTAGGACTAATTTAAGCATTTAGTCACTGGTTTAAACACGACATTTAAGGCAGAGCCCTAGAGGGCTCTAAGCTAAAGGGATGATCACTCTGGGTGCCTTATACCAGAACTACCTTTTTTTTTTTTTTTTTTGTTTTTGTAGACAACCTTGAATGGTGATCACTGCTTTTAGGTATTTGACAGCGAGCCTGGAAACAGCACCTACGCAGAGATCGTGTTTGCATCCAGGACAACAGAGCAACAGGACCCCAGGGTTACTGCTCTCATCAGATGGAAACACTATGGTGTGATGCAGGTTGCTGGGAGCCCTCTGGCAGCATGATGCTGGGCTTGTGTGTAACATAGAAATGGCACACCAGCCTCCCAAATCTTAATGACCAGAATCAACTGTTCTCTCCCCTGCTGCACAGCAGCTCAGGGATGGCATGAGGGACAGTCCCGTACATTCAGGAGCCTGGAGGTCTGCTCTTCAGGTGGGGACTGATCCCTGAGGAGGGTCAATTCCTCTACAAAGTGGCATGTTTAGATGTGGCTTTCTGTCCCTGCTACTGTGGACATCACATTTTTCCCTGGGAACACCACTCAGAAGCTCCAAACTTTGCTCAAACATCTGACTACATGGCCGAGTCTTGACTGCCCCTGTTTTCTGGCACTTGGCTTCCTCCCCTATCCACAGGCTCAAGCACGTAAGATGTGCACGGGGCCTCTGTCCTTCTGCCTTGGCAGCCAGGGCTGGCAGTTCTGCACAGCACGTGGCCCGAACCGCACGTGCCCATCTTAAGTTTGGATGCTATAGTAGGTGCCTATTAGGAAATCTCATTAGTGGTTCCAGCGTTCGGTACTTACACTGCTGCTCTGATAAATATAGGACAGAGAGAGCCAGAGAGGGCCAGGACAGTTGTTCCCGATTTATTTATAAAGACTGATTTATTTCAGTCTTTCAAAGTTTGTAACCTTAACTACCTAAGGTCCTTGCTCTGGGCAAACAGTACCTGAGAAAACAGACCCTCCCAAAAGAAAGCTCAGGCTTACTTTTCCTCACTGCTAAAGTCTGCCTGGGCTGAGTACATCCAGTCAGCGCATACAGGCTCGCCCTGATTTCAGCTTCAGCAGCTGCATTACTTACAGGGAACAGGACAAGGGGCACGGTCAGGGTCACAGCCACCAGCACTGCCAGGCGAACTGACAGCAAGAGGGCATCGAAGGTGTACACTTTGGTGTACGTATGAAGTAGCTCATCTTCAACTTCTCCTACGAAAAGGAAACAGAGAGAAGTTAAATCACTTAAGCAATATCTGCACAGGCAAAAGGATCTCTCTACTGCAGCCAGATAAGATTAGCTCTGGCTCAGCTGCTGTCGTCAGATACACGTTAGGGGCCAGGCACGAAAGAGAAATTTTCCTAGCATGACCAATGCAAGTCCATCATTCAGAGATGATGAGGGCAGTACAGCTCTCAGGTGATGCTCTGTACTCCAGTATCTCAAATGACTTTCTCAGAGTCACTAAGTGGATGTGGAATCTCAGGTGAAAATGATTTCTCTGATACGAAATCGGAAACAACTGGCTGATCTGGGAAGATCTCCCCTTCGACCTCCACCCAGGTGTCCCAGCTCTCAGAGAAAGCCCTCTTGCCCCAGTGATAGAGAGCAGATTGTGCTGTGTCATTCACTTCTCTGCTGTAATGGAGGAATTAACGAGGTAAAAAGAGGTGGTGTTTGCATAAAACAGTGTGCTAATACAGGGGCTACTCTGTTTACCTACCGGTTAGTCTAGCTCATCCATATTTTTTTTACACTAGAATGATTTGCACCTGTTTTTCAGCATAGGTGAAGCTGAATTAGTGGTGTCAGAGGCAGGGTGGGTAGCACTTAGTAGTGTCATGTAAAACTGTTGAGCACTAGAGTATTTTTAGTACAGTCACTCTCGGCCTTTGCCAGGAGCCAAGTTTACAGCAGCTTGCTGTCCCAGTTCACAAAACCAAGAGACACACACCTGGTCCCCCAGATAGGTGCCTCTGAGTCTCTCATGGGTGAAGAACTTGTGGCCTGACAGCTGGATAAGTCCCACTGCTCATTCAGAGGGATGCACACTGCAAATTATGTTTGAATAATGCTTACACCTGGATTCAGGCCCACAGAAAACACATGAACGCTGGAGCCTCAGTGTGATAGAACCATCTCAAGAACCTCTTGAGAGGGAAAATTCTGCAGAGAACAGGGCTTTGACTTACCGTAGAAGGTAAGGTATCCAAAAAGGGCAGCCAGAAGATACATGATGAGCATGCCAGTGATGGAGATATTTGAGACATTCTGCATCCGTTTCCGGGAGCGACTGAAGTGGGAGAGAGAGTAACAGTGCTATTCCTATAAAGCCTCTATTTATACAAGAAATATTCTAAAGAGTCATAGCACTACTGATATCCCTTCACTGGCTAGTAAGTTCATAACAACTAAACTGGTTATACAGAGCTCTTTACTTGAAGCTTCACAGCTATGTGAAGTGCAGCACAGACTTACAAGTGTGTTGAAACTCCATTTCTACCGTTTACTTAATGACAACATATAAATCTGCCATGTTATTTTGTATATCATTATTCATATCCTGTCAATCTCAAATGGTGTATTTTAAATAAAAAATGGAGTGGCTGAAATTAGAGGGCTGGTAATAAAAATAGACAAGAACTTTCAATTAGCTCTATATGAACATACCCTTATATCTACATAGGGCTGTTCTGCAGGTTCAACAACCTGCAGGTGAAATCCTTTCTTTAGAAATCTTTTGTTTAAAGATTTGATGTAAGAAAATCTTCAGTTTATGGGACCTGGAAGTATGTTCCCAAGTCATCTGAGAGTTTTTATTTCTTCTGTGGCTAAACCTGTTGAAATGGGAGATAATGGGTCTTGGCCTCCTTGAGTTTTGCAGCATGACCTCCGATAATGTAATTCTTGCTGTTGAACAAATGCATTTTCTTAGACTTTTCCAACTGTCAACTCTGTGCTGATTTTAGCAAATGTATTTGATTTTTGATATTCGATAAGCAAAATAGGCTGGGTGAAGAGCCTGTGTAAGACACCCAAACCTGTGACATTCCAAGAAAACTTAATAGTAAGCAGCAGCTGACACAGACACATTAAGATATTATTAGAAACCAGAATTATCTGTTTCATTGTAACCGAGCTCCCCAGTATATTTCACATCATTTGAAGGACTGTCCATATTCCTCCTTTTCTAAGTAAATATTGATTAATGCAGCTATCAGAACAGTGTTTCTCTGTCACCAGTGTCTGACTATTAGGTCATAACAAAGCCAATATCTGCTTACTACTGCTTACTACGAAAAGCAGTACATCATTAGCAAGTGGGTGTCTACACACCAGCAATCAAGACAGAAGATGTGGAAAGTGATCTCTAGCTATGGCTAACTGGAAGTATGGGACAAAATTTAAGAACCTTACTCTTTCAGTTCACTGTATATTGGTAGCACCTCAGGGTGGCATACGAATGCAAATGCCAGGATGGGTATTGCATAGGCAGTCTGTAAAATAAAGCTCCCATTAGTAAGAATGGTCACTGCTGTACCTCTGACTTTTGGCAGGCAGCAGTTTAGCTGTGGTACGAATGGCAAAAGACAAATTCTACAGAATCTCCCTTACCCGTGAGTTGAACACAAAGTATTTTGGCTGGCACAGGTCACTACTGTCGCTGTGTGCTTCATATTCTACACCACTTTTGGGGGAGGTAGCTTTTGGCTCCTCAAGGCCTGGCAAGTGCCCAGCTGTGTTGTCCATCATGAAATTCACACCAGAACCGAGAGACTCATTTGGTAACATGACCAGGTGCATTGGCACTGTGTTGTTGGTGGCTGTCCAGTTTTCAACCCCATGGTCCATGATGGGGAGAGGACAGGGTATCTGGGATTTCTTGAAGATTACCTACAAAAGAGTAGGCAATGTCATCAGAAGACTACCATAGGAGATTGCACTTATATCCACAACAGAAATATAAAGAGGCACACAGAAGAGAGAGAGAAAAGAGAAGGAGCAAGAAAACAAGTGCTATCACTTTTGCTTCTCCTGCAAGAATTTGTTGCTACTCTGCCTCTGCTGTTGTCCTGCTTTATTTTTTATTCTCAAGTGTTTTTTAGGCTGATCTTTTTTACTCTGGCTTTGTTCAGCAATAGGCTTTTTGATTTGATTCCCTTGCAGGTGCTATTCTAACATCCACATTAAATTGTCATAGTAAGAAATATATCAGTGTTTCACAGTTTACAGGCTCTGTATTTGCTTAGAGACAATACCCAAACAGTCACCTACCACACTGACAAAGAAAACCATACAGGTCAGCGAAAAACCACTCGTGTAACCAAGATAACCTGTGCAGCAAGAAAAAAATCCAACAGTTCAGCTACATATAAATTCACAATCCTAATAGAAATAAGAACTGAGGTTAAGTGGGACATTAATCTTACCTAAACTCTTTAGAAGGGAGAGGGGAAGAATAATTGCAACCGTTACGAGTATGACGAGGTAGTTCCCATTTAGATACCATTCTCTAAAGAATGAAAAGTAACAATCATTATCATTGATATCAAAGTGAAAAAATTTAATCTGTGTTTCAGGTTGGGCAAAGGTACCTACCCAGAACTCTCCTCAAGTTTCATAAATGCTCTGATCACTTCAGGAAGTTCATATTTAATTATAAAGAGGTAGCTTGACATTGCTGAAAAAAACAAACAGACACCTTCAGAGAAAAGAGTGTAGTTCCAACAAAAAGAATTTGTTTTAAAAAACATTATTGCTACATGAAAAGCACACTGTTTTGGGAAACTAGTTTTTGATGAGGTAGAGAAATGAATTCTGTTCAAATAACAGTGTGACTAAATAGATGGTATGTTCCTTTGATATTGTTATGAGCATGTCCTGAATGACATCTAGCATTCAGTATTAGAATACAATAGGGTTATTACTGAATTAACAACATGCTCAAATCACTCTTCTGATGAAATTTACACTCTTAACTTTTCCTTTTTCTCTTCTCTTGTAAATGTTGTTTTTCCAATGAACACTGTCCATCCACATTCTGCAGTAACTTCAGTTGTCACTGCCTCTAAACCTCTTTAGCTGTGTTTCTCTTCTATTTTCCTCTTCTTTCTTCCAGTACTCTTCTCCATATATATACAACCAAACCACTAGTTGTCAAGATTCCTGATGGAAGGGTGGACTTATATACATCTCATTTAAATGAGATGCATGCCCGAAGGCATGCTTTTTTTAGTTATTTTCCATCGGCCACAGAGAGGTCTCTCTCTGGTGAGCTATGGATCAAAGTAGACAAGAGGTCTAGAGGAACAGATATTCCTCTCTAACAGGGAAGCAAAGTTTCTTCCTGAGTTCAACCACATTTGATATCCAAGCTTGAGGAAGGAAAGGAAGGCCATGGAATAGGACATTTATATTTCAACTACCTCTCCTTAAGGACTATGGAAAAAATTAAAGACTCCCACAACCTTTCAGATATGATGTTCTCCAGTCTTCTAAGAGACTTCTTCCAGGGTAGTAGGAGGAAATAAGCTTTGTTGCATGAATGCACAGTACTACCCCTACTACTCAAATCGGTACGTAAAGTCTCCTGTTCTGAGAGGATGGAGGTTACTTGATAGATATTTCACAGGAAGCATCTTTGTGGATGAATACTTTCAACAATCACTCCTAAACACTCAACATCTTAGAGAGATCACAACCCAAACTGTCATTTCAATGAGAGAATTCAGCGGGAAAATGAACTAATGAAGAGCCTTTCTCTTATGGAGAATTGAAGAAGATGTCTTATCTAAGATGTACTCAATGAAGAATAACGAACACCTCCTTGAGGACAGTCAGCCAAGCCACTTTAGCCATCACTGAAGGCTCTTCAATGATCATGGAAAGATCCTAGGCAACTAGCTTTCACCAGACACTGAAGTGTCAGATAGCTGAAACAAGGCAAGATGAATCGTCTTGTCCTTCCTTATTACAATATGGTGTACACTGTACCTGGCTCATCTCTGATGCCATTTTGCCAGACAAAGGAAAGAAAGCACTTGTGTTCCATAGAAAAGCAACAGAAGTTAGAAAACTTTAGCCCCTTACCTCCAATGTTCTGCATTGTAACAGAAATGAAAACAGCACACTTCCCAGGCCAGCCAAATGCTTTTTCCCCCAGTTTTTCATATATTAGTGATCCTGAAAAAAAAAATAAAGCAAAAAAGAAACATGGGCCGCTGCATTGGGCGCACTTGATGAATTGTATTTCGAGGTAAAATACATTCATATAGTCAGGGATCTTAGTTACAGCCTTATCCTCCTACCTCCTTCTTTTGATGTCTTCAGCAAGAGGTGGACTGAGTAGAGTGACAGTATAGCTACACTGAGCAGCAGAACTCTGCAAGGCAAAGCAGAAATCAGAATCCCAAGCAGGACATCAGAGATACTCAGTTTATTTGAATGTATGCTTGTTCATTCATGTGAAGTTCAATTTGTAAATAGTTCTCAGCTAGTTGAGCTTTGGACTATATGCAGAGATAATTTTCAGCTGTAGCTTACCTGTGAATACACTTGCACCTTATACACTCCAGAAGCCTTTCAAGGCTTGTTTAATTCCAGGTAGGTGCCAATTTTTTGTTATTCCACAAGGACAGAATCTTACATCTTAACAAACTACTAAAGTAAACAGATTTCTGTGCAAGAGTCCAGTCTTTGGCATCTTACCTGCTCACAGCCCTATCATTTTAATCTCTCTCCTTACTGAGAGCTATCCAACCCTCCCCCTTCCTTCCACCCCCAGCCCTCAAAACCGTGATTGTGACAACTTGACTACCAGCTCCTGGTCCTGGCTAGTTACTGCTTTTGACTTCTGCCCAGTCATCATGAAGTTGGAGAGTTTAGCTTGAGATGCCCATTTTGCAAAGAATATTAGAAATCTTGCATAATGCTAAAGTGCGGTGTGACACTGGAAAACCTGCTCTTGGAGTGCTTGAAGCATACTCTTCTAGCCCTGGCTGCTTCTAGCACTAGTACTGGTGCCTGAATTCGTTAATTCTGATTACTGCCATGTTCCTTCCACACAACATTTGAATCCTATGTGATTTCAGCTATCTGCCTCTTGCGAACTGTGGTGAAAAATGTAGCACTGTATGACATTTTCAGGTCACAACACCTTAGGGGGAATATCTTATTACCATAACCGCCTTGTCATCACCCTGCACAAGTGTTGGTGCAGAAGGGATGTGATGATAACATAACAGACCTAGGAAACACTGATGTGCTTTCATGTAAGCAGCGTCATCCCTGATGCTGTGGGCTCATGCAGTCTGGTAAGGGGGAGAACAAAGGTTGCAGTGTAGCCTGCCAAGATGGCATCCTTCCTGATCAGGGGCATCCATGCAGCTGCTATTCAGAGACGTGGTCTCCATGTCCTTATATATGAGGTGCGGTAAACCAAAGCCACCCTGCTTGCTCTTGCTAGATCATGCCAGGCAGAAGAGATGCTCTAGTGTGTGCTCCATGTGCCATTGCTAACCTCTACAACAGGAAAGGAGGATGTAATGGGAACTTCTGGAGAGTTTCTTACTTTTAGGAGCCCTCCTTCTGCCTTCACTCTGTAGAATATCTTCCAGCACGAGAGCAGTTGAACAACACAAGAAAAGCAAATTGCAAAAATTTAGATGATGCTGCCAGCATCGTCTAAATTAGAATTTATGTCCAACAGTTTCCATTTAGTAGATGGGATTTTTCTGTCCCTCTAACAGTAACATCATGATCTGTGAAAACAGAAGAACTTTTGGCAAGTGGATGCATGCCATGGAGGTAACAATATCCCCTCACAGTTTTGTACTTTTAAACAAAACTCCTTCATCTATCAGAAGGGGGAATGTTCTCATGCAGAAAGTATGGAAGAATGACAGAAAAGAAAATGAGCTGCAGGGTGGAGGTGTCCTTTGTTTTTGCTATATAATACTCCATAGGGTTGCTTTAGCGTTAGTCTTTGTTTTAACACTGCCAACAGAGCTAATGTCATTATTGTCATATCAGATTTTTTAGTTATCCGTGTGAATGCACGGAGCCTCAAAAATAAAGATATTACAAAGATAAATTTTTTCACCCCTAATGCAGCTTGATGTAATACAGTTTTCTTTCCAGTGATAATTTATGGCTATATTAGCTAGTAAAGGTGTTCAGGGAAAGTTGGAGAAGAAAAGAGTCTTACATTTTTCAGACTCTAATGAAGTCAGTTTTAGAACCAGCTTCCATCTTTGTATCTGCAAATACTATATCTAAACCATTTAAGCACATGTTCTGGGAAGTACTTATCCAGGACAGCATTTCCATCTACAATTAATTTTCAGTTAAAGATTCTACTGGCAAAGCAGGAGGTGTTTCTTAGCAACTGGTAGTTACATGTAGCGTTTCAAATGCTGTGCTGTTGCAGTTACAAAATCTCCAGAAGAAGGAAGCCGTATAAAGATAGCCATGCAACCTGATTTAAAGGCTTGTTAGATTTCAGTAATGTGAAACAATGGCCTATTGTCATACAGTGCTTTCATGTTTTAATTCAGCCTCATGGGGGATTAAAGTTAAGGCTTCAGTTAAAATTGAAACCAGTTATTAAAAAAAGAATATTAACTTTTTTTTTTTTTATAGTCTCTCTCATTTTACAAGGTTAGCCATAGGTTGAAAAACTTCACATGGCTATCTGTTACTGTCTATCAAAACTCATTTTGTATAGATACTGTATGCCAGCCACATACCATTGCTGTCATCTGTGCACATTGAGTACAAATAGACTTGAGGGAGCAACATTAAATCTGAATAAATATGTGAATGCCTTTACATTTAAAACATGCTGCTATTTCAGACTTATATCAAATATTCCTCTTCCATCTCTACATGGTGATTAGAATGTTGGGATGATGTAAATATATACTTTATGGGTGATTTATTTCCCTTGTTGAATTCCCATACTGAACCAGCAAGATTGCTGTGTTATTTTAGGACCAGTATACTGTTCATCCCCTCTGTTTTTTGACTGCACAGTATCAATTCACAGCTGTGTGCTTGATACTAAACAGGGCTAAAATGAAAATAAAAAAAAAGGTTTGTCAGCAGTGGACGGTTCCTTGCGGTGCAGCTAAAATGTTTTCATTACAGATGATCTTACAAAACTTTTCAGCTAACAAAACAAACTTAATGTACCTCTCTAACCACAAAAACTTTAGCTTCGGCTCATTGCTTATATTCTATTTGCTTTTCTTTCTATATACTTACACAAAAAGGATAATTCCTGTGTTGGCCATGGCATAGGAGAGCCCCAAGATACCACTGCCCATAATGGCGTTGCTGAGGTTGAACGAGGACATTCCAAAGGAAGCTCTGCCCCGGTGCTGTTGGGAGCAAGAACAGAAAACAGGAATTCATTTGTGTTTTGTTGAGCACAACAAAGCAATTATTATCCTTATTGCTGGTTTTCCCTATATTGCTCCCTTGATCCTTAGAGGTGGAGCTTTGTCAAGGTTCTTGAGCCCAGAGGCACTTGCCATCATAAGAAGTCTCTTTCTCCCCCAAAGCTAGCTGTGCTGGTAGGTGTTTGCTTCTTCCCACTCTCCCCTTGTCTTGGCGGGGAGAAAGGCTACATCCCCGACAGGCAACTGAGGTGACATACCAACAGCTGGCTGTGTTGGCCAACTACTGTAGAAGTGCATGCTGTTATCTAACAGATTTCCCAATTATTGAGTTATTGAATATGGCTCTTAATTTTAGCTTGCAACCACAAATAACATTTTTTTTTATTTGATCAAACCTAATAAAACCTATAACATGACCAATAAGATAATACCTTTCTTTGCACCAAGTTCATGAAAACTTTGAATAAAGTTAAATCCTGAGCAGAGAGGTACCTGCAGGCACATCCCAAGAAACAGTGCTGTGCTTCCATTTGCACATGGGGTTGTCTAAAGAGTTGGAGGTGTGCTGAGCGTGTAATGTTCAGCATTGGAGGCCAAACACAAATATCCGTTCTTTAAAGCAATGCAGCTGGATGTGGATCCATTTACACTGTTGCTGCAAACAAACAGTACAAGCGCGCACACACCGAAGCCCAGTTCTACCTTGATAGAGGAGTAACAAAGCTCCTCTGAGCCAAATTCCCTGTCAGAAATACGGGTGCAGACCCACCCCTGGCTGAACACCTTGGGTGAGATGACATGGGTGCCACTGGAGTCCAAGTATGATCTGAGGGATTTCTCTGATTACTTGTGAAGGAAACACCCAGTTTTACTTGCATGGCAACGGAAAGGGTTTGGTGCACTGTTAGAAAATTTGCTTACTCCTCCAAAGCTAAGATTATGCTGATCAAGCTCCAGAGTAACTTTGTTTGCTGAAACTTTTGAAAAAAGATTCAGGTCAATAAGGTTTACTTAGTAATTACCCTTAAAAATGAATAAAACTTACATATTCTTCATTATATTCTTCCAATTTCTTTTTACCCAGATATCCATTTGTAAGGAACTTCTGACTTTCTGCATCATCGCTAGCAAATGGACTGAACACAAAGTAAAATAGGAAAATATTAGATAAGACTTATGACACACATTATGTTCAAGCAGTGCCTTTTGTCATTGGTGGAAACTTTTCTTTGACGTTGAAATGAATTTTTAAATATCTTTCAGAAAAAACCCTCTCTTCTCCTGTAAGATTCTGGTGTCCAATGGCGTGTTTAAAAGATCTTTGCTTTGGCATGGAATTTAGTCTCAAACCCAATAATCTTCCAATTATATCTGATTGAAGATATTGGAAAGTAACAATTCCTTACTGCCAGCAATGTGCTAAAGCTGAGCACATACTTCACGTCCAAGGAACAAAGTGCCTTGCAACTGCCCTGTTGGAGATGGGTGTCAGAGGATTCAGCAAGCTGAGAGCCAGAGGCTGATGGCTGGTTTTGACATGTCTTTCTCAGGCTGCCCAGGTGCTGGTGCTATGGTGTGTCCTGCTGCAGATGTGGGCTGTCCCTGCGGGAGCACCGAGCTGCTGCCCTCCATACCCTGCACTGGAAAACGTTCCTTCTTTCCCACAGGGCTGAAGCACAGAGGCAGCGTGGTCAGGTTGCACTGCCCTGAGTGAGTATTAATTTACACGTGTACCGTCTAACTGGAGTAGCTGGAAGTTGCTGAGCAGGTGCTCAGGGCTGGGAGCCTGCAGAGGTCACTCCAGGTGGTGGCCAGGAGAGGGACCTGGGATGCCCCTGCTGTGCTGGGCACACCATCCTCCATGGCGCAAAGCAGGGAGAGTCGGTGCTGTGGGAAAATGCCAGCTAAAACATCACACTAATTTCAACGTACTACCTAGGAAATAGTTTTGCGTCCCGGATGCTGTTAGTGAAACTTGTTTCTCTGATTGCTGCTTTCTAGCCTTAACAGAACAGCCTTCCCATGTAAAGGCTTACCTCCTAATTGCAGCCTTTTCCGAATCAACCAGCTCCGTGTAGTTGTCTTCGAGGCTTTCCCCGCTGTTGCTCTGATCATCGAGTTCGATGTTGACTTTTTGCAGCTCCATGCGATCCATTAGAGCGGTCAGCGCTTTCCAGCACACACACTCGCTTCTTCAGGGTAAACAGCACCGCGCCGTCTGCTTGTGGGTCCTCTCTACCATGCGGGGACTGCCAGAACACTCTGTTCTGCAAACAAAACACAACAGAACTCATTAGAGTTTTCCTCAAATTAGATAAAGCAGTGTGAATTGTTGGGTTTGTTTGTCCTTTGTAATAGCATTAAGAAGGGAAGCCGTTACAGGCTGGGAAAATTCCGGGCAAGGATAATGTCCCTTTATATGCCAGCACTTGGCCCTTCTGTCTCCCTTCAAACGGCAAAGAGTGCAGGGGCCATGGGATGCACAGCAGATGTCCAGCGTCTGACAAAATTACAAAGCCACAAGAAAATAATGTCTTTAACTACCGCCTTTGAACCTGTAAGGGATGGCGATGCAGTTAGAAATGAAGGGAGCATATCAGGACTTTCCTACCACTGCTTCAAAACGTACAAACTCTTAAGGGAAATACTCCCCTTACAGTAAAAAAATCCTGATGTTCTGAATCATTTGTTATAAGATCAATGTTGTCACAGGTTTAAATGTTTCTCCTTTCACTGGGATCTGACAGAGGTGAGCATCTCTGTATGATCACTCCTTTGATAATTTGGAGGTGCAATTCTGATCTAGCAGGTTTTGGTTTTCAGTATTTCTGTGTTAAATTCTTGTCCCACAACTAGATCTGTCTCGCGCAGGACTATTACATGGATACAAGACTATCTTTACCCTTGTTAGAAAAAATCTTGCCTTCTAAAAGTCATAAGAAAAAATGTTCAGCTCTCTATTTTTATATGGACCACAGGAAACTGTACGGACCAAAGTTACAGAGGATTTCATCTCTGGGATCTCAGCAGCTTTATGTTACAGCCTCATATGCAGACACACGTTTACATTCATTTGCTCATTCCCAGATTTAAGAGGAAAACGCTGTGCAAGAAATTTTGCAGTTTTACAATACTTTTCCCTTCCCAAAGATATTCCTTGAGTATCTTAAATCTCCTTTTCACAGCTGAGAAGTCAAAGGGGTGCACTGGTGAAGGGAGCGAGCACAGACTAGAGAGCATGTTGTTGGCACACCTGGGGCCAGAATTGCAGACTCCTGGCACTTCGTCTGCTGCCTTGCAATCAGGCACACTGGCTGGATCCATTACATTTTTCATAAATATCACAGGCTAAATGCTCAGCACTATGTGACAACAATATCAGAAAACACTGCAACAAATAATTTCTGTGTCTGGCCTTATAACACTAAACCTGCAATTATTTAACAGCCTTTTCCTCACTTCTGCATTTATGGATGTATAGGTCATCTCTTGATGACAAGACCATCCTTATCCTCTGCTACTGACCAGATGCTCTTCTTGAGAACATCTACAAACATATTTGTAGTGGAGAAATGTTAGAGTGCATGCGCTTAAAATGTAAATGTAAACTTTAAATACCAGTCCTGGAGGCTAAAACTGACCCCAGGCCAGAAAGTAAAGTCAGCTTCCTTGCTTCTTACTAAAAGCATTCACCCAGACCAGCCAACTGAAAAGGAAAAGCAATATCGCAGTGAATTAGGAGATTTCCTACCGGAGAGAATGGCTGTGTTTACTCCTTTCAGCTGCTGCGCGGGGAGTGTGTGTGAGGGGACGAGTGACTTGGGCACTGGGGCAGAGCCGCCGGCACTCGCATTCCAGCGGCCGGGGGTTTCTGCCCGCTCGGGGTATGAATAACTCCAGGAGACAAAAAAATAATTAAAAAAAAACCCCCAAAACATGGAGACTTCCCAGCTGTGGTTTCATTCACAGAATTGTCTTCAAACGTAGGTGCTGCCCTATCTGAGGAACAGAGTCTTTCCAGTTCCTGATGCTTATTTTTAATCCGTGGTGTAAAAGTCAGGCAGAAAAATCTGACTGCGTTTAGCCCTGTTCTGGTAAAGAGGAAAATCTCCACCGTGTGCACTGCCTAATGCTTGTCAGGGAAACATCTTGTCCAGAAGTGGCAGTCCAAAAAATACAGATCTTCAAAGAGTTGGGAAACAGAGGAAAAGTAAGCAAAAAAGTTGCCAGGAGTTAAGTTACACAGAGATTAGACTGAAGAGGAAAGTCTGCGCAGCACAGCAAACACAATTTGGAAAGGGGAGGAAAAATTGACTAGAAATACATATCACAGTGTAAGAATCATCTGGACATTGCCCTGTCAAACATTTACACAAGTAATCTGATTTATGGGTGTAATCTCAAAAGGCTGTGGAATTATTGCATAAAGCAGTGATTTTTTTTCTTTTCTTTTCTTTTCTTTTTTTTCTTTAAATTTATGGATTCCTAAATGTCTTCTGTTGAAGATCCAAAGCCTCAGGCGGAAAAATTAAATCTGTTGAGGACCTGGTTTCTTGCAGTTTTCACTTTTTAGGTTGGTAGAGCTCAAGAGGTCTGCAAACTATGAGTTGAAAGCCAATGGCATAAATGTTGGCAGGATGAGATCTGTGGAACAGGCTCGTTATTAGATTTGAATCCTGCAATCACTAATCATTGTAATTACAAACAAACGTGCCTTTGAAATTCAGCAGAAATCATCAACTAGTACTTAGTTGGTGCAAATCCATTTCTTCAGGTAGTGAAAGTTTTGAGAGGATGTTGAGATATTGGTAGCACATATTCCTCATGAGTACCGTAGAATAGGCAGAGCTGCCACCCCTTCACCTGAGGAGGAAACAGGGTAGCCCTGCACCTCTTGGGTCACTGCTAGGCCCGTGAGATCTGACTTTGAAAAAGGGGGACACCCTAACTGGGTCTGTTTAAAATAAAATGCTGGCTACAGCTGCGCCCTGTGCCATGCCTAAGCCCGCGGCCAGGGCTTGGGCATGGGGTGCTCAGATGCACCCCTGCAGGAGTTCACGCTGGCTGGACTTCTGCTCCTGGGTGATGACCAGGCACCAGGGCAGTGATGACGTGACAGTGCATGGCCACCAAGGTCAGGCAGACCTGGGCCCTGCCAGAAGCTTAGCACATGATATTGGAGGAGAAACACCAAAGTTCATCCACTTTGGGTACCCTGGGTTTTAATACTTTCTGCTGTAGAGCTCCGAATTTGGTGCCTGAACTCTGTTTCAAACGTCCAAATCCATCTTGATCTGCCCGGCTTTCTTTCCCTACAGAGGAACTTTGTAAGTCTGGAAGTAAATAAAAAGCCCTCCACTTCTTTTTACTTCCCTTTAGTTAAAATCAATAGGTTTACTCCAAATGTGTATATAGAAGAAAAATCTCTTAGCCCTACAATGTTCCTTAAACTTGGCTTCAATACAGCAATGGTTTTGCTGCCTCCTGTGGCATTTGGCTGAAGAGAAAAAAATTTTCTTAAAGTATGGCATTAAAATGGAAATATTGGTTGCAAAAGAGATTAACCTATTATTAGAGGGAAGTTATTTATCCCTATAAGACTATTTTTCTTTTCAATATAGGGTCCTGTTCTGCATCATTTATTAAATAACGGTCTTCAGAAATGATTCAGAAGATGATGAAATTTTTGGCATCTGATTTCACAACGCTAATGATTTCTGTTCAGTCTGCAGTTTTGACTGCAGAGAACGGACAACCATCAGGAAAATAATGCCAGGTCACAGATAAGACTAACATTTTCATGGATCTTGCAGTATCAAGATTTGTAGGCTCCGCCATGGCATCTGATTTAGCAGATTTTGCTGGATTCTTCATCTTTATGACAGTGAGTTTATAATATTATTGTCTGTATGCTATTTCAAAATGAAATAAGTGTTGTCACTGTGAAATAAACAATTAAAATTCAAATCCTGCTTTCACAAATTCATTTATTTACAGAAATGTTGGCCAAGTAAATTAAGAGCCTTGAAAAAAATTCTCAGAAGTTAGCCAAATGCTGCAAAGGAAAGCAAGCATTCATTTCTTAATTGCCTGGTCAATTTAAAAGCCCTTTTGCTGCTTCTCTGATTTCTTAGGTTTTGATTTGCTGTATATAAAAAAAAAAAAGACTAAATTTCATTCCTGAAGAAATACTCAAGATACTTGCCAACATAAATTACCATGTTAGTAAATCTTAAGGAGCCTATCCTTCACATTGCACTTATATTTACAGATTAATTAAATATCTAATTCTTAATTTTTAAAGATTTGGCCAGTGTCTAAAATACATTGATCAAACATTGTAAAGAAAAATTTTTAGGTTTACCTCTGAGCCGAGTGGGTTTTCTTGCTCCGTTGCTAAGCAGGTTATATCTTTTAGGAATTGCACCTGTAATGAAAAGTTTGCTCTTGTGCAACCTAGAGCAGTTAGACAGTGATTTAAAGACAAATGGGAGTGTATCAGATGAACCAATCAAGAGCTGCTACACCCCAACAACTCCCTTTGACAAACTTGCGTCAGCTCTTTTTAAAAAAAAGGGGAAAAAAAAAGAAGAAAGGTAAATCGGTTTATTGGAGCACACTGAGGGCAAACATCTCAGTTACCAGAGCTATTTGCTCTCCGAGCTTAGCTCTATTACAAAATGCGTATCCACAGAATGCTTCACCCAAGCTTGATCATGTTTTCACTTGATAGTCTTGATTTTTGAATGTTGTGTGTACCTTAAACTTGCAGTAGCACAAAAGTAATAAGCCTGGAAAAGAAGACCTGGGAGATGTAACTAAGGGCTCCCACATGCTCTTATCTCGGTGACTACAGAGCTACATCTTGCAATGGCAACGAGGTGTTCATGGCAGGACCTGGTCGGAAGTGTGTGCTTTCAAAGAGATTGACCTGTGCCCTAGTTTCCAGCTTGAAATATTTACTGTCTTTGCAATTGTGGAGGTATATGTCAAGTGACAATTGTTATTCATTTAAGGGCAATACAGAGCCGTGGAGAATTATTTCATTACCTGTGATGTGCCTGTAATACTGTAGAATTTACAACCTTTTAATCAATTAGATAATGACCATAATTAAAAAGACCAAACAACCCTCCAGCCCCACCTCCCGTGTAGGCTTTGTGATTAAAGCCTTCAGACTGGCCTGACTGTGAAGGCAAGTGAGAGGATGTAATTTTTAATTCCTAGAGTTTCCTGCGGAGCACTTCAGACCGCTTTAGCTCAGGCTGGGTGACAACCTGTGGGAACCTGCTCCCTGCTCCGCCACGAGCAGGGCTTGAGTGTGCTTGCTGCTGGCACTGGCTGTCATGTGCCATTTCATGGTTCCTCCCCTCCAAAAAAATCCTAGTTCCAATATAGACTTAGACAAATAGTTTAACAAACATACTCTGTCTCCCTCAGTTCTGCATTCTCCTGAAAATGTGACTGATCATAAGGCCCATCATACCATACGATGCCAAAAGTAGTACAGTCCAAAGATTAAGAAGTGCAAGGTTCAGAACTAGAGGTTCTATCTTGCTTTAAACCTATCACATAGTTGGAAAAATTAACAAATTTTTGGGCTTAGGCTGGCTGAAGGGAATATGAGTCTGAAACCTGCCTGTATTTTCCTTTGCATCAGGTGGTCTGAGGGAAACAGGCTCTCCCTTTAAAGCATATGACAAAGAATAGGTGTCCTTAATGAATTAAAGCGGTTCTCTGCTGTGGTTTGGCATCAAACTGTCCTATGCCATTGCTAGGGTGAGGGGAGCAGAGCTGCAGGAGGGGCTGGGGAAGGCAGCACTGCTCCGTTTGCGCCTGTTTGCTTTGCACAGTTGACAGGACTGTGGGTATACACAGTTTCCTTGTTGCGCTGTTGTTCATGTGGATGTCTCATGTCATGACAGGGGAGAGAAAAACATTTCTTTAAACAAATGAAAATAAGATTGTAAACCATAAAGCAAACAGCAGGGAGATCTGGGGACAGATGTACTAACAAATCAGCAACAGCTGTGAAAATTACTTATGATACATTTTTTGAACCTGATTTAAAAAATAATAATCAAGATTAGAGTACATTTCCTTTTCAAGGAACCTCAGATATTGATGTTTATGACTGATACCCATTGAGCCTAAGCAGCGTGGCACAATTCTCTTTGTAGTCACATCAGGGTACTTGGGTGGGTCTTTCTTCAGTGCATGGAGGGATGGAGATGCTGGGACCGATGGTGCTCAGCAGTGCCTCTGCCCCAGCGCCTGATGCCCCAAAGATGGCAGATGGTATATGGGGAGGTGGGCCTGGCAGAAAGCATCCACACACCCGTAGGCAATTTTGTCTGCAGAGGAGCCAACTGTATCAACATGGGGTTTCTTGATGCTGCCAGTTCTTTCTGCCTGTCCCTAACGCAAATGTCAGTGTCCAATCTTCAGATTGAAGAGATGCACATCATTACCCTAGGACAACAGAGTCCTTCCTATCTTGTCATCGGCATGGCTGTATTTGATTTCACTGTTTCTAAAGAAAACTTTGCCATTTGCTAGGATTACTTAAGGTTGTGCATGAGTTTAAGGAAGATACATTTTCTTGTTTTCAGGCAAAGAATGTGATTAAATTCCTGATTAAAATGTTGGAAACAGTGGGGAAAAGAAAACACAACTTTGGGATATACACGACACCCATGCCTGGTTGTAGATGACATTGGCTTTCTGTGAGACTTGTCTGTGTCACAGATATTCTGCAGCCAAAGTAACTTCTCTTACATTCAAAGAAAGGCCAAGTGTACTACTTTTGGACCAACCCCCCCAAATCCCTGCTAAACAATTCTCTTTCTCTGTTAATATGTAGGACCATTCTACAAGCTCTGATAGTCATCTCAGTGCCTATGGAGCACCTTGCAGTTCAGCAGAGAGAGTTTCCCCTGTACTCTCCAGACCCCTGCTTACTCTCTGAGCAACCAGATCAACTGCAGCCAGATATATGCTATTTGGTAGACAGTACATTATATTTCTTCTGGTATCTTTTAGCTAGCTACCGTCCCATAGAGACAACACATGATACAGTAATACCAGCCATCATTTACAGGAAAGATTTCCAGACGTGGCAGATCCGAGGACTGAGGGCACATTTCCTGCACAGAGAGGGTGTCCCCTAAGCAATTCTCTATATCTAGAAGGGCATTTCCAGAGCAGAGGTTTTTGTCAAGGTCTGGAGTTCATGGTGGCAGCAGTGGCATCAGATAGGGTTCAGTGGTCCCTGTGCTTCAGATAAAACCTCCTACATTCACCACCTCAACATCTCATGTTCTGAACACTATAGTGCTCTTTATGGCGCAAAACCTACCAGCCATTGCTCAAAGCCCTTGTCTGAGGCAAAAAGCAAAGAAGAGCTGGTCTGGCTACGTAAACTGGAGGTGCTGGCCCAGAGGTTGGTACCTCAGGTGTTCCAAACATGGGGAGCTCTGGGGCACTGATGGGGGAAGTCCAGTGGGCTCTGCTGCCTGCCTCTGTCCCAGCTGCTGGCCCACACACTTAGGCTGCAGCGGCCACCTCTAGCATTTGGGCTTAGTCAAAGCAGGTCAGGGCTGGGCTGCTGCCCCTGTAGCTGCCTACTTTGCCTGTGCCTGGAGCCTTGGCTGGCAAAAAGGCTTTATAGGTTGAAATAAGCTTGATACTGAAGGTGTAACAGATGCTTTTACCAAGATACCAAGTGCATTTGTACTGCATTTGGACCTTGCTTTTTAGAACACGAGGTTGTGTTAAACGTTTTATTAACATTTTCCTGTTTTCTACAAACAGGAAATCCTGCTCTCACCTATAAACTAAAAAACCAAAATTGGTAACGTGCCTGTTTTGAAGTAACTGCTGCTCTGTCTCATACTACCTTCCTCTTGGTAAAACAGCCTTCTGTCTGTCTGTGTTTGCTAAAATACTGTCTTCTGAAGTTGCAGGAGATTTTGCTGGAGCTCTGAGTTTGTTTTTCACTCTGTATTCATCATCATCGTCATTGAGGCAGCCAGTTTGTAGAGGAAAGCAAAGTGCATTTTGTTATTTTGTTGTGGCTGTCTGCTCTTCACCAGTACACTAGAAGACAACGTAATCTGGTGACAAAAACCCAACTGTATTCAAAGCATCTGATCCTACACAATCTACACATAGGTATAAATCCACACTTCAATTGGTTAGAACACCTTTTACAGGGACCATTTCAGTATTAGCTGGCTCTTTATCCTTAGAAATGCACAGGAAAAAAATTACTTCTTATGAGACTGTTTTCTAAATTCAAGGCCAAGAAGAGCAATTTCATCTCCTTCATCTCAAACACCCTGGAATCTCACACAGATCCTGCAAATCCAAGAAGCCACATGGCTCCAGCTGGACTAAACCATTTGGATTTTCAGAACAGAAAAGGTTGGGAAGGCAGGGCTTGTTTAAGATGGCAGAGGGGAAGCTAAGGTGGGAGAAGAGGGCAAGCTTCGGTTATTTGAAGTGTAGTTACAAAGAGGGAGACTCTTCTTGGTAGTGCCAGACAACCCAGACACAGGGCATGAGCCACATACCAGCATGTGAGAAGTTCAGGTTGGGCATTAGAAGGATGATAGTGCAACATGGGAGCATTTTGCTCAGGGAAGCTGCAGAGTTACTGTCCTTGAAGGTTTTCAAGACATTGTGAAGCAAGGCCATGTCTGAGCCGATCTGGTGTTTGTGGTAGCTCCGCTCTGTGGAGGTGGCTGGACCAGCTGTCCTCTATAGGTACCTTCCAACCAGTGTTCTGATGTGTCTGTGAAACTGCTTAATGCCGGAGGCAGGAATACAAAGATATTAAAGATGCACTCAAAACTACTGATGGCAGGAATGTGATCAGGTAAGACATGGCCAGACGTTAAGCAAACAACACTCCATGCATCAGACACAAGGTAAAAAAAAGATTTGGAGAGGAATTCAATAGTCCATTGATTTCTTGAGGAGATTTACTGGAGAAAGAGCAGCAAGCTTTGGCTTAAGAAGTTTTTTCATCTTCACATATAAACTGTGAATACATAACTACCCACACAGAGCTCAAAGTGCTCTTTTAAAATATTAATATATACAAATTTTGCAAAACAAAACTGAGGATAGTTGGTAAATGTATTAAAGCCTCTGTAGCAGAATAACCGGTATGTGCTCAAAAAGGGCGCAACATCCTGTTTTTCCTTTCAGAAAACATAATTTCTTCTTATTCTCAAGTTTATTCCAGTCTCTCTGGCAATAATGAGG
This sequence comes from Tringa solitaria, assembly GCA_026413425.1. Taxonomy (NCBI): domain Eukaryota; kingdom Metazoa; phylum Chordata; class Aves; order Charadriiformes; family Scolopacidae; genus Tringa; species Tringa solitaria. The sequence continues at coordinate 33,558,084 of JAOXJM010000001.1, forward strand.
CTCACAGGGCAAATATGAAAAACTGCATTTGCAATTGGCTACAGTAACTGAGGAAAAGTTAATAGAATACTAAATAAAACTCAAGTGATTGATTTTAAGAAATAGGTTTCCTTATAACAAACACAAGTTTCAGAATAATGGCTATAATATACTATATATTAACTTGTTTACTACTGTGCTTGTTGACTTGGTGTGCTTTAACATTAAGTACGACTACAGATGGCACAGGATATTTTCTTTGCGACATTACCACATCTCTCTGTTGTAATGATTTTTGCCGGTGCACAGTGCAAGAATTTATTGTTGCCCAATATTTTTAAGCAGAAAGACAGAGAGGTTCAGGTTCATAACACCTATCAAAAAGCATTTCACTGCAATGACTAAGAAAGGAGAAAATTTGCCTCGGGGTCTCTATTATCTCAATGTAGGGGGACAGGAACATCTGAGAAGATGATTCAGCCCACCTCGAAGGGGTTTATGGTCACCAGCCAGCTTCTTTAATACTCTTCAGTTAAGTGCTTAAAGGTTGATGGTATGAGTCCGGGCTTCGAGAAGGGTATTCATGTTATGTATACTATTTAGAAGAAGGACTTGCAAAATTTGTTTTGCCTTCTTTCTATTTGAATGATGTAAGTAAAGGACAAAAACATCCTCTCTAGATTTTTACCCCAGGCCTTCTGTTGTTCCACACCCTCACATAAAAACGATTACTTCAGTGGTGCCAATCCCCCCTCCGTTATTTTCATATCACACTCGGGAACATCTTGCACTGTCAGCACAATTATTCCTGGCTTCAAGCCTTGCCTGAGAAAAGGCAGGGGCTACCTGGAGATTTTCACTGCAAGCCTGTGTCTATTGTTTGCTCTGAAAGTGCCCACGTGTGCTAGAAAGAACATATTGTCCATGCTCTACATGGAACAAGACTGAGCAAACAAAGCTGCAGGGCAGAGGAATGATGAATTTACTAGCTAGAGAATAGCCATGGCTGGATAACATGTAATATAATACCATGGTTTCATAAGTTTTAATATAATACCATAGTTTTGTAAGTTTTTAAGTATAATAGCTCACTGAGGAATATTGAGGTGCTGGATCACTTCAGCCTAGCTCCTTTCTATACTGATATATATAAGAAATTTTAAAATCCCTAGTTGTTTAGAGCTATATATCACAATTGATCCAATCTCTTTACACTGTGCCATTTGCCAAGTGTAGATAACTGCCCTTTACGGAGAAGAAAACAGTGCCTGTGTTTTGTCATAGCTGCTGCCATGTCCTGCTCAAACATGAGCGAGTGATTTCAGGCTCTCAAATGTACCACTGGTTTGACACATGTGACTTGGGCAGTAAGAGATGCTGAGACTCAGGGGCCCTGGGAGCATCCAGAGCTACACATTAGGCATGTCTTTGGACCTCGGCTTCTTTCAAGATCTGGAAAACTTGCAGGTCCAGGTCTGCTGGGTGAAAAGTAGTTAAGCCTAGTTTGATATTTTGATCTTCATTTAAGTAGGCAAATTTGTGCAGCATCTGCAATGGCCTCTGCATGCTGAGCAGTTTATCAGAAGCAGCCCAGCTCAAATCCAAACTGCCAGAACATTTCATCCAGGTGGCCCCTATTTCTGTTGTCACCTCTCATGGAGACCCTTGAATGCAAGAAAAGAAAAGTTTTCAGCAGGATTGCTTGCTAGACTAGTCTGCTTGTGGCTCCCTCTTACCTGGGGCCCAGTGCCTGTCCCATTGCATGACCAGATATGTGTCCACCACCACATGTGTCTGTGGTTATCTACCCAATACAATTCTAGTCACACAGGCTGGGGAGAGCTCACCCTTCATCATTCGACAGGTGACACACACAAACACTTTTGTTCATGTCAGGCAGACATTTGTCTCTGGTCAGGCAGAGAAGCCTATATTTGTTAGTAGTGTACAGCTCCCGAATGCCTCCATATGTGCTAGCGTGATATGCTGGGATGGAAGAACTGGCCACCACTACTCCTCACTTCAGGGTCACAGGGTGAAGGACTGAAAGAGCTCTCATGAAAACATCTGGATTGTATTAGCTAGAGTGCAGCCAGCAGGTTAAGGGCAGGGAAGAGATTATTCCCCGCCATCAGGCACTTTTGAATTTTGCCATCCAGCCCTCCCCACCCTGCCATCTCAAATGAGTACAGCAAGATGGTGGTGGAGTGCAAGGCACACAAAGAAAGGTTGGGGGAGCTTGGCTTGGTCAGCCTGGAGAAAAGAAGGCTAAGGAGAGATATTATTGCTGTCTGCAACAACCTAATGGGGATACAGAGAAGAGAGAGCCAGACTCTCCTTGGAGGCAGAGAGGCACCAAACACAGTTGACTCACAGTAGGGTATAGCAAGACCTGAGTCTTTCTTGACTGAGATCACCAACATAGTTGTAGCTCCCATGGTGAGCTAAAGAAAAGGGATGAGTAGGGAAGAGAGCAACACTTTTATTGGACCACTGACCTACCTGGATAAAGTGGGCAAGCTCTTCCTAATAGGCATTTGTCTAGTGTGCCCTTGACCGTGTTTGTGTTAACCGTGATTTGGCCATTTGTGTTTTGGTCATTGTTACATTAGGAGTCAACAACTTTTTATAAAACATGCGAAAAAAACCATGATAACTTAGTTTCACCAGTAATCTTTAGGGTCCCGTGCGTACATCTCTATTTATAAAAATAACAATGTGTTCATATAAACTAGATGAGATTAAAATCAGCCTGTGAAAACAATCAGATTTCCCTTTCATTAGCACACTCTGTGGGAGAGCAATACTGTTATTTGTGCTGTCTGATCAGTGTATAATACTTTGCAGCACTTAACAACATTACTTAGACCCTGAGAGCAGAGTTAGCTCTTTAGAAGGAATCAGGATGAGGTACTACTCTTAAAAATATATTTACACAAGGGGAGAAGAATGCCTTTGGACACCTATGGGTATTGACAGCTTACAAGGATTTCCCATTTACTAAAATGAGTGAAAAAGAGGTGAAACCAATGCAGTCCTGGTCCAGTAGAATGTGAGCCTGTTACTCTTTTCTGGCTGTGAGAGGGGGTTACTGTACACTTAGTTCTGATCTCCCCAGATGCCTTGTGGTTACTCCAGGGCATAAAATCTAATTCTTGGTTCTGCTGCAGAGTTTTCCTACCATCTTGAACACATCTCTCAGGCAACATTCGTGGAGGGCTTAGGCACCAGGGTGGCGGTCAGAGCTCACACCAATACATTAGGCACTGACAATTTCCCTGGGGGGTTTCCCAAGGTGCACAGTGCCCTCTCTGGCACAGCCATCACCTGAGCAGGGCTGAACAGCTCAGGACCTGGGCAACTCAGGCTCTACAAAGTCAAAGCTTCCTCACCTTTCAGTCTGCCTAATCTTTTCAAAATATACCACACATCCCCCTACCAGTGTGAGACAAAGCTTCAGTTCTCCTCTGCTGCACTCCTAAGGGTTTCATGGATTAGACTGACCTTGAGCATGGGAAGTGTCAGTGCATGTCTGCCCAAAATACACCTTGTAGACAAACTCATAACAGCTCAGAGTAAGAGGTGTTGATGTACTTAATGGATCTAATCCACTCTCTGCTCCCCAGCCCTTCGTCTGCAACACTGGGGATACAGTACATGCCTATTTCACTTGAACATCACAGGGATAAGTACATTCAGGGCTAAGCAGCAAAGGAGCATGTAGGCCCTCAGAGAAAATTGGCCACAAATAAAACCACATAAAAAAGACAGGATGAAAAAGGGTTAAAAAGATCAAAACCATACTCTATGTGAAACATTCTTGTTTTTACGTTTTCTTCTGTTGAAACTTCATATCTAGAAAAGCATTGTCTATGTCAGTTCCACATACTTGTCTTGATAGTGTTCCTTACCCCATGGTAGTGACTTTTTGTAATGCTTTATTAGTTTCTAAAAAAAAATTAAAAATCACCAGATGATTCATGTTATTGTTATTGCTCATTATTATCATTTGTCATATGAGACAATGCCTGGCTGTGCATTTTTCCTCTTTTAAAAGAGAAATCTGGCTCTGCTTTGAAGGCTCCAAATTCTGTTTATTATACTAGCTGAAACATGTTTATTACACTGTCATGTTTTTATATCCCTCCTGCTACCTTGTGCAAAACATACTTTTCCTCTGACCAAACTGTGAAAATTCTGCAAGGTTTTGTCCTCTCTTATCAAATCATTGATCCACTGAATTCAACAGCGTCACGTGATGGCAACCAGTATCTGACCCAGCAGATCGTCCTCCACCTCTCAGTACTGAACTTAATCCTGAGAGACACTCCATGGAAGATGCTTTCATGAATTCCAGTCCTAATTTGTGAGATTTCCTGAGTTTTAAGCTCTATTCTTTCCTAAAAACATGTGAGTTAGAAATCATCATGTACTGCCTGTATGGCTGTTAATATAACAGCATTTGATCAAGAGGAGAAGCCGCAGGAGACATATGTAATAGCTAAAAATAACAGTGATAAAGCAACAGTAATGACAACCCTATTTTCATGTTGCAGCTGCAATGAATTTGTGCAGAACCTTGGCTGAGAAGCTTTCCAGGCACTTAACTGAGCCTTTCGGACCCCCGAGCCACGCTGACTCCACAGCTTGATGGCAAGAAGTCTGCCAAGCAACTTTCTGAACACAAATAGCAATCAAAGTAAGTAACCTTATAGGAAAACTCAGTCACCGTTGATATCTCCTTGTTTGTGGACCATATCTGAAAGACAAACACACTCTACCTTTTGGACTTGGCATCTGGAAATGTGAATGTTCCTTCAAGAATTCTGCCATTGGATCTAGTGAATTACATTACCTTCCCCTACAAATCTTTCACCGTCAGGATTGACTGTGATCTGATAAGCAATGGAATGTTGCTAGAAACACACTAAATGTTCATTGTGGCATGAAAACCTACCAAACAGTTTGCTTGGCATTGCAGCGATGTCAATATTTATTGTCACTGTCACAGACCCAGGAAGGTTACACAGACATGGCCAGGACACCACACTTGCAGTTCATATAGGGTTACATACAGCACTCTCCCTCCCCTTCTGAATTTAAGAGATATTGTGTCAGAACTGGTGCCAATGAGATGGGTTTTTCAACCACTCCAAACACTGTTGGGAAAGGAAGAGAACCAGTGACCGACGTATCTGGGCTCCTGCTTCTTGCTCCGCAGAGGCCAGCTGGGTTTGAACGCCAGGGGAGCGATGCTAAGATTATAGTCCCGCAACTCCCTTAAGTCAACATAAGCAAATGCTGATGCTAAAAGAGGCAGTGCCAGCTTCTGACTGACCCAATCACTGTTTTTACTCTCCTTGCTTCCCCAGTGACTGCAAATAATCATAAATACATACGGGGGGGGGGGGGGGGGA
>JAOXJM010000001.1:33563579-33645361 GCA_026413425.1 Tringa solitaria
TGCAGCCCCCCCCCCCCCCAAAGCAGCTACTTTTAACCCAGAGCATTGCCCTGTTTCCACTCATCATGTGGCTACGAGAACATCTGGCAGAAGAGAGAGAGAGATGCAAGTGGCAATAAGCAGGCAGAGGACTGGAAGGTAAGCCAGGGCAGCTTGTTCCAGTTTAAACTGTTTGTGGAGCTAGCGAGTAATCCACAGCAATCCTACCACGTTCCCTCAGGGCTCAAGAGGAGTGGAGGGAGGATGTGAAAAAGTGGGAGGCAGACTTCCCTGGTCTGTTATACCCGGATCAGGCAGATAAAATGAAACATTTTTTTTTTTTGACTCTCAGAAAATGCCATCAGAGATATTTAAGCTAGACTAAATGTAGCTAAAGTACCCTTCGCTTACAAAGTGTTTCACATTATCCCTGATGACATCCAAAATCAAGTACTGATAATTTCTAATGAAATATAGCCAAGTCAAGTTGCTCTCTTAAATCAAAACTGTTGTCTCATCTTTTTTGGAAATGAAAATCACTTGCCTCAAAAAAAGTTTTTGAGTTTCAGAAAATGATACAGAGAATAATGTTTCTTAATAATGACTCTTACAAAAGCATTACTTAAAACAATTAAACCAATTAGTTCAATAAAATTCTTCAACTGAACTGCAATATTTTGGCACTGTGACTGATTGAGTTTACTGCCTTTCCAATTAATGAAAGATTGGTTCCTTTAGCAATTACACTCTGATTAGTCTGCAGCAAGAACATTTTCCATTACTCATCCCCCACTGCTATCAAAGGACCTTTATTGCTGGCTTTTAATTCTCTCTTTAATCCTAAATTAACAGTTTATCACAATTTTTGCTCGATAGAACTCTTGGAGAAAAATTGATTTTAAATTTTTTCTGTGCTAAAACTTCATTCACATAGGCAAATTCAAGAAGTAACATTCCAAGAGACTGGAGTGTCATGCCAGCCACAACCACCTAATGTTTTTGGCTTAATTTAAAAAATTGTAGCTATGGCTGTTCAGGAACAAGTAAGAGTTAACATCTAAAAGTGGGATAAAAAAGTAACAGTTTATCACAAAATAGTGTAAAGAATCTTTTCATAGCCCAAGTAATCAAGCTTCTGTCAAGGTGAGATAATTGTCAATCAGGCTTGCAATTCAAACACAGCTGCTAAAAATCAGAGAAAAATGAAGCCATGCACTTCACTGCAATTTGAGCACCTAACTCAGGAGCAAGCAGAGAGGCTTGGCAGTAGCTGAGACCCTGTTATAACTCCATATAGTTGTAAAAGCACTCACAAAAGAAGTCCGAATTGGAGAGTTTTGTCCTTCTGAATCTAAAGACAAATGTATTTACCATACTGGTTAAAATTATATTTAATGAGAATATCTGTTAGTATATCAGCCTTTTTTCTTTTTTTAGTATTGAAGAAAAAGTGATTCTTGACTTCCAGTAGTCAATCAGTATTTCTTTTAAACATATCCTATTAATAAAAGCTTTTTCCTAGCTCAGCAGACTGAATGAATACGACAGAGAAGCCTGTGAGCATGCTGCAATGAGCAGTCACCATTCCTGCAAAGACTCATCCTTCTTTACTTCACTCTTGCCTGCTGAAAGTAATCAGAAATTTATATACAGGTATTGTTAAAACAGAGCTGTGTTTATACTTATATCTTGTCACAATTAGTTTCCATGTCTTTTTTTTTTCTCAAATGTTAAAAAATATTTAACATGTTATAAGGTTTGTCACTTACTCTGCTAGACTCCGTTAACTACAGTTTGAATTAAAATCTGGAAATCAACACTTACAGGAAATTAACTTTACTTTTACATAAATGTACTGCACATTCATACACCACTATTGTTTATTATATTATTGTGTAATTTTTGCACAAATATCGATTAGCAATTTCGTAAATCTGAAAACCACAGTTCCCAGGTGATGACCATGACCCTAGAAAAAGTCTAGAGAAAACAATCTCATTACGAGACATACCTTGCAATAGATGTTTGTTTAACTGGAAATCCACAAGAGCAGCTGCCCAGTGCAACAGTACATATTTGCTTCTGAATCCTTTCTCAAAGGCACTATTTAAACATGTTGATGAACTGAGCTGGATTTCTCTCCACCTCAATTCCAGCAAAACACAGAGACTGAGAAGATAATTCTTTTTTTCTTCTTTTTTTTTTTCTATTTTTGTTGTTGTTGTTGCAAGTAGTGCTATGTGGTAAGTGAGATTTTTTTTCTATAGTCCTATTTAAATACGAAGGTGGGAAATTTCCATATTCTTATACAGATGCAATGTCTGTGTGCACTGCTCAGTGACATTTCTATTTGAAAATTAATATACTTCTATTTCTAGAAGTGTTTGTGTATAGAGCTCCTTCTTGTCCATATTTGGCTTGATATTAAAGATCTGGTTACTTTAGCTTCACCACTTTGGCAAGAGGGAAACAAGAATTACTGTATAGAGAATATCAGTCCAATTCAAGATACATGACTTGCTTTGGATCTGATTCTGATCTATGTTAAAGTGTAAACAACAAGGGGTTTATGATCTGTGCAGCTGGACTAGCTATCAGAAAATTTCACAAAGCATCCTGAACAGCAACAGTGATAACAGAGATTTTTTCAATCATTGCCCCCATTCCAGGCTAAGTTTGATGCTTTGACCTAGAGGGGAAAGTTTATGTCTCCTGAGCCAGTGACTCTTTCTAGTCACTCTTTCTACTTCCTTTCTGGCCTCTGTTTTAGTCTTTCCTCTGCCAATGTCTGGATGGGAATCCCTTCAGCCTGTCAACACCTAACTTTAATGAGCTGAAGAAATTTCTCAAAGTGCTCCTTCCCTCTTGGAGTTTCTTTTTGCATCCACTCTTGCTCCAAAACAAAACAAAAAAAAGGAATCAGGAGAGACAAAAGGCAAGTAATCAGTGAACCATGACTGAGGTGGTGTCACTGCTCTTCTCCTCCACTGTTGGCCAATGATGTAAATTGTCAGAAAGGGCTTGATCCAATGTCCCTTCTACTCCTGTGGGCAGCATTTATGCATGTGACCAACTTCACTCTCACATGGAGGAAGATCTGAGCTAATTTAATGGTACACTAAGTGCAACAAAAGCGAACTTTCTCAGAGCAGGAATGTTGTTTTCCATAGTAAAATAGAAACAAAAAAGTACAAAATGAGTCATGCTTTTAAGACGTGTGAGAGTTCTGTGACACCTATTTCAAACAAAACTAGAAGCGTCCATCAGCCACTTACCCTTTCATTTGCTTTGTGTCTTCACCTGCATTGGTGTCTGTAGGCAATAAATGATAAAGCAGAAACATTGACTGAATCCTGAAATACTCATTTAGGCTAAATGTTTATTACTGGCAAAGGAAGATCTGTCTGAGTAACCTTATCATCCCCTAATTTTTTCACTGTGAAAAGGAAAATTTCTGAAAAATCATATTCCTGCAACATACAGCAATTTTGCTCCTCTCATTTTCAATAACCAGAACATTACTGCCTAATCTGTTTTAAAAACAAGAAGGGTAAAACCACACCTCCTAACAGGACTTGTAGTGAGCTTGAGAAGCAAATATTTGTTCCTTAAATTTCAGCATTTGGTTTCATAGTGGAATTTTCTGATTCTTGTTAACTTACCTTCTCTTTTGTCCTCCTCTGCAATGTCTTTAACATTAATTTCTGAAATATGATCTTTAAATTTTCAGATCTAGTTACTTGATAAATTTAAGAAAAAATGAAAAAAATAAGCTATATTAGGACTCAAAAGTGTTCTATAAAGTGATAAACTGCTGAAGAAACAGGAAGTTGTTACATTTTTGTGGCAATGTTATGGAACGTTCTTTTTACTTTGAAATAAACTTTACCTTGAAGAAAAACACTGCCATTTTTAATACTGTATAGAGAAACTGTCCATGGTGGTTATGAAATCGAAATCATCAAGAGTAGATGGTTATCTTGACTACTACTACTTGCAAAAATCATCAGTGGTAGTGACATCGGTTCTAATGAGAGGAAAAATGTGTTAATAATTTCCTCCTTATTTCACCATGATTTTGTGAAAACCAGTTAGTGCTCGTAGAATGTTTTGATTGGCTAAAATGCTCTACAAAAGTCACATTTTAATTGAACATCTGACCTTAACATAATATTTTAAAACATTTAAAGTGTATTTCTTAATAATTTTTAATTTTTTCATTTCTTCCTTCAAATGCTGAACTCTTTAGCTATGACATGGTCTAGCAGCTGATATTTTACATAAGCCTGTGGCTTGCATGATTCGAAACTGAAATTCAAAATATTGACAAGATGGTGAATCTTCCCCTTCTCTGAACTATACACACTTGGATACTACTATTGATTTTATTAGTGATGAAAATTATCACGCTGTGATTCTGAATTTTTGCTTTCTGGTGCTAATAGTTTACAGCCACCAACTTAAATCCTGTCAAATTATGTACCCAGGGTGTCTGTCACATGACTTTCAAGATCTAGAGTCTGTGGCTCACTGGTGGTCCTTAGGACTTCAGGTAAGATTTAACATGTGAACTTGTATTTCCAGATTAAGCTGGTAAATTGTCTGTCATAAGAATAAAGAAAGTAACAACAAGAAGGTCTTAGCAACCACTGAGTTTCACTAAGAAGTGCTAGATTTCTCACAAAAGCAATGAAAATGTATAGTTAACTTCAAAATAATACATTGCACCTCAGAAAAGTGGTACATACACACTGGTAGAACTTTTTAAGCATGGACCAAGATTTTTTCCATCTCTCATAGGTCCTTTAAATCCATACCTTTGTCATGTCAAGGTTATACTTTGAATACATGCTGGCTGGTACTGTCCATAAGGAAATCAAAGAAGTGTCATCTGTTTCAACATGTAGGCACTGACCTCTTGAGGGATGGTGGGAGGTTGCTCTTAGCACGTTGTCCTGATGCATCATGCACTGTTTTCTGCTGTTTTTTTTAAAGGTAGCTCAAATGCTACATTGCAGGATCCACTTATTTGTGTCTTATCATGCATAAGATTGACCGAGCTTCAGTGGTTTACTCAGCTGATATTATACGGGTATTCACCCTTGAGATCTGAAAACTGTTTTCCGATTAAGACTCTTAAATGTAGAATTTAACCCTCTTCTTCCAGTCGTCCTTACCCCAGTTTTATATGCACAAGTGAGGGAAAGAGATAGAAAGAAAAATATGCTGACTTGCTGTCTTAGAAGGATTTCTTTGCACGTTGATGAATAGGATTGAAGACAACTGGTATGCAAAATACCAATACAGGAACTTAATGGGATAAAAAGATGGATTACTAGTGCTTCGTGCTGATAATTCTATTGAAAAGTGGATAGGCTGGTGTTTTACTCATAATTTGTTCAGAGCTAGGTGCCATAAGACCTGTAGAATTCATTATGTTCTATTATTCCATTATCTATATTACTGGAAAGTATTTTCTAAATTTTTTATTGTTGCAGCTCTTGGCGCTGAGCACTGCGATGTTAGACTCTGGCTTGTATTTTTGCAAAGAAAGCCTTACAACAGAAGGTTGAAAGTGCATGATCTGTTTCTCGTCTTCTAGTGCTCTAATTCTTGATTTTGTGGAGTTTGAGGTCTATCCTGTTAGATGGCACTGCAGAAACCGAGCAACAAATGAGGCAGTAACATTCAAATACTGTAGCACTTCAAAAGAGTTGCTCCCCAAATACTACCAGAATTATTTCAAGGATCTCTAGGACTCAAATGAACATGAAAAGCTTTGATTTATGCTATGTATAAACCCAGCTTTTTATAGTTTATATCAGTTTATATATTTAGTATCTGAAACACATCGCATCTCTCTCTTTCTGACCATGGGAATAAATTCTCAAAAAATACCCTTCCCTTCTCATTACCTTCTGATCTGTTTGGGTTTCTCCATCCAACCGTGTCCTTCCTGACTTATGGGAAAGATGTGTTTGTTCAGCCTCACTGTTCAGCCAATTCAGTAATGAGTATCCTCTCTTACTGGCTGACATGAAGCATAGAAGAAACCATTCCACTTAAACATATAGTCTTCATAAAGTGAACATACAAGCACGTATGCAAGTCCCAGTATAACAATCAGACCTTATGGGCAAGTTGGAAAACGTTGTTTGGTTTTTCTAACTGTTTTGACTTTCCCACTCAGGTACTTTAAACCCACAATTTTTGAGCAAAAATATGTGTATTTAGGAAAACTTTTCTAGCAGTTCTGTTTCAAAAATATTATTAATTTGTAGAAGGGCTTTTGCCTAATATAGACATTTCCTACAAAAGTTATTTTAATTAAAAAAAACACCTCATGAAAGAAAAACATTTAATCAGGTCAATCCACAAATTTATACAAATGCATAATGCAAGAGTTATCCTGACATACACAAGGGAGCTCATAGAGGAAAATATTCTCAGAAAGTTACTTACTTTTTTTCAAAGTAAATGATTAGAAAAATAAACAGGTGCCAAAAAGATAAACGTATTCAATTACTTCCAGCAATGCACTCCTTTCTTCTGTGTTATCCTGGAGAGGGACTCAAACAATTGCTCAAAAAGAATGCACTGGAGTCTACAAGTTAAATTTCTGATGCCATTTAGTTAAACTGAGTTATTAAATACAAGAACTAAGGACCTAGTTCTCCTTTACACAAAAGTATCTTTATACCACTCTGGCAGTACAGAAGGGCTGTAAAACAAGTAATGCAATTAATGCCTGACTGAATGCCCACTGGCTCCGATTGGAACAGTGAAATGAAAACTAAGCCCCAAATTTTTTGGCAGATTTTTCTAAATGAAAAGTCCCAGAACTGTCGTCAAAATCACTAGCTAATAGAATAGAAACAAATTCACTGATTTTTTATTTGATTTGATTTTTTTATGACAGAAGTCTTCAGAAAATAATTGAAGTTGTGAAAAAGATACACTAGAAGAGTGCAAAGACTTCTGTGGATTTGGTTTTCTTTGTCTTTTGTCAAAGTTGCAACAGAAAAACAAGTATTTTTGATAGAACTGCTGACATAACTTTACTAATAGCACCTCTAACAGAGGTTATTACAATGTGTATTTACTCAGGTACAGCATTAAATAAGAGATGTGAACTCACCATAGCAACCCCTGCATCACATTGCGGATATGCTGCTTCTAAGATACGGCAAACATTTCTGAAGAAATACACATGAATATTAGGTAAACATCTATCAATTCCAAATTGTGTTTCAAAAATACTTTGCTCTCCAGTATAGCAAAAAGGAGCATAACTTGATGCTATTTAAATTATTAATGTATTACTGGACTTTATCTTGTGATTATTGCCTCAAAATGTCAGTTTAGACAACTCCCCAACTCACTGTGACAAAAATAGTGGCAAATACATTATTGAGCTCCTCCAAAATGTGAATCCTTACACTCTCTACTAATCCAGGAGACTCACCTGTCCTTTTCAGGCTTCCTCCTGCTGATGGCGTGAGATCTTGCAAAAATACTACTGCTCACCATAAGGCATTCAGTAGAATTATGTGAATACATTTAAGATTGGAAGTAGATTTATGGCTGAACTGCCTTGTAGCCCCCTGTTAGGGGTATGACTGTTTCCTCTTCATTATTCTTATGTTCCTAGTTTTCATCATGAATTTTATCAGCTAATATATGTCCCTTTAATTTGTCTTTATTCAGCCTGGCTTTCCATCTTTTGCATGAACAAAATGTCATCATATTTATAAAGTCACTGCTTTTTTTTTGTATTTCTAAAAAGTTTTCATCCTTTCAATCAGTCTCCTGTGATAGACATAGTGTTGTTGAAAATAGTGGCTTAGTTAGATGCAAACTGATATATACATTTGTGCTTGTATAGAGCCATTTTACTAAGATGAACCATAATGCACCTGGATGCTCATGATTTATGGAAACAGTAGGGCTTTACACCTACAGATTTGTTATACAGAATACCACAAAACTAACAAAACTTAATATCATTATGTGATCACCACAGAATGAGCTGCCTGCTAAAACTCTGAAGCGTTATCCAGTGTAATCATCAATAGCAATTACTTTCTACATTTTGCAGCAGAAAGCTCCACACTTTGCAGAAAATACCAACACCACTTGGTAGTTCTTTTATACCTCAGAAGCGTCTCTCCTGTAACATCAGTCGAGTCAACAGAGAGATGTTTCCCTTAAGAAGACCTCTAATATCTATCTGCTTTTATGAGAGAATAAACACTGAATCCTGGGCTAGCCTAATAGACCTGTGTTCACAACTATGCTAAAATAACATAACTTAATGTTGCTATTTTTCTAAAATAACAGGTCTGACAAACATTATTTTAAGTCTTAGGGGAACTGTAAGGTTTCACCTACCATTGTTATTTGCATTTTTATATTTCCAGCCTTCCAAAATTCAGCAGAATAAATTGCACAAAGAATGCAGCCACCTAAACAAAACAATAAATGAATGAAATCCATTAGTTCTTGGGACTAATCAGGAGAGAAAAGAAGATGTTACTGCAAAATATTCAGGTTTCTTCAATATATGAAATAGTAAACTAAGGCTGAGCAGGAGAAATTAGAAGATCCAACAGTTCAGATATAGTCTGGATTGATATCCTTCCATTCAGTTTTCTGAATTATGTGTTAGAATTATTAGACCTCTCAGGTATGAAGAGTGAAAAATTCTGAGTTATAAGAAAACAAATGAATATGCTAAAATGTAAACTGAGAATTACAAAATTACCTGTGTTTTTGCCAGAAAAAGAATGTGAAATCAATCGACTATTATAGTGCTCAGAAACACCTCCAATGGCATAGATCTAAATAAAGAAATATCAGAAGAATTAATAGTTATTAAAATGCAAAAATTATATGTTCTGTAATAATTATTACAATGAGTTTATTAAGAAGTATAAGCTGGTTTTTTTTGTAATATCTTCAAAATATATGGATATGATTTAAAGAAATTCTGATCTTCATAGATAGAGGAGACAGGAAAAGATTTCTTTGGAACAGGCTCAAATTATTCTTTAGGGATTCTGGTTTGGCAGTGTGAGATGAAGTGAATTAGCAGTAATAAGACTAGCAGTTATGTCCTTGGTTACACTGTCCTCACTACTACTGAGAAATACATGCCAACAGACTCAGATCAGGTTAAAATGGTACTGGCATTAAATTGCTGGAATTTCTGTCTTTGAATATACATTGTCTTTCATGCTCAAATAATACAATTCCTCTTTTGATATACAAAGTGCTGTTCTTTCAACCCTGAAAACCCAGAATCGTGAATTTTTAGACCTACATGGCTGAATTTGGAGAACAAAAGAGCATAATGTCAAAGAATATAACAGATAACTTCTGCACGGCTAAAAATTATTTTCACAATGCTAATGGGGGATGCCAACATACCAAAGCCCTGAGCAGGTTCCAACATTTCCTTTCCCTTTCCTTCTCTCACCAAGCTTGTCCCACTTGCTGTTGCAGTAGCAATTCCATTAACTTTGTGGCTTTAGCCGGACCCAAACTGTTATCACTCATCTTTTTATAAATGCACGTTATGTAGCTTACTGTTAATACCAAAAGACTGAGGGAAATATGCCAAGGTGGTATAAATTAAGTGCAGTTTTAATGAAATGCTATTCTTTAACTGTGCAAACTCCCCTGTAATAGTAAGGTTGTTCTTTGTGGTTTTTTGACCTGTGATATCCATTCTGCTGCACTGTTTCAGGCCGCAGGTGAATCATCTACCACCTTCCCTGCTTTTAAATGTTGGAACTGCTCCAGTCAACCAACAGGATTTGGGTATAAATCTTTCAAAGAGTGTTCTTACACTATATACACAATATACCTCCCCAGACATATGATCACTTGAATGTATTCAGTGTTGTTCAACACATTCATTCACTAAAGATCTAAACTTGTTTGATTAATGATATACCTTACAGGTCTTCCTCAGCCTTAAACTGGTCAATCTGGGAGTATGTCATATTGTTCTGTTTGGTTTTCATAAAAATTGTGCTGAACCAACTAATTTAAAAATGTGTCTACAGACCCTAAAGACTTGTCAAAAATACAGAAGTTCATGTTTAGAATGACTACAGAAATCTAAGCTAGTGGGATGCTGAGTACAAAAGATCAATTAGAACATGCCAGAGCAATATCATACACACTTTTTTTGCATTCATCATTCAGAACAAATGAGTTTTTGCATATTCTGTACCAGAAATAATCAGCAACTTTTAGAATAAAAATAAATATGTCTTGTAATCTTTATGTTATCCTTTGATTTTACTTGTTTTAAACTGCACTATTTCTTCTGGAAATTACATTAATGAGTTTCATTTCTTCTTTTTTACCTGATTTGCTCACATTTATTACTGGCTTATTATACCAACAGCTTTCAACTATTTTAAATTTACAGACTTTTAATGAATTTTGAATAAGTAAGGATTCTTTGCAGTGAATTTGATCCTACTGACCAAAGATTTTCTTAGGTACCTCTCAAGGGCTCTCAGAAATTGCCCACTCCAGTCAAGTTGAAAGGTTAAAACTCCTGCTGAATTCTATAAAGTCTCTTCTGCCATGCTGGAGTCCCCAGATTCTTCCTCTTTGCTAAGTAGTGAACAATTTATTACCTTGGCATGCTCCTTTCATCGGTCCTGAAAATTCATGCTATTCCAAAATTAGATAGTTCAGGAAGGTCTTCTCTCTGTGGTACAGAGATGCAAAAACCTCAAGCATATTGTCATATTTTTGGTAGCAGAGGCAGAGATTCAGTTAAAGCCTTGAAGTATTTCAATAAGCCTCATCATCAATCAGCATGTCTTCATTTCATCAGAAGGAAGTGTTTTTTTTTTTTTTTAATGAACTAACATGTTTCTTCACTGAAGATGTTTAAAAAATTGATGTAGAAATCTCCTGATGAAGCACATCCATCTCAGATGTAATTTATTTTTATTACAGCGCCTTTTCCCCACTGGTTTTCTATTTCCTTGCTTTCACAGAGGTTTATCTATATTTGGGATAAGGGGTGATGCACAGCGAGTTAATGGATGGTCCCCGGTGTTGCTGTGTGTTGGTGACGTGCCATGGTCCCAGGTAACCCTGGCTGCGGTGGGGCTCATGGGCACTTCTTTCCTTGGACCTGAGTGCTCCTGGGTGAAGTCCCCACCCCAGCTCCGTGCTCCTCAGGATGTGTGCCCTCTCCCTGGAAGGCTCCAGCCCAGCCCCCCATCAGGATAGGTGGCCTCCATCCCAGATGTGCTGCCCTATTTAATCTCTGATTTTTACTCCCTTGCCATGACTGCCCATCAGTACAAAACGTGCTGCTGCTCTGGTGAGAAGGGATGGTTCAGCTGGCACTGTCAAAGAGTGCCTGCCTCTGAAGTTGTGTGACAATTTACGCCTTCATTCTCATTCAGAATTTTCTTTAAGCTGATTTTGGTGCTCAGTTTTGACTGCCCCTTTGCTCAGTGTAGGGATAATGTAAATTGTGGCCCTGTGGCAGCACAATTTGTCATAGGGTAACTGAGCTGTGCTGTAGCTTCCTGACTTCTCTAGCCCTTCTTCCCCAAAAATGGTATTTCTGCAATTCTGGTGGGTTTTTTTTTTGAGTGTGTGGGGTTTTTTTTCTTTTTCTTTTTGGTACGACTTGGACTTGGTTTCAGCCTGGCTGATTGATCCAACATACATCCACCACAAGTTTGCCAGCTCCCACAACTAGGAATTGCTAGTTGTGGTACTCAGATGACTGGAATAATAATATGGCCAAACCTTATTATAAAATAATAACAATCGAGATTAATTTTCAAGACCCAGGTCTATATATTTACTTCAGTTATAGTGACGGAAGTAGCCTAGCCACTTTGGCTTTAAATTTCTTTTATTAGCTTGACATCCTTGTGATTAACTATCACAGGAATATATCTGTTACATTAATTGTCCCCGCTAATGTAAATCCAGGTCACTAAACCCTCCACAACCTGTATTGAAATGAGTCAAAGGCCTGCCTATGTGGCTCTGCAAACAAACAGCACTGATGTATATAGTTTTCTGTAACTAGTGACAGCCAGGGGTTTGATGGGGCCAGCATCACATTCAGTTGCCTTTGAGTCCCTGGCTTCAACCAACGAGTTTCTATTTATAACTGGATTTATTCAAAATGGCCTTTGGCACCAGTACAGACCAGAGCTTGGACTTTGGTCTCTGGACCCAAGGGGGGGAGCCCTGTCAGTCTCCCATCCCCTGCCTCTTCCCCACAAAAAGGGTGAGACATGAAAGGGAGCCATGGAAACAGCTCATGACATCCTGCTATACGTGTTGCTGTAAATATTCACTGTGTGGATCCATTCATTAAAAATCAAATCACAACCCCTTGCTTCATTAACCTTGCCTCACAAGAATGTATTTCTTTTTCACTTTTCCCCCACCTGCCTTACTCCTGATGGAAACAATCTGTTCCATTATAACCTGATGTTATAAATTATTGTTTTGCAACGCTTAATGTTTTATTTTTCTTAAAACCTCATTTCTTATTTTCTTTCTGGAAAAATAAAAAGCAGTTAACATCAGCATTGTAAAAACTAAATGTCAGCATTTACGTGGCTCGGAGAAGTACCACAAATCTTCCACTGTTGCCATCTCAGATTTCTGGACAGTGTGACATATTCTTTGCTATATACGTGTTTTTGTGTGGTGTTTTCAGTTTACAGTATTTGAAAAGGAATGTTTCTTTCTCTTTTGCAGTGAACATTTCTGTTTGACACCACATCACATAGTAATTCCTCATCAATGGTGCTTGAAATAAATGAACATTAAAAAGTGATATAATATTGTATGGCTTACTGCTGAGTATGCACTGCACACCAGCCAAGGGAATGGGACACCCTGAGTGTTGAACACATTTAGAAAATGACTAAGCCTCTCTCACAGACTTATTGGTACAAATGGTCCCTTTGTAGCATTGCACTCCAAAGTTAAATCTGTCAAATCACATTTCTTCCTTTATTTCTTTCTCTTTTTTCAGCTATTTGATTCAAAGGAACAAAGAGATCTGATAATCATCAGGTTTTTTTCTTACTGGAAATACTTTGACTAAGTTCTTTTACTATCCTTTTCTCTGCCACTGCAGTGCCTTTTCCATAGATTATCATTACAGATATATTTTACAATAAAGTAATGAGTAACACAACACAAACACATCCATTCTCTTAATTAAATGAGCTACAGCTTTTTGGCTGGAACAAACAATAATATTATTTATAACTTAAATTACATTACATAAACTGTGCTCTCATCTATAAAGGGACTATAAATGGCATGGTAGGGTTCCATATTTGCTTTTTTCTTTTCTTTTTTTCCCCCAATGACTTTCCTGTTGACCTCTCTTTTAATTTACAAATAAAACCATAACTTTCTTGAGTGCCAGCACTGAAAATTCACCCTGGGATCTGAGATCAAGCTGTGTTCTTTCTGCTTTGTGCCAAAATAGACTCCGGTTCACCTCCCCAGCACTGAGGTGGCTCTGCAGGGCTGGCAGGAATGAAAAGCAATAACAATATTTTTGCCAGTAAAAAGATGAAGAGAACAAGTTCTCTCAGAAGTAGGAAGATACCAATTTTCAAGTCAGCTTCATGGAAAACAGCTGTTGTTTGAAACAAATGCTTGTAGCAGAGCTGGGGTTTGATGTCTCATTGCTTGCTGCTCCTCTGCAAACTTCCTTCCCTTCTCGCCTTTGGTCTTTCCAGCTCAGCTTGCAGATCAATGAAGCTGAAGTGTTTGAGGCTGCAGTTGCACAGCCTTTTTCCCTGGTAGCTGTGCTGGACTCAGCTTTTTCTGCCCTCTTCTAACCGATTGCACCCCTATACTTGGGTTGGACCTGGGGCTGCTCTGTGCATCAGCTGGAATGGATTTTTGTGGAAGTCCCCAGGCTCGCCTCTTCTGAGCCAGCTACTAAGACAGCTCTGCAAACAGTTGTGCCGTCAGGGCTATATGCTCAACCTTCTGCTTCTGTACTTGCTGTATTTGTGGTACATCAAATGAGATCTAGGGAAGGCAGTTTCCTAATTATTTTTCCCCAATCCTGGTCAAAGTTGAACATATAGACAGTTCTTTGCACCTAGCTACAAAACCTTCCAAAATTTGTGTTTCTGAAAGTCAGCCTTCCATGTAGGAGTTGGCAAATATATCTTTGCAGTGAGAGTCTGATGGAAATACAGTACTCTGAGATGAAGCATGAAGACTTAACTCTGGGGTGCCTGGATTCCTTTGGGAGCTGGGTGTCTCTGTGGGGCTCAGGCACCCGCATACACTCAGGCTTGGGGACCTAGTGCTCTCCTGCCATGGAGCCCATCATGAGAGAAGGACTCCCTCCTTGCTGAGGACAGGAGTTTACACAGGGCAGAGAAATGTGGGCAGAGCAGAGAGGGCGCAGTGCCTGACAACAGTCAAAAAAGATGGAAAAAGGGACTGCTGTCGTCATTTTCAGAAGCTGCAATTATTCTTGCTGCCAACTGGGAGAGCTGGGGTACTTGACAGGTGAGAATTAGGCTCCTAGGAAAATGCTAATGGAGGAGGCTGG
The DNA here is from genome assembly GCA_026413425.1 of Tringa solitaria. Classification (NCBI taxonomy): domain Eukaryota; kingdom Metazoa; phylum Chordata; class Aves; order Charadriiformes; family Scolopacidae; genus Tringa; species Tringa solitaria. Next base: position 33,578,158 of record JAOXJM010000001.1, read on the forward strand.
ACAAAGACAAGATTGTATTCAAAGGTACTTCTCAGGCCGCTGTGGGTCTCAGCACTCTCGGCAGAATCCACTTTCAGCTGCTTAATCATGTAATTCATTGTGTTTTATTTCTCATTTTTTAAAGAGGGTAGAGAAAAGATAATGATGCATAACACAGGCTGTTGCCCCTGGAACTCTTTCAGGCTGTGGACAAAATCCCAAATTCAAACTCTGGGAAATATTTGGCTAAGGTTCTGTTGGTTCTTAGGGAAACATATAGAAGGCAGGAAAATGACCATGTAAAATTCATGATGAGCTGCTGATACTGAGATTGTCAGCTGCCCAGCACTGCCCTCCTCTCCTGGTGGCTGTTCCCTGCAAGCCCATGTGCCACCAGCCGCTCTGAGACCACTGAGGTCATCATCCAGTACTACAGCGATCCTTCTGGAGAGTCTGATGAACATCAAGATGCAAAGCCGAACAACTATTTTCACTTTCTAACAGGACAGATTTAACATGAGAAGAAACACTGAGCCATGGGCGATTCATGCTGGCATTTACAGTTCCTTCTGCTGACACATCCCCTGTGAAATATGATTCTCTGCACTGTCTCATTGGGTTTAACGAAAGAGAAATCTAATGGAACCAGATTTTTGTTCTCATATGTAATTTGGCCCACTGGATGTGCACTGACATGTAGGCTAAGAGAAAGGGACGATAATTACAAAGCAGATTAAAATAGCTTCCAAACAAACCTGAGATTTATGCTGCATTTCTTCTAGAAAAAATAACTCTTGTGCTTGCTTTGGCTGGTGCGATGCACTTAATTTTTTTCTCAATGTACTTTTGTAGACTATTTCTGCAAATATGTGGTTGAGACTTCATGTTAATAATCACAGCAATTTGAATATGCACTTGTTTCTGCCTGAGGGGTAAACATCTGCAGGTGGCTGAAAATGTATCTGTGACACTGAACTCCTGAAAAGCTCTGCTTCCCCACCAGCGACCACCAAAAAAATAGTTCTTTTTAAGGAGTAAAACCAAATGCACAGAATTAAAGACATTCACAGTTAAGACATCAACTATTGTTCCCTCTTAGCTCAATACAAATTGTTTATGTATTACGGCATCTGCCACAGGTTATGTAAGATCTTTTGCAAGAACTTGTGATATCTGATGAGTAAAGACCAAAGTCTCAGTTTAGTATTGAATTTTCAGGGATTAGTGAATCCTCCTGTAACACTGTCCCAGGTCTTACTGCTCCAGCTGGTACAACTGCAACTGCTCTGTTTCTATGATTAATGGCAAAACTACCGCCAGTGAGTGCCTTGAGGTTGCCACCCTATGTGTTAGGTGCTGTATAAGTGTAATCAAAGTACATTCCGTGGAAAAAAGTGCTAAAATTCTCATAGTAGCTAACAGACAAATGTCTTTTTGAGTTGGATGAACTGCTAGATTACATTATTGAAGCAACTTTTGCATTTTATGAGTCATCAGTCATTTAAATTAGAAGAATGATCCTCAGAATCAAATTTCTGTCCTTAGCTCAATTTTTAATATTCAGACTACATGGATATCCATTTTGATATCACACAAACCAGTTAGCAATCGGAAAGTTTAATCCTGTTCATTTGATTCAGATTCACTGGGGTTAACTGAAGCGCTCATAAGAATAATATGAACATGGTTACTTAGTCCTTGCTTAAATAATGTTGAATCATTTGATTAAATGCCTTTTTTCCCCTCAAGGCTACTGACAAGAGAAATTAGCTGAAATTCACAAATATCCAGTTATGATCTAGTCCAAAGCACATCCATACCCAAGGAGAAAAATAAGTTTATTTTAACATAAGGACCTCATTGCTTTTAATATCAGAGTGAAGACAGAGTAATACTACTGGATTACCATAATTAACTAGGCCAATTTAAAAAAAACCAAAAACCAAACCGAACAAAACCATGCACAAATTGAATTCAGAAATTAATTGGATTCTGCATAAGAATAAAGTATTTTGCATGCATTACTTGCAAATGTACACTTTTCCTGAGGACAAATGAGTGTGTGCTTGTTTAATTAAATAACGCATAGTATTACATACCTAAGAATATGCAGAACAACAGATTAAAGGACATATGGACGAAGTGATTATGGCATTTCTCTACTTCTTAGCTCTTGAGTCAATAATTAAAACACTACGTCTGTCACACAGGTGAGATGCATTTTGGGAAGACAGGCAAGATACACTTAATTACTACTCTTTATTTCATGGGTATATAATGGAGAGGAGGTAAGTGTTTTCAATCAGTAGGACTAGATATTGCAATAGCAGCATCAAAGAGATGTTGATCTCTCAGTGTGGAGTAATCTCTCCACACTGAAGGCCACTTTTAGTATGAATTGCACCTGCAAGGGTGAATACTGTGACAATTCCTACTAACAATCACATTGTACTGATTAGCAGTTAACAAACAGTCAGTTAAGCCCTATATTCTACATTCAATTCTAAATTTTCATATCTGTATATTAAATTCCATAAAGTCCTAAATTCTGTTGCTTCAGTAAGAGAGTGGCATGTTAGTACACAAAATGTTAGCCTGTCCCATGGACAAAGCTGGGCTGTTGCTCTAGGCAGTGCAGTGGTAGGGGACCATCCCTGATCAGTTGTCCCATGTGGCTTCTGCTGCAGCTGTGCAGTTAGCTCAGTAAACATGGGGTAGGGAACAGCATCATTTATTTTGACTAAATAACCAATAACTATGGCTGGAATAAAGATTCATTGAATTAAGGTTATGCTTGCAACCTTTGGCATTTTCTGCCTCTTGATTTCTTAATTGGGTAAATATTTATTACACTTTGCTTGGTTGATTAAGTAGTATTTCCAGGTTTGTTTTTGTGTGTATTTATATCTTTAAAATACAAAATCCCAGAAAAATAAATCAACAGGAAGACTTTAAGTCTTTTGGCACATTAAAATTAATTTATTTTTGGGAAAGCATGGTTTCTTTACACTCAATCCATATAAAAAGCTACCACTTCCTTTTGCTGAAACCTCCCAGGACATTTCACCTTCATTCAGAGCCCAAATGGAAATTTTTAGAAAGGAAAAATTTTTGAGGTTACTGATATGTGGTAATACAGCAGAAGTAAATAAGAAATTGTTGCAGTTTTCTGACCCAATGTGTTCCAGCACCTACGTCATCACTGCTGCACTTGGAAAATCAGTCTGTTTCTTCAAGAATCTCTTAGATCCCTCTTCTTCCCTTCCTCACTCATTTCTCTTGTCCCCCTTGTGTTTTTCTCTGTAAAAATATATGTTAGCTACCGGACAAGTGAGAAAGTAACATGACTTAGTGGGCAAAGGAAGAGAGATGGGTAGACACAACAAGAAAAAACATGGAATAAGAAAATGGTGGAACAGATTGCGGAGGACAGTCAGGCTGTATGTAAGTTCAGGCTGATACTGGGTTGAGACAAAAATAGAGTATTTAATGTATGCCTGTGGCAATTATCAATATTAATATGACTATGTAATGGCTGTTAGAAGCATAAAACCAGGAGAATAAAAATTGATCATAGAATTTATACAAACCATTATGATAATTTAAATTCTTATGATCAGTGTTTACTTATGTCTTAGGGTAGAGTAATGAACCTTTAATTGCAGGCAAGCAATTTTATATCAGAATAAATCACGACTTGGGCGCAGGGATACCATTTATCCAACAATGCAGTTCATTTTGGCACTCATTCGGCATTATTTATATTAAGTTTTAATGCAAAGCATCTGAAACACTCTGTTAATAAAGTTGTTAGAAACAACCCATATACAATGAAATGTTACCCATCCTCTCCCCTTTACTTCCTTTCAACAACACAGGGATTATTTTTACAGTACAGCTTCATTTTTTGATCTCTAAACTAAAGGAAACAAAGAGCCAAACAAAATAAAACACACATGCAATAAGCACAGTTGATTTCTGAGGCTGGAAGGGTGAAATGTGGAATGACTTCTTGCTCCAGGAATGTTTTGTTAAGCATTCAGAAATATTATTTCCTGAAGGAACTATACAGATTAAATGGTCTGGAACCATACCATATCAAAAGACTGATGACCGTATTTTGAAAGCAGGAGATCTTAATCTTAGTCTAGAGTACAGTGAGAAGTATCTGTGCTACTTTATTCTAGTTTCAGTGTGTATTAAGATGTGACCTGTCCCGAACTTGAGACTCATTTGAGAAGTAATATAAAATCTTATTAGAGGACAGACATGCAAATAGGATAGCAAAAAAATCATCCTGTGTCAATACTCAGAATCCAGAAAGGTCCATAGCCCACAAATTCCCCCTCATATATTATGAGGAGACTGGGTCAAGCACCTAAAGTGCTCTGAGCTGGAGGTCTGAGAACTATTTTTTTACCATTTAAAGGCAATTTTTGTGGTTTTTGCAATGCACTAACATGTTCATGGGAGATGTGTTAACCAGTAAGTGAGCTGCTGCTGGGGGGATGCTGGCGTGGGGAGGTAGGTTTACTCCACCTCTGTTAAAATCTCTATTTCTGTTAAAATCTCTGTCTCTAATACTTGCTTGAAATAGAAGGTATGAAATCATAAGACTAATGGCAAGATTATTTGCGTTACAGATCAAGGGAGTGCAATTATAGTGACCTTACAGAAAACAATAACCTAAAGAGAATGAAGTAGTTCTAACTTTCTGTATCAATATGGGAACTAAATTAGAGGAAAATTAGGCAATGTTACTTAAAAAAAAATTCTCAGATTCTGGTGGCCAATAATGGCCAAAACCCCAAACTCAACCAACTAGCCCCCACCCCAGACACCTAAAATTGATTCAGACTTTGCAAATAAATTGCAAATGCTCTGGCAAGAATTGAGTATCAAAGACATAAACAGAGTATGTCTACTTTTCTCGTTTGCTCCAACTACTTACCTTGCCATCTGCAATGCCTTATTACACACACACACATATATATATTTAAACTAGACCATGAAAACAGGCAGAAACTCAGAAAGAAATCACAAAGTAAAATCTAGAGTGTAACGTTCCTGTTTGGGTTAAACAGATGGGCTGTATCACCAGCATACTCCCTCCCATGGGCAGGAACTGCAGGTGATTAGAGAAAGAAACAGAATGAACTGCAGGAAGTTCAGAACATTATCAGGCCACTATCCTTCTTCATATATATATATAAGTAAAAGAATATATAAAAAATGTTATTCTAAAATTTCAAATGTCAATAATAATATTGCTCTAGTTGATATTTTAACTGTTAATAAACTAGCTCTATTTCAAACAGAATACTATGAAGTCTAATTAAGAACTAAATTTGAGTTGAGTTATATTTAGGATAAATGCAGTACTAAACACTTCAAGTTAAAGGCATTTCTCCATGAAGTAAAATGGAGTCTCTGCAGGACTTTATGATTTTTTGTGCTTTGGTTTGCTTTTTATTGGGCTAATTAATGGCTAGACACAACATAAGTGACTTCTTTCCAGGGAGGGTCTTGATGTGCCATATTTTACCTAAGATATATTATTTTGCGTATGTTCAATATCAGTTTCTCATGGAAAAGTTGCAAAAAGAAGAGAAGATCTTGTTTACACAACTTATTTCACAATTAAGCCTCTCTGAAACTAACATGATTGAATGAGCAGAACCATCATGATTGTTTTGCTCCTATCACTATTATATAATTCACTTACTGTTAATATTTCATGAGTTCACCTTGCAGCCTTATATTCTTCATCTCTCTTTAAAGGTGATTTTTTAATTAATACTAAAATACACATGCCAACTTATACACAGAGGCTTCCCTTAAAAGAAGTTCACGGCTGCGAGTTCAAGCACTCAAAGAATATAGAAATTCAAGAATCAAGCCTGCCAGGGAATTCTCAGGTCATGTCCCTTTTACAAGTATACATAATCTTTAATGATCTTTCCCTGTTCTCTGTTGCTGTGCCCACTAGGATTTTTCCAGAGGTTTTTGTTTGGCCAACCCTGGAAGGTAGTTCCTCCACCTCAAGAAGGTCACTGCCAAAACTGAAGATTTTATTTCAAAACCGGAAAAGAGTTACCAGAAGTCATATTCTTACTTAATATTGACCACTCATTAGCTGTTGAAATATGAAAGTTATATATAGGCATATAAAGTGTTTGCCTTATCTTGTTATCCATCATGGAAAAATCCAGTCCAAATAAAACTGGACGAGGTTATAAGGCACTTACATCACAGGTCAATAGTGGGAAGGATTGGAGATCCTGATGTTAGTGGAGGCTGAGACTGACCAGTTCTGCCTGAAATTCAATCCATAAAGAATATATAAAAATGGAAAGCCCAAATTCATTATTGGTTTGGTAGGTTTTTCATTCTTTTTCTTTTCAAAACTCAATTTTCAACAGTGTGGCATGTCCATGTTTTCCTCTGTCTTAGACAGCTCTGGAAACATGACACAAAGGATAAAGCACAGGAGAAGGAACGGTTAGATGTAACCACTGGAGTGGCATTTTATCTGCTTTCACTGCTGGGAAGCAGCCAATAGCTCTTAAGGAGCTTGTAGTCCTTCTCAGAGCCAATAAACAAATCTTGGTCGAGCAAGATTAGAAAAGAAATATGAGATGAGCTGAAGCTAATCGTAAATTGACGACCAGCTTGGCAAACATATTGAGTCTAAAAATACCCTAAGAATTTGTAAAATGTTACATTATTTCTTTAGAAAATTTCCAAAACAAAATATTGCAACTTTCTATTTTGAAACAACTTATTTGTTTCAAAATTGATCAAAGTGTTACAGCATTGTCAAGGAAGGGTTAAATAACCTCAGAATGAAATGATACAATACAATTCAAACATCTAGTCTGGCTGAATTGCCACAGATTAAACCGGGCCATTATGCAGACAGTACTAACAAACCAGAGACTTGTCATAGCTATGAGGAAGGGAAAAACCCAAACCTATTTAATGATAATTTAACACTGTTTCTAGTTATGCTTTCTCTGGGTTCAGCCTGGTACAGCACTTCGTGGCAATCTATCTGCCTTGGCTTGCTAAAGAACAAAATGCAAACAGGTTTAGAAGTAAAGGACATGACCTCATGGACTTGAATACCTGCCCTACCTTGTGGTTGTCATTAACTCATAGTTGTTGACCAAAGGGATCATAAAAGTCTTGATGCAATTAATGACTGATACTGAATTTTAAAATCCAGGGACACATCTGTTAAATTAATCTGCAACGGTTAACTTGACCATGGTTATTCAGGCTTTATTTTATTGTGAAATAGGAGATGACTTATTTTACTTGGCGATGTTTAATTAATCAAATTCAGAGTGGGAAGAAGTTAAAATACTTAAAACATAGTTAAATTAGAATTGCTCCTAATTATTGCAATTAAAGGAACCTTCAGGATTTTGGAGCTGGAAAAGCCCATTCAGGTACTGAGTCTGAAAAAAATTTAAACATTCGATTTATTTGTGGTGTTCAGATTTTAGTTTGCAGTTCAAAAATATCTCTCTATTTGTGAAAGCATGTACAGACATACTTGATCAGCACTTCCTTGAATCAGGGGCATTGTACAGTACAAATAATATGAACTTTAAAATATATTAAAATAGCACTAAGAATATACTCTCTATGTAAAGGAAATGACAAGCTGACATCAAAGGAACTGAGGATATTGCAAGGATGTTAGAATTTCTCATTATACTAAGGTGTTACATTATATGTTGCATAAGAAAAAGATAGGTTACCTAAAACCTGACTTTTACCAAAGGTAGATTTATTTCTTTGTAGAGCTATGCAAACTCTTTATTGTTTGCAAGGTATCTGGTGAAATGAGTTTATTTGGAACTTTGTGTGTTTTCTATAGCTTACTATGTTGTTTAAAAATTATTTTCTCACCACTATTTTTAAGATCCTGTTTTATCAGTGATTATTTGAAAAACTGCATTTTGTTGACATCTGAAATTGCAATTGCTATCACCTCAAAGAGATTTCAGCTAGGTATAGGCACATTTTTAATACTGTTTAAAAAGTTGAAACTTATAAAGTGCTCCCACATAAAAAAAATTTTTTGTTTCATTAGAAACAAAAAGATTGTCTTTTTCTTTATTTCTTACCATAAAATGTGACCAAATTTTTCTGCATGTGGCTGTTGCTATAAATAAATCTCAGAATCGTAGAATCATAAGATGTTTGAAAGGGACCTTTAAAGGACCTTAAATTTTAGCCACCTGATTTTGTTGCAAAAGGGAAGAAAACTAAATGAAAAAATCCAAGCTATCAATTTTACAGCAGATAAGGCAGCATCGACAGCATTTCAAGACCAAATATTGTAAAGTGCCAGAAAAATATAAATATGAAGGTGTCATGAAAATCAAGATGGAGACCTGCTAGCCTAGACCCTCAGGGAACTAATGGTTGTGACTTAAGTGCTGCAAAATGTTGGTGTGTGCTATAAACCCACTTATTTCAAAATTATAGAAAAGAGGAATTTATTTCTTTCAGTACCTGCATAATAGATTCATGCTTTCAGGTTTGAAAGCACCAGATGCCAAACATTTTCTGATGAGGAAATGTTAAGTATGTTGTTCTTTTAAAATCTCTACCCATGTTCACAAGCATTTACATGGATGAGCTTTAGTTTTCTTTTCTTTTATCTTTTGGGCTCCTGTGCCTTGATGTAAGGGGTGGAGATGTCCACAGGTAGAGGAAGAAGGAGCTTTAGCAAATGGAGATACATATTGTCATTGAAGGGTTAAGCATGTTTCTCGCATTTAAAGTACTTGAGATTACTTAATATTTCATCTAGATCCTGCTTTGTGGCCAGTTAGTGTTTAAGAGCTAAGTACAGTTGTACTCAGCAGTTAAAACCCATCATCCATCCTTAATTTGTACTGAATGTAAGGCTAATCAAAATTTCTTGATGTGTCAAGGAGCAAAACAGGGCTGAATGCTTCTTAGAAGAATTGAGGACCACAGAGAGTAAAATAGAAAAGTAAATGCCCAGCAATTCTTTAGTTCAAATTCCATTCTCATGGATCATATCTTTTTCTCTCAATCTCTCTATATATGTGTGTATACATGTTTAAAAGGAGAAAGCAAGTTAAAACACCAGTTATTACTTTGGCTACTATCTACTTATTTAATTTGGCAGCACTTTGGAGTCATGAGGTAGAAACAGTAAAATATGATTTTAAAGTGTCATGCCCCATCTGTTTTTAAATTATATCAGCTATTTCAAATTTTCTGTTTGCATTCCTCAAAAAATGACTTGCTCTTTGGCAAAACTGTCTTTCATTTCTGCTTCTTATTTCTTTAGCTAGTTAAATCCACCACCTTTTGTGGCTCAGATAATTTCTTAAACTTAAACCAGAATTTGCAATGGACCTATTTTTAGAAAAGCTGTATAACCTGATGGAGAAGATAATAATTCAGTATGCATGTTTAGCCCTCTGGCCAGATGAGCTTATAGAGCTTCCATTGTTCATATAAAGGATACATTTTTCAAATTTATATTAATGTAAGTTATAAAGCAAATGACTTCACAATCAGAGCAATAACTGTGAGTGTATGTCTAAATGATCTTCTGCAGGCAGATGTTCCCTTGCTCTGCTTATGCCATGAGTCAAGAGAAGCTGTGTGGCCCCAGCTAATAGACTACCAAGCTTGTGCAATGTGCTTTAAATGCACTCCCACAGCTTTAATTTTATTCAAAGCGTGCAAGAGCAAACTGAGGTCTGCCTCCAGAAGACCTTGTAAATATCACTGAGGATATTGAGTCTCTCTCTCTGTTAAGTAATTAATTGAACAAATAGTACTGTACTGTGTTGCCACACACAGACAGTCTTGAAATATTGTAGTCTCTCTATATAGATAGGGAGAGGGAGTCAAGCCTGGATTGTTCTGAAAATTGTCTTCTTTTGCCTTGAAATCTACTTAGAAGTGTTGAAAGCAAATGGCAGTTTTTGGAAAACCCCAGCTATCCATAACTTTGCAAAAGAGATCAAGTGTAGAGGTTCTCTGCATCATCATATTTGACCTTTAGGTACCATGGGCTGAGTGTTGACAGCTACTCTTTTTCTTCATCTCTTACTTGTCTCCTTGAGAGGAGCCATCTCCCTGGTTAGGCTCATAGGCCTCCCAGAAAGCAAAGAAGGTAAGATGATCTGTTTAGAATGGGGTTCACAAAACCAAACACTAAGTACCCATCACCTAAAGAAGTTAATGTCTTGAACATTTTCATCTTCAGGGTGGCAGGCACGTGCATTGCAAGAACGTCTGCTTCTCCAATGGATCAGACTTCCCCCAGGCCAGGCTCATCCTGGTTAGGTGCCCAAATTTTGCCTTTGAAAAGCAGCATCTGCTTGTGTAATTCCCCTTTTCCTTGCTTTTATAAAAGAATTAGCTCAGGTGTGGATCACTCACCTACTGTGAACTTATCTTTATTGCTGTTTTTCACCTGAGGGATCTCAGACAGAGAAATGTCTGTCTTTCAAGGGAAGTATTGTAGGTCCTAGCTGCACTGAGGAGAGGATAACTGAGTCCACATCAGCAACGAGAGGGTCCCTGGAGAGCAGAGCAAGGCTGCACAGAAGAACTTCCCTGCCCTGAGAGACAGAGGACCTACCTTGACTCAAGCTTCCCTTCCAGTGTCTTGTTTCTTTATTTTACCTGATGATGGTTAAATCAAAATACAAAAATGGTCCTGGGAGTCAGAACAGGAATTCAAAGTCTGCTTCTGTCATACTAAGTGCTGAACTACACACTCATGCATCCTCTCTGCCCACCTCCCTGCCTTGGTAAATCACAGGTTTAGAGGCAGGCATCAGCTCCTCATATATTTCTAATGCTTGACTAAATATCACCCTGCCCCTAGGTCAAGCAGTCCTGTATCACCAAGATACTGAAGCATGCATCTAACATGCACATATTTAACGTAATTTAAGGACAATTTAACGTAATTTTGCAAGCAAACACCAGACGAAGAAAAGCTCCTTTTTCTTGGGAGATCAGACAGAATATTAATTTCAGATGAGTCTGATTTATTCCAATGGCTTGTTTCCTTGATCTAGGAAGAAGCTGAACATGGATTGCTGTGCCTTCTCATATGTAGTCTCGTCCAGCTTGCTTACACAGGAACAGTCATAATTCCAGAGCTACAAAACAGATATGTAGTGAACTCAGCTGATTTAATGAGACCCTCCTGAGTAAACTGTATTAAAAATCAAAAGTTACTTTGGTGTAAATTATGTAGGTTGACGTGGATGTCCAGAATGCCTACCACAGTTTTATACCAAAGAGGTTCTAACACTTTCTAGTTTAAACTATCAGATAATACTCAGCACTCAATATTTTCATCCCAAATGTTGTTATCCCACTGCAATGGTGAGTTAAAAGGTGTTAGTTTCAACAGCAGCAAGAAAGAGGATGGGTCCACACCCAGGAACAGTTACTGCAGTGGGAAGGCAGCCCCTTGTTGCAGATGGCAGCCCAGTGCAGCTCTGGAGCTCTGGCTGGCTTGGAGGGGGTGTCGTGTCTCTCTGTAGGTTACCCATTGCCCCGACTGGTGATCCTACTCTCACTTTTAATTCCTGCAAGATACATCTTTTAAAGACCAAGGTATTTTGTAATTCTTCTGTAACACTAATATATATTCACAGAGAATAGGTTCCCTTCCTTTTATAGACATGCTCACATCCTATTTTTAAAAAAATACTAAAACCATAGGATTGGTAAGACAATTAGAAAATAAGTTATTGTTTTAGATAAAAGAAATCTCATATGCAGCCAGCAGGGAAGCCAGCAGGAAATTTGGATCCTGATTGTAAATTTTAAAGTTAAGAAATACAGTTGTTAGGTGGAGATGCTGCTTATCCCCTTTTGTGTCCAGCTACAGTAAAAGGATAATCTTTTACAAAACAGAAGTCTCACATGTGTTAAGGTGGCCCCAGAGGCATCCACTACTTCACCCAAAGGTGGGGGAAGAGGTGGAAGCTCTTAAGTGGAATAGAAGCTCTAGGAAACAGCGGGCAGGTGCTGCTGGTGAACTTACTGAAGAGGGAGGATGACAGTCAGAGGTGTCGCAAAACGGTCGAAAAGGAACCAGGAGTTTCTCATTAGAAACAGTCTTCTTTTAGCACAAAGACAACTTTGCATCTGACCAAAACAAATGTTGTATGTTTGATGAGGAGTAGATATTTTTACAATGTTTAATCAAACATAGGTTTTTGGCATATGTTTATCATGCAATGTGAAGTTTTCGTTTCTGAAAGTATTTGGAATTTGGTGCAACTCTGACAAATGTTCCCATACAGTCAAGTCACCTTTTTTAGAGGCAAAACCATTCCCAGTGTTAATTTGCCACTGGCTTCAGTACGTGACCATGCTGAAGAGGTTATGCACATACCGCGGACAGGAACTGGTGGTGCCTGGCTAAACTAGTTTGGCAATAGGCAAGTGTGATCTGGCAAAGAACAGACGTTTCCTTTGCTAATGAATCAGCATGAGTACTTTGGTTTGGACAGAAACAAACTGTAAAATGCCGGCTCAGCAGGAGCACTTCCTCGAATACATCAAAGCTGTTCCTTTCTACATGGCACAGCTGAGTTCTTTCCAAGAATTTCTCAGCCAGTATTCCTGCTTTTCAAATGTTTTTAAATGGGTACAAATCCCCTCTCCTGAATGCCCCAAAACAAACAGAAAGGGTTGTAAAAATTAGAAGCATCAAAACATTAAAATCATCAGTCATGCAAAGCACGAGCACAGCTGGAAACAGCGTTCCCTTGAGATCTTGCTTATACCCTGACTATATTTAAAATATACATGTTGCTGTTATTTCTGGGGAAGAAGATATGTTAAATGTTCTTGTTTTCTCTATCTGGTTACTTACAATAATTTCTTTTTTATAATGTTTAATTTCCTCCATAACTAAGCACTAAGGTACTACCTACATTATTGGCATGGGATAGATTTCAGCTGCATCAGTAACTGGGGGGTAGCTTTGCCTATGTTAGCAGAATGTGAGAGAAGAATCAGAAGTAATATCAGAACTGACATGACAACCGAGTTATAACATCTTAAAGCATTTCTAAGGCTATGGACCAATTCTGCAGCCATCATGTGTAAAAGAATAGAAAAGCAGTGAGTCAATGTGGTATTAATTATAAAAGAGTAGTTGTGGTCTTGTGGCTTTACCCCACGTCCCAAGGCAGGGAAACAGCAGTGAGTTGAGAGCTGTCAGGCCATCTCCACCTTTGTGAGGGACAGCCCCAGCACACACTCAGGGACATGGAAACACTGAGCATATGCATCGGCCCCATGGCCTCAGCTGGCTGCAGGGTAGGAGCCAGGGAACGCTCTCAGCAACAGGCCATTCACCAGCTTGGCCACTAGATAGAGGAGAGTGGAGGTGATGGCCCTCTCATAGGTCTTCACAGTTCGTTTCAAATTTTTTGGACAAATGGTGGCAGTGTCGTGAAAAAGGCAAGGATAGTGTGTTGTGATGAGGACATTAGGCTCATGGGGAAGGGCTCACAGGCTGTTGGTCTCTCACTGCGTCTGTCGGTGCAGAAGTAGGAGATGGCAGAACTGAGCAGGGTTTCTGGCCAAGCCAGGGTGGATTTTCATCTAAATCCCTCAGCAGTGTTGGCCCTGTGTCTCAACTTCAGCAGAATTTAGGTGTACTGGATCAGACCTGGTCATTTTAGGATTATTGATCTTCTGCAAAGGAAGGTATTATATTTTTATGAGAACCAGAAGTATGCATTTGTAAGTAGTAGGAAGGAAAACTTGGACGTGTTATCAAATGGGATGAGGTAGGTCCACCTGATAAGCTAAGTGGTGTACCATGGTTTTCTGGTTTTGCATTTGATGTATAATAGCACAGGGACAGTGGTCCCATAAAAGCTGGGGGCAGGGGATACTATAACCAGGCTCTGCTCTCTCATATAACCAGTATGAGAGAGACACTGGCTTGTTTCAGGAGTGTTCAAGCATCCAAGGTTGCAGCTATTGCAGCTGATTGCCTCTGAGACCTGCTGTCAGAGCACCACCTGTGGCTTCAGATTGAATTTTGCAGGGGACTCACCACTCCCGTGTCAAAGAAGGATCCTCTGACAGCTCCTGGGAATAAAACAGCTGCTGCTATTCCTGGGTGAGCAAAGTGAGCAGTTTGAGAGGTGTGGAGGGCTTGTCCTGGCATCATACTGGCTCTTCTTAGAACATCTCAGCTGATCTTTCTCCAAAAGATGGCCTGGAAGATGGACTGCACAAAGATGTCCTAGAATATATATGAATATATGGAGCAAAACAGGGAATAGCAGGATGAAGGGGGAAATGAGGGGCTGGGAGGAAGAGTGCTCTGCAAGGTTTTGAGAAGGGGGCACTCAAGGAGAGAATTATTATTAAAAAAAAAAGAGGTACACCATAAAATATGCAGCAATAGGGCAGAAATACAGCTGAGAGGATCAGAACAAGACTGAAGTAGGGGAAATAAAGAACAGAGAAGTCATCAGGAAATAAAGTAACTAATAAACACATTAAGATGCACAGAGTAGGAAGTACATTAGGAATACTTAAAGGGAAGACAGTTAACCTCAGGAGCAAGGCACTCTGCTCTAACTCTGATTTATTACATGACTCTTACTAAAGAGTCCCACTCCTCAATTTCTCTGCATGGAAAATGTGAATAAATTTTATTTGTGTTTGTAAAGTGGTTACTAAAACACACACTACACACTAACTCCGATTGCTCAGCTGAGATGTGAAAATTGGTGGCCAAGGGGTTCTACTGTGGTGGGTATTTCCACAGGGTGTTTCAGGTCTGTTTTCAGGTCTTTCCTTGGAGAGAGCACTTAGGCCACCACAAGGCAGGAGCTTGAGGAAGATGGCTAATGCAAGCTGGGTTGGACCAAGGGCATCACACATTCAGAACAGTGCTGTAGGCTTCCTAAACGGTTCACTCCAGCTACCTATGATGTCAGGGCAGGAATTACTGGATGATTTGTTCATGTGTCAGAGGTCAAGCCGTTTCACTGATGCAAATTTTTTATCAAAGTGATTCCTTAGCAAAACACATGTTCTTTTCCCACTGTTGTTTTTTTTTTTTTTTTCTCCTTGAAGAGAAAAGCAACCTAAAGAGTTGCTCCTGAGAAACCTGAGACAGAATATTCTACTTGTTATACTAGTGCTGGGAGTTTTCTTTGACCATTTTTAATGGTGTGTGGCAGCTGCAGCTCAAACTTCTGCAGCTCAAACTTCTGCAGCTCAAACTCCTGCAGCTCAAACTCCAAATCTGAAGCTCAGATGACATGGAAGATATCTTTAAATGCTTTCAGATATCTTAAATAAACAAATAAACATTTCCAAATGTAGGGGGGGACAGAATTAAAAGCACTGTGAATATGCCTCATGCTGCATGATTAAGCCAAATCAAGGATGCAAGAGAGGAAAGTGGACCCTGTCTACAAGCAGAACATGGTTCAGATTCTTCAGCCAATCTTAGGAGCAGTTCAGTAAGAGCCTCCTGGGTGGTTTGAGTGTCTGGATGTCCTCTTCCTGGACCCTTTTTCTGAGAACATTTGGGGGCCAGGAATGAAGGGAAGATCTTAAGCTGGAGACATTCACAATTCTTCCCTCCCTTTCTACCATTAATCCTTCATGTTTTAACAAGCACTGAAGTTAATACAACCTACACTCTTTCCTATCACACTGAGCCCCCCTCCTTTCTTTCTCTTGAGTAAAGCAATCTGTTCTTTCCAGTCCATACTTTTGTAAATCAAAGGGATAGATGTCAACACACACATAACCAAATATAAACCTCCTTTTGTTTTTTTTTTTTAAATAGGATTCTGACATTTAGTTTGAAGAAGTGTTTGCTTTATTTATTTTTTAAATATGTGAAGGATGCCACAGAATCACAGAATCCTATGGGATTGGAAGGAACCTCTAGAGATCATCAAGTCCAACCCCCCTGCCATAGCGGGTCCACCTAGAGCAGGTTGCCCACGAACATGTCCAGGCAGGTTTTGAATGTCTCCAGAGAAGGAGACTCTGCCACCTCCCTGGGAAGCTCATTCCAGTTCTCTGTCATGCTCAAAGTAAAGAAGTTCCTCCTCATGTTTAGGTGGAACTTCTTATATTCAAGTTTATGCCTATTTCCTCTTTTCCTGTCCCTGGGCACTACTGAAAAAAGACTGGCCCAATCCTCTTGACACCCTCCCTTTAACGGTGGGTCAACTGCTTTTATTTTATTTTTACTAGAAGGCAAATGGTACCACAAATAATCTCTAGCACAAAATATTTTAGATGCTATTTCATAGTTGAATATGAAGAGAGTTGGGGGGAGCAATAAAGAAGACTTGTCATTTAAAGCTTTTAGGATTAATAGTTTACCTCTTTGGTAAATTTTTCCTTATATATAAATAATTTTTTAGTTCCCTTTTCAAATTTAATTGGGAAAAACAGTTGTAATCGTGTTGCTATCCTCTCTGCCATTTGCTTATTACTATTAATTATAGGAAGATATATATGTCTTTTGTGTGAAACACAGAAATATCTGGATATATAATAGCTGACACTAAAAATAAGCAAGGCTCTTGAAGGAACATAGTCTCTATTTCAGTGTACAAATCCAGGTATCTATCTCAGTGGCCAGAGCAAAGTCACCCTAGAATTGTCTGTTTCAAGGTATCTCACACCTTCTTTTGTGGCGCAAAAAGGAAGTAATAGGGCACTAAACCACACAAACCAGTGTTCAGATCTGTTAATTAAATTGTCCCACTTACCCTGCCTGACAAAACCAAACTTCTTTCAGAATTAAGTGAGTACAAATATTAACAGACAGGATGATTGGGATATTTTTTTTGGTACGATGACTTTACAAGGAGTGAGAAGTTTTGCGTTCAGATCCCTAATTATCTGGTTCTCTACTGAGCTGTGATCAGTCCAAACCCCAATCAATACCCTATTGCACCAAGGCAATTCTGCTGACTGGGTATAAATCGTTGGAAAAGGGAATGATTTGCCTTTTTGGCAAAAAAGAAGGCCAGAGAGGATCTGAACAAGATCTTCAAGATACTTAAGCTTGATGATCCTAAAGGTACTTTCCATCCTAAATGACTCTATGTTTCTATGATTCAGTAAGATTTGTTGAAGCACTGACAGCTTGCAGCAAAGGATGGCTTTTCACTGGCCCAGGAGGAGAGGAATAAGTGGAAGGGGACACAAGAGCGACCTGGAATCTGTATTGCATGCGCTTGACTTGGGATTATTGCAAAAGCAGTGCTTAGAGCAGGAGCTATAATATTCACATCCTCATTTTCTTAAAATAGGCACCTAAACAGGCATTTAGAGTAAATCCGATTTCAGTCCTTCAATGCATTAATTCTCCAACTACAAAGATAGAGGCAATGATAGCTGCCTACTCACAGAGAGGATGTAAAAATTAATTCTTGAACATGTTTGAAGCTCTCAGGTACTATTCTGAATTTTTCCATAGCCATAGTCGGGAGGAAATTGATCAATCTGTCTTTAGATAAGGCATTGAATAAGTGAGCAGCTAGAAGGAAAAAACAAAACATTGAAGAATTGCTCATGGCTTTGCAGCAATCTGCTATTAAAAAAAAAAAGTATTAGTGGTAATTCTGTGGCAAAGAGTGTGATATGCTAAAAGTTTTACTAGATAGAAAACACTATTCTCTTTAGCATTTCATGTGTCTGAACGGATGACTGAGCCAGATTCTACTTTTCTGAGAGCTGCTTAAGGGCTCTTCTGTTGGAATGTGTTCCACTATTGGTATTTAAAACCAGACAAGTGTCCTGAAAATCCAAAAATATGTCTGTGTTCATATCCAAAAATGCTGGTTGGCACACTCCTGTCAATATGTTTTTCTGATAAAGTACTTACATAAAGTGACAAGCAAGAAATTATAGTATCCCTGCAAAAGGGTGGAGGTTGCATCTTTTTCAGTATGAAGTCATGTCTTTATGTGACTGCACATGCCTGCATTCTCATATTCACTCTCACTCTGCCATGTGGTATATATTTATGTGACACATAAATATTTTATCTAGTTTTAGACTAGAGTGGTCAGATAAGAGGTAATATTTAAGGATGTGGAGGGTCTTGTGACAGATGGGATCACAGATAAGAATAAAATGTACACAAAGGAGCTACTGAATGGTCAGAAGCTCCTTTTAAGAAAGTGTATAACAACATTGCTGAGAGAACCACCCACTTCCAATTTACTCAACATTTCATGAATGGCCTTGTTTATAAAAGTGCTTGAAAATTTTTGACCACTTTTTGGGACACAAATTTGATCTCTACATTTATAAACTCTATTGTTTAGAAGTTTCCTTCAGACATTACCCAGAAGACTTGTGTATATCTGTATTTACTGTGTACTGATAAGTACATTTTAATAGCCCAAAACAATTTGAGTAAGCAAGCAGTAAACTGGGATCTAATAAAATTTCACATTCAATAAATTAGGTGAATCCCTTGTTATATTTCATTGGGATAATGTTTTCATTGGCATATATATATTCATTTATATTCATTCTTTGAGAAGTATCAGCAGCTGTCTGCTGTCAGATAGACTTTGGGTTCCCTTCATTTGAAGGTCCCTGTGGGCACTGGTTGCCCAGGACAGTCTGTCCTCTCCTCCCCAGGAGATCTCAGAGGAAGGGGCATCAGAAGGAAGTGCTCTGCAGGATCGAGCTTCTGGCAGCTGCTTGGCCTCATGTGAAATGATAGGAGGGGCCAAACTGACTTGGGACACAAAGCCATCACTGCCTCGATAATAAGCAGCTCTGTGCCTTTCTTAATGCCCTCTCCTACTGAGAGATGATGCAGTTTATTTGTTTCCCCAGTGTTTGAATAAGGTAAATCTCTGATAGAAAGGGCTGGCTGAAATCTTGTCCAGATAGGGTAGAAAAGATACTGGTGGATGGGGAAAACAAATGGCTTTGGATATCAAGATATGCTGCAAGACAGTACATTCTACGTACTATGCATTTGTTGTCCTCAATGGCTCCCAGATTCCTAGACCTCTTCAGTGGTTAAAATCCTTTTTTTTTTACTCACCTGTTAGTATTTACAAAAGTTTCAATCTGACATAAAGCTCACCTTGGTGTATGTGTTGTGAGGTTGTTGTGTTTGATTTGGAGCTAACCCTGCCTGCCACCGAGCTAAGTGAAAGGTTACCCATCAGCTATTGAAAGTTTCTTGTTGACCAGGATTTCAAAGAATAGAGAATCGCACTAGTTATAGAGCAAATATACTTCAATCCAGCTCTCCTTCTGTCATTGCTAGAGTGGTAATACTGAACAGCTGAAGTATTTTTGTTAATACTTTTTATATCTAAAGTCTAGATGTGGGATATTTATGGCAGACAGATCATGTGATTTCACTTTATTTGTGGAGCCACCGGAATTTCCTCATCTTCAGAGTGTGATATAGACCTCATCCTTTCCCTCGGGGTTATGTTTAAGAGCATCTGGTGTGCATGAAGAAAGTGTTGAAATGGGTAGAAAATTCAGTCTTCCGTGCTTCTGTTTGGAATCAAGCCAGTCGCCACTTAGAATGAGAGAAGACACCCTGGGGAGAGCAGTTCACAGGTGAAAGCAGGAAGGATTGTAATCCCACATTGGAGTATCCTACAAAGAAAAGATGATGCAGCTAATTTGGGGTGTATGGTGTAAAGGGCGATTTTCTATGTTATTATAAAGAGTGGAGGTCAAAGCACTGCTAATTCACAGGAGAATTTGTTTTCGTTTCTAATTTTTCTTCAAATTCATTAAACGCAGCTCTTCATAAAGAAAATCTTCTCAAGTATCATAATATCTTTGATTCTGTATGAAAAATGAAGTTTTTAACCTGACAGAGCATCAACTAGTAGGCAGCCAGGCAGCTCAGTAATATTTCTTTACCCCTATTTTGAGAAAGGGATTCACTGTCTTTCATTTGGTTTGTCTTGTTTTTTTCCACTTTTTCCCTCAACAATTTTTCCACTACTTTATTCTAGTTTGACATCTCTGTGCTGACAGAGAAGTTAAGATTGATGACCTGTTGTGTTCTTCTGGTCAGAGAAGATGAATCAAAGTAAATTGTTTTACTAGTTAATAAAAACAGCCTATTTATTTCTTGCAAAAATAGCACAGAGTGAAGGAGTTCAGGGAGCAAAGTTCGTGGAATGACAGGGGAGGCAGTTGGATGTAATCCGGTGGTGGTGTTTGCTAAAAGCTGAAGGTGGCTCTGGGCATCTTGCCAGTTTGCTCAGGCTGAGATTTAGCTCTCAGCTCAGGAGGAACTATCTGAGTCTGTTAAGTTCATAATGTAAACGGATGTCGGTTTGGTTTTGTAACCAGAACTAATACGATTTTACATAGCCAAGCTATTTTTACTTTTATAATTGACCATGGGTATACCTCTTGTCCTCTTCCATTCAATGTCAGTTAAGGAACATGTGATCCTTGGAGACCAAGCTGTAGTTGTAGATAATAAAGCCATTAAGCCTGCCATTTTTTGTTTTTTATGGAAAATGCTTCAGAAAACTAGAAAAAAAAACCCCAACAGAATAAAACCATGTTTTCCTATGTATTGGTAGAAAAATTGCTTCTTTTTTGGGAGAAATCACAACTCAAAGACAAACATGACTGTTTGGTGCAGTCTTATCAGGGATGATTTGCTGCAGACATCAAATTATTGCAGCATTTGAGAGATCCCACCACACTGGAAAGAGCATTCTTGGGCTTTATCATAGATAGTATGTTCTTGTATGTCTAGTAGCTGTGATAGTAGTCAAAATCCTGAGGAATTTCTCTGTGCTTCATGCTGGCAGGAAATGTCCTTGCAATCTGTGGCACCCTTTAACACTTTCTTTTTGCCTTCTCTTCCAGGAACTGAAAAAGTTTCCAGGGCTTGGGAGGCAGTGTGTTAATGCATGTTGCATGTCCTCCAGAAAGAATTCAGCATCCATTGTCCTCAAAGTGGTGGTGACCAGGCAGGGAGGATGCTGTTCATCTGTTCCCTCATCTTCATGTAGCTCAGCACGTAGGTGCACATGGTTTGTGTGTGATTGTACTGCTAAATTGTGCTTTATTTCCAGGAAAATCTTCAGTGGTTTCTAGATCTTGTTCAGCAGATATGGAGACTACTTATATCCTTGGCTGCAGTGGCCATGTTCTTACACCCATTTCACTTGCTTGCCCCATCCTCACCCCAAAGCAAGGCTGAGCCACAGCCCCCACCTGCCAACTGTACCAAGAGCCCTCTGGTCCTCCATCCTTCAACTTCAGGACTACTTGTGACTCATCAGGTCTTTCTTGAACCTTTGCACTTGCCGTTTTCAAAACTACTATCTCTTCTGAAGCCACTTTTAAAAAATAGTTTTTATTTTTAGGGGAGGTGTGTGGATCTGGTGATCTTTCAGTGCAAGGATAAGGCAAAAACCTATCCATACAGATGTGCTCCCTTGCTCGCTAGGAGTACTCAAGTAGAAGTGATACTTGAAATTTACCGATTTTCTTTAAATAGAAATATATTTGTTTTTCCAAGAAGAGATTTTGATGAGTTTCTTCACAGTTTGAGCATATGCATTTTGAGGACAGTAAAGTAGGGTCTGTTCAAATTCCATGTGAACGTTTCAAGTTCTGGCTTAGTGCTGACATCTGCTGTTTATTCTTACCATATACATGAAACACAAGGCAGGGAAGTGCTGTCTGTGTGCTTTTTGCTGTCTCAGTTCTATGTTTTGTTTCACACAAGGAAACATTAATAGAAATCACAAGATACAGTAAAACTTCCGTGAGTCAATAACTATTCCTATGGGATTTTGAGACATGAAGTAAGGAGCTGACAACAAAGATGTAAAAATGACTGTATTTTTAAGCAGGGAAAGGGCTTTGACATAGGTGGCCTAAGGAATGAAGCTGTCTATGTACAGGGTAGACATTTACCCTGGAAGCTCCATAATGCAAGGATCACTTTTCTGTTATGCATTTCTACAGAAGTCCATAAAATGCTGGGGTCCTAATCCACCGCAGGCACAGCTGGTTGCTACCACAGGGTGATGGGGTTATGCCAACAGTGCAAGACCACCACACTGTCATCCTCCTTGCCTGCTCCAAGTCGGACCCAGCAGCACCAGTCCAAGGAGTGTGAGCTGCCAGCTTGGCCACAAGCATGGGTATCAATCACTCTGAGTCACCTGGGCAGGTGTCACCACTCAGTGTCACTAGAACCTGCAAGAAAGAACCACTGGGAGACACCATCTCCTTTCATACAGGCTATTAATCAGCTGTCATGGCCATGTAGTCATTGTTGGGCTGGGTTTTTGTTCGACAATATGCAATATGCTTTGTATTGCCAGGGTGCAAAGGTGCCTCACCCCAAACTCACCCCAAACAGTTGTGTGGGATAAAACAGTTTTGGATGACTAGATTTTCTTTGTGATATCATCATTATAATAGACATCAGGGAGAAGATAAGCACATGAGGTTCTGTGGAAATCCCAGATTTATCCCATTAGCACAGCTCATGACAACACTTTGTTTCAGCTCTCAAATGAAAATAAATCCTTCACTTAAACAAAGTGACTGCATGTACAGACCCAAATACAACTGTATCAGCTGTCAATTGCATTGCCTTTACAGCGCATTGGAATTAAGTACACAAATATTCCCAGTTTTAGGATTTGTTGCCTGTGTTAAGTATCATGAGTCAGAGAGATGTAAAATTTTTAGGTTGGTTTTAAAATCAGAAAGGCTTTAAAATAACATTTGAATAATTTTTATCTGTGATGTGGTATTTCAATCCACTATAGTTTCCATTTTCCAAACTTTTCTCCACAACCATTAATCCTGTAAACTTTTTTTCCTTGTAAATGCTTTATTCCCCGTCCCATGAATCCGGGATTTACAATTAAACTGGGAGAACTGGCAAAAAAGTGCTCCAGCCTTCCTGAAGGATAATGCTAACTAACAATGTCATTGCTGAGGGTCAGGTTTCTGGAGTGTCTGGCTTTGATTCTATTAATGGATATAAGGAAGAATTTTTTCACTATGAGGGTGGTGAGACTCTGGAACAGGTTGCCCAGAGAAGCTGTGAATGTCCCATCCCTGGAAGTGTTCAAGGTCAGGTTGGATGGGGATTTGAGCAACCTGCTCTAGTGAAAGATGTCCATGCTCATGGAAGAGGGGTTGGACTAGATGGTCTTTGAAGGTCCCTTCTGACCTAAACCATTCTGTGTTTCTATGACTTCCAGTGACTCTGGGTGAAATCAGTAAGGTTCCCTCAGGAGAAAAGATACCAGCAGGGTACGACATTGCAAAAAGTTTTGTCATAAATGCTAGGTAAAGCCAAAATATTAATCCAGGAAAATGTGTGATTTTTTTGCATACTTTGCACTGTAAGAGTAGCATTTGTATTTGATTTCTTTACAGAGTGTAACTGTTAACTTAGTGTGATAAAAAAGACAATAATACGGCTGACATTGAAAATGTTAAACATGTATTTTTTGCATATGAATTAACACAGTCAGTTGCAAAATTGCTATTATTATTTAAAAGAAGTAATAGTAAAGTTTAGAAAACTCATTTAAGTCCTATGAGAGATGACTTTACTACTGTAAATTAGAAATAAGTAGATGACAGATGATGCTAATTGGTTTGGACTGGAAGAGATCTGGGCCTTTAAATTACAACCCAAGTGAGTACAAATAATCTCTCAGAAGTCACTGAGGTTTTCATTAACCCAAAGCTGAGGCTGGCACGATGCCTTCTTCCCAGGCCCACGCTGGGACCTGGCTCAGGCTCTCTACACCCCTGAGACCACGAGGGGGGATGGACAGATTTCCAGCTGCCCATGAGCCCCCTTGAGAGGCTTGTATGTACCCAGTGTGCTGTGGGACAGGGAGTTACCAGCTTTGTTTATGCAACTGAAGGTTTCTCTGGGTGCGTACAGCTGTGGCGCTCTTGGTCTCCTTTCCCATGGCACCCCAGGGATGCTGTGAGTAACGGGAAGAAGCAGATCCTTGCCTTGCTCTCAGTCCCTGCTCCACAAGCAGCACTCCGTCTGTGCAAGAGGCGATTGCTTCTCTCTGTCAGTACATCAACATACTGTTCTCTCCTGAAGGGGGGATGACAACAAATAAGCTCCTGCATGAGGGCATTTCCATTGCATTTTACATGCAGCTTCAGCAAGTTGCATGAGTTGCTTTAGTTTTAATGACACCATGTAATTCACTTCACAGAACTGAGAAAGCTACTAAGAGCATGAGGACAACTACAAATCATACCTAGGGGTTCAGGGATATTTTGGGTCTTCAGTGACAGAGAGTCTTTGCTATGTCAAAAACCAGTTATTATTTTTTTTCAAAACCCTTTTGGTTAAACATCCCTGCCATATCCCCAAACTTGATTCTCATTTAGCACTCCGAAAATATGTAACTTCTGCAATTAAAATTTTTGAGGTCAAATTCACCTTTGGCTGAATTGCCAGTTCTCCACAAGGTTCCTGGATGTGATTACAATATTTTGGTGTGGCTGTGGGGGATGGTGCTCTCTAAATGCTACCTTTGTTTTGACTCTGATCCTTAAAATGGGACTTGACATTTGTGGTCAGTTAGAGAATTTGGTGGAGACCTGGAGAAGTTGCAAAGTATTACAGCAACAGAGACAGTCAATGACATTCACCTGCTCTGATGCTTCTGCATTATTCAAAAGACTCCAGGGGTATGGAAAATAGAGCAGAGGCTTCAATGGTCTGCTTATCTGAAGAAATCTTATTGTAATCTGAGGTGGCCACAGTACTAAACTATAAACCAATAAATAAAATTATTTTCATCACCTTTTTTTAAACATGAGTTTGCCTTAAATTCCTATTAGTTTAACAGGATCTGATTGAGAAAGGTCTTCCTAAAAGTGTTCAGTTACAAGTGCCAGTTGCTGAGCCTCAGAAGGGTCTCCTATAATCATGGTCCTGATGCTCAGGAGTACTCAAAGACCATTTCCATGTGGGAATCCCCATGAGTTGCTACATTCCCATGGGAGCAAGGATTAATCTTAGCTCTACGTCTATGTGTCGCAGTATGCTGACTACTGTGTAATTTGTCAGGGGCAGATTGCTGTTACCCTGATTTAGACAGCTGATTAGTTCTTCTCTCTTTCTCTTTCTCCCATTTTTACTGACAGACTGTCACATGCAATCTCCTCCTCTTGCCATTGCATAGATCGAGATGATTGGTATGAAAACTAACGAGGGGTTACTGTGAGGAGCAACATGCAGAGGCAGTACTGCAGTGAGGAAGGGAACAATCTGTTCTCTGTTACTACTGCTTTAGGACAGGTAGTGATGGCTATGTACTGCTGCAAGAAAGATCCAAGTTAGACATTAGGACTAAAAAACCACTTTATAAGGGCAAGGACAGGGGAGTGCTGGAACAGATGGCCTTGAGAGATGGTGGTGCCTATGGAAAACCATGAAACCAAGCTGGACAAGCACTGTCAGCACTGATGTGGACAGTGTTGGTCCTGCTCAGCTGTGGGCAAAGGGTTGGAATTTGTAACCTTTCTGGGTCCTCTCCACAGAGAAATTTGCCACACAGAGCTTGGTTTTAGGTAGGTAAACTGTGATTACGTCTGCATGAACTTTGGTACCTGTGTGTTACTGAGATTGGGCCTGGAAGGCATGAACACCCAAATGGATGTCACCTAACACTTTACACTCCTTCTCTGTCCCTTTACACAGCCACACAGCAGCAGGCTGTCAACAGCAGCTAGGAGCACTTTTCTCCTCTCTACAGCGAAGAGTCTTTTGACATGTTGTAACAGCATAAAAGCAGGAGGAACCGAACTATAAGTAGGAGGCAGGAAGAACCATTAGTTAGGAAGCCAGCCTGCAACCTGTGCAGTCTTGGTTAAAATACTGTGCTTTTTCAAATATAACGCTTTGCAAAGTCTCTCTTTTGCTCTTACAAACTCTGTAGTTTGTTTTTTCTGCAGTTCTTACTACAAATATGCTCTGGAGTGTCAGCGTGCTCCTGTAGTAAGAGTGAAAGGAAGAGTCCGTGGATATACTACACCTCTGTGCCGTCCCTCTATAATAAGAAACCTTCTAAGAGTGTGAAGAGTTGCTCCTTCTCCTTTTGTGTTTGCTCAGTTAGGTAGTGGCTTTTAGCATGTATATCAAGCTAAGCAAACAAAAGCACGCAGTAAATGTCCACGTATAATATAGTTTCTTCCTGCATTTTCTGGTTTGAACATTAACTGCACACAGCCAGGAAGGAGTACGAATATACAGACAGGAAAAACTACCACTGAATTATTATGCAAGCTACTTAGCACCTAGAATCATTGCATTTTTCAAAGGGACTTTTAAAATACTGCATCAATACAAGCGACAGAATACACCCAGGATGGGAGAGGGGCTTCATATGTATAATTTGGCAATGGTGTATAATGGGTATAATATTTGTAACAGCTGTTAGGTGCTCTGAAGCTACACTACATTTATGGAATTTTCCATTGAGCTCTAAATATTCAGGTCACATACACAGTCAAATTTCCAGCAGTGGCAGTACAGATAAAAGCACTCCAACCGTATGCCATAATTGTGCTCTATTTAGAGAGTGCAGCAACTTAGGCATTTTCACAGCAGTCATCTTAGATACCATATACATTCTGCTTTATAAATGCCATTTCATTAGCACATGTAACACATAGCATGCTGCTCTTAAAAAAAAAAAAAAAAAAAAAGGAGACTGCTATGTTTCAGTGAGGAATAAATATACAGAAAAAAAAGCCCTATTACTTAGAAGAAGAAAAAGAAAAATGGAGAGAAATCCCAAATTCAGTTTCATCTTTTATACAAAGATCTGCAGAACATCAAAATCCATTTTGTAAGAGGTTTCAAATAAATGGTAGTAATTTGAGTATCCATAAATTAATATTAAAAAGTCTTCAATGATTGGAAATTTCCACTTTGGGATATTGAATTACAGTATATGAAATCTGCACCAAAAAGAATATATCGTGGACAGGACATGGTTTTATAATACAGTGAACAAGCCTGTTTATTAAAATTATTTGTAGTGATGCTAATCTAGCTGCAATTCCAGGCTGCAAGAAAGACACCATTATTTTAATGTTTCTTCATGCTAAAGGTTTTTACATTCAGCAAGCACTAAGCCAGCAAAGCTGACCAAAAGCGGATCTTAAAAAAAAAGGAAAAATCATTCTATTGCTGCAATGAATTAAAATAAAGCACAAAGAAGAAAACATTGGAGCTAAACAAATGTGTTTTAGTGGCCAGAAATGCGTGTTCACCTGTTGTACTATCAGTTCTGAGACAACCAGCACAGCTACATGAGATCAGGTATTCATGAAAAGTAGGTCAGCGCAGTCAATCGGATTGAGTTCCCAGTCTTGCTAGACTTATGAATAAAATATTTTGTACCTTTTTCTACAACTGTGCTCCATCTTGAACAGCAGATATATTAATCTGTTTTAAGATTTATTATGATTGCAAAATATATCCATGACCAAAATGCAGATCATTAAACTCTATTTCTAAGTCACGTTTTTGTGGCCTTTCTTTTGTAAATTCAATACATATTAGAGGAAGGTGGTCAAATACATCGACCTTGCACCTTCTCTGTGCTAGAAGCTCAAAGGAGACTGAGAGACCTTTTGTTCTGTCTTTGCCCTTGTCCTGTGCTTTGTCCTTTAGTAACTGGGTAACTTTTCCCAGCCAGAAGTTTAGTCGTGACTCACCTAAGGAAACCTCAAGGAGGTCTGTGCAGAGGTCACAGTTGGCATCAAGGCCACAGCTGGAATATGCCCTCAACCCTTGCTTACTGGATATGTTTTCCAGAGACAAGAAATCTGGTTACAAAGCAGTATTGATGCCTCTGGCAGGTTTGACTGAGGAGCTTTACAATGTTACTGCCCTGTTGGCCATGTTTTTTCTTTCTCACGGGAGCTTACAATCCCTCTGCCACAGTTTAGAAAAGGGAACCCCTGATTCAAGTCCCCTAGTCCAGCTCATACCAGGGTGTACAGGCCTGAATCACCAGCAAAGGTAAGAGCAGCAAAGCCTTCTCCTTGAAATTTGCACAGGACAGATACATGCTCCCTCCAGGCTGCTTGCCTTTGAGTCCTGTCATCTGGGCAGAGACACGGGAGCTAAGGTGCTAAGCTTGCCCTGCTCTGCTCAGTGGGAAGCAGGCTGTGCGATGGCCGCGAGTCCTGGGCTGGGTCATGCCAGGACATGGGGCCGACAGAAAGGGCCAGGAGGCTCCTGGAGGGAAAACACAGCTGCTGCTGGCCTATGTTCCACACCTCTGCACCTCAAGTCGTTGACTGCCGTAGTTCAGGTTTGTTCTCCTTCCTGTGCACACCTGGATCTCTGCCTGGCAGGGGAGCGCAGCAGGAGCATTATGTAGCATCTGAAAGGGGGAAGAGACTGATTATCCAGCAGCTCCCAGAACTCCCAACTCTTTTCTTCTCTGCCCTCAACATCCAGATTTACTGGATTCCCAGCCACATTAGAAGGAGATGGTTCTGCTGGGTGATACCTACTTAAAGCATTGCTCTAATTAGAGCCAAAGAAGGGCAGGAGAAAGTGGAAGGCAGAGAACCTAGTCCTCTTTCTGCAAGATAACAACGTCTTACAAAGCAATTGCAGAAACTTTCTCCTAGTTTCAAGACACGGAGATGATTCTTGTCCTTCTAACAAGATTTTGATTGTTAATGGGAAGTATCAGTTTTCTTTCACAGCATGCAGAGCACAAAGCTTTCATGGAACAGCACCCAGTCTCTGTTGGAGGTCTCCTTCCAGCCGTGTGTCCTCAGGAGGACCCACAACAGACACGAATTTCAAGGATCACTTAACTGACTGCCGAGGTTTAGGCTGAACTGGTCACAAAATGACTTTCCACAATTTCTATTTCCAAACCTTTAACTGAAAAAGTCTGATCCATCTTAACTGTACATCTGGATGTAGTGGCCTGGTAGCTCCAGTTCTTCACTTTCATGCATAGCTTTGGGTCTGTTATAGAAATGTTTAACCTGGGTGTAACAGGTGCAGAGAAAAAATGTAGACATATAAAGATGCAATCATGGAATAACAGCAGGACATTTTTAATAGGGTGCATGCAATGCCTTATAATAATGTGGCTCAAAACAAACTCAGAAAGTGATTTTCTTCATCTGTCTTAAGAAAATTGCAGAACATTTGCAGAACATTTGAATTTGCCAAGACGTTTTGATTTATGAATGATAAATATGAAATAGGCATTAGAAGCTACAAACAGGGCTTGATCATCCATCAAACAGACAAACCTGATGGCCTGAGAAGGCTGCTGATTGCATCAGAGTTGTGTTTGTCTGTTTTTCTTGGTTACTTCTTTCTGTGGGAAGCCACTTAAATTTTCAACCCTTTCTGCAGACTGTCTTGCAGTTTAAACAGACGGAAACAGTTCCTGCAAAATCAGTGAAAAAAGTAACAAGGCAGCTCTCACTGACCCCTTTGATTTAATTTTGACATGTTCTTCTGTCTACAGTCTGCAGCACAAATTAAAAACATTTAAAGTTTAGCAGTCTGCATATGTTCTTGTAGCATGTAGGTCACCTGATCAGTTATCTGGCAGGCCCTGACACACAGCTTCTAAGCTAATAAACCTTGGGATTGTATGGATCAATTTCAGAATCCAAAGCTAATAGAAATAAATAATTTGCTATTTTTATTTAATTTTTAATTTTGGCACCCTTTTCCCCATGGATGATTATAGAAAGAGTTCATCACAAAAGTACAGACAAAAATTTGAATACTGGATCCTTTTAAACAGCTGAAATATGACATGGAACTAACCTTCATGTCCTTCTAAGCCAAGTCTCTCTAATCTTTCAAATCCAGTTCAATCTTATTATCTACTCACTGGCAGAATTAGTATACTAAAATGGGAACTTTGCCAAATTTTCTTTACACTCAGTTTCTGTGCTGCCAATTCCATTCCAAATTATTTCTACAAAGCTTAATCACACATAATGAATTAATATAAGCTAAAAGACTGAAGAAGATATGGTTGACTACATTACAGTCTAAGAGGTAAGTACTCCTGTAAACCCGAGAAAAGGATATTAGACACCTATATTTTTGCTGAGATAGATTCAAATCTACATAGCACATAGAAAATGAAACAACCAAACTCATCCAAATCTATTGGAAAGGTATATTGTTTCATTTTCACATTGAAATACTAAAAGTAAATGGTGTTAATTGGAAATCTTTTTGTTCTGATGTGAATAATAAAACATTTAACCACTTCGCCTTCTCTGCCTGGAACACCAAATGGGTTAGAACTTCTATATTTAGCGCCAAACTGAAAATAACTTGGTTATCTTGGCTATCTGCTAAATCATTGCTATTCTCAGCACGGCTTCTAATAGAACTGCTTCGGCCACACTGGGAGGAGTAACAGTTGTAAACTGTTGTGCTAGTAATGTTCTAATGACCAGAGTTCAGAGCAAAGACGTAAGTACAATTTGTACTTATTTGTACTTGTCCAGGAACTTGCTTACACCAAAAATATTGTTACTGTACATATGGGTGTGAAGAACACTCTGATTACTTGTGTGAGGGTAAGAGGATTTCTGTGGACTTTTCAAAATCTAGGATGTGACCATTACGATCAGCTATTTGAAAACTATCAGTAGACTTCTGCAGATTGTGCCATAGCTATTATAAATTGAGCTATTACCTGACTATAGACAATGTTCTCAAAATTCTTATTTTCAAAGTTGAAGAGGTGTTTTCAATACCATATGAATGGAAAATTCTGGATCTACATATATAAACACTCATTAAAACTAAAACATATTGCACGTGAGCCAAGACTAAGGCACTCATGTTGTAAAAGGATGCAATAAATTACTGCACTGAATGCAGAAGAAAGTTTTATTGATAAAACCAACCTTGAGATTTGATGCCATTTACGACAAAAAAAATTAATGCTATTATTTCACCAGGCAGCTAGTGGTGTTTCTGCCCTACTTGCTCTTATATAAAAAGATTATTGAAAAGTATCCATGTTTATTTCTAGACTTTTTCACAAGCTCCCCGTGATCTCCTGAGGAAACTCTCTCTCATTTAGAAACAAGCTATGCTTGATCAGCAGAGATAAATTGGACTTCATGTTTTCTACTGAGGTATCCTCAATTCCTTCCTGCTCTCTGGCACTACTTATGAAAGAAACCAAAGAGGCTTGTGGTTTCCATTGAATCAGTCCTGCAATTCTTAAAATAAAAACTGTTATTGCATATGGATAGGTAGACTTGTAGGACAACTATCATCGCTATGTCCTGTGGAATGGTAATGGTCTGGGATGGTGACCAAGCATGCTGAGGAAGAACAGCCTAAGTCAATCTATGTCCACTTATTTCCATTGTGGTTCACAAACCCTGGCGTGGGTCTCTATGATGTAGCAGTCACTTTGCTGAATAATGCATCTGTGTCTGGTACTTTCATTACCTTTCCTTCCATCCAAAGACATAAAGAATGTGAAAATCCGGAAGATTATTTTAAAAATTTTCCTTCTGGCATTGCAATTTTAATAATAGGCTCAAGCAGTGATGTAAGATCCAAGTATTGAGGAAAGAAGGACAACCTGGCAGGTCAAGCCCAGAGCTGTCCTCAGAGCTGAAAATGTTTCTGAAACAGTGAATGGAGGCATCATTGCCTCAGAGATTTCCTGTTACGATCTTATCTCAGCCACCAGCTTCCTCTTAACGAAAGCCCATCCCTTGCCTCTATGCCTTACTCCTGGAACGGTGATAATGTTCATTTATGTCAAGGACAAGCTCCAAAGCTTTTCAGTTAAAGACCACAAGACATCAGAATGTGCTCAGGATGTATAATGTTGACAGTGAGTTGGTCTGAGTACCAGACTCCTACGTCTAGCTCTGCTGAGTCCTCAGATGAAATGTTGAGCCATCAGGTAATGGCAACATGGCTGCACCAGCCATGGCAGAGCCCTGTGCTACCTGTGCACACTGCCAATACCAGGACAACGAGAGAACACAAGAACATGCTCAGACCCTTGCTGCACCAAGAAAAATCAATTTGTTTTCTTTAATTGTTGCAGGAGTTTGAGGTCTCATTCAAGTAAGTTGGGGAATTGAAGTTACAAGCACTTTCTTTTCATGTGAATTTTGTAACAGAAGAACTCCAGAAAATAACAAAGGTAACCAGCCACTCGCTCTTCTGACCAGTTCTTCTTGGCTCACTTTTAATTCTAATTAGTGCAATAATTTAATTGGCATAACTTCATGAATTTTTTGTGTATGCATTTTGAACACTCATCTCTACATGTCACTGACCTCCTATGGATTGCTTGCCATATGTACACATTCATTTTACCAGATTTAACTGTTATGTGTCATGTGCCAGTGGGAAGAAAATTCTGTCTCAGTATTCTCCATATTTAACAAGAAATATTTGAAATGACAAAAAATCACACATGCTGCAAAAACAGAAAATAGCAGAGCTCAGCAAACTAGGAGAAGTTCTGTCCACAGTCTGGATTGAGTCAGAGCAAGAAATCTTCACAGACTGCTTAAATCAGTGCCTGAACTAAAAGTTAGCTATTCAGTTCCATCAGTTTATCTCATAAATGGGTATTTTGCTTATTCCAAGAAAATTACAGGTTTTCCAAAGACAAGTTTTTCCCTATCACAACTTAGAAGTATGTTAAATGATACAATCTTGTGAACACAATGTAAAAAATGCCAGAAACAGACATTTTACAATCTTAGCATTTCTGAACCATATTTTCTTCAAATTTGCTTTGATTCTTCAGGTCCAGGTGAGGTCTACAGGACAAGCCAAAGGCCACACCAAAAGTTAGTGGCAGAAGGCCCAAGCACGAGGATTAAATTTTCTACCTCCTGCTCTTTTTGAATGGTTTGAGTCTGACCTTTCTGACAGGAACATATACATCCAAGTGCTCACTGTGTGGGGAATGGGGTTCTCCTGCTTAATGGAAACACTTAAATCCAG
This sequence comes from Tringa solitaria, assembly GCA_026413425.1. NCBI lineage: Eukaryota > Metazoa > Chordata > Aves > Charadriiformes > Scolopacidae > Tringa > Tringa solitaria. Next base: position 33,611,216 of record JAOXJM010000001.1, read on the forward strand.
CCAGTGTGTGCACTGGGAGATGCTTCAGTATTTGCCAAATAGCCAGCCCAGATGGGGCACGGTGGGCACTGCCCTGCAGCAGCTCGGCTGGAGCTGTGGGTTGTCCCTGCACAGCAATGTCCCATGCCATGGGTCACTGACTTGGGCAGCCCTGAGTGCTGGGAGTCACCCAGATGGGATCATGTGGATATGCTTACCCTGTGCTGGATTATCTGGCACGGGGATGTCCCAGCCCTGAGCATCCCTGTGAGTTGTATCAGCTGCTTGGGGTGGAAAAGTGAAGGAACCGTTGAGTTCACTGATAAGCCCATGGTGTGGGGAAATGAGATCTGGTTGAGCTTCTGCAGGATGTTTATCAGAGTCTGTGTCACATAAAACCAGCCAAATTGTGTCCAGATCTAAGCCAGATATGGAAACAAGTCAGATGGTTTTTGCATGATGCTGTATTTATAGTAACAATTCAGCGGCTTCACCTTAGTATTGTGTCTGCAGCGGCTGATGATCTGCCAGGGTCTTTGCTGCTTTTGCAGCAGGTTACTCCCCTGCTTGGCCCTCGGCTGCCCACAGCCGCTGGTGAATTGACTACAAGCCCCTCTTCCATCTGGACACCTCTCGTAACAGATACTTTCCGACTAGAAAGATACAAATGGGCCAGTGTGCTGTATCAAGCACAAAAGGCAGAGAGAGAAATTACACACTCACTGCCACTTTTTCCATTTTTGGCATTATAAAACATGGTCAGTTATCTACATCATAAAAAGAAAAGTATTACAAAAAATTGCAGTATTAGATTATGCTTCTCTTTTAAGGAGAAGTTTTACTTTAATTATACTCTGGACAGCAGGGTTCTGTATTAATGCTATGGGTGAATTTTTTTGCACATATCTCAGGTAAACTGTGGAACTTGTTCCAATAGATTTACAGAAATCACAAATATACATGACTTAATAAGGACAAATTCATAAGTGGCTTATCAGTGCTTGTTAAGTATCCTGATCCAAAAGTAAACTCCAGCTCAGCATGTTCCTAAACTCTAAATTGCTAGAAAGGGAGGTATTCTTGTGAAAGAAACATTGTGTAATTGCTTTGCTTTTAATAAGCTTCTCTTAAGGTGACACCTCTGATACCAGATACCAGACTAGATGAAGCCTCACTCAGAGTGCGTAGAATTTTAAACATTTGAGGTTCCTCTTATGTAATAATTTTACTCTTTCCAAATCTTGTCATATAAGACATACTTGCTAGCATAATTCAGTGTGTGCTTCTAGGTGATGCCAAATATGATTTCGCTGAAGAGACACCTTTGCCCATGTCCCACTTTCAAGGGGATTTTAGTGAGATGTCTGTGGGGACTGAGTTTGGTTAACATAATTTTAAAGTTTGATCACTGGCTTTTTTATATTTGCCCAGGAAAATTACTGAATTTATGCCATCTAAGATCACTACCCTTCAGGAAGTGGTGTCTCAGACCTTATTGTGCTATGAAGAGAGACAGAGTCCACATCGCCTAGCTCTCTGGAACAGCATAGATGGGATTGGAGAACATCTTGCAGAGGTTAGTGGAAGACGATGGAAAATGGGTTTCAATTCCTCTAAACATGTGCTATGCTCTTAGATGGAAAATATGACTACAATGACAAAGTCCTGGAGAATGAGTCTTCCTGCATCACCTTTGGGAGGCCAAGAGGCTCTTCCGCCACTGATAAATTTGTTAGGTGCGCCAAAGGGGAGAGCGACACATTGTGGCATGCCAACTGTATTGCTTATATGCTGCTTCAAAGAAATTGAGGGATGTTATGAAGGTATATGTATGTACAGAAAAATTAATCAGTGTTTATAAACATAGAAATAGATTTCTGCTAGCTATTTCTAATAAACCTGGAATTATTTTAACAGATTTATGTTGATATTATATCAATAATATAAGGCAAAAAGGATGATGATGTAAAGCAATTTCAACCCGGTCTTGTCATTCATGGTTGTACAGTTCAACCATTTATCTAGTGGACAGTTATGGTGGACACTATACAAAAGGAGAATTGTCCAGTGATGCCCCTGGGAAGGAAAAATGCCTGCAGCAGCCCAGGCTGGAGAGAAAGGCCAGGGGGGGGAATAGCCATCTGTCTCCTGGGCTGCACAAACCAGTAGATTGAGGGATGTGACTTATCAGACCACATCCAGAATACTGCATCCTGTTGTCCCCTGCGCTAACCCAGCACAAGAAAGACCTCAGTGAGCTGGAGCAAGTTCAGTGGAAGAGTCCCAAGCTCGTTAGGGGCTGGAGCGCTTGTGCTGTGGGGAAAGGATGATCATGTACTACTGGAGAAATCTCCAGAGATGAGATGTTCTCACCTCAGTCCATGTTTGCATTATGCAGTTTTATTGGTTTAGTCACTGGAGGAAGTTGCTCTACTCATCCTCTCCATTGTCATGCCTGCTTGGTCCAGTGATGACAGAAGCTATTTCTTTTTAGCTGAGTTGCAGGTTATCCGCTGCTTATCCAATTGATAATGAGTTCTGAAGGCTACAAAGAGTTTAATTTTATTTAAAAGGAAATGAGACTTTTAACAGAACATTGCTTTTCTGAAGCAACACAATTTCCCTCTGAGCTATTTCCCTCCCAGAGGCTGGCTGACAGGCTGACAGGTCCTGGGATTGGGACTGCCAGCTCCTGTTGGCTTCTAGCAAAATCAGCCTTTAACCTCTTCGCATTGCATTCTCATTTTAAAAGCAATGACAACCTATACACCTAGGCCTTCACTTTACAGCCTCTGTGAAAATGGCACAGAGGAGTCTAAAACCCCCTGAAGGGGAGAATACAACCGAATGAGGTCTTGTATATCTTAGCTGTAAGTCTAATTACTGAATTCTTATGTAAATAGATGAAGAAGCCAAGCCCTGCAGACTTTAATGAGTGACATCTGCTCAGTTTTGGAAAGAAATCTTGCAGTTCCTGCTTTCAGTCAAAACCAGATAGACCTACTTCAGTCAAAAGACCTGTTGAAATCAGAACTTGTCCCTGGCCACAGACTGATATAACCTATTTTCATTGTGCCTTGTGATGAAGGCTGTCCCTTTGCCATGCTGGGCATCCCATCAGTGCTGTGCTGGGAGCCCTGACCTCCATGGGAAGGACCCTAGGCCTAATAGTTCCTTGCTACTGCTTTTCCCTCTATGAAGAGCTGATATGCACAGGACAAGACAGCCCATGTCCAGCAGTCTGAAAAGGCTGCATCTGATGCTTCCCTCATCTTCAGTCTACTTTCTAGGTGACTGTAAGGTAGGTTTGTTGACTTGACCTGTCTTGTTGCCCCACGAGACAGTTCTTTCAAACTGCTGTGTGCAGAGGTACCCAGCTACTCCCACTGGCTGCATCCTGACCTCTGTGAGGCCCATGTATCTCCAGGAAAGCTCCACAATTACCATGATGTGTAATCCGCCAGGACTCATGTCCTCTTCTGGTTATTGACCAAGGCTATTCTAGTCCAGGGAGATGAAGGCTTTCAGCACTTTATGGGTACCGACCCTAAAGTTTGTGATGCAAGAACTAACTAGAAAAATTATTAAAGGTGAAATAACTTATCTATGTCTAATCATTAATGAATCTTTAAAATAACTTGGCTCTTTTTGATTGTTAGGAGTCCATATTCTACAGGTATTCAGAGGCTGTAGTTCACCAATTAATACTTTTCTGCTGTCAAGACAGCAATAATAACCATTAGTTTCATGTTATGATGTACTTTTATCAAATTTGTATTGGAGTTGAACGATCTTGTAATGAGCTGGTACTGCTACACCCTTTGGTGAAGCTTTGTGCATTACCTACTTCACTTAAATTTAATGTGCCTCAGTCTAAGCAGCTGTGATCAGACTGGGAGACAACGCAGCCAATAGATTTCCATTCCAAATGGACATTTAAGGAACAAGATTGCCACCAAATATGAATTTGGACAAAGGGTTTCTGAAGGCAAATGTAAGGGACTGACAACTGGCTTCCATTTTATAAGTGCTCTTTTTCTAATATTAAGCACTTACAGTGCAGGCCAGTATAGAAATTTAGTCATTTATTTTTCAGGCTCCAGGTTGAGAAAAGAATTGCTAAGTTTTTTAGCAATACTACCAGTGTTTGGTGGAATACGGTACACTTTGCACTTTGATTTCTTTAAGCCTACAACAAACTCTTACACATGACAGGGCTTAAAAAGACAAGTGTCAGGAAGGAGCCCTCTGGAGACCCTCTCTTTAGTTACCAGTGTGTGAAAGAAGAGGTCAAGTTTATTCTTGAGACTCTAAACCTGACTGTTTTACTAGCAGGAAAAGCAACATTAAAATTGTTCAGCATTTTATAATACTAGTCAGATAGATGTATGCAACCTTCTGTGGTACTGCATTTCAGCAAAGGTCATTCAGGTGCTGGTTTAAAGGAGATCTATCTCCATATTTAAACATTTGTGTCTGGCTCACAGGCTGGTGTCCATCAACTTACAGGAATATATAACTAACACAGTTCTGTGTCCGAAAAGACTAACATCCAAATGATGCATTATTTTTCCCTGAGTTAGTTTCTTCCTATTTGTCATGTCACAGCCACAGCTTTCTGTCTCATTTTACCTGACACGCTGCAATATCATAGAGCTGGAGGAGACCTGGGTCTGACCTGGCAAGCAAGTAGTCCATCTCTTTCCTTGGAGGTTCTGTGAAGCCCTGTTCTGCAATCTGTGCAAGGCCAGCGTGATGTTTTTTGGGATGATCCAAGCTGTGACAAGAATGCAGTGGGAAGCTCAGAACTCCCTGGATCCCCTTCCTACCAATGGCTGAAACTAGAAAACCACTGAAAATCCCATCTGATTTTTCTCAGCTGTGAGCCGAAGCGCTCCACAGTAACTTGATGCAAATGGCTTGATGCTTACATGCCAGTTAAACTATCTTGGGTGAAAACACTGTCTTTGCTGTGTATTTTGCTCTGATGATACTCATTTTCATGTGCATCTAAGACTGCTTAGGCCACATCCTATATTTCTGAGCACACAGAACTACTTCTCCATGGTGGAGTTTTCTGGGACAGAATTTTTCTGTCCCCCTGAAAATGCAAAAGGATTTGCGATACTCATGGGGCTAAGGGCATCCTTCTTTATGCTTCCTTTCTTTTCCTATTCTTTATCTTTCCTTTCTACTTCATACTTCTTACATGAAGTGCCTTCAAATTTTTCTATTTGAATTTCAGCTTGTAATTTCTACTGTATCAGTCAACGTAGTTAAAACATCCCTGTAGCTGAGTTAAGGACTGTTGTATAATGGCAACATATGACCAAGAGACAGTACTTTAGTTATACGTCAATTAAATTTTACAGTGATTGCAGGGTCACAGAGACAAATTTTCTTTTAAAAATGAAGCCCAGACTAGAGTAGCATGGGTAACATGTTAATCTTTTATATCCATGATGTTTAATAGAAAAATAGTGAAATTTAAGGAAATTGAATGAACTTTGTAATAATACAAGAAATTAGATGATGCTGCTAGGGTTCTCCATCCTGGCACCCCTTTGTGTTTTGGTTTTCATTGGTCTTTCATAGCAAATGTCTTACCAGTGGCAAAGATGCATATATTGTGTTAGAGGAATGACCCCTGGGTTCTGTGTTCTGTCCCAGAAAGATGTAGAAGTGTCTTACACCATGTGAGGCTTCAAAACAAAGGTAATGGCACTAACTCACCTAACAGTTTTATCAACGTGGAGCTATCTGTTTTCATAGCACTGCTGAATCTGGGATCAGCAATTGCTCTGCCTTTTGTTCTTACAGGTACAACTAAGCAAGCAAGCAAACAAACAAGCAAGCAAACAAACAAACAAGCAAGCAAAGAGGGGAATCACAGCTTTGATTCTTCTTTTTCCTCCCTCCTTGAATGACACAGTGTCAATGAGCGACCTGGTTCTGCGGCATTGCTGAGATTCCCTCATTTCTTTTTTTCAGGAAAAATAGGATTTGGTAATAGCAATAGGTATGCAAAAAAAAAAGGAGGTAAGTGAGCAGATGTGCAGAGAAAATCACTGGGCAGAAATCTTCCCCTTGGGCTACTAAACATATTGTATATGAACTCTGCATAAAAGCTCTGTATCCCTTGGCTCTCTGATAGCAATTATGATCAACCTGCAACCAAGCAGTTTAAAAGACATCTCAGCAGCTGCATTTGCTCAGCATTCCCAGAGGCAGCCGTGAATCAGTGGAAACAAACCCAGACTGTGTGACTTTGCGAAGCCTTCTGCTCACAATTACAATCAAGATGGATGGGAGACACTTCTGTGATATTTTTTTTTCCTCACAGAGGGATCTTCTGGAGATGACACTCGCACTGCTGCAATTACATTACAGCAAGTCAATAGCAGGACAGAAAACTGTGGTTAATGAACAATTCAAGATTACCACCAGCCAATGCAGTGCAATTGAAAAAAGGGATGCAGAACTATGTGTAGAATTGTCTGAAAAATATTGTCCAGAAGGTTCTATTTCCATAGAAATGTCCCATTTTCATAGAATTATAGAATCATAGAATCATTTAGGTTGGAAGCGACCCTTGGGATCATCGAGTCCAACCATCTATCCTACTCTACAAAGTCCTCCCCTACACCTTTTTTCCCACCTTTTCCCTCATGTTCCAGACAAAATCTATGCTACAGTCCATTTTTCCATATTTAACTCCAGCACAAAGCACAATGACTGTAAAAGGTGGTTGATATCAAACCTAACATAGTAACACCTTTAGATTATACTACCTCCACATCTAAACAGCAGCCACCTACCCTAGGATAGGTATAATGCAAGTTTGAACCAGGCTAAATAGCAGTGTCAGGCTGGCAGGGCTTGTTTAGTCAGCTTATGCTGTGGTGTTTTCTGAGTTTAGGGCTGCTGCAGTTGGACTGGCACCATGGCCAGGAGTTAGGTAGGTAAAAGCCAATGTGGGTCAAGATCGATGTATCAGCAATGATGATTTAGGGCAAGTGAGATTCTGACCCCTAAGTCACACTGGCACAAATTAAGTCTTGTCACACTGGCACAAATTAAAATTAAGATACGCTTTTCCAAATTAGAGTCCACAAGAGAAGAACTGGACTCACAGTGCCCAGGTCTTGTCATACTGTGCTCTTGAACAAGAGTTCAGCAGGCACCTGAGTTTCCAGTGGAAGTCAGGAACATCTGCTGCTGTTGCTCCATCCTACCTTTTCTCTTCTTCATAGCTCAGCCCCGGGATCCCAAATAAGCCTCAGTGTGCAACTTCAAAAGAGTCTGCAGGGCTGTCTTCACTGAAAGGCTATGGTTGCAGGGTCTGTAGGGAGACCTTGGGTAGCTTTAATTTTGGCTGCTGCTGAAAGCCACCAAAGTGCTGGACCACAAGCTCCAGGCCAGACTGGAAAACTTGTGGGGTGCCATATGCAGCTTATGCTGCTGCATAAGCCACATCCTAAGCCTGGCTAGTGGTGGCATTGGATGAGGAAGGTCGGTGTGCGCTGCAGACCCGTATCAATCTGACTGCAGAGGAGCCTTACCGTAAATCTGCTCGTGCTCCAGATCACAAATGCATCTGTTCTTTTTTGGTCTTTTTTGGTGTCAGAGCCAGGAGAAATCAGGCTGCTTGGACACTAAATTCTTTGAGGCACCCAGAAGAGTGCAGTGTTTATAGTATATCTGTTCATTAAGTACCCAGCAGCAACCTGGTTTAGTTGAGAGCTTTAGATACTAAACATCTGCATCCCTCAGCAACTGCCGAAGGGGAGACTGCTCTCCCAGCCCCTGCAGTGTGCCTGGAGCCAGCTTCCACCTCCTTCGCCCCCCTGCTGCCTTCCCTGCTTTTGCAGTCTCTGCTGGGCAAGGCCCGGTTTCCACGGCAGGAACAGAGAGAGACCCTCTGCAGTCTCGCCTGGAAAATCCAGTCTGGAAATTCAGATGGATGGGTTGTATAAACTGCTGTCCTAATATTACCGCATTGGATAATTATGGCTAATGCATGTCTTCCTATGGCACAGTGACATCTACAGTCCATGTTTAAAATGAGGCTAATATTTTACTGTCATATTGTTATACACTTAGAAGGTCTGCTCTGCTTAAAAAGAAATGCTGGCATTGCCTAAGATATCTCGGTGCTGTGTTGCAGGATGCTGCCAGCACAGTGTGCTCAGGTTCTGGACCAGCAGGACATGAGCCAGCTCCGGCCTAAAAGCTGTATGAATTACTGTCGTCCTGAGCCTGACTTGTGATTATGCTTCCCATAATAAATACACAAGGCCTTTATAGGCCTGACTCAAGCAGAACCTTCTTTTCTGTGTGAGTGCACTGATGCTCAGCTCTTTTTAGTGTCTCTAATGTGTCTCAGGCGTTTGGACATCACTTCCACACCCTGCTCTTTGGACATTTTTGAAAACCCTATCTGCATATCTTCCTGTATCAACTTTTCCTCCCTTCTTTCATCTGTCTAAACTTAACTTCTTGTCCTGTTTGTTTAGCGTTAGCCCATCAGGCTGGGCTTTTTCCCAAGTTGTTCTGAGCCATCTGTCATGCTTTTTGCTGTATAAATACATAGTCAGATCAAAATGTCATCTGTGTAAACTTTAGCACATTGAGCTGTTTAAAATTTAAATACAGAGAAATCTTGTGGTTTTTGGTGAAACACCTGGAGCTGAACCAACTGAGACGATGGTCTGAGACGCAGACAGTGAGTGTCGAAACAGTTAGATGAGGGAGATCTTTGAAGACCTTAGATGTGGGTGCACTTTCCAGCTCTGTTCTGACCTCATATCAAATTGAGGACAGGGAAGTCAACATTTTCCTTTCCACCTTCCATAGACTGGTGTCTCACAGGTCTCCAGTTTTAACAGCAGGGAAATAGATACAGGGCTCGGGAATTTCCACAGACTGGATTTGCTATTTGAGATGCAGACAGTGTCTCCCAAAGGAGGCGCTGAATGAAAACAAGTATGATGTATTATTTTCTTAACCCACCCATCAGACCCATGCTAATGCATCAGGCATGGAAAAACCATGGACGTTCATCATCTGTCCCGGCAGTTCTGTCTTTGTTGAAAGCTGAAAATGTTCCCTTTTTTGTGTATTCGATCAGGCCTAATTCCAGTAATTGACTAGGCAGAATTTAAGTGCTTTTGTCCAAAATGTGTGATGACGCTGCTCAGCTGCTGCCTAACTTCTTGGGGTGAATAATTTCCAAGAGCACCTCACATTTTATCTGAATGGCCTAGAATAATACTTTTGCACATTTCTGAATGCTCTTCTTGAATGGTCTGAACACTTTGACATCTAAGTCAAATCTAAACTCAGTCAGGAGCCAGAAAGTAAGCAGTCCTCTGCTTCTATGTTTGACATGCTTAGACTTGCTGCAGTTCTCAAAATACATCAAAAGAAATTGCCCAGAATGGGCTCAATGCTCCATGAAGCTTTGAGCTTTCATGAATTCTTTTAAAATGATGATGGAGTTGCCTTTGTCATACCATTTATTTAGCCTGGGTGTCCATGGAAGATGGGGTTAGATACTGTGGGCATTCAACTTTTGGGGCTACCCAAGGTAGCTAGCTTAGCTATAAAGCTGAGTACTGAGGGGCTTTATGTTCTTTATTTGCTCAGTGAAGGAGTTGCTTTTGGATGTCAATTCACTTAAGAGGGTATGAATCTCCCTCCCCTTTTCCTCCATGCTGTCATAACCCAAAGCAAGAATTTCTGCAGCTTCAGGGTGACCAGCACTTTCTTGGAGACAGTCTTTTCCAGATTTATTCTAGTAAGAGCTTCGCTGCCCTCTACAAGACATTACAAACTCTTCCTTAGCCTGGGTAGTCCCCTACTCTTCTCCAGCTCTTGCCTTTGGTGGAAATGAGACCTGATCCATTCTAAGCCAATTACAGGCTGCTTTCTTTTTCTATGGCATTCCAATGAATCATGCTTCTTAAGATCCGAATGTTTCACTGATCTTTTGGTGTTAAGTTGACTGGTCCTTGTGCTATTCTGCCCTGGACATGTTAAATGAATACATGGTTCATTTGCTTTCAGTGCATTGACACATTTCTCTGCTATTTCTGTTTTCAGCTCTCATTCTATAGGCTCTGATCTTAGGGAGACTTCAGTAGTCTTACTGTTCCCATCTTATTTCCATGCTCTGCATGTTGAAATGGTATCTGCAATCTTTTGCAAAGCTGATAATACATTCCAATTCTTGCATCATCTTCCAACATTTCTTTGTCTTGACTAGCAGAGTTTATTGTGGAACATCTGCTTTTGTGGACTGTGATTTTGAGATTGAGATATTTTTTTCTGTCTCTCTCTTTTTTTTTTTTTCTTGGGCTTATTTTTATGTTCTCCTCAACAGCAAATAAGAAATTTTTGACAAGTCCAGATGTTAGTTTTTTTTAGCCTGAGGATTTTATCTCTGGGACTTAGTCCGCGTCCAAATGGCAAAGTTGGCTTTTTCATCTTGGAGCATTCCCAAACTGTGGTTTCAATTTCTTTTTGCATTTGAGCTTAATATACATAAATGCTTTGTTCTCTTGTGGGAGACACAGCTTCTCCTGCTGCTTTCTGCCACTACATTCCCACATGGCACAGTGGGGCCACCTCTTCACTGGTGTCCAACAACTCCAACACAGGGGCTCTTCCTCACCTCCTGCATCCAGACCCTCCTCCCAGAGTGCCAGGACTGCTGGTGCTGTTTGCAGCCTCCCCCACTTTTCTGTGTTTTCTCCTCTTTTCTGCCTATAAATGCTATTTGTGGCTGGGCCAGGGCAAATTACCACACTAACGATTTTGGACAGGGCCAACATTTTCACCGTGCTGTTCTCTTAATTCAAGAAATTAATGACTGAGAAAAAAATGTAGAATATGTTAAGAAGCTTTTAGATACTTGGTATTTGGGGAGTTTCATTACCTCTTAGAGCATTAAAATAAGGTTCCCCCTTGAAAAGGGGTTGGGGCTTTTTTCTTTTCTCCAAAGGCTTTTGTTCTGCTTTATCAGCTGGAACAGTTGTGCGCTTATCGGTCACATCATAAACCACCACTGTATAACTCTCCTTATGGTTGCTCAGAAAGACATTGAAAATACTTCTAGCATGACTTAAGGGACATGGAAATTCTTAGTGTAAAAAACCAATAATATTTATATTTTTGGCAAAGATATTCAATAAAAATTATAATAAACACAAAATATGGTGGGCAGGGAAGAAGGAAATTTCATCACAAAAAATATTTACAGAGCTGTCACTGGACTGCTTCTGCAAGATTGTTATAAAGTGCAATGGATCTTAAATGTTTCCAAGAAATATCCTTGTCCAGTCTTTCTTATTATCTAAGTATTTAAGAATCTGGAGAGAGATGGTTTGAGTCATAAAAATCAATATATTGTAGAAATTTCCAAGTCCTGAAAAAACACATCAAACGCTGGGGCTGCTGCAATTGGTTTGTTTAAGTACAAAACATGCAACAAAGATCTGATAAAATAAAGCAGAGTAAAGGAAAGCTTTGCTTCATCTCAAAGAACATGAAACATTAAAGCCAAAAAAATGGAAGCCTTCTTTAACAAGATAAACATATTGCAGGAAGTGTCGAGAAGACACTAAAATCCTGGAGGCTATATGCCCTCTACTCTCATTTTCATGAATGTTACCCAGGTCTGGGGCTAGGTGTGATTTGAACCTTGGAGGATAAAGTTATAAAAAGCTTGGAGGCCACAGACCTTTGAAGTGTGTCTGTATCAGCCATACCGTGGAATTATTAAAAATTTGGTAAGACAACCTGCACCTCCCTGTGTGCTGTCCTGGCTGTGCAAAAACTCATTGAGGTTAATGTGTGCCATTTGCCTTAGGAGAGAAGTTGTCCCACTGTCTATGTGATTTTTTTACACTTTAACTTTAGGTTTTGGCGGTAGGAAGTCTTAGACTATTTCTAGAGAGTGCTATAGGAAAGTTAATCTCTTACCACCGATGGTATCAGAATAAAACTTATTTTTTTACAGATTCCCCAGCTGAAGCCAGTGGCTGGTGTTCTGGCCTTTATTAGTTCGTGAGTCACTATCATTTCTGTTACTTCCCCAAGGAAATTTTATAATGAAAGACAGCTATTAAAATGTCGATCATACCCTTTTCTTCCTGGAAATCTGCTCAGAGGCAAGAGTGACAAAGAAGCAGAGAAAAGCTGAGGATGTGCAAGCTTGAGTTTGAAATTGTGGCTTGGTCTCTACTGACAGTAGGCAATGAATTTTGCAAATTTGGAATTATGTGGAAGAATATTACAGAGAAGAGCCTTGTTCCTAGGACTCTCAGGCCTGAAGGCTGTCTTATCTGACTTCATGGGTGGCAGGCCAGAGAGTGAAGGAATATCGCTGCTCCTATTCCAAAGCCCTTGTAAGATAAGGAGGAAACTATGGAGGTTAAGAAACCCAACCTAAGGATGAAGAAATAAAGGAAGGTTGTTCAAATTCTGCATGCAAAATGTTAGGGGAAGATTTTTAAGGTCCTTAGCAGATGTTGAGGTAAAGCTTACAAAAGGATTGTATGCACCTAAATCACTTCAGAAGATCTTCCTGAGAAAATAAGTTTTGAACAGTATGCACACTTTCTTTTTCTTGAAGATGTATATTAATTTTATATTAGCTCACCCTTTGAAATACTTTGATTTTAAAACAGTTATGAACTTGTAACAGAAGTGTTGCTTTCCAGCTTTAATCTTCCCCCAAATTAGAAGGCAATCAGGATCTTTTTCCCTTGGAGGTGTCATTAGACTTTGCTGTCTTCAGAACTAAAGACTATATAATATTTGTAAATCTTTCTAAAAAGTACTTGATATTTTATAGTTTTAGTTCTCATAATCCAATACTTTAGCTTCATCAATAATTAAAATTACAAATACAAAGCGTTGCTAAGTAAGTTTCTCTTAGCATGATAACAGCAAAGATTTTGGTCAAAGGAAGTAGCTGTTGAACCATACGTAGTCAATTGGCTGACCTTCTTTTGGTCCAACGTAAAACCTTAATGATTTACCTGTTGCGTAAAAGACTTTATGTGCAATTTTTCAGAGCATGTCTGTATTTGTTCTAAACTAACATTTGACCCACTGTTTGAAGTGCTTTCTTTCTCTCAGCTGACATAGGTGTGCACCAAAAAAAATTTAGCCAGAATATTTTCCCAAAGTGTTATTTACCTTGAGTCATGCTGCTGAAAATTTTGATTCAGAGTATCTGTAAAGACCTTTGAATATCATGATGTTGTGGTACTATGAGGCTCGAACTCTTTGCGTTTGTGAAATGAGACAGCAGAATTGCTCATCAGCCTGGGTTATTACCTGAGACTGCCACAGATTTTAGGGCAAAAGCACAAAATGCTGAGGTCAAACAGCCACTACTTCTAACAATCCAGTTTATACCACCTGTGAAAACTGTCTTGACTTTGATTTTTTGCATAATCCATTCAAAGAAGGAAGGCAATGCAGAACAAATATTGCAAAGCTGTTTTGGAACTGTAGGTGCAAACTGAACATTTTCAAAATTTCCTTATCTGAGCAAATATTCTAAACACCTTGAGAAACTGACTAGGTCCAGCACGAATGAATATGCTTTATAACTGAAAATGGAAAACTCTTCCAAAAATAGTTCAGTAAACCGAGTGAATGTTTACATGGATTTGGTCAAATATTTAAAATTCTTTTACCAGCAAAAATGACACTGTGATGAATTTTCTTTCTAATAACTGAGGGGGAAAATGAAAGTGGACAATCTGAAAGACAAAAATAGAGAACTACAGGTTTGCCTCTGGATGAATTTCTCTGCTGAGATTGGGCACTTAATTGGTAAATTCAAGATATCCTGCAAAAAATGCTGAGTAAGAGCTAAGTGGCTGAAGTGCACCATTGTTCTTTGGAGCTCAGTGGAAATTTTAGTGTTAATACACATGTGCGTTTGGACACAAGTCCTCAGATTAAAACATAGAAGGCTTGTGGCCATAGGATCGGGGTAACTATAAGGTCAACCTTGACTATAAGAAATAGGCTAGATGACTAAAATGTACTTGTTATTGGAACATGTAAAAGTACAGTACCAACACCTCATCTCCCCAGCTCTTTCAGTCCAAGAAGAGGCTTACAATATGCCTGCTAAAGATACATAGACACTTTTTTTCACATCTTCAAATTTGCTAAGAGTTATTTCTAGATAATGAAAATGACCCTTCTTACGTTTCAGAGCATGAAATAGCTATTTTAATTTTTTTTTTTTAATTAGACCACACAGTTATTTATAATGTGTTTTCCCTAATTCCGTGCTTTTTAGACAAACCTTTTGGCATCTTCAACATCCATATTGGAATTAAATGCCACTTAGATTAAGAACCTGCTTTATATCTGTGGACTTCATTTTGAACTGGAACTCTGAAGCAATGTTTAAAGGGTAGGTATGACACAACTGGAAAACATCTGTAAAAACAGAAATGAATTGACAGACTTGTTGATACATGATGAAATCCAGCCTAATGACTTAGTTTCACACAAGAATTTTCCATGCATGGCCAGTTTTAGAAACCTCAGCTGAGGTTTCTTCTCGAAGGCTCACTGAAATAGGTATGACTACTTAAAGCTATTCACTGTGAATAAAAGTATTGGAGTTTAAGCTCTGAGCTGGGAAAATGGGGCTGTGGAAGTATAAAATGAATCTGTTGAAAAGAACTATATTTTCCTCAGTAAGAGTAGTCAAAGTGAGAAGAGTTTTTTCTGTTGACTAAAGTTAGGGTTTTCAAGAGCAGATTGCTAAAGAAAAGATAGTTGCAGACCCCTTCCCTCTTCATTATTTTTGATAGTAAGACTTATGTGTTAGTAGGTTTAGGTAATTTAACTGTGAAACTTAGCTATTCCATTCAAATTTGAAGTACAAGACCTTTCCATCAATTATTTTCAATTCTTCTTCCCCTTCCCTTCCAAACAGCTATTTTTGCACTGGTGTGCCAAAGAGGCAAGCGAAAAAAAACCAAACAGAGGTCTTAATAGTGTTTGAAAGCATGAGTCACATGACATGAGAATTAGCATTTGAATTTTATTCCTGCTCACATGGATTGGTGGGAGTGAGGAGAGTAAATAACAGTCAGTAGGGTTAAGCATTTTGTTTGTCACTAATGTAGACATTCCTCAAATCTGAGTAATGAATCAGTCTATCTCTGCTTGTCTACTTTCTTGTTTGAGCCCAGTTGGAGTGTAAGATGATTCAGAAGCTGGTTTCAGAGAATTCATATGATTTAAATACAAGGAAGTAGAACTTAGTTCATACAGACAGGCAAGAAAGGTGTTTCAGCACCGGCTGTAATAAATTTGTGAAATATGAGATCATATAGCTATATCCCGTACCCTGAATGAGTTGAATCCCTGTATCCTTAATTTATGCTGGAAGCATCATCACACAACATTTCGGGGAGGCAATGGTTGCAGATGCTCACTGAGAGCCCCTATGTTCCTTCAGACACCTCTGGATCAATGAAAAGAGACCATCTCAACCCTGCCATGTTCTCTGCCTTACTCCCAGCTTGGAGGGGTTAAGGTTGAGGACCACACAAGAGCTGAGTACCCTTTTTTTGTGGCACAAACCCTGTGCTGAATTTCAGTTTCAAAATCTTTCGCCCTTTAACTCTGCACAGCTTTGATTTCCCCATGCATAATTGACTTTGTGTTTAAGAAAAAAAAACAAAAAACAATGCTTTTCTGGAGCATCCTTCATACCTTTCATGTTCTGTGAATGCTCCTTAGTTTCTTCCAGAGTATCTCAAAATATATAATCCAGAACCTTTCTCTTGAAGTTTTCATTATTTTAAGTAGCCACTTTTGCATGTGAGTTTTCAGTTCCTGGGTTTTTATTCAGCACCCTGGAAGCCTGTTGGTCTAAACTGGAAAACATTGGCGATTGCACAGTGATGGAACTGATGCTGAAACTGTACATTATTTTGCTGTGTTCCTGGACTTTGCTTAGCTTTTGCTTTTGTATCTCTGTGACCTGTACAATTTGTCTGTCCCTTCCTGATAGTGGTAACAGTTAGGGAAGGTCAAAGTTGGATTTTGGGTCTTTGGTGGTTCTTGTAACCATAACTGTGGAGCCTTCTACAGACTGTCAGATGAAGCAGTCATGCCTGATGAAAAGGGAACATGTCTCACATCAACACTTAATATGCACTTTACAAAAATTATTAAACCTGAATGTCATGGTGAGAATCCTGGCAGGATGCTGCCTCTTACCTGTCACCTTATTTATTGTATACCATGTGGTACTCTGCAAGCCTCAAGAGTAAATACATTACAGGGCAATGTTTACTGGCTTTTAAAAGGAGTCTGATTAGTGGCAAAGTCCTGTGAATAAACATTTTTTGATGTCTCTTCTGTCTTGTTTATTAAGATTGCTGCCACAGTCATCTCTCCTGTCCTGACAATACTGAGGAGAGACTGAAGAAATAAGATTTTAAATGACCACAGTGAAAACTCTTTGATCAGCAAGTCAAGCAATGAAAAAATGTTATTCATGTATCAGAAGAAAGTCAGCAAAAAAATTTCAAGATGCTGTAGCCTTCAGCTCTAGAAAATGAGGAAATGCTTAAGCTGCTAATCAGAAATATAAAAGGGGGAGAAATGAAACATAAAGTTCTTGTTCCTGCTTTAATGAATTTTTTTGTGTTTTATCTAGAAGTCCAACCCATTAGGAATCAGAATGTGGCCAAATCAGCATGTGCTTTGATTCACTACACAGTGAAGTTTCTTTTCCTGTTTTCAGTAGTGATCTTTTAATTTTACCTAACTATTGATTTTGGGGTTGTTTGAGGGTTTTTTTTTGGGGGGGAGGTGGAGTGTGGGGATGGTGTGGGTAGTGTTTGGTGGCTGGATGGCATGCCCACAATATACCTGCTCTTCTGTTACCATTTGCTATTTGCATTGTGGTGTTAGTGGTGCAGTATTGTAGGACTGCATGAAGCACAAAACTCTTCAGGGACGCCCATGGTAACTCACTGGTTGAAAGCAAAAAAGGATGTATTTTCTGTCTGGTTTGAGGTGAATCAGGATTTTCTATATGAAATCCAGTTTTCCTGTTGTATCCTGCAAAGCACTTGAAGAGAGGATGAAAGACTATGCAGAGCCTTGTCCCCATGTGACAGCCATATTCCAGCTCTTCTCCCTCAAACCTTTTTCATGTCATATTGTGAGATTCATCTTGTAAACCTACAAGAGAAAAACAGGAAGAAGAATTGTCATTCTGGTCTAGGAGACAGTCATTGCTTTTTGAAAAATCCAGTCAGGTAAGCACTGTGTTATCATCTGGGACTATGAACTTGAGCCTAAAATCTCACCGAGGGGGTCACAAAATTTCCAAAATAATGATGGTGCTTCCTTTGAAATGATGGATCAAACCACTGAAATGGGGTGCAAAGAAGTAGGTGAATAAATTCTGATTCATATTTACCTAACTCAGGGGTTTTCCTGATTGGATTTTGATCCATACATTTCAGCAAAGATATATGAGCTTCTTGCCTCTGTGGCACTTCTGATCTCATCCTGGGTGATGTATGGCAGCTTCTGCTTTTTCCTTCTCCATGACTGAAATGTAAAACTTTATACAGAAAATCTGTGCCGTGTAATGTCTGCATGGAATGCTCCAGCGAACTGTCAGGAGGAAATGCAGAAGTTAACACAGTAGCCATCAAAGTAGTGCAAAGCATTGACTGCAGTATGTATTTGAAGTGTAATCAGAATTTTCTCCCTTTTCCTGAGTAGAGTTTCCTGAATATCTTGGGAAAATGTCCAAGTTTAAAAAGAATCTGTAGAAAAAAAATGGGAACTGGGACAATTTCTCTCTTCAAACTAATTTCAGCTCATTAAACACACTACCAATATGAGAGGGACTATTATACACCCCGAAGTTCAAACGACTGAGTTCTTTCATTCAAACGATGCTCTGTACCATGCTAAAATGATTACAGAGCTTGGTCACCACAAGTCACATCCTTCATAGGTGGCATGAATAACCACATTAAACAAGGATATTCTGTCTAGACTTATTTATCTCTTTCCAGCTTTCTCGACTTCTTAAAAATCTTATTAAACACTCAATTTAATTTACTTGACTAATTGCTGCCTCCAAAAGAGCAAAGAATGTCTGTTACAGATAAAAGAGAACATATTAACTTTTCTCATGGTTTTTTTTGCCTTTTCCTACTATGATTTTTTCTAGCTTCCTAATTGAAAAAATCCCTTATTTTGAATTCTGTTATAATTCTTAACAAAAGGACCTGAAATATATATTATTTTAGCCCATGTGGGATACAACTCTTCCATCCCAGTTTCAAAACTTACTCACCATTTCTATTTTAATAGGAAAGCACATCATGTATTAGCATGATTGTCTATCATGTCTTAAAGAGTCCCTCATTCTTAATTCTGTGTTTGAGTTAGCTTTGATATCTGGTCTTCTTTAATAATAAAAAAAATATAATCAAATATTTTTACAATTAGTTGCTTCCAGTTGGGCATAGGGGCAGCCTGGAAACTGTGGTGTGTTTTTTAAGTCAAAAGTTTCTTTGCTAGACTGCCTGACAGAGAACAAAGAAAGTCTGTGGCTCTGGGCTGTTCTGTGGTGCAGATGAGAGCTTTTCCCAAGGCTCACCAACAGGCAATTTGGGAGCCTGGAGATCTCTTGCTGCAGAGCCAGGAGTGGGAAACTCCTTGGAGGCTGGATTTGCCAGAGCCTCATGCCTCAGTCTCACAGCAGAGAGAGTAAGTGCCCTGTCACATCTTGCTTTCTGGTTCCTTGGTGGCCAGGGGGTAGCACTTCAAGGAGATATAATTTAGCAGAGCTAAGCCTGGTAGCCCACAATGGCCTAATTAAAACTAGTGCCTGGAAACTGGAGAGAGGTAAATTAACGTTAGGATTATAGTGTCATAAGACCACAGGATAATTGAGACTGAAAGGGCCCTCAGGAGGTCACTAGTCCAATGTCCTACTCAGGGCAGCGTCAACTCTGAGCTCAGACCAGGTTGCTCAGGGATTTTTCCAGTCTTGAAAACCTGCAAGGATGGAGAGCACAACTACCCTGGGCAACTTGCTCCAATTCTGTCCTCGTAGGAAAAAACTTCCTACCTGTATCCAGTAAGAACCTTCAATGATAGACACATATTTATATTGTTGATGATTATTGGGATCAATCTGACATAGGAAGTGCTAGATACCCCCACGATTGGGTAGTTTTTGGGAAACATGGTTTTTATCAAAGATAAATTGCTATTTTCTGTATATCCAACATTTGCTTGTGTCCTTAATTTAAAAACTACATGAAAAGACATGCTATCACCTAGTGGGAGGAGCTGAATGAGGTGCTTTTGACAATAAAGGAATTTTTATTTTTTCAAAATATCTTTTAGTTTAAATTGCTAAAATTATAGTAATGGAGTTTACATGAACTGAGAACTAAGTTTGTGGAACTGTTGTTTGTCCTAATCTTTCTATGTCTTTTGGACTTCAAGCTTCTGAGACATCCTTATGCCATTTAATAAACAAGTGAACTTACAAAGGAACAAGAATATACTCAGAAGCATGTGAATAACCTAATCTATACTTGTGCAAAGCCGTTAGACAAACTGTTGTTTTAAAAAAAAAAAGACAAAAAGAGCAGCAGAGTGCTGTCTTTCATGTGATAGTTAAATATATGGTTTCCTGCCTTCCAAAAGTAAAAAAAAGTGATGTTTCAGTAAGCTTATTTATTATTACTATTAACAATGATAATAAGAGTGCTACACTTCACTGACACGTTGGCTGTTAGGCTAGTGTTGCATGCTGAGAACCAGAACAGTTGCCTCATACTTGGGGGTCACATTGGGGCACAGTGGTGGTTTTGGGGGTTTTGTGATGTTTTCCTTTCCTGCTGCTGCCACTGTTAGTGTGCAGCAGGGTACATGAACGGGGATGGGGCCTATTGCTGGGACACATCATTGTTGTAATGATGCATTTTAGGCCTTTTTGTACCCCTTGCTACACTCAGGTTTCTGAGAGGTTCCATCTCAAAAGGCAAAATGCAGCTAGGTCAACTAAATTCAATGTCGATGCTTACTTGTCCATTCTATACCAAACCCCAAACCAGGAATGTATGTTACGGCATATGATAGACTGAATTCAGTTTCCCATTATAAAGAGATGGGAAGTGAAAATGTGCAAACTTTGCATGATTCAATCTAGAAATGGTTAATCTCTGCTTACCTTCTTTTGCCTGGGACTGCACATCTTTACTCAGCAGATCCAGGCCAAGGTTTATTATTTATCTAAAGCTATTTCTAACTCAGCTGGTGTGTGCGCTCAAGGCCTAAGGTATAATTGTGGTCTGATTCTCCATACGTGATGGTAACATCCTGGTCTCACTTTTGGGTGCTAGGGAGTTGTACTCTCAGAGATTGCCTGAAGTGCCGATGCTGCCTAACTATACAATACAAAGAGATCTGACCTGAGTGAAAAAAGGAACCTTGTGTAATGCCTGTACAACTATAAAAAGGCTTTGTCAGGAGAAAAAAAAAAGAAAAAAAAAAAAAAGAGAAGCTTGAATCTGAGTCCTATCCAAGGATTGTCTTTGTAAAAGAGCTGAATGGGTCCTAGGTTGGAGATGAACATACAGATAAAGAGAAAAGAAATAATTGTTCATGGTAGAATGGAGAGATAAGGATCCATTTAGCATGTGCTTGTGTGGGCAGCTACAACTTGGCAGCTGCGCTGGTGGTGTTTCCAACAGTGGGAGTGTACACAGAAGCTCTGCAGCCCTTCTTCCCATGGCCACATTTTTTGGTCTGCTGCCTCTGAGGTCCTAACGACTCCTTCCTACTTCTGTAGTTGATCAGAAGTGTGCAATACCTGCCATGTGGTGTCGCAACAATGACCACACACTTAAACATGTGACTGGTAGCAAAAGTAGGCAAAATGTGGAGAACTCGCGTATTTCCTAGCAAGGTCTGGACTGTAAATAAGGTGCAATATGAAACAGGAAAATGACTGTTTTAACTAATTTCTTAGTTAGTGGTATCTAAGGATGTTCAAAGTTGACCCCTACTCATTTTTTGCTATGCTTTCTGGATTTTCATTGTTCCTTTAATGAAGATCACCACAATTATGATTTTATTCTGTTGAAAAATTACTTTTCTTCCTTTCTTAAAACTGTAATAAAAACTTACAAAATAAAGAAAAATTTAATAATATTTTTTCACTAACATTATCTGTGGTAAGTTTTGACTTTGTTGAAAAACTGTGCTATTGAGAAAGATACCGATATTAAACATTCAACTAGGCATTCCCAAATTTAAACTTTTGTTTTAGTAAACATTGGAGATAGTAGTGCCAAATAAGAAATATCCTGGGTGAAAAAAAAAAAAAATCACTCAAGTTTTGCTTTTTACAGATTTATTTTTTTTACAGTTTTTGATAAATATGTTTTCCATATGATTTTCTCTTTGGAAGCCTTGCTGCAGATACAGCTACATTTGCGTGAGCAGACAGAGGCAACTGTGGTTTTGACTTCCACCTGCTCCAAGGCAGACAGGCAGTTTTGGCACTGAAACTTCAATGAACTGCAAGACCGAGTTGAGGGCTCAAACCTTGGAGCTGGACAAGGAGAAGACACAGAGCCATCTGAGCGGGCTCTTGTTCAAATGCAAAGTCGGGTGTGTTTGCACATGGACAATGCAGCACCAAACAAAAAGGTGGAGAGCCACGAGTGTATGAGTGTTGTGTGATGTATTAAAGAGGATGTCAGTAACTGTGTTTAATAATCACTGACAATCAAACAAACACTTCTTTCCACAGGCAGTAAGAGTTCCCATGATCTATTTCAAAGCATTTATTTGAGCAGTGAAGGTCAGTGTTTTGGCAACACACACAAATTTATCACCTAATGCTGATCTGTTAGAAGGTTTGGAAAAAATTGAAAAAATATTTTTACTGTGTCTTTTGTAGTCATATCAGATGGTGATTAGATTTTGAAGATTAATCAGAGAGAGTAGGGATGTTGTATTTTAAACAAGGCTGTAAAATTTTATTGCTCCCTGGTATGGCTTGAAGAACTATAGGAAAAGGTTTTTAATCTTTTTGACCAGAGGTAAAACTCATCACTAACGAAAATGAAATTTGCATCCTTATGGCTGTTAAGTGGAATAATGACATTTGTTTTATGATCAGGATGCAAATTTCCTGAGTGATAAACTGATGAAAAGTTTTTTTTTTAATGTAAACAGCTTTAGGTGAAGCTGTGGTGCTGGGGAACTCCTTCCACACTATTTTGAAGTATAAAGAAAAACAAAACTTGAACATAAAAAGGAGCTAGGCATTCATGTTAGAACTCCATTTACCCCAGGACGTGTTAGGAGACTTATAATGTGATATTTTCTTGCTTCTAGAAAACATGAAGACAAAGATAGGAAAAGGCCTTATGTGAACCTTATGTGAAGCTTTATTATTATCAGCCATGCTTATCTGAAATGAACATTCCTGTTGTCCTGTCAAACCCAAATTTACCCTATGGTCGCCCTTTTTGAGCCTAGATGCTATTTATGCATGGTAGTATACATAAACTATGAAGTCCAATGCCCTTCACAGCCACAGTAAAACTTTTGTAGAGATGGAAAAGGGTACCACAACATCATTGTTCCAGCCTTGCAGTGGATGTTGATATAACAGTGTGCATCCTAAAGTACTGCATAGAAATTCTGCAAACCTCATGGTCTTTTGAAGGCTTTCTGTGATGTAGCTTTGGGTGAAGATTTAACATTTTCATAAAAAGATAGAGTCTAAAGATAAACCATTCTACTGAATTTTGTAAGAACTTTAAATGTATAATTTGGGGCAGTCAGATGTCCTGTGGAAGCTCAGCCACACCACAAATTTACATTTGCTTTGGAAGTTTTCAGATTTTAATATAAGTGCTGTGGATTCAAGTTTGTTCTTCTTCTAAGACATCATTAATGAGAAATAAAGATACTTAATCTAGCTATCTTATCTGATCTTTATCTTAGTTGGGGCCTTTTTAACTTTTAAAAAAGATCTGATTAAGTACAGTAGTGAGAAATACACAACATTCACCAAAGCCCTTCCAAAATTGTTCAACCTCCTGCAAATGCAAGAAGAGGTCCTCAATGGTTCACCTTGGTAGATACCATTTCTTTAGTGATGGAAGATTTAGGGAAGAATTTACTGCTCATACTGGTTCTACTCACAGCTCTGGGTGACTAGTCACTCTGCTGCTCTTTTATGGTAGACAACAGCTGAGTTCAGAGCTACAGAGGATGGGGCTCTGGTTTGGTATACACAATGCTTATAAATTGAACAGAGCCTACTCTTGTTTCAAAGACCTTTTTCTACAGAGGTGAGAGACCAGAGGTGAGAGACCTTCTTACCCAAGGAGCAAGCCCAATTCAGGGCCCCAGAAGGGACTGTAATTTAGACATTTTCAGTTGATTTCTGTAGAAGTCTGCCTCCTTTTGTTGAGTCTGGAAGCAGTTTCCTCTGGAGCAAAAATGAACCTCAGAGAACACCCTTGTGCATATCCAATCTGGTGAAGAAAAGAGTTTGCAGAAAGGCAGGATATAAGAAGTGCTCCAGATGGAATCTGTCATCCCATGACCCAGACATACCACAGTACAGGAAACCCCCACAGCTTTCTACTCCTGTGCCATGCAGTCATCATAGTACAGAACAGCCTTTTTTGTTTCAGAAAGTGAGGCAGTATGAGGTCCTTTCCATCTCAAGGAACATGACTACACAGGAGGAATGAGAATGGCTGACTGCAGCTTTCAAGTGTTGAGCTCTGCACAAGTTTGCAGCAGAAGACTATGAGTTTTTGAAAAGCTGCTGAATAGCCTGAGATTTTCATATTGTATTTTAAAACTTCCCACACCCCAGGAGTAAGTGGACTCCTGAAGTTTCTGGAAGTTAGGACATTCAGCATGGGATTCATGTTAATCAACTTGGGATGCCCATGATGAAGATGGTTGGAAGGTGAGGTTCTCATCCAACTTCCTTTTATAGTCATTAAAACACGAATAAGTATTTCTAAGATGCAGTTAATCTAATCTTAGTGTAGAGGTTCAATATAGGAGAGTCGAGTCATCCTCCAGAAGTGCCCAGTTCACCCCACTATGACATGAATTTAGACACCTAACTTCAAGGTCTGATAGTAGGTGGTATAATTTCCACTCAGAAGTTATAAGATTGTCTTTAACTTCTGCATACCTTGCTATGGGAAATGGAGATACTACCCCCTCATTACCATATTTCTGCCACTTTGAAAGATGCTAAGTATTGAATGGAGAAAATAGGAATGATTTATAATGCAAACTCATCCAGGAGGCCTTTATGTTACAGGCTAAAAAATAGATGAAGAAAGTTCCTGAAAGAGGGAAATTAATGTATCTGTTCAGCTGGAGAAAAAGTTGATGGTATGCTAAGGATACCAATGATAAGAATCAGTGGAGAAACAAAAATTAATGGAGAAGGAATAGTATTGCTACTGAAATCCATTCACTGAAAGTGGTGCTTGTATTCATGGACCAAGTGACTGTGTGACAAAAGTCCTTTGGCTGTGCTGAGAAATGAAGCAGGTAAGTGACCAGTTGCACTGCTTTCCACAGTTCCCGCATCCAAGTTTTCAGAGGAAACCCCAATTTTCTGGGCAGCTGCCCATCCTCTCTCCCTTGTCAGCATTTGAACCCATATATTCATCTCTGGGTGCCCAGACTGTGTCACCTGGGTTTGAATCACAGAATCACAGAATCCTCTAGGTTGGAAGGGACCTTCAAGATCATCTTGTCCAACCATAAGGTTGAAGCAGGACTGTGTTACACACCCAGACTTCACAAAAGCGTACATTTTTAAAACAAAGAGAAAACAGATTCAGAATGATGCTGGTATGATCATTATGGAAAAAATCACTTTTAATTTTAACACAGCTGTCACAGGGGTATAGTGGCACTTGGAAGTCCTGCCAAGACCCCAACCCAGACGTCTACAGCAGACTAACCTGCTGCCCCAAAGATCACTTTTTGTCTGAACACAAAAGCAAGCTGGGGAAAAGGAAGATATATGCCCATTTAGCTGGTAGGGAACTGAGGCCAGGATAAATCAGAGAATGTTCCGAAAGCTTGGTGAGTCCCCAGTGATTACTTCTACTCTCAGCAGCTTACAGGACTATTTCAGCTGATATTTCATTTTGTTACTCACAGACCTGCATCAGGATTATAATTTTAAGAATTCAGAAACAAAACTAGGCAAAACCGGGCAATGTTTTATTTCTTAACAATTTATTTTTAATAAGAATAATTTTTCTCATGCCTTATTCACTCAGCTTATCCTAAGGTCTTATTCTGTTGTCATAACTGCACACATGAAATTTTCACTAGTAGTTGAATTAAGCTGGGCTACAGCAGTACTTTTACAGCATTGAAGACTACAGTTATATGGAATGAACTTAATCAGATTAAATGAGCAAAGAAAGATTCTGTTATGCCAGACCACCTCTCATGAACTTTTGTGTATTTGTACAACTAATCTCTTCATTGGATTTTTATGAGGAATGTTTGCATATTTAGCCAGCTTAATTGTTTTCTGCTATAGTCATGGGCCCTGTTTTCTCTGTACCTTTCTAGAGCTCTGTTGAACTCCAGATATGGTTCTGTGCTTGGAAAACACAAAGACAAACAAACCCTAAGGAAAATAACAATATATAGAACATATCGTGTGTTGAACTCTGTTACATTAGCACTCAGGTCATTACCATCTGACAAAACTGCTTCTGTGAATAGCTGCATTTTTCATTCTTCATTCATTACGCAGGAAAAGAATGACTGAAAATGCTACTAGCGGGGCTGGATTCCCTCCAGCCAGCGAGGCCATTGTTTGCAAAACCTTACCAGGCACAGCGCAGGGTGGCACTCAATCAAAGCAAGGCACTTGTAGGATTTATGCAAAGATGTGGAATTTTCCACTGACCAAGACAGGGTTGCAATCCTATGGAGGCACACTTTGGTAGGCGACCCTAAAAATAACATTGTGATGGGTTGAGTAACATTCAACTAAAGGTTAATGTAATTACCAGGAAAAACCCTCTGCTAATTACAGACTGTCCTGTCTTTTAAAGCTGTTATAATCACATTGCTTTCAGAAATGCAGCTGAAGCTCAGTTAATGCAGTCTGCTATTTGTGTGTATGTGACAAGTTGAGTCAGTTCAAGTGCGCCCTGAAAAATATGCAAAACAATGATTTTACTGCCTCAAGGGTGAAGGATGGGAGCCTGGCAGAGCCTAAGGTGTTTCTGTTACTGAAAATAAAGGAACAGGAGCAAAATGGGGTGATGAGAATGAGTGTAAAATGGAGAGAGCAAAGATTGCTGCAACCACTGTTTCTGCTGTTTGGAGGCCGAGGTGGACCACGGCATTATCTCCCTGAACCCTGTCCATCACCCCATGTACCCCCAGCCCTTTCAGTTTTCCAGAGCTCAGGCTTAGGTAAAATAGGCAGTGAAAGGTGCCCCCAACAGCCTTCGGCCCAACTACCTGCCTAGTTCAACTCTTTAGGTACTTATCAAACACAATTGAGCGCCTAGTTCATAAAAAGAGCATTTATTCTGCAGTGTAAGACTTAGTCTCGATGAATTAAGACTTAAATACACAGGTTAAGCGGAAAAAATGCGTCACAAGCAAAGGTGGTGGCTTAGTTATGAGCAGTTTTCTTGCAGTCCAAACGCTGCAGTACATTAAAAATAAGTGCATACCTCAGAACGTGTGTACATGTCTATCGCTTTTGCCTGGATCCTCCAGTTGTGAATAAAAACAAAACAGAAATGAGAACTTCCAAGACTAATAATAAGATCAACAGCAATAATACAGTCTTTTGTAATTTTGCTGTTATGAAGAGAGCCATTGGGCAATTTCTGAATGCTGGAGGTATGACTCATTTGTCCAGAATGAACAGGAAACCTGCTGAAACCCCATTCTGCAAAAGGACGCCTTGATTCAATGTTTGTTTGGTGACAGCTGAAATAATGGAGATCAGTCCCTATAAACAGCACTGTATAGAAGCCGGGACAGATTCTGGGACATGTGAACACTGAGGTTCATGTGGGAGCTTGTAACTAAAATAATATTCCGGGATTAACTGTTGTGTCTGTGAAATGGCATCAGGCAGAGAACCCAGAAGGAACTTATTCATGGCTATGACCCTCAGAGAGCTCACGAAGCATTTGGGGCTGCAGGAAAAAGCAGGCTGGAGGACTGTGACAAGAGGAGTGCTCTCTGGGTTTTGACTCTCTCTGAAAAGCTTCTCTCTCCATAGTTTGCGGATCCTCACTTGTGTTGAAGGAAATACCTGATTCCATCATCATCTTCTCCTGATATAAACCAAATGTAAGGGACTAAATATGTACAAACAAGTCAAGTGACTCTCTTCTCTCCCAGCGTACACTTCAGTTTGGGACTTGAGTCACTATGTGGTTACATATTGGCTTAAATGAGCACATTCACTCTTCCCAATTTTCCATACATTTTAGTTGGGCTATGGGGATTTCTGCATTTCCAGTGGTTATTCTGTAACTTACGGATTTTCAGAGCTGGAAACCCAACTGTTAGCAATTACACCCTTAGATGACTTCATTTTAGCAATGGGGAAAATGACTGGGAGCTCATGGGAGACTTTTTGGTGCCTTTCCCCTCTCTTTAGTGGACTCTTTCTAATTGCTCTGCCCTTGCAGACCTTCCCAGAAAGCGACAGCAGCAGTTGAGTTTATATTAATGATGAGATCCCTGCAAAATATAGATGATGGAAAGAGCCTGACTGCACTGCTTGAGCACTTCTACACATCTCAGTCCAGTTATAGCCCCTTGTGATAATCTTGTTCAAACTCCCCCACTTATTTCCAGGTGAAGCCACTACAGCATTGTCTGACATTTGGCCCCAGGCGAGGGAGCTGTAGGTGTATGGCCATGGGATATCAAAAGGGAAAGCAAAGGCCATGTGAAACATTTGCCCTAGAAATCTTTTGTGATTTCAACAAATCCGTACTGTCCAGCCTTAAAATATCACAAATTAATTTGAAACATGAAAGCTGAAGTATTCTTTGTTCTCTATCAGCATGCACCACATCAAGCCTCTGTTTATTTGCATACAGATAGCCTGTGTTTTTTACAATAATGCCTAATCAGAGATTTCCGTGATAGGAAGTTTGATGTGTATCACACTGCTAGTTTGCCATCTAGTGGTATATAAAAAACCCGATTTTAC
The DNA here is from genome assembly GCA_026413425.1 of Tringa solitaria. Lineage (NCBI taxonomy): Eukaryota > Metazoa > Chordata > Aves > Charadriiformes > Scolopacidae > Tringa > Tringa solitaria. Next base: position 33,639,516 of record JAOXJM010000001.1, read on the forward strand.
ATCATATTTCATAATTTCAGTGGAAAGATGTCTCAGAGAAGTCCAGAATGCAAACATGAGCTAGTTTTTCTGCTAGTTGATTTTAGTAATCTATTAGCAGAAGACAGTCCGTTACCCTCTGCTCAGTGATTATTAATTAACATTTATTCCTAGACTTTGCACTTGATTCTCCAGGAGCTGACTGGCTCAGGGTGTGGACAGCTTTTGGACTTCACAGGAGAACTGCTGTATAGATACCTCTGTTGCTGACCACCTTAGGTCTTACTGCTTTCAGTGTTATCCTGGTCTTTTGTGAAGCTATGAGAACAAAACTATCTATTTTTAGACAAGTATCAGGGAATCTCAAAAAGTGGAACCTGAATGGTGCTTCAGTGAGAAGGCAGGTCACAGGAGGATCAGTGAAACCTCAAGGGCTCCTGGAAGATGTTTGTTCTTTCTCTGGTTCTCATGAGTTCACAAACCTCTTTGGGCAGCACAGGTGGGCTGCTGGGGTCATGGCAATCACCTCATAAAGCACTGATCCATAGACTCCTGGAGGCAACGCTGCAAAGGGAAAATATCACTTCTCTGCAAAGCCTGAGGGTGCTGCTGAGGGACAGCTCATCACCTCTCCACTGAGAAGCTGTGGGACAGGAATCTCATCCCAGCCAAGGGATTCAACTGATCAGTCTGAAGGAGGTTAAAATGTCCAGGAAGGAAGACTGAATTGAGGCATAACCATCACATGCAGTTAGAGGGGTTGAGAAAGTGGGAAAAAAAAACATTTCAGGGCATGGGTGACACTTGTATTGAATCATAGAATGGTTTGGGTTGGAAAGGACCATAAAGATCATCGAGTTTCAACCCTCCTGCCATAGGCAGGGTCACCTTCCACTAGACCAGGTTGCTCAAAGTCCCACACAATCTGGCCTCGAACGCCTCCAGGGATGGGGCATTCACAACTTCCCTAGGCAACCTGTTCCAGTGTCTCACCACCTTCACAATAAAGAATTTTTTCCTAATATCTAATCTAAATGTCCTCTCTTTCAGTTTAAAACCATTACCCCCCCATCCTATCATTACACTGCCTGATAAAAAGTTCCTCTCACCTTTCATGTAGGCCCCCTTTAAGTACTGGAAGGCTGCTATAAGGTCTCCCCAGAGCCTTCTCTTCTCCAGGCTGAACACTCGCAGCCCCCTCAGCCTGTCCTCATAGGAGAAGTGCTCCAGCCCTCAGATCATCTTTGTGGCTCTCCTCTGAGCTTGCTCCAACAGCTCCATGTCCTTCTTATGCTGGGGGCCCCAGAGCTGGACTCAGTACTCCAGGTGGGGTCTCACAAGAGCAGAGTAGAAGGGCAGAATCACCTCCCTGTCTGAGGTTTGTTTCACTATAGCATGAGAGTATAGCTAAGAATATTTTAGCTTTCTATAATAACGATAAATACGATAAGAATACAGACTATTGTTACAGCTAGTTACCACTTGGGTACTACTTATTGGTTGTTGGGAAGAGAAAAACTGCTGTTACATGGAGCCCAGAGTCCCAGCGCAGCCAGTCACTGTCTGAAGCCTTTGTCACCAGTTAATTTAAAGTCCCTGGAGTTTCAATAGCTATGCTGGCAGCATGCTCAGCCAAACAGAACACTAAGAACTTCAAGTAATTTTGATCAGCCAGTCATTTCTGATTTAAATAAAGAAGGAACAAATGACAAGAAAGAAGAAAAGAACCTTGCTTTGGGAAAATTTGGCTTTGAGAAAAGTCTCAGATGTGAAACTCCACAGGGAAAGGAAAACTGGGGAGAAACACTTGTTTTGTCTCTTTGTACTCAAAAGGGCAAACAACCATTTCCATCAGCTGCAGAACTTAATTTGCTTACCCTGACTGCAGTAGTGACTGGAAGAGGAGACTGGCTTCCCAAATAGTAGAACTGAGCCTGTGAATGGGAAGGGATGCTAAATACCTCTGATCTGTTGTATGAAGCTACTTCTGTCATGCCAAGAACTCACTAAGAAGCAAGATGGGAGAAACAGAAGATGGAAGAGCCATTTGGGTAAAGAAGTACTGTAACAGGATGGGGAAAATTTCAGTTTTGTGGCAAACTCAATTCATACAGGCAGTTCATCTACTCTGCAGGTTTTTCTTGCAAAATGTTGCCTTGTTTTACTGTGCTTTTGAAAAGGGTCATTAAATGGTAGTGAGAAAGTCCGGAACAGCAAGTGACAGTGTCAACAGCAGAAAATGGGCCATTTTGGAGAAGGCTGAACTATCTTGAAGGACAAGAATCTTTCAGAAACACTGTGGAGAGTTTTAATTTGTTTGGTAGTAATATAGCCAAACCAACTTTGGCTGATGTGTACTAATAAAGTATACTTGGTTGCAGAGCTGACAGCAGTGGCTTGCAGACTTTGTATTAACAGAAGAGTAGCTGTGGTATGCTCCCCCTTGGTACTTTTTAGTTCAAGTAATTTCTTGGGTACTGGGAAGTTCCTGCATGGAAAAAAGTCGGGATAACTGCTGGGGAAAAGATATGTTTTCAAAACAGGCATGATTTCTTCCTGGAAGGAATAGAAGGAATATGGTTATGGATGGAAAATAAAGTCTTTGCTTGAAACACTGACATAGCACCATTAGAAAGACCTTAATTTCAAAAGACAGTACTAATTAGACAGTAAGCTATGTTAAAATCTAAGTAGATCCCTTCAGCAAGATCCTGACAAAGAACAGCTAGAAGAGCTGGTGACAGCAAGAAGCAGAAGCAAAAGCAGCTGCTGTATGTGGCATAAATATCCCTCACAACAAATGGGAATCAATATATTTATCTTCTTATTAAGTAGATATGTAGAAAAACAGACACAGTGATACTCAAGGAAGTCATCAAGCTCCTTATTGAAATGGGAGTAGGTAAACTACATTTTCCTTTTTGTTTCCTTTGGAGACATGTGGGCTTGTACCGCTCAGCCTTGGAGTAGCAATATGGAAATCTGTCCTTCCAGGTCTGCTCTGAAAGATCCATTTGGCAAGGAACTCACCTGAGTTTAGAGATAGTAGCCAACATTGATAATATGGGACTGGGTCTCACTATCAAACTCAGAAAATGTGTGAATAGTCCCTCTTCATGGACTGAATGTTATCTGCTGTCTTAGATTTGTTTTAATTTCAAGCCAGTGGAGAGGAAGACTCCGAATTTTTTGTAGAAATTAAAATAAAAATGTTTAATTTTTACATTGAACTGCTACTAACAGCCTAGTAAACTGTTTGTAAAATGCTTTTGAGATTTGCAAATCATAAGACACTCACAGAGGATGGAAATTGAAAGATAACAAGTGAAAGTCTGGCCTTGGTAAATTTTATTTGAGTTGTATTCCACCTGATAGAAAATAGTTGTATGCAAATCAGAATAAAAAGAAAGTATTTCCTTTGAGCCATATAATTTATTTTTTGAACATTTTTAGATTATTGCTTAGGTTGAAGTTTATTAAATTTTAAAGATATTTCTAGTATATGCCTAACCTGATGTATCAATACTGACACTTCAAAATCAGTCATAAAGAAAAAGCTACCAACCAAGTATATTCATTATTTTCAAGCACACTTTTTTTTTTTTTTAAATAGTTCCAATAATGACAACCCATTAAATAACCAAGGCACATTTGTTTCAACTAAAAATTATTTGTAAACCAGAAAGGGTTTTCAAAGTTTAAGGTGAACACGTAAGTATTAGCTTTTATTTGATATGTTGATTAGTTACTGTTAAGATGTTTTCCTTACTATTATTCCTTTGCATTATGTTCCTCCATCTTGTCACTAGCATTCTTCATTTGCTTCTGAAAAATCAGCTGTGTTGCATGATAATTGTTAGATCACATATATTTTATGAAGTATTTGATTAATGAATGAGCCTTTAGCTAGCCCTGGATAATGAAGATGTCTCAGACAGCTGTCCATGCCACTGAAACTGCAAGAGAGGGAAGAACAAGAGACTTCATACTTCCAAGATATCTGCATTCAGTTTAGTGGGCGAGAGCTCAGTGTCCCCAGGAGTTATTGCAGTAACAGCCATGGTTTGGTGGAGACAAAACAGTAAAACAGAACTGTTGTACCCATTACTTGGAGAGAACAGACACAGAACCACAGCTAGAGCCCGGGATCACCTTTGTGGTACTAAAAGCCTGTTGCTTGATTTGGTAGCTGAGTGAACCTGCATGGGCTGGGCTGTCCTGCCTCACCCGTAGGGAGAAAAGGAAGTTCCCACATAGCTACAACAAAACTTTCCACTATTTTCAGTGTATCAGGGTGCAGAGGCAAAATTTTAAGTGGAGAATAAGGTAGAAAATTGCATAACCTTTGAAGTCTGTATAGCACAAAACTTCAAGTCTTGAAATGTATTCAATGTGAAGCTAACCAAGAAACTGTGAGAGAAGAGTCTTTATAACATAACTTAGTCATCATTATCTTATCTCAGTTAAAAATGGCCAGGCAGCTGTCAAATTCAGTGTGTCTATCCTGAATTATGTCTGTCATCGTCTTCTTAAATTCTTTCTCATCTTGCAGCAGAAGAATGGGGTACATCAGTTCTGGAGGATCTTTCTGAGCTCCTTGCATTACTCTGTGAGCTGAATACAAGTCAAATACTGTAAGTTTTGACGGAGCCCATCCCCTACCAGTTGCTTATATTGTGGCACCAAAACTCTGGAATCACTATATAAATATTGACTAGACCTCTGTCTCTCTTACAGAGGAAGAAAATCAGTTGAACAGAAAGCAAAGAAATCACACGAGCTGGTGCATCCTTGAGCTGTGTCTTATAACCTTGTAGTGGCTGAGAGCTAAGTTCTGTTATTGGCGGGAGAGAAAAGGTGTAGCCATACAGATGGTCAGAGTCACCTGGCTGAAGGGAAAGATGGTGGAAGTAAACAGAAACTACATGAGTTCCTTTATTTGAGAGGAGCCCTGGAAATCCTCCATTAATTTTGTCAGATTTTTCCCATAATATTCAGTTGCTTTAGGTACTTTGGAAATACGAGTTACTTTTCCCAAGAAGACAGGTAGGCAACTTGAGCTACTTATTCTTAATGCCTCCATGAGACCCTTTTGCCCCAGAATGACAAACACCATAACTCACCCAGCTTAAATTGTTTGCCTTAACTTAAAGGGATTTTCACATCGATTTAAGCTGAAACAAATCTGTGGTCTTCATTCTAGTATAGCTTGCTTTCTTTCAGAGCTCATTATTAAATCTTTAGAGAGTTCAAATACTTCTACAGTACTCTACACTGAAGCTCAGTTTGAAATTGCAGCTGTTGAGTCACAGAAATTAGAGGGAGCAGTAACCTACTACATCATTTATTTCTTAGCCTCACAATAAATTATTCTCAAGAGATGCTGTTCCTACTTCTTCCAGTGAGGAATTATTTTGTAATCAACAAAGAGTTCATTATCAGGAAGTTTTTCCTGACATTCAGCCAAATAATTTTTTGTTATTTTTTTCCATCTTAAGGTAATCATATCAGTCTTCATGCTCTAAAATCACCCTATAATGCTGATAGGAAAGCTTTGATTCAGGGAACAGTGGTTTTGAAAGAGAAAAGTAGATTAGACCGTCTTATTAGTTACAGAAAGTGAACTGGTGATTAAGATCCTTATTTTGCCAAAGCTTAAGCACCTGTGAGAAAGCAATAGAACTATTTATGTGGTTCAGCTGCTTCACACCCCCCCCCTTTTTTTTTAAAACATATTGTGTCTAAAAGCATCTGATTACTGACACAAAAAATACTGCCTGCTTTGTTGTACTTACACTTTAATTTGGGAGTTGCACGGCTTAGTATTTTCCCAAAATATTAGTTGTAATACAGCATAGTCTCCATCT
>JAOXJM010000001.1:33645377-33662132 GCA_026413425.1 Tringa solitaria
CATGGATTTTAATACCCTCCCATCTGTATATATATTTTTAGTCACACATTCATGTTTGTAATCTCTCTACTCCAATCTACACTTCTGGAATGAAACATAGAACTTGTTGTTTGTTAAAAAAAATTAAATTATGCTTGTGTGTGCATGTGTCTGTATTTTGAGTTCTTAACTCTGGGGAAATGATTTAAAATCCGTTCATCTGCAATAAGACATTTTTGAAAGAAAAGAAGAAAATATTTCCATAAGAAAATTTCCAAAGTTTCTATTCTTGAATTGTGAGTCATATAGTTCCTACGTAGCTGTCAGGAAAACACTATAGGATGGGTAAATGAGAGGAAAGGGAAACCAGAGATGAAACACCTCTGGGCAATTTGTATTGGTAAGTACTTTTAAACATAGACCAAGTTATTTTCTTTTCACTTTACCATGCTCATGACTTTCTAATGAAGGTCTGGAGGACAAGCCTAACTCTCAGAGTGATTGGCAGATGAGCAAAGAGAGAAAAAAAAAATCCAGGTGAGGCTCTTAGTTGTGTTTTTTGTGGAAATGGTGCAGAATAAGGGAACAGTAAACCAAATTAGGTAACTACACATGGAGCAAAGGAAAACAACTATTTTCACTGAGTAAAGAAAATGTACCCCCAGGAGAAACACAGCTCGCATTCAGAGTTCTTAAGCTTTTGCATTGCCTCATGCTCATTTTGGTGAAACTATTTCCATGCTGAGAACAACCACCTATTTAAGAAACAGTGGGAAAAAGGTACTCCAACAGCAGAGATATTAAGTGATATACTCTGTAAGTGATGCAGGGCTGTTCCTCAGGGGATGTGCCTGAGCTTCCCAGTTCCTGGGTGCAGGTGTGCTTTCTGGACTTACCTGGCATCATGGAAGGGAAACATGGATGCTTGGACTAGACACAGAGATGTCCAGTCTGGATGACTAGATGAGTGTAAGTCCTTCTGTGGAGCAAACTGATTTTCAGCTTGGCTGCTGCTACTGTCTGTGTTCAGAGCATTGGACACATGAACTAGAAGGCTGGGCTCTGACGACCTGAGCTGTAAGACGACCTTTCAGCACCTTGCAGAAGATATTTTGGTGGTTTTGGACAAGTCACTCAGCCTTTGTGCTTCAGGTCCTCATCTCCTTATTTGAGAGAGGCAATGTGAAGACACACACCGAGGATTAACCTTGCACTTATGTGAGGACTTCAGTCCCTGAAGGTGCAGGGGTCATCATTCCCTATCAGAAGATCCCAGTGTGGCTGTCTTCACCAGACTTCTGGCCCTGGTGCCTGCTCATGCCACATCCCTTTTAGGTAGGAGCATGATACCGGGTAACAAAGAAAAAACTTTCCATTAAGGTAGCTGTTCTTTCCACACAAACTATTAGTTTCTTTCCGTCCTGAGACATAATCCCTTCTTTTCCTTTATTAACAACCTTTCACAAGTATCTTGGAAAGTTCCTGTTGCCAGAACCATTGGCTAATTGTTTCTCTGAACCCCGCCCCAATCTGATAAGGCAGCTATGGTCCTTTGACAAAGAATTCTAGCACTAAGTAATGCATAAATAAATAAAAATATTTCTCTTTGTTCATTGTAAATTGTAGCATTCCACTGGAGTTCCCCAGGCCTTTATATTATAAGTAAGAACAATTGGGAAAGTCTGGTTCACTTTTTGTCTAACTCCCGCTTATTTTTAGTGCCTCTATTAAATTCTTTCTAAAGAAAACTCTCATAGGTCTTTCATTTTACTTTCCCACAGAGGTATTTTTCATCTTTATTTCCTCTTATAGTGCCTCTCCACACTTCATCTATAATCAGTAACTTCTTACTGAGATGAAGTTGACAGGTGCTCACACAGTGTTGCAGAAATGCTAGTCCGATGAACGCAAAGTGGCAAATTATTGTTTTTTTGAGTTATTTTGCATTTAATTCCCTTAATATTCTTGTGTTTTCATTGCAACTGCACTTTGGGCTAGGGTTTCCAGCAGAGTGTTGCAGGTGTGCTGAAGCTCGGGAACTACTTAAAAACCATGTCCAAATGAGCTACTAGAAAACCATATCTGGAGAAGCTGTGTAGTGAGCTTAGTAGAACACAAATTATTTTACTTTTAGAAACAAAGGAATCTTTAAAAACACCAGACCATTGATCAGACCATGTTCTCTCTGATAATCGATATTACTAGGTATTTTGGAGAAGGCCTCTTGAAGATAAAAAAAGAAATAGAAAGTCAAAGGGAGCATTATCATTTACTTCAATGGGCTCTGAAATTAAAATTCAAATTATTATTCACATTATTAAAAAATACACCAGTTATCTAGTAATCATATCTCCTACTTACTAAGTTTTCCTTTGATTTAGCACTTGAATAGTTTTAGTTTTAAATGTCATGATCAGCTTTGAGAAGTGCAAAATAAAACCATAGCATTTGCAGGTCTCTAATTAGAATAATTACCACAGCATCTAAGGAAACTAGGGTCCTAATAAAAATATGAAACAATACAGAATGAGATTGTAAGCAGATGGAGTAGTTTTACTTGCAGCATGCTGTGGATGAAGTAGTTCAAGCACTGTGACAATAACAATACATTGCTACACGTACTGACTAGGCACGTTGTGATTTACTGGATGACTTCAAAAGAAAATGTCACAGGCAGGTTGAAATGTCAATTAATGCAACATTTCCAAATATCCCACAGATTCATTTCTTTCTCTGTGAGTGTTAGAGAAACTGAAAATGTTGCACATTTAATCCACTTTCCACTAATTTAATCCTTTTGGGCTCTTCATGGTACATTTTATTTCATCTTGGTCATTTAGAAACAATGTTCTACCAGAGTACAAGGGAAAATGGACTTGCAGATGAATTGATAATTCAGTATGACAGCATGTGGGAGGAAAAGTGCATTCAGATTGCAGGCCGAATATAAGATATGTATGGTTACATCTACTTTATTCAAGTTTTGCTCAGGAGAGGAGTGGAGTGTGGTGGGAGGTGGAGAACAGCCGCCACCATTGGTGCTGAAGGCACTGGGGAACCGCAGCCCTTAGACCTCCACCCAATAATTCAGGCATTTTCACTGGTCTGGCCACTGACCTTTTTCTCAGCCATATCTAATTCAAGAAAGGAGGCTGGGGCACTTGGAGATTCCTTCCTCGCGTGCCCACAAGAGGTAGTCTGAATTGTTTTAACTAAAGTGATGTTCAAGAGAGACTTGGGGACTGCTCCCTGTACTCTATGATAGCAGTGGGCCTATCTATACAGGAAATTATTCAGAAAAAGCTATTGTGGTGGTGCAAATTCATACTCAGCATAAATCTGCTTTAACTTTCAAGTCTGGACGTGCCCTTATGCTTTATTATCTATGTAAAGGCGATAATTGGTGTGAAATCAGCAAAGAGAAGTAAAAAGAAAAACAAGGAAAAAGGAAACTAGGTTTTGAACAGAAGATACATTTAAAGAAACACTTGTTTTATTCCAGTGGGAGACCTGAGCTGCTGATTTACACTTCAGATGTTGAGGACCAGCATAATGCCATGCTCGGCACAGGTAAGTGTAACCAGAGGCAATATAGCTGTCCTACCGCGGTGCTGGCCTCCTCTCGGCTACTTAACACAAGAAACCACTGTGTTCATGCAACTAGACTGCTTCCAGGGGCGAGGTATCTTTGCTTGCCATGCTGTTATGTTGTACAGATGTACTGTCTGCTGTTAGCAGCAGCTTGCTAAAGTCAGCATCCTCTCTGCAGCAACTCATGAAATCAGGCTCGCACAAGAGAGGAGAGAGGGCACCAACTTTAAATGGGGTTGTGACTACCAAATCTTTGGGTCTCAACAGTCTATAATGATTACTGAACAGTCACAGCACTGGTTAGCTAAAGATATTTCTGTGTTCGTACTTAGCCCTTCCCCTTTGCAGTGTCCAAAACAGGGCTTTGGGGTCTCTTCAAGCACCTGCCCCTCAGCTCCCTGCTGAAAGCAGCCTGGGTACAGCCCATAAAGTAAGCTGCAGCATTTCTCTTTTGTGTCTTACCCTGTGTGTGCTCTAAAATCTCTTCTGAAAGTGAACAATAATCTGGCATGAAATTTTCCTTGGTTAAAAAAAGACCTGAGATTATCTGCACTAGATGTTTATAAACAAGGCAGTAGCAGTACATTGCTCTGCTGACAATTGTGATTTTATTGCAAGTCCTGCCTAGAAGCTGCTTTTCTCTGGAACTCTAAGAGGTCTGTGAAAATCTCAGATTTTACATTAAAATAGGTTTCTAGCTGGGATCTAAAGAAAATTTTATACAGAAAAAGCTATAAAGAAGGTAGAAGACCAGAAGTTAGACAAAAAGAAATGCATACTGCCTTTCCTACACTGTCAATATTTTAGCAAAAATCTTAAGATTACACAGCAGAAGACATTTACCCCAAATTTCAACCATTCTGGGTTAGCAATACTGAAATTGCCTCTATGGGAACTACCTCAGACTCACTGAGTATTATTAAGTCTTCTTCCTACTGTTTTACAAATTTCAGGTATTTAAAGAGAGCTATCCAACTTTCTTGCAAAACAGCATGGCATTTTTAAAAGAAAACACTCGAGCAACCTCTTACTTTACTGCTGAGTATGGTTTTGGGGTTCAGCTGCAGCCTCTTTGCAAAGTCTGAGACAGCCCTCAGGCCATGTGACATTTGAGGGGACACAGTGCTAGCCTGCTGCGGTGTCCTTCCAGGGCTGAGGTGACAGCACTGCTTCCCTGGCTGTAGTACATCCTTATGGCTCCATTCACATGCTGGGACATCTTCATGCATGGCAGTAAGAGGTTCAAAGCACCCACTGACCTGCTTCCCAGGTACTGGAGTTATAGAACAAGACAGGGGCTGGAAAAGCGTGCTGTAAATGAGTATCCTGGAAAAAAGTCACTGCACTTAAGCAGAATAAGATGGAAGCCAATTTTGTGTCCCACTCTTTGTTCATAAGCTTTGACTGATCATACAGTTTACAGATTTTTCATATCTGTAATGTTCTGAGAATGCCTTTCCCCTGATGAGAGGAGTTCAGGATTAACATTGGGACCACAATTGGCCTTTGACACTAGAAAATCGATGGCAATGCGCAACGTCCAGTTTAGTCCTACTTCAAAGAAGAAAAGTTTGGTGGAAGAGCAGAGCAGGGACATGAGCTAATGCAGACTTCCAATTCTACTGGAAGTGATGGAAAAACTCTGCTTATGCTTGGTGTTTTGGTTCAAAGAGGGTAGGAGATGTCGCTACCTTTATTAAAGATTTAATTGCCATTCCTCTTTCATTTCTCCTCTTCCAAGCCACTAGAGGGCCCCGAAGTCCACCTTAACATGTTAGTTTGGCAAGTTGGCACTTTTGAAAAGACCATGAACAAAAATGAATGAGCTTTCCAGAATTCTTGCAATTTTGGGGTTTTCTTGTACCAATGCAATGTGTAGGGTGAATAAAATCACAATAAAATAAGGATGTGGGGAAGAAGATACCTTGAAGAGTAGTGTCACCAATTTACTTCCACCCTCTAAAGAAGAGCATGGCTTTTTGGAATTTGGTGGGGGTGGTATCTCCTCAGCAGTACCTGTGTTTCACACATGGCCTTTCTTTTTTACCAGCCAGACATATATGTAGTAGATTCCCTGTGTGTGCACAGGAGGATTGTGATTTCATACCATTCCCTAGGAAGACATTTGCCTTATGTTAAGCCTTACCTCAAGTTTTATTTCCATAGCTTGTCTTTTGGTTGTGGATGAGTGAAGTGGTCGATTCCCCTTGTGAGTGTGAGGTATGGGTAGCGTGAATACTTTAAAAAACAGGAAAAGACTCCTTTAGAGCCATGTTTCTTTCTGCTTGTGCAGCAGAATTTGGCGGGTGGGCATGCTGTTCTGCTCTGTGTTTGTGGAAAGAAAAAGTGAATGTGTGTGAGCAGAGAACATCTGTGCCTTCGGTCATCTTGCCAGAAGAGCACTTCCTTGTGCTCTATGTCCTTGCAGTAACACCCAGACCTGTAAACATGCTTAGAAACATGCAAAGTTTAAAAATAACTCCAGAGAGTTTTCTTTCTTGTTCCTCTCCCCATTCACTTCTCCACAACCCCTTTATTAAATTGGCCTTCTGTCCCACATGCTGTAGTCTCTCTCTGAGATGTTTAGATAGAAAGGTGTAAAATGATGTTATATTTTTGACAGCCCTTTCAGGACTGAAAGCTGGAAGCTGGATAATATGAAGAGTTTGTCATTGGGACCAACAATTCACTCACTCCTAGCCTGGAAGTCTGAAGCGTTGGGCACTGAAACACAAAAATGTCACTGTAAGTTTTATGGCTTTTTCTGAAACCTATATAATTTGATGGATGATAGCTAGAGCACCTGACTTCACAATCCAAAGAGGGCCAAATGGGTTCCAATAATAAAACATGAAAATTGCCAGAAACCTTCCTAAAATACTTTGCCTGTGACATAGAAGGAAACGCTGCAGTATAGAGTGGCTCTACTGGCACTTGCTTGAAATGACCTGCATAATAGCAGTGGCCCTTTCATCCCAGAGTAACGAGTAGCTGTTCAAAGTGACCTCTGTCATCCATTTAATGCACTGTGCTTACACAGCCCCATCTTTTGGAGGGCTGTCACTGGATACAAATGAGGCATAAGCTGTGTATTTTCCCTCAGGGTTAATTTTGACTTTCCAGAAACGAATTATACATTTGCCTAAGAAATAATATTTCAGACAAATGTATGGCTGCCGGGCTAACGATTGTGATTAGTGGTAATGGATGAATGCATGCTAAAGAATGAACATCTCCTCCTGTTCTTTTTAAGCAAATCTTTTCCTCATTAGTAGTGATATGGGAGATAATAGTGCACATGTGAGTAGCCACCATGTTTTTTATATACAAAGGCTTGTTAACTCTCCAGCAAGATAGAATAGGCAGGATTAATCTCAGACAACTTTTTAGCATCTGATTTAGTCACCTGGACTCCTTCTATGGTAAGTAAAGGGGAAAAAGGGCACTTCTAAGAAATTATTCACTTCCTCTTAATCTGGATGACTAAAATACATTATGTAACTCATACCTGAGAAGTATACATTCATCTCCTTTAATTACGAAGGAAGTCTAGATGACTACATGGGTTGGATATTATACATACCTAGCTTTTTGGCAAGACAACCCACGGGCCCTGTTGGTGTGGTCATGCAAATCTCACATTCGTTTGTGCTAAATTGCCAGGTACAGTCTCTCTGCTGCGTATGTGGTAGCTGCAGCACTTGAGAGAGAAAAGCATACACAGCAGGCAGCTGCCAGCACAAACGGGCTGAAGGAAACTGCAGCTCCCAAGAATGATCGGGTAGAATCCAGTTATTCCAAAGGAGGTATCTTTGCCAGTTTGGGAATCTTTGGAGATGCAGGAGCACATTACCCTTCTGCAGCTGTGGGATCTCCAGAGGAACGGTGTGGGCAGGTGTAGCCAAACTGCCTCCTGAAGAAAGCCTGTCTAGAGGGCTTTGGGTCAAGTGTAACACACTTCCATGTCCTGAGCACCTTCATGGGCTACGGTTTGGGGTCCCTTCTCAATCTTATCTGCCAGCATTCCTGCAGGAGCTATGAGCGTGCTCTGCTCAGGTGCCTGAGCTGGGACACAGGGCATACAAAGAGGGTGACACAGGAGGAGATTGGAAGGGTGGAGAAAGAGGCCTCTAGTAAATAATTTAAAATCTACTATCACTCTTCAGGGAGCAGCTTAATCCACTATCTGCTTTGTTGGTTAGTCTCCTACTGCAGATATTTTATTTGTTTTATGGGTGAATGTTCTTTTCTCAAAATAATAAAGCTTTCCTGTTAAAGAGTGGTTTGAATTAGCAGTAATACAGAACACTTACTTTTTTAAGGGGTCATAAACGGAATTATAAAATGCTCTATAGTATTTTAATTCCTTCTGGATTTCTTTCATAAGCATATCTGGGGTCTTGATGGATGTTCATACCAAACATGTGGCCTAGTTCCAAGTACCTTTCTTCTTAAAACCCTTGTGTTTTGGGGCATAGCCAGATAAGATGACAGAATATCTATTATTTTTATAGCTCATATGTTGGGTTGACAGCATGAAAAATTTTTTATCCTTGCAAGAAAATTAAACATTCCTGTAAAGCACTTGCTTGCTCTAAGCTTCTATATGCTTTTAGGATGCTCTTACTGTTCATTAGGAACTGTGGTGTGTTCTTTTGCGACCAGCTCTCATCATTTACCAACTCATTTTTTCATTTCCACTGTAAGTGGTTTACAAACTCCTAAAAAGTCTCTGTGCTTTAATGGTATGCGGAGAGGAAGGTGTTCTTGCAGTGAGGTATTATATACAATATAAAATATCTCCGGGCAACATACTGCAGTTTAGTGGCTGATTGTATAGTTCATCCAATATTGGGTGAGAAGCAAGACTTCCTTTCAAGTAATGGGTGTCTGTTAAGTTGTGGGATTTTTTTAAATAATGCTGCTGGGGAGTTCAGAAAAAAAATAGGAAGCTCACTTAATAAAAAAATAATTAAAAAAATTAAATTGCATTCTCAGAAAAGAGAAAGTTTTCTGAAATATCAGTGAAGTTTATCTCACTCTCCTTCAGGCTAGTGAATGATAACATATTCAGCTGGATAAAGGTATCTTTAGAAACATGATATCATCACAGCTAAATCTTGTTGATTGATCCCATGCAGTAAGCAGAACACTTGTGGCAGCCTCATACAAATTAGTGTCTCCATGGACTTCAGATTCACTTTTCATTGTTTTTGATGATTTCTCTCATTGCCACTATCTCCAGCACTGGTGAGACATAGCTGGAGTACTGTGTCCCACGCTGGGCTTCCAAATACAAGAGAGACATACTGGGGACAAGTCCAGCAAACGAACATGAAGGTAGGGGAGCATCTGAGACATGAAGAGAGGCTGATACAGCTGAGAATGTTAAAACTCAAGATAAGATGGCTCCAGGGGGATCTCATCAATGTGTGTAAATGTGATGTGCGACAGTAAAGCGGGAGCCAGACTAGTCTCAGAGGTGTTCAGGGACAGGACCAGAGGCAACAGGCACAAGCTGAAGCACAGGATGTTCCTTCTAAACACAAGAAAATACCTTTCTACTGGGAGGGTGGTTGAACTCTGGCACAGGTTGCCCAGAGAGGTTGTGGCATCTCCATCCTTGGAGATATTCAAAAGCCGTCTGGACACAGTCCTGGGCAGCCAGCTCTGGGTGACCCTGCTTGAGCAGAGGGATTGCACTATATCATCTCCAGCCTCTGTCCTTCTGTGTTTCTGCCACAGTTTCTGCAATTCAACAAGAGCCAGGACCAGCTCTGGCTGAGAAGCCTTGGTGCTGCAACAGTTTATGTGCACGCATGAGGTTTTTAAAGCAATTTTTTGTTGAATTACAGACTGAGAAACAGATTTCTTCATTTCCATAGTTAAATAGAGCCAAAGACAGGAATGGACAGAACAGACACCCCATCTGAACTACTGTACATTAAAAGCTATAGTGCCTAGTCCAAATGAGTTAATAGTAAAATAGGATCTTCAAAGGTGGTGTAGTCTGTCTCTTTGTCCTCAGGCAGAGTTAACTGTACCTAAATTGTTCCTGGCAACGTTCCCAGTGGTTAATGATCCTTAATATTAGAAAAAGTTTCTAGATATCTAAGTGAAACTTCAGCAACTGTTGGCCCTAGAATCCCATTAATATGTCTTTTCACCACAGTGGTGACTGAGCAGAGTTTATTCACTTTCTCTCTCAAGGGTCTTGCACACTCTGCAAGACTGATGACATTCCCTCCTCAGTCTTCTCTTCTCCAGGGTGAACAACCCCTCTGATTACTTCAAACTTTTCTCACTAAAGACACAGAAAAAAAAATCACTGGGGACTTTGCATCCAAAGAGTGCAACATGCCTCTAGGTCATCTGCCTTGTCTGGATGCTATCAAACGAACTACCCAGCACTCTCAGACTGACTCTTCAAAACGGCCCCTGGTGTTATGTGTGGCACCTACTGAAACAAATGAGCTGGCAAACTCACATAAAGACTTTTGGAACATTATATCAAGACTAAAAGCAGTAGTTAGGTCAAAACACATGTGCCCAAATGAAACAGTGGTTCCCACAAGGGAAGATCAGCAGTGGGTGTCCAGTCCATGGTGTTCCTGGACTCCCTGCCTCGTCAGGTGGTGCCTGAGCCTTGGGATGGCAATTCACTGCAGATTCCCAACTGAGATGCTTTGACACCTTCCCGTGTGGAGAAGCCTGTCTCCCTCCCTTAATTACACTGGAGCATGGGGAGACCCGCCTCCTGCTCCAAGCATTCAGCTGCATTCCCAAAGATCTCCTCCCGGCGGGCAGCATCGGCCCCTGGGGCACAGCTGAAATACACTAGCCCAGAGGATATGATGAGGTGAACCAAGGCCATGGAGCACTGTAAGGCCTCTAAATCACAAAAGTCATGCCCTTCTCAGCCCTGATGGGAGAAGAAACTGCACTAGACAAGCACCTGAGGCATTTTCTTTGCTACCTCAGAGCACCAGGTGAACCTTTGTCTCCAACCACCACCAGCTTCCAGAAGAAAGTAGTAGAAAGCAAATGTACAAATACAAGAACCAAAGAAAAGAGAACAGAGGAAAAATTATGGGAGGAGGATCCCCCTTGCCCCATGCTCTCTCCTCCCACCCCAGTCATGCAGTAAAGGCCTTGAAAGATGAATCTTCTGTATTTATTTCAATACGAAACTAAAGGAGTTATGGATGCACTAAATTCAACACAAGTAATTCCACTCTTCCCCAGGGACAATAATATTTACAGACAGACAACTTAAAAAAATAAGAAGAGATAAGTCTTACATGCCGAGTTAATGAAATCTGTAGCTTCTGTAAAGATAATAGGGCTATAGACAATAAACCAAGAAAACCATTAAGAATTTGAAATCACAAAAAAGTTGCTGCTGTGGGGAGTAACAAGGAACGAGAATCTGCTCTTATTAAAGTCTTAGCAAGAGTTTTTTCTCAGTGATTTCACTTTGAAAACACCTTGAGAAATAAGCTAAGGCATGTTCTGACATCAGAATTCTATAAAATGAATAGAAATTCACAATACTTTTCAGCGTCTCTGAATCTGTATTTTTATTCAAGCGGTCTCGTTGAATAAAAACAGACAAAAGAGGAATCAGGCCCAAAGTACTGAAGTGGATAAAATAATTGAAATGTAAAGTGTAATTTGTTGAAAGTAGAGTGCACTTTTATATGTTCAGAAATGTACTGATGCTTTCAATCTTTCTCACATATTACTGATGTATGCACTATTTTATTCAAAATGCTGTAGTCTAATTCTTTTGTTAAACTCCATTGATTTTAATAGGATATTGCTGTTGTAACCAGGTGCAGAATTAGAAAAAAAAATACTCTAATGCAGGCACTTGCTTTTACAAACCTTTTCCAGATGTTCTTGATTACGCTTTAATGTGATCTTTGAAATCACCTTCCAAGTCTGTCCCGTGGAGCCTACAGGGTTATTCCAAAGCTCCTAGAGCCTGTTTTTTCTGGGCATTTCTTGAAACAGGCTCCTGCAGCAGTTTGGAAAACTTGCATTTCTCAGGACAACAAGCAGATAAGCTGCACCCATAGATGTTTGTTGATAAAAAAGCAGGACAGGCTTCATGGTAGAAAGTCTAAGTTTTAAGTAGAACTTCTTAGTGCCTGCTTTGACCGCTCATTATGAGACCTGACAATATAGATGCAAGATCACATAGGAAAGCAAAAGAAAATTAGACTTGGTAGCCCAATAAAGTGAAAATTACTTGAGAAAGGTAAAGGTTTTGATCTATATTTAAGGTGTGGAGTTTAAAGTTCTCTCTGGCAGAATGTCAGTTGTAATACTTTTATAACTTGAGAAAAAAACATAATATAATTTTCCGGTAGTTTGAAGAATGAGGCATTGGGGAAAAATGTTTCTCCTAGAAGAAAAAAACCAAAGTGCTTCTGTCACAGACCATGGACTTTTCAAACCACCATCATTTCACTTGCAGGAACTGATCATATCAGTGCTCTAGCATAAAAACATATTTGGGATGAGCATCAGCTTAACTGTGATTTCTTTTATTGCTGTCTTACAAAAAACAGTGCTGAGTGAATGTTAGAAAACAATTTTAATTAGTTGATTTTTTTGATAAGGTTATCGAGTCCCTGCTTTTTATTTGGTGTCCATCTCTACTTTCTGCTTCTCTCAACAGCCAGGAGCTAAGAGATGAGCAAAGAACAGATCCAGAAAAATAAGTGGTGTCATGGTTAAGAATATAGAAAGAGTTATAAGGAATGTTTTGAATGAAAAATGTGGAAAAATGGCTTGGGAAAAAAAGCATAAAACTAAAAAGACACTGAGATATTTTGTGAGTTTTTGTTATTTTGCAGGTTTGAACAAATAATCAAAACCATTTGTCACAAGGGTTCATTTCAACATTTTTCCAAGTAAAATGCTTCTCTTTACAAACTCTCCTTTGATTTCAACAAAATCACTACCTTTTTTTAAAAGACAGCACTGAAAGCACATTGATTTATGATGTTTCTGTAAAAAAAAAAGAAAATACCCTGTTCAGCTAAAAATAATTCAACACATTGATACTGCAACATTTTTAAAAGTTTCATTTTTTAATCTGGCTGGAAAATACTATATTTTGTAGTTGTTAATGAAATAAAAATGTAAATTCTGCTATTTTCTTAGCTGCTTATGATAGGTGGTAGCACTTCATAAAGAATAGAACAGGCTACACTCAGACTAACAATTGGGAAGAGGAAAAAGCATAGAAAATTTCAGCTTAAATCCTGCTGGTAATCAAGTGTTTGGTAGGAAAAACAGGAGCACTGATTCTGAAGGCGACATAAACAAAGAGGAAGTAGTAATAATTCACTGGTACAGGTGTAACATAAGCAGTCTTGTCGTCTTTGAGGAAAAGAAAAAAGACTAATTTTGACCAGCAAATGATAACCTTCCCTAAGGAGGTGGTTAGCAATTTTATTTTGAATTTGTCACTTAATTCAATTCATTTGTTTTAGTAATGATAGAAAAAAAAAAAGATAAAATCCCCTGAGATAAGAAAAACACCACTGGGAGAGGAAGGACAGCCAGTCATGTTTTCCAGCTTCTGCAGCATTTGCGGTAACATTGGGAGGGAAAGAAAAAAACACACCAAAATTTGATGTAAACCCCCCTATTTTTATGAAAACTCTTCCTGAAGTATATGCAATTTTTTTTCCAACATTTTTCTTCTTCAAGAGCATCATCCTGGTTTGGAGAACTGCACCAGTATCCCTTGGTGTAGTGTGGCTTGCAGGCACTCCTGACCTTGATTCAACTACAGAGGAGAAACTCAATCAGCAGAGCCCCTCTTTCACTAAATAGTGGTATTGACCCTGCTTTGATGTTCCTCAGGTTGAGTCCTTGAGACAACTGGTAGCTGCGAGGCACAGCATGTACTTTGCAGGTGGTTCTGGGTGTCTATATCAGCTGAACAGATTTTAATGAAAGAGTGATGGTAAGAATGCAAAGTTCTTTGTAAGAAATGAGCAGTCCTCTATAATATTTTTTTTTTGCTTTTCACAATATGAGTCTTTTCTTTTTTGTACGCTTAATTATCTGCCTTGCATTGTCATTCCTGCATTGTTTTCTCATTATCATTGATTTTTTAAGGTTGACTTACACTTAAACATACCACTTGCCACAAATTTCTAGCTCATCTCTTAGCAATAAATCCTCGTCTTGCCCCATCCCTTTCCTTGATGGAGAAGAGTCTGAAGCTAGAAGTGCGTTGTGATGGTTGCTGCCACAGCCTAGGGCTGATAGCACCCGCATGCGGTGCCACCTCTGCAGATGGCACTACACAGATATCAGACAGCCGTGGTGCAAGGAAAGTTCCTCAGGCCTTATTCTGTTCTCATAAAAATATGGGGTGGTGGAGTAACTGGGATATTTTGATGGGATTTCCCCCCATAAAGCTAGGAGGGGGAAGAGGGAAACAAAGGAGCCATGTTCCTAGATCTTACGTGCTTTTCCTCTCCTCAGTGCTGGAAGCTGGAGCAGGAAGAAAAGGTGCTCTAAGAGATCTTAGATAAATATCTAGAAACTTGTTTGACAGATGCAATTAAAGCTAAAACCGAAGGTAGCAGATTCTGAAAACAGTTGGACTGATCTAGTTTAAAGAGATTTGACAAAATTATGTAACCCATGGTACAAGAATAGCACTTCTATTCAACTCTATAGTAGAAGAACAAGGCAACTTACTGTGGAACTGAGAGAAAGACATTTTAAAACTGAAAAAAGAAAATATGTTGTTACTCAGCACGCTATTAGCCTGGAACTCCTCACAATTCCTATCACAGGCAGCTCTTGGCTGGGCTGACCATGACTTGCTGGAATACTGAGACAGCTGATGGTAAAACACTGAAATAAAATCGGCACTTAAATGTGCATAGACACACACACAAATATTAAATCATATATCCTTGTCTTTTATGATATCCTTATTGACAAACGTAAGTGGATTTTGCTTTCAATGAAATATAAAAGAAATCAATATGAGATGCTGCCCTTCAATGCAGCTGGTCCTTGTGTGAGATGCTTGCAAAAACAGTTATTTTTCCATTCTGCTCTAATTTCAGGCCTGTTGCTTAAAATGTATATCCAAACAATTGGACAAAATCACTCAAAAACATATCCCTAGTGTTTTAGATGACAATAATAAACTCTTACAATAACAATAGACTTTTCTATACTATTTCCTTTTCTGTGCAGGAGGCATTTAATGCTATACTTCTAATTTCATGTTTGTAGGCTTCTATATTCAAATCTATTACTTTATTCAGGGTTTTTATTTTGTATGTAAAGGTTGTAGTATACATTTAAATAAAATTTTTAGAGTGAAGGAAGAAGAAACTCCAACTACCTTGGCTTTCACATGGTTAAAGCAGTCGGTAAGAGAGTGGCAAATCCACAACATTGTTCATTTCCACCAATTTTTGTTTTACACTTGTTGTGTCTCTCTGCCATTCCCTGTGTTTATCTGAAGTGTCTGAGCAAGACACATTGGCAACCATCTGCCATCGATTTTATTTTTGATGCACTGCACTAATGGCAAACTTGTTTATCTTTGAGGGCTTTATTCAATCAAAAAAATTGTCTAGCCGTGATTGCATGTGTGGTGGCTGCTTCTGCTGCTGAAAAGAGCTCATAGAAATAGCTTAGGTTTCCATCTAGCATAATGACATTATACTCCATGTCCAGCTGACTTGTGAGCCATGTGTGGTAGCTTCTTATTTGTTGGCTGAGTGTGGACCATAAGGATAAATGGCTTTTCTGCTGTTGGTGGGCAATGGGATGAAACTGAGGTGCAGAGCCACAGCTGAGCTTCAGCCCTGGTGCTCACCACCTCTCCTGTGCATGCAGCTGAAGGTGTAGGGGCAGGAACAGCACAAGGGAGGCACAGGGAGATTGCTGGGAGGGAACGGTGAAGGATCACCTCCAGTTCAGTTGTCCTCCTGCCCAGCCTCCAGGCTTGGAGATGACCAAAAATGTTCTACTACACCTTCAGAGAAAAAAAGCCCTTTGCTTCAAGTCTCTCAAATGCCCTGCTTTAGGGAATAGATCAACATCTACTTTGGAAAATAGACTCTTTAGAAATATGCTAAATGTGTCTATTGTACACTGTTGCTTGTTGAGATTTAAACAAGTTATATACAAAAGTTTTTTTTGCCACCTTGGTTTACTGCTGTTGTTCTTTAATTGACGGGGCGGGGTTGATTTTTTTGTCCATTTCTATAACTCTCTGTGATTCAGTGCAATCATTCTAGTTTATTTTATAAATACTATTGTGCAATATATACCCAGATATTTTATTTAATTCTGTCTACCTTAAAAAGGTAGTCAGTTCACAATTATTTAAATAGAGCTTGATCTTCAAATAGGTGCACCAACAATAGGCTCAATAAAAAGGGTACTTACAGGGCACTGAGCAAGATTAAATAGACCAGAAAACATCAGCTGCTTCCAAAGGCATTTTCTCTCACCAAGTATTTCCAGTAAAACAAACATGAAATATGCTTTGCAAAGAGTGCTCTCAGTAACAGAAGACCTTTCCCATTTTCCTTTCTTTCCTTTCCTTTCCTTTTCTTTTCCTTTCTTTTCTTTCCTTTTCTCCTGGAAAGGAAGACCTTTCTGGCAGAGCTGAGGAGGTGGCAATGGCCAGGCTGGAGGGACAATAAATTTGGTTTAGTAGGTGGTCTTTTCACCAGGCAGAATAGGAGGCAGAAGGTGATGCCTGACTGCAGGGTTAGCATGGTTTTGCTGGGAGAATGTCCCAGGGAGAGCAGTCCCAAGCCATGGCTACACTGTGACTGGCCTCCGGGCATGTCCTGGGACCAACTGGGACTGCAGCGCATGGTGCCCTTGGTCACCAAACATACAGACATCTAGGCTCAGCTCTGGTTCAGAGAGTGTTTACACCATATAAGAAGTTTGGCTTGGTGGCCCCCGAGGAATTTGTCATTAATCCCAGGTACTTTTTCTAAAATAGAATGAAAGGTCTCACTTCAGTAGCTTGTTGGCCAAGGAATCCGATACCTCCCTATTTAGTTGTTAAATAATAAGCAGATTTAAAAGGTATTGTACTGAAATCTAATTGCCAAGAGAAATTTCCTAGAATTCACCCACTGAAATAACATTTGAAAAAACATTTTTTAA
>JAOXJM010000001.1:33667558-33714063 GCA_026413425.1 Tringa solitaria
GAGGATTGTTTCAGATATGTTGGCTTGGATATAATCCAAATTTGGGATTTCTTGTTCCTAGGAAGTTTGGTCCCTTCAGATCTTGTTCTTGATCAATATGGAGTAAAACAGGTTTTCTTTTTAATTTTTTTTTCACAAATAATAAAAAAAATGAAATTATAATTGTTGTTGTTGTAATTTAGAGAGCAGTAAAGCATTTCCACACAGCATGTATTTCCCCAGACTCTGGCAGCAACTGAAAGGAACTGACATTTTTGTCAGCTGCCTGCTTTGAGCAAAAAGAATACAAAGAGAAGTAGCAGAAATGTCACATTTAGGCAACAACTGAGGCTTCCAGGGCGCTATAGTTTGCAAGATCCTCCACCATGAGAACTGGCCTTCAGTAGCTCTGAGATACTGAGGCTGCTCTGCAATCTGAAGACCTTGTGCATTTCTGTTATATGTTGTGATTGGTGAAACCATATTTTGTGATGAATGTCTGTGTTTTTTAGTATTAACAATTCCTTCTAGTATTATACAGTTATGCGTGAATGCACTCATAGAAGTTCAGTGCCAAAGTCTGATCCCGTGGATGAGCCTCAAGTCAAGGAGCCATGTCTGTTACAGCAGGATTAAACCTTCTCTTCCATCTGTGAAGGGCCACACAGCCTGTTTAAACCACCGTCCTGCACACAGAATAGAAGAGGAGGCTGATGTTTCTCGCATAGGTTGTTTTGTCCCCTGGTGTCTTCGAACTGTCAGACATTTTCTCTGGGATAGGTTTCACTGAAGGGTAGATCTCTGTAGTACAGTTGTCTACATCCGAGCTAGTCACAGGGATGCACTTTGTAGTCAGTAGAGTCCTGTAGGGCATGTAACATATGACCACCCCCCTCGTGTGTTGATCTGCTCGCAGACTGACTTCTCTGATGATTTGCTCTGGGTACATTTGACTATGTACTTGCAGGGAAAATTTCTCTGTAAAGAGTTCTGTGTGTCAGTAGCACTTTGAGGGAGCTCATAACACAATTCTCCCCATATTTAGGGTTTCTTGTCTCATGGTGGATAGAAGTCATAATTTGTCACAAAAGTTTTTGTGAAGTGGGATTTTTTTAAGGTTTATGTCCAGGCCCAGTACAGATGGAAGTGTATCTGGTCTGCTTGTCTGGTTGATTTGCTGAAGCATATTCTATCACTAATCTGGAAAGTTGAGGTTTTTCTTATGAGAAATTGGCATGAAGAGGCAAATCTGGCCCCCGTACTGCAGATGCATAAAGCACTTTGGCAGAGGGATAAATGTGGTTCTGCTGCACAGACTGTGCTGCTTCTCTCTGCAAAACACAATTCTTCTCCTTCAGGATCTCTGTAGGAAAGACAGAGTGGTGCTGATGGTGGGGGGAAATTTGCAGCTTTTTACATTCACCTTTGGGTCTGATTCATTGCATGAGCCCAAAGCCTGTGAGAAGGAGAACTCTGAAATCGTTTTTGCATTTAATGAAGATGAAGGGTTATGTGGAGACTTAAGAAAGAGTCATGTTGTTATTAGTCAAGAGTTGGAAGAAACATCTGCTGTCAATGTCTTTTTTGTACAAGACAGCATTCTGAATTTTTTTCATGCCTCTAAACATGTCTATGAAACGTACCTTTAAATGCATGGAGAGTGGAGAGGGAAATTTTGGCTGAGTGTCTTACTGTGAGATATAACCAAGCAATGGCATTTCAGATTCCCTTTGAACAAAGGGCTGAACAACTGAGGACAAGGCCTAGGACAGGGAAAGCATTGTCTCTAACTGTCTCTCTTCTCAAATTACTCAGGATAGAAGTGGAACAAATGCTTTCCTAATGGTGGCTTGGGAATATATAACCGTTATTTTGTCCTCATGGTATTACGACCGAGGCTTAATGATTCTTCAGATGAACTCCCTCAGCTGAGAATACATTAATAAAAATGTTCTGCTTATCCTGCTTTACTGGACTTTCTAGAGTAGAAAACTGGGAATAGCTTTGTTTTTCTATTTGTCATAAAAATAAGTGGAAATAAGTTAATGTTGTTCAGAATGGGCACCGGAATCAAATCAATGAATAAAACATTGCTGTTCCTACATGGTCATGCGACTGAACAGAATTGTATTTTAATAGTTAGCATATAAATACAAAAACACTGGAAGACAGTGATATGCTCAGGGAAATCTGAGGGAGCTTGGCATTTTATGTCAAGATCTGCATTAATGTGAAGAAATGTGTAGAAACTTGGACTGGATGAGAAAGCAGTGCCCATCACTTTGGTCAGAGCTTCATGAGTTGTCAGGCTAGGAGAAACCACCAAGCACAATAATAATCTCACTTGGATAGTTAAATGTCCTATGTCAATGTGAATTGCCTGGTGTGCCCTTCAGAAACAATAGAAAGAAACAGGTGCCTCCAATAAACAGTTTCTCTGCCTTGCTTTTAGGATTAAATGTATCACCCTCTGAAGGTGCCTATTTTTGTGAGGAATAAGGAAGGCACCTCAGTCTGAGGTGCCGAGTTTAGTTGTAAATTATATATTTTTAGATCCTTAATTTAGGACAGTTGAATCCCACTACTAAACTAATGTGAGGTGTAGGACTTCTCTGAAATTAGTTTTTTTTAGCTAAAGCATTTTATGGACAAAATACAAAGCTTGGTTTTAAAACGATCAGTCATGAAGGATCTACTGCATTTTCTAGTAAATTGTTCCAGCTGTTAATCATGCTTATACTCTTTTTTAAGCTCTTTGCTTTGTTTATAGCCTGAATTAGTCTAACTTCAACTTTTAGCTGATAGATATTGTTAATCCCTGGCCTGCTCCAGTGAACATAGCTTTGTTCCAATGCAGTGCATGTGGGAATTAATCTCTTCTTAATTCACTTGTCTCAGAATCAGGTGCCTAGACTGAATGAATCATTTAGTTTCCCCCAGTAGTCCATGGAGACTCATAACGATTTATGCAAGCTCTTTAGGACATTTAGTTTAGGCTGGAGCAAAAGCATCCTGGGGTGAGAATACTTTCCATCAGTTTTAGAGAGTGCCTGGGTAGAGGTGGTTTACACTAGATTACATTAGGTCAGCTAAAACCAGGTGGAATAAATTCTCTGACGTGCTCATGACATTCCTGACCTTTGCTTCATTAAATTAAATGTATTAAGCTGCTGGAATCAGCCTTTAAAGATTGTCCTCTCTTCCTTCTCCCTTTTCACTTGTCTGTTATGTTATTTTTCACTGAACTCTCCTGACTTTCTTATCACTTCTCTCAGGGTGGACACCAGAAGCGGACACTCTTCCTGCATAGTAACACACTCCCCTGCTCCTACTCGAGATTCACATTTGAAAATGTAAGGAACATGTCAGCACATTGCTTTGAGACCTCAGCATGAGTAATTTTCTCTCCTGACCCTCAAATCCTTTCCAAATAACCACATCCCAGAGCATGGTTCTGCATCCTGTGCACATGGCCTATCTTTTTTGAAAAGATAAATCTTCTGAGGGACTAGGCTAAGCCACTTTCTTTTTAAATTCCAGATCTCAAGACGCATAAGACAGACACTTTTCAGAAGGGTAATACTTCATCTGCAAAATTTAACCTTAGCTGAAATAACAGGGATGTGGCTCAGAGAGGAGACAGTATTTTGTAAACCATAAAATCTCCTCTCATCTCTCACATGTGGTTTTTTTCCCCCTGGATTTTCAAAGAAAATGATTGATTTTTGCCTTAAAAGCCACAGAAAATACTAATAAATTAACTATTTGAATGCCCAATACTCTGTGCTGCAAAATTAGCCTCACGTTCACACATTCTTCATATGTGTAATGGCAGCTCTTTGGAAGGAGACCTACATTTTCTGTGTATGTAGACATTGATTTGGCTGGCATCTGATCTCAGCTGAACCAGACTGAATCTAAAGCAATGCCACAGACCGTGGAGCTGTTACTCTAGGTTTACACACTTGTAACTCAGCCCATCCTGAAATCTCAGTCAGTCGGCATCTTCACGAGCAGAGTGCATTGTTTCCTGGAAGTTTGTTTGCAGAGAGAGAAAATAATGTAAAGGGAACACTGAAAAGTTTCTCCATTTCAAGGATGTCCTCGGAATTTTAGAAAAAATGTGTAATGTTTTTAAAAAAAGGACAAAGAGACTAACTTGGCATGCTTTATCCCAGATTGTCTCACTAAAGGTGCATGGGTATTGCTGGGGAATGTCTACGTACTGGTGGCAGAGAGATCAAACCTTGCTGTTCTCCAGCTCCAGGCCAGAAGCCAGTTGTCCATTACTGTTGCTTGTGCTCGAAATACCACGTCTTGCCAAGTATTTTTATTATCCATAACAAGGTCTAAGAAAAAGCAGGCCAAGCTGAGAGGAAGAGATTTCAATGTTTTAAAACCATACGTTTTTATGGATGCCTCAAATACTCAAATGCCACAGGTATTCATGTGGAAATATAGCTAACATCAGTCCTTAAAACTAAAATGTTACACATTAAATTGTATATACAAATTGGACACTTGCCCCCATTTGTTTTCCATACCATTGCTCCTGGAGATCTTTTCTTTTTATGTCCTGTTTCTATTGTATTCACTAAAGCCTTCTGACTACGAACAACAATGTTAACATGATTCAATATGCTAATTCAAATACCTGTTTTATACAAAATAATTGTAACAAATTTTTTCTTTTGGTTTATTTATTCGCCTTCCCTCCTCTTCTTCCTATACAAGGGTCTTTTATTCAGCTCTTCCTCTCACTGTGGAAACAGCGCAGTTAGAGATGAAATCATTATTAAGCATTTAATTTCTAATCCATATCCCTCACAGCTTCAGACTTAATCCTTTGAGAATCTGTTTTATTTTAGCCATTAAGTTTTGACTGCAGTTACAGGAGGCTAACTTTAATAAAGGTGGCTGAAGAATTTTCTAGAGAATAATTGTCTTTTGGATATGCTCCAGAGAACAGATTTTTCCCAAGCTTGTATCAAAAGGTGAATAAATTGTAACAGGAAAAAAAGCCCCACATTAAAGCTGTCATGATAGTATCAAAATCTTTTCTGCTGGCTACACAGAAAAACAGATTTTTGGGTTTGTTTATTTTCATTTCAATTTCCCGTATGCTCAAAGATTGTGTATAACAATGTAGCATGAAATCTGTATTTCTTATTATCTAGTATTATGTATTTTCAAAAGTATTTTAAAGTTATCACAGTAAAGTGATCTTAAATGAAAATACATAACTATTTAAATTCACTCAGGGTGCATCCAGACAACACAAGAATGGCTACTTTTGGACACTAGTGCGATGAGCAAGCCAGTGCAGCAGAACAAGACCCAATCTCCATCAGGCTTTCAGACATCCCAAACAGATGCCTGTTTCTCTGGAGTTTCCCGTGTCTCGGAGACAGCCAAGCCCAGACCTGAGCAATGCCCTTGCTCAGCACCTATTCTGACCTCACAGACTTGTGTTTATACATTACTTCTCCAAGTCTCATGACTTGATTTCTTTGTTTGTTCCTCTCATTCATTTTCCTGTTCTTACCTTTCTCCCAGTCTTTTTCTCTCCTGCTCCTCCTGGTCCTTCCTCCCTCTCTGTTCCAATGGCTGTCAAGAGAGTGACGTGTCGGGTCTCTTTCTGGGCACTGAAGAGCTGTGGGCTGCCACGTTGCTCATGCAGGAAGCGGGAGATCCCATCTTCCAGCTCCCAGCAAGAGCTCTGACAGTCAGTTGACAGAGCAGAGAATTGAGACTGGCTCTGAAACATATTTTTTTTTTTTATTATCTAAGGATTCTGGCTTAAGAAAATACAGAGATAGCAGCTGGATATAATGAAAATTGTTTGGGCATGATGTGACTCAAAAGCCCTACCTCTAGCCAACATTTGCCCCCGGTTATTAAGAAGCTAGTACCTCAACCAGGCAGATTTGAGCCAATTAGCAAGTATAACTCACAACTGACATGGGGAGGAACAGCTTATCCACTTGAGACTCCTCAGATGTGTAACTAATAAGAAGTTGTCAGCTTACATTAATTTTTACACATCTTGGCTACATCCGAGATCTAACGGCAAAATCTAGTGTTCAAAAAGATGACATGGAATTGGGGACTCCACAGGGAACTTAATCGATGCACACATTACATTGATCACATAGTTTTTCATTGTGGCAGGCTACTGATGAGATTTTTCTCCTTGTGTAACTCTCTCAGAATAATGTGTCGGATAAAAGATAATAAAAGGAAATTACATCTGCAAAATACAAGAGGCAGTTGTAATATTTTGTGAAATGCTGCTCAGTGAACTGAAACATCTCTCACAGGATGAGTTCTCTGCCTGAAAGATGCATCCAATGTGCATAAATACAGGAGACTTTCAGCCACAGGAACATGGATTACTTACAAAAGGCTGGAAGCTGATCTTAGTTACACCTGCATGCCCTGAAAGGAATTTATTTGACTTTACTGATGCAAATGTCTAGCATCATATTTAACCTGAGGAAACGGTTGTCCTTTTCTGCAATCGTGTCATATTCTCAAGAGAAATTGTTAAAACTGTGTATTTATAAAATGACTTTCTTTCTTTACAAAGTGTACAGAAAATCTGGAAATTGTCCATAGCAAAAATTTCCAGCCATATACTTGACTCCAGGAAACATCTCTGGCTCTCTGTTTTTGCACTTTGATTAGGAAGATGTGTAGCAATGGGTACACACTTCCAGGGGCTGGCAGAAAATACTGAGGCTGGGTACCACTTTGGCCCTGGATGAGTCATGATGAATCAAGCTGATGGCATGTGTACACTTTCAAAGCTGGTGATCCCAGACCAGCCATAGTTCCCAGGCTTCTGACAGTCCTGAGTGATTTTTCATACCCACGGTGCCACTGTGAATTAGCTCATTTAAATTCTCCACATTTTATCTCTGGGAAATCAAGGCACAGATGAACTCAGTTACTTTGCATGAAGACACACAGATAATCTCAACATACAGGGTAGTCTCAGGATAAAGGCTCATCCTAGACCAAAATGTGGTTCATTCAGTTGGCAACATTTTGTGCTCTCCAGAGCTGACTTTATCATCCACCACTCTCGAAAACAGTTTTCTGCAAAGGTATCTCAAGGTATGACAAATGCCAAGTGTCCATAATGTAAAGGATGGAAAACATCATGTTACGTAAAAAGACATTGTTCAGCTGAATGTTGATAAGTCTGTGCCTTTTTTTTTTCTATTCCATCAAGTATGTGAAATATTTAGAAGCCCAGTCTCGTGCTTCCGATGACTGAATGTGTCCTGAACACTTCGGTATAATAGAATATAAATAATGCGGAAAATACTAAATTTCTTAACCAGAGTTCATACTTGTAGTAAAAATTAAGAAGTATATTACTAGTTTTTCAAAGCTCCATCTCATTGTTACTTTGCTGTCAGGATCCCAAAAGCTTACTGATTGCACTGTGGGCCTTAGTTCTGCTCTCAATCTAGTTTATTGTCATTTTATTATGTTTAATAGTTCTGATGCAACCATTTGAAAGAGAACAATCAAGCCCTAAATCTGTATGAAGCTAATATATATCTTGTATTCTTTAAGAGCTTCCACTTTAAAATGAAATGTGGCAATTAGCTTTTAATAAGGTCTCATTATTTTAATAAAAAAACTACAGGCAGATTGAGTTTTAAGATGTGTTTAACATCACAAGCTTGTTCAGGCTATAATTCTGTTTTTGTTAAATGACAATCAGCAAAACACACTTTCAATAAGTCTGATTGCTTATATATGCCACTTATTAAAGATATTTTAGTACCTTCCATTTCTTCTAAAGAGGTTGGATCCCAAAAAAGGGCAGGCAGAAAAAGTGGGAAGGAGATAACTGCAGTGAGGTAGCTCTGCCTTGCTCACCCAGCAGATTAATGTCTTTTAGTGGAAGTGCTATCGGAAATATGAAAGGGCTACCTACCATTTGGGGATGAAGGTTTTTAGTACCTGAAAAAACACCTAAGAGTTTCACTGCCAAATAGTAGACAGTCAACTTAGATCTATTATACAGTGAAAAACACTGTCTTTGAAAATTTGTTACAATCATATGAATTGAGGGGTGGATGGAATGGATAATTCAGTCCCATTTTGGGGCACTTTATGGTGATGTTTTGAGGGGGGATACAGACCTCTCTCATTTTTGGAAGTCCAGCCCAGACTGTACAATTCCCTCCTGCTGAGTAACACTAAATCATGCCAGCAATCTCACTGACTGTGCATTGCATTCTTTTATGCTGGGCTGGGCTGCATTTACTGCAAAGCAAACTTCAGACTTACCAGAGGTGCCAAGAGTGTTTGAGAAGTTTTCCCATCTCCGTACCCCAAGGCCAAGTTAAACCTGCCTGCACTGACAGAAACTATGAAACAGAGGAAGATTCATCTTGAATGATCAGCACTTACAGCTAAGGCAATATCTTGGTCCAGTGGCTTGGAACTTTGAAAAGTGAACCCAAATGACACTTTGTTTATGGAGCTGCTTCACAAGTAATAGTACGGCTCAAGATTTTCCCAACATGCCAGTGTTCAGTGTGAGACGCTTTCAGGGCAAAATTGCATTCACTTCTATAACAGAGAGACCACAGTTTGTCCCCCAACTAATTCATTTATCATCATATGTATGACATCTATTTCAGAGGTACTGTTCAGAAGTACTTTTTAGATGAACCTAAGGAACAAAACCAAGCCAAACTTCTGTGGAAAAACATTACTTGCTTTCTGCTCAGATTTCCAAAGGAAAACTAAGCCCACATGAACCATTTCAACCTCAGGTCACTTTCGAATCAAAGAGTCTGTATGTAGTTCCAGACAATCTTCAGTAACCTGCATCCAGGGCAGGAAACATGCAATGCAAGTCATGGGCAATGGAGATCCTAAACAAACATCACCTACGTAAAGCTATAGGGCAGGATAAGATCTTGTAGCTCCCCTAGTTCAACACCCTAAACTGAAGAAAGATCAGAGATGCCTACACCATTACCAGAAGATGTGAGCCTAACTTGTTTTTCAAAATCCTCTACCAAAAAAAAAAAAAAGATGTAACAGCATCAGTCAATAGTCCCCCCCATTGTTTCACTGTCCAGGTGGCCAAAAAGCTGTTCCTATTATCCAGCCAAGGCCAGTTAACTTGTCAGCAGTGAGCAGGGTCAATACAATTTGTTCTTGTCAAATCTGTCAGCTGTTTTTACCATCTTAGTATGCTCCAGGCACTTATAAATTCGTTATCTAACCACTCATGCCAGAATCATTCCCCAAATTCACATTTCACTGAATAATCTGTAATTCCCTGTGTGTTTCTATAAGGTAGGAACTGTATTTGCTTTTTTAGCATTATCTAAGACCTGCTCATGTTCTGTGAGTTTTCAAAGATAGCAGTGAATATTTTAGAGATTTCTTTCCATTCTTTTAAACAAGTGAAGTTGAATGTCATCAGGTCCTGATGGCTTCAATTACGCTTAGCTTATCCAGACATTTTTTAACTTAATTTCTCCCTATTCTGGCTATGCTCGTATTTTCACATTAAATTTAATGTGGTTAAGTATCTGATCAGAAATTAATCTTTTTGTGCAAAGACAGTGAACATTTTAGTACTCTGTGCATTGCCTGTTAAGCAATGAACCTTTACTTTGCCCTTCTTTTGCTTCTCATGTACTTATCAGGCCTTGCACAGTGCATATTTTTGCTGCCTTTATATTCCAAAATAATGTTAACACCTTAACCATCTGAACTTTCTCAGTTCCATTTAAACTCATATCTAATTATGTTCCTTATTTCTACTTTTTGTATGACTCCTTTTGATTTTGGGTTCTTAGGAAGGTCTTAGTGCAGTTGTAATGCATTTTGCTCCCAATTTTTTAAATTATCTTCTGTAAGTTTATTATTGTGCATTTGATGTAGTTGCTATCACCCGTTCCTACCTTTCCTGATGTGCTCTATCCCTTCGATTACCTACTTCAGAGAGTCGTCACACTGCTTTTTACTGATTTTGAGGCTTCTCTCATTGTTCCTTCTAAAATTTATGTCAATTCTCTTCTAGCTTTAACAGCCTCACTGATGTTGTGATTGCCACTTTGTGGGTGACTAAATTGGAGGGTTTTGTTACCGATATTCTTAAATTGGAAACAATGATAGAAAACTGCAGTGGCTTTGTACTTCAGTGGTGAAAATTAGAATTGCTCACAGACACCATATATTTATATATATTGTTCACGTAAAGATTACTGACAGTCTCAGAGGATTTTTGAAATATTCAAGAAACCCTTCTTTGAATATCAAAAGAAAATTTGAGACTTTGGCATAGATTGAGAGTGATGTATCCTATGTTGTCAGGCCTTACCTGGATATTTGAAAGCTATTCACCTTTGCAGAGACTCCTCAGGAGTAAAAAGGCCTCCTTGGACCTGTTGGATCCTACTTGGACCTCTTGCTGGGTGCACATCACAACCTCAGCCTGGCCATGAGCAATGCCCATGAGATACGGATAAGAAGAGACAAAGGAAAAAGAGGTTGCACAGGGGCAGTGCAGTTAAGTCTGGCTTATGTTCATGAATTCATATAGAAACTAAAGAAAAACAAGGTGTAAAAAACCACAACCACAAAAACTTCCAGCTTCTGCTATTATTCACAGAAGGAAGTAGTGCTGGCAGACCACAAAGCCTGAACTCAAGTTTTGTCAGCAGATTAATGTCAGTAATATGCCAGGCTGCTCCATGGAGCAGTCAGTGATGACAACTCTTTCTCAGCAATGAGAGGCTTTGATTCCTTACAGCCAAAATTAGTACTTCTGGCAGCCTGGAAAGGTCAGCTGGCATCGAATCTTCACTGATTGGCGAGGCTTCTTTCTGGCTACTACAGCATGCAGCTTGACTTCAAGGATTGGCTTCATGTGTCAGTTTTTGGAGAGTCTTTCAGTGGGGATGTTACAGAAAAGCACTTGCCACTGCTGAGAACATGGCCTTTTGAAAGGATTCAGTTAGACTCAAATGGTCCATTATGGCAGTATTCCCACAGGCTAATGTACGTTCAAAGACATTAGTTTTCCTGTGTGGTCAGTGCAGAGAGAAAGGCTTTCTGAAGCTCTAAACCATCCTCTGGGGGAAAATATTTCTCTTCAATTTACAGAGATGGCAGCATGCTGTAGTCTGGGAGTATTTGTGTGAAAATATTATGGTCATAGCAAATAATGTCATCATATTTTTAAAAAAGCAGACATTGTGTATTGATAAGTACCTACCTGTGAAAGTATTTTCCCCTTGAAGTACAATGCACAATTACTGTGTTGCTGAAAGACATTCAAAAAACTTCCACGGTGTGGGAAGAACCTAATATAATATGGGCTACTGTAATTTTTTCTGTCACAAGAATCAACATGTTTTGCAGTTATTGATGAATCAAAGATGCTCAGAATCAGATTTTAAAGCAGGCATTACCAAAATACCATTACACAGTATTTCCACAGTGGTTATCAATGGCCTTAAATTGTAGCTCACAACCTCCTATACTTATGTGAAGGTCCTTTTTCAAGTCTGGTCAAATTTCTCTCACAAGCTTTAGGAAAAAAGCAAACATTCCTTATCAGAAAGGTAAGGCTTATCCTACTTTGCTCTATATCAGTGTATTCAAATACCTGAATTTTGTGGCATCCATCCGTACTAGTGACGGCTGCAGTTGTTCTGTCTGGAAACCACAGCCACAAGAGTTGTGTTTTTTCTGGCTCCCATGAGAACATGAGTTCCCATCGTGGCTGTTTCGGGAACAACACAGAGTCATCCACATATTTAGCCTCCAGAGATACGCACCCATTTCCCACTGTTATTGTGTCAGTTCTTCTCGTCCCACTAAGAGGGTGCAATATTAATTGGCAAAGCTGACAGCAGCACACATACCCTGTTGCGACGTCACGGCCTTTAGGGAGTACATCTTTAAAGAAGAAAATGTTATGATGTTCTGGTTTTAGGACACAACTAAGTTAGTTAGTTACTTGATTTTTTGTAGAGGAAAAATAAAAATCCTAAGCATTCCTACTTCAGTTACAAGATTTTAGCATCTCTCCTGAAAGGTACTTATTTTTTAAGCCATGGCTTGGATATAGTAAGAAATCTACTCAAAAGCACAAAAACTTAAGGAAATACCTACATCACTTGTCCTATGCCACCCTTACAAATCAATCCAATTATCCATTGCCTTTTAGGGACATCATGGATTAATATTACCATCATTTACATACTGCGAGCAACATTGCCTGAACTCATAACATTATGACAATTAAAATTAAAAACCAGAAAGTACGTCTTTTCTGTAGACAATAAGGTCTTCTAATTTCTGGGATGAATGATCTGCAGCTCTACTACTGAGACAACAAATAATCTTCCAGTTCTCTACACAGGAGAAAATCCTTAAGGCAGTATTAAGATTTAATATATGTCCAAAAGTTCGGGTCCCTACCAAGGTTCGGGTACTGCTTATGTTTTCAGTTTTAACTCCTCTGTGTTATTTTCTCATCTTTAACTCAAAGGGTACTGTCTTTCCTCTGGCAAAATGCTCTACAGCATTTCTATTTTTAACAAATTGCATGGCCAAGGCAGGGAGCAGCCTCTGCTCTCCACAAGAGCAGCTCATCACTTCTGGGTGGCAAGAAAACAGCATTGCTTCTGAGCCCCATACCTCACTCTGCCTTTTTGAACACCATTTTGACAAGAAAAAGGGCCCCCTCACACATGTCATCACTGTGAGATGCACCCTGCATAATACAGCAGGGGACATATCCGCACTGATAATGAAAATTAGCGTAGGCCGTGATTCTTTGTAGTTGGTGAACATAAATTCTGCTAGTTATGCCTTACTGAGCAGGACCTGTAGGAGTGTTTCAGGAAATATACCCATAACTCTGAGTTATTCCCAGAGAGCGTAGTGTTTTGTACAGACCTAATTTGATACTATAGTATACGCTGGAGAGGGAGAGATTTACTTACACTGCTGAAGAAGAAGAAAGCAGCACAGTAGTGACAAGGAAGCTTTATAACCTTTTTATGCATCGTGATGATGAGAATTTAAAAACTTTCTCCTATTGCATATCTTTATTGTGAAGCAATTATAAATCACCACAAACGTGCCAAGTACACAGCACGTTGATTCTTCTGGCGTACTTTCCAACAATTTCTCCCCGCTGAGTATAAGAGGAGCAGGGTCTGGCCTCACTGGAGAGCTGGCCATGTGCATTCTTATCACTCTCAGGCACTTACACGAGACGACATGCCCATGATTGAGTTGGGAATTCATCACAAGCAGCCTGAATACAGCAAACAGCACTTTGCAACTGCTATTTTGCAGATGGAGCAGCAATGAGAATTCATTTTCTTTAATACAAAATGATAATGCCAACAACCACAATGCTAACACTATAATGAAATCCTCGGGGAATAAATGATG
Organism: Tringa solitaria; assembly: GCA_026413425.1. Classification (NCBI taxonomy): domain Eukaryota; kingdom Metazoa; phylum Chordata; class Aves; order Charadriiformes; family Scolopacidae; genus Tringa; species Tringa solitaria. Next base: position 33,680,996 of record JAOXJM010000001.1, read on the forward strand.
AGAATGTAGCTTCTAGGTACCTGTAACATTTTTTATATGAGACAGAGATTCCGCCTAGGATCAAATTTTGTGACAGACCTCTTAGATGTGGGGTAAAGTACTGTTATTCAGAAAAGAAGTGTTTGACTAGTTTGGTGAAAGGAAGAAGCTTGTTTTCACAATTGACACAAAGCAGGTGCTGTTGAAAGCCAGACTGACTTTGCATTAGGTGTGAATTAATAGGAAGGACTGCTACTGCTGAAGACAAAAACATTACAGCATTAAAGGACAAAAATGACTGTTTTTAGTAAATGCAGTGATTTCTGACATTTTACTCTATTTTTTTTTTCTGTAATGGGAAGGAAATGTTAAGAAAATTACATACCACAAAGGTAGTAAGAATAATAGCAACATGTCTAAATATATTTTTAAAATCTGAAATGATATGCAGGACAGCTTATCAACAAATCAGCTTATCTCTACAGAACATATGGATCATAGAGACCACTCACTGCAACATGATAATTTTGCTTAAATTGTATGCAGTGATTATCCATGCTTGAAAATAAACAGGGGAGGGGAGACACATGCATTGAAAAAGAAATCAACTGTCTTTTTAGTATATGGACAAAAAGGAAAGGAGAATAGACAAAATCAAGGGAAAGTTCTCTTATCCCAAAATTACAAAATTACTGACTGGATTGCAATTACAAATGTCATTCACTTGCCCTCATGAACACTAGTTTAAAAAATAGGGTTTGAAATTATTTAAGGCAATAGCTCAAGCATATTCTTTTCTCCTTTAAAAAACAAGGTCAGAGAAGCAAGTACACCTTCCACTCTTTTGCAAAACATCTCCTTCAGCAGAATCTTGCTTTGAGTGACACATTTGACTGTGTTAGGAGCAGTAGTAACATACCAAAACTGTTCTCTTCATGGATCAAATCAGAAAAAATCTCTGTTCTGGCACTAAAATCAAGGAGAAAAGCTTTGTTTCTCTTTACCAACATTTAAGTAACAATGGACTGCCTCGGGACAGGCTCCAGATTTTGTTTGTTCTAACAAAACCAGTGGTTTTCGGTGATTCTGGTGCCAGATAAAAAGAGCAAAGAGGACTAAAGTCAGATGTAACCTGGTCTGAGGTTCTGTCTGGTGCTATAAAACCCTCTGCTCCAAGTGCAAAAGGCTAATTGAGCTGCTCCAGGCAACAGCAGTGCTTATCTGAGTTAATTTATTTTGTGGTATATTGTTGCCAACAGCACCTCAGCTACCAGAGAAAGTGCTGGAAATCCTTTCGTTTCCGCGAAAGGACATTTTGTCGTATGCAAAGGGTGGTGTTTGCAGTTGTTATGGTTCTGTGCTCTGCCGAAGGAGCAGATATCAGAGCCTCCACCCCCTTCTGGAGAGTGTGTCTGAAGTCTGTTTGGTCCTGGTGAGCATTTTGATTTTAGGGCCATTGACCCCTGAGGAGAGAAATTGGCAGCGTACCGTATTAAGCAGCTCTTGAGCAAATGTGTTCGCTCCCTCCCCACGGCTCTTCCCTTCTCCTGCCATCCCTATCACGGACACACACTGCAGCAGCAGCCTGTGATGCTCCATGCACAGTTCAAAAGTGCAAATAAAGTCACTGAATTCAAAAGGTGATCTGTGGTAAGGGCTAAATGAGGATTTCAATTGAATTTGGTGATTGAGCTAATGTGATTGAAGAAAACATCTTCACACTTGTCTAGGAAAGGTCTGCATGATGCAATTTGGCTCTAGCTTGCCAAGGCAATACTTACAGTAGATCCTGTACTGTCATCAGAAATATTCATAGAGGCTTTCTGTATACCAGAGTTGCTTTCTGCAACAGAGTTGTTGTTTCATATTAGTGATGGTTTCTAAATCAATTTAGTTAAGTGGATGCCAGAAGTTTCATGAATAGTCTTTCTCCTTTAAAAAAATAAAAGGCTCAAAATATGCCATTTTAAATTAGTCAAATGAGACAGAAAATTTCAGTTAAATTGAAACAACCTACAGGTCTATGTCTGGATAATCTCATGTTGGATTCGGTTGGATACAGTTGGACTCAATTATCTTAAAGGTCTTTTCCAACCTAAATGATTCTATGATTCTGTGTTTGATAAAAACACTTGAATCCACAACTAACTTCTCCTGATATCTAGGTGTCATCAAATTGGTTGTATCATTCCAGACCCTCATCCCCTCCCCTACCAAATGTAGACTTCATTAGGAGAACTTAATAAAATATTATTCCAGTAAATTAAGTTATTTTGCAAATTAAAGGAAAATGCATTTATTCAAGGAAAAAATCCACTTACTAACATGATGAGAGCATAAACCAGTAATTCAAAACAAAAAATATTTTCTTCACTGCATCTGTTCAGTTATTTAATACTAAAACTAGACATTTCTATTAAGTAAGGCAGAGAGGCAAGATCCTTTCACCTGACATGATCTCTTCAGTGAGTTTGGGATATCGCGTCTTCAAAAACAAATACTAACACTCTTACACTTTGATTTTGTATGAATCACTTTCATACCTGTGATACTGTCAGATTTCTGTTAGCACCCACCCTCCAAAATACCCATGAATTCCGTATTTAGGTAAATGTATAAAGTCTTTCATTTTTTAATTTTTAGCACGTACCCCCTGAAGGCAAGAGATCAGATATTAACCTTTTAAAAAATATCAAGTGAACTTTGGCCAAAATTACTTCTTGCCCTTATCTCCCTCATCCTCAAATTTCTACCCTTGTCCACATCTGACCCCCACCAGGAAAAACAAAAAAGAAACACAGGAAAAATTTCTTAAATATCACAGGAAAAATTCCTTAAATATGAACTCTCTTTTTCTTCATATATACTGATTCAAGTATTGTTTACCAGAAAGAACAAAAAGGAAGTCAGTAAAATCTAAATGGCTCAATCTGTAAATGAAACGCTTATCCTGTCTTCTGAAAAGCTATTACTTACCAACGCCAGTTCTCATCATTTAGAAGCCATTTGGAAGTAGCTGTTTCAATTTATCAATTATAATGATCCCTTCCAGCAACTTTACCATACATCCAGAAACTGTCTTCAGGAAGCCAGACGACACAGAGAACTATGAAGGAAGAGGCTGGAAACAGTCCCTGAACCTGCCAAATGGTGATGGCTCAGCCTCGACGAAGACAGCAGAAGCGTGTGCTGGGCGGGATGGCCAGTGGCTGTAGTCCACAGGGGACTGTCAATTCTACATTGCTTTAGAGATGGCCACGTTGGCATGCTTTGGCCCATAGAGGCTGGTTGGTTCTCACCCAGTTCAGAGACATTAGAGGAACCTGCAGTTGAGGTATAGAAGCACTCTGAAGGAGGTTGACTTACTCCAGCAGGAAGAAATAATCTTGTACCATCCGAAATTAAAGCCTATGGTTTAATCACAACTTGACCCTAGGGTTTTACTTGTTCAAAAGAACAAGCTATATAATCCATTAGTCCTTTGACACAGTTATTAGCAGTCCTCAGAATTCAGACCTTTTGAGGAAGCAACGTCAAGGAGATAGACACATTACTAAGCAGGAGCACTGTTTGCCTAACAAGCAGGGAGTGAACATCTGGGGTAAAAGGACATGGCGTTGCCTGTCACAACCAACAGTAGATTAAGGGCTGGCTCGGTTCACCCTCAGCTTCCAGCTTGGTTCACAGCTGCTCAGTGTATTTGAGGGACGCTCAGCCTTTGTATGTGCTCATTGTTAGTGAGGTGGCCGCAGTCAGATACTTAACCTTATTGAGGTCAGGAGACATGACTAGCAGCCTCCCCTCTCACCTGCCACTACAGATGGGTAATATGGGGACAACACAGTTGCTGTGGTTGCTCAGGGCTGGCCTGAGAGGTTTCATGATGGCCTCATATGACCAGTTTCTAATGCACTCCACAAAACCTTATACCTTGCAGGCATGTGCGGTACTGGAAACATAGAGAAGCAAGGACATGACCTCCCAGAGCTGTTTGTAGCCATTAACTTTATATTTGATCTGTGAGATAGCTGGAGCTGATGCAACAGGCCCTTGAGTAAGAGAAAAGCTATTCACCACCATTGAAGTGGTGGAGGACCCAGGTTCAAAGGAGGACCACAAAAAGGCACAGTATAGAGCCCTGTCTATGACCTTGTGTGGCACAGTCTTAGCCACTGCAAAGAAGACAAGGGAGAGCAAAACTCACCCAGGGTTATCTGAGCTACATGGGGAATCTCTTTCTGGGCAGCTTGCAGAGACAGTGAGTGACCCCATGCCCAACCAGAGGCTTCTTGCCAATGGGTTGGTACCTCTGCCTTGATGCAAACCCATTTTAAGAGTATGGCTGGATTGGTGCCAGAGCACTCATCACCTTGCAAAAGGTATTAAAAATATCACTCAGCTCTTCGGTAGTTGCTGGAGACAGCAACATGAAATACAGGGCATAGAGTAATGGGGAAGTGCTGGTGTGGCATCTGGGGAGCCACCTCTCCTGCCCATGCAGCCACCTCAGGGTGCTTTGTGGCTGTGGAGCTGAATGGCAGCTCCCTGCTCACAGCCCTCAGAGGACTTCTGTTGTGGTGGGAAAAGAGGAACAGCTGCATTGGGTTTCCACAGCCTTCCAAGGAGAGGACTGGGACTGCAGATTTGTGGTGTTAGTGCTTATAGTAAATATTCAGTAAAGACTTTAAAAATATTTATTAAAACTGCACCTACTGAACTCACGAGACTGTAATAAAGAAGTAGCAAACGAGGGAACAGCTCATTCCAAGGCTTCAGTTTTACCACCTTGTTCCTAATCAGAGTTACAACTACGAGCACTTTGAAGCAGACAGTAAAATACAGCCAGTTAATAGTCACAGTAAATATCTGCTGTTTAGAGCAACGCTCAGCTTCTATAGTCAGCTGGCAGCATTACTCTGATCCCACAAATCCCCACACTCTTGCTGCAGGACAGCAGTCCTGTGGAAGGCAGGCTGCAGGATATCTGTGTTTTTAATTTAGGGCTACTACGCAGTTTTAAAAGGTAGGGTTGGTCCAATACACAGCGTCACTGGCTTGCACTGCGAACGGCAAATGGCTGCTAAGGAGATGTGTACATCTGCCTCCCAGCTGCACCGACAGCAGCCTGTTTTCTTTTTCAGTCCAATTTGGAACTGACCGGCAGCGCTTTTGTGTAAACACTAAAATCTGGGTCAATTAAACTCATGTAGGACAACAGAGCATAATATCTGCCCAGAGATGCAACTGATTTGTACAACTTTCTGTGGGAGTTTTTGCCTCTCTGTTCCTCACTCTGCCTCACCACCCTTTGGCCCCAAATTACTTGTCTCCTTGCCCAAAACAGAGGACACCCACCCACCCCGGGCATGGCACAGCAGCAGGTCACCTGGCTTACTTGAATCTTTTCCATAAGAGAATCTTTGTCAAAGAGACACTGTCAAGCCTTTGCCTAATTGACAGATGACCAGCTGTATCACTGACTTTAACAAAGACAGTTGCTGTTTTGCCATCATACCTTATACATAAACATAAGGATTTTGGTTTATTGCATGTATACAGACAAAAGGGGAACAGAGCTTTATGAAAGGACACTAACCTGCTTGAGCGCAGAAGCCATTTTTAAATTTGCACAGATAAATGGACAAATAAAAGACCCAAACCCCACGTCATCTTCATCTCCTAATATTTATTACCCTCTGCCTAGAAAAAGAATTTCCATCTTCTGTTTCCCTGAACATCTGAATGAAAATCTCCAGCAGTTTCCCAATTCCACATAATTTGCATAGATCACAACAACACCGTTTCCTGATCTAATCTGTTTTTCTGATAGCTTGCTTTCAAACAATTAGCTACATCAGAATTTCTCCATAGCAAATCAATTGTTGATAGCTTTGGCTCAGCCAGATATAAGCTTTGGCTTGACAACATGCCTCTCAGAATAAATCACGAAAAAATGGCAAGTAGCTGTTACAGTAAGCCTCTCAAAAATAAATTACAGTTGCCCTACCATGTAGCCCTTTGATTCTGATTTGTTTATCCTTTATCCTTTCAGTATATTCCCCAAAATTATGTTCCAATTGCTCTTCTTCGATAACCTGTAAATCCTTGCAAAACTCCTTTGAAGTCAGTGCTAATCAATGTGAAGAAAATTGGCAAAGTCCAGCCCAGTCCCAACATAAGTAACTTTTAAAAAAAATAATCGCAAATATAAGAGAAAAAGAAATAGCAAATAGAACACTATTTTAATTACAATAACACAAAACTTTACAGTCCAGGCCAGTCTTACCAGGTTCATAAACTTTGACGATGACACATTTGGGCAAGCAAGGAAGCAGTACATACAAGACAAGGGCCAAGTCCAGACAAAAACTGTGTTTTCTGAATTCACAGTGTGAAAAGTCTCCTTTATTTTTCACGAGTTTGCCCAAATACTGTATTTCCTCTTTTAAGAAAAATCTTTAGGAAGAAAGACTGGAACTTCTGGAACCATGTGTCACTGAAAAGATTAATTGAAATATTTTTCCTATTTCATGAAGTTACCTCTGAAGAGAAGCCACCCAGACCTAAGAAGAAGCAGAAGCCCTGATGATGGTGGCAGGCTTGTTCACCACATGTAATGCCAACCGTACAGCGGAGGTTCAGACAACTGATTGGAATCAATCCAGTTATTGCAGCTTAATGAATTACTGCTGATTAGCTTGAGTCCTCATGACTGACAACTTTCATTTCTTGACTAAGGCAACTGTAAAGGTAACACATTAATTTTTACCTGTTCTCATTACGTGTGAATATTTGTAATCAAATATAACCACTCTACATCTCATGAGTAATCCCATGACTAAGTTTTGAATGAAATGAGCACAATGCCCCCCATTTAAGGTTCTCAAAAAATTAAACACTATCAGCTGAAGGTGATAAACATTTATCCAGTGCTGCTAGGCGTCCTGGTGGCAAATCTAATCTTTTTGTTCTGATCAGTCCAAGAGAACTCATGACTTTTTTCCCCTTAGTGATTTTACTGTAAAGATTTTATGAGCCTGTGAAAGGAACTGCAGGAAGCCTGGGCATTTTTCTCAGTAACTGCCTGAGTTTGCTTCTGTGCTCACTGCAGAGGAGCTGAGTTATCAGCACGACTGAGAGTGTTTATAGGGGTCAGCTTCTGCCTCTGAAGAGTCAGCTGTATGCACTGAAAGTGCCTCTAAACATGCATGAGAAATCGCTACGTATGGACCAGAGAGTAAAAGCCAAGGCTAAGCTTGTATTGAAGACATTCACACTAATGACACCCTAATTTGCTTTTCCCCAACAAGATATCACTGTCACACGGCCCTGTACTCACAGAGAAAGGAGACACAGTTCAAGGACTGACAATAGATAGTTTTTTTAAAACATTTTCTCTTTTTATTTATATTTCCTGATGGCTGCTACAAGCGAAGGAGGTAATCAGAAACGTAACTGCACAATACAAACACAGGCAGCAAACTAAGTTGATGGCATGAAAGGTGTATCTGAGAACACGGAGTTGACAGAATCGGAGTCAGATTTTGTTCGAGTAGTTTTCAAGATACTCTCAGCAATGATATTGTCATTAGGGAACAGTTTTACTTTCCCATTCTGACCGTGTTTTGGTTCACGCACGGGTTCCAGGAAAACCACCCGTTTACCTGTGCTAGCCTTCTTCTCGTCGGCTGGCAGCTCTTGCGGTGGCGTGGAATTCAGTATGGATGAATGGGCACTGCTTTGGTTCAGCTTCCTCTTCTTCCTTTTCGCCTTACATTGGCACGGACAGGGGGTCAGATAGAGGTACAGCAGTACTAAAACAATACTGGCTACACAGGCAGCAAGGGTGGTAAAAGCTGTATTAAATGCTTCATGAGCGTGGGACCTGTTCACGGTGAAATTGCTAACATTTATTCTAACCTCTATGGTTTCATTCAGTAGTCTTTTCTTATTTATTGCGATGCAGGAATACAGCCCTGAGTCCTCCAGCTGGGCATCTGTTATCTCCAGGCTGCCGTTAGGAAACACCTTAAAGTTGTCGGTCTCCCTGTCTGGCTCCAGCAATCTATTGTCCGGACTAACCCAAACAAAGTGCGTGCCCGCATCGCTGATTCTGCTGTCACAGTGTACAATCAGCCTGTCACCAACCTGGGCATCATGAATAAACCCAAAGGCTTGGAAAGAGCTGTTGACAGTGCTTTCGGAGCAATTCAGAAAGTTGTCGTGCAGTAAAGGCAGTTTATTGTAACCTCTTGGGTCTGATCGCAACAAGCAGGTGTACTCGTTTTTGAAGTCCACCACCGAGCCGAAGTGCCTTTGATACCAGAAGATTAGCATGGAGTACAGCACACAGTCACAATAAAATGGGTTGCCATGAAGATAAATTCCACTAAGATGTTTGGCCGGCACCGAACTCAGGCGCTGAATAGGCATTGACTGGATGTGGTTAAAGGAAATGTCCAGCAGCACAAGCTCTGTCAGTTTATGTTTTCCACTGTACAAGTCCAGTGGGAAATGCGAGAGGAAGTTATAGCTTAAGTACAGTTTCTGCAATTTGTACAATCCTCCAAAGGCTGAAGACTCTATCTGTGTTATCTGATTGTTGTACAGCAGGAGAACCTCCAGTGCCTTCAGCTCCTGGAACACAGGGCTGCCCAGTGTCTTCAGGCTGTTGGAGGACAAGTCTAGGTACTTCAGATTTGGGGTTGTGGAAAAGCTTCCAGTGATAATGCTGCTAATGCTATTATGATTGATTATTAAAGTGTTCAGTTTCTCAAACAGCACGGGGACCCATTCAGGCTCCAAAAACCCAATTCTGTTATAACTCAGATCCAGCCTTTTCATACATTTATACAGATTTCCTGGCACCCGAGAGAGGTTCTTATTGGTGCAGCTCACGATATCACTGGCACAGATGCAGGCTGTCGGACACATCCCCGGGGCACTGCCACAAACGCTCACTGTGAAGACCAAGAGGCATGCCAGCCCTTTGCAGTTCACTTTTAAAACTCCAAGTCGAGTAGGAATTGCCCGCCAGTTTAAAGACATTGTCACTGTCTCTTAGCTGCCTCCCCGCGCTCCTGGCCGCAGATTATACGTGCCGTTAGCTTTGCACTAATCGCTGTCAAAAGAGGGATACAGAGGTACAGCACGTTAACATTTACGATTCACACCTTGCCTGAGTTCTTACACATGCCTTTTGAAAAAATGCTGGGAATTCATCCTTAATGTTTCATTTGGTTAATTGTAAAATCCAGGTGTTCTTAGGTGTTGTAAGCTTGACATTGGTTTTTATGTAAACATGAAATTCTGCACCCATGTGTAAATATTCACACTACAGATATGCTTTTTGTCTTCAAAACCAATGCAACTGTTCTTCAGTCTTGGACCAAGGAATGCATTTTTTGACAGTTCATTAAAAAAAAAAAAAAAATTAATCTAAAAAAATGAAAAAAAAAAAAGTCCTCTGCAGGACGCGACTGGGCTATGGCATCCCCTACTGGTTTCCTAATCAACCCAGATAGAAAACTCCTGGTACAGGAAAGAAAAATGCTTACCCAAAAATGCTATTTTCTTATCTAGTGGGGAGCAGTTTCAACATGTGTTTCTTCCCAATCAGAAAATGTCACACATTTTCAAGAAAAGAATTTTCTCAGAGTACTTAGCTTTAAATGTCATACGAATTTATTTCCTTTTTTTTTTCTTTTTTTAATTCAGTAACCGATAGTTCAGGTAGCAACAGCCTATTTTTAGAGTTATTCAAGATGTCCAAATGGAATATTTTGTATTCTACTACTTCTACCTTTGCCAAAATAACTGTTGAGGAGAAAATTTTCGATGCCTGGTACCTACCTCAGACGTAAGTTTTGGGAACTTTCAGTAAGACTGAGTCAGACATTTCTCAAAACTTAGTAAAGGAAAAAAATATTTTGCTCATACTTAAATAGTAAGAACAAAACCAACCAAATATTCTCTTTTCTGAGAATATTTTAGTGCCACTATGGTTTGAAGCAGAGACATAACATTTGGCAGGGTAGTGATTTGTGCCAAGGGATATGCTTTTTGCCGCCTTCTAATAAAATGTACACGTACATAGCAGGGTAATGAAGATTTCTGTTCACTCTTGCTCTCCCTGGATACCTGCTGAGAGTTTGTCAGTAAATTCCCAGGTGAATCCTTATGCATTGATTATCCCCACCCCTTCACAGCTCAAACGTGGCATTCAGCTCCCACATATTAACCTCATACTCATTCCTCCAAGCTCACCCACCCGTTGGTACAGCATCTGAGCAGGACAAACCCCACAACGTCTGCTCTGTGCTGCTGATGGTGGCTGTGGCCAGGAGCTGGGACATTGCCTGTGGGCAGCAAGGAGGAGGAGAGAGCAGTGACCTCAAATGGAAAGAAGCAGAGTAAAAGGAGAAGTCGTTTTCTCTGATGAGGCAAGATGGATGAAGAAAGGATGAGTCTTGAGTACAACAACATTAAAATCAAGACCTAAAGGGCGGAGGACAGCAGAGCACAGAAGCAGCCAAAGAAGGGGAGAGAGGTAAAATGACAATAAGAGATGTGAAGGGAGGGAAGGACAAAACCAGGGAAGGAGGATGCTAATGGAGCATCATCATCATTACTAATGAAGCAACTGAGGAGGAGGTAGTTTGGAGGCAGTGAGGGTGCAGAAGTCAGCCACGGCATTTTAGACTGTAAAAGCAGATGAGGATGATGTAAAGAACGAGAGGGTTAAGCAGAAGAGAGGCAAGAGTCTCAGGACGTGAACCTTAGAACACACTTCTCTGGAGAATTTGTATCTGCTACTCATGAATCTAAGATTATCTATGTAATTAATTGATCTATGAGAACTGCACTAATTTCCAGTCCTCCTCAGTTCCTTATTCCCCTCGACTCTAGCCCTCTCCCAATCTGGCAGGCTGCTGTCTTCTGCTGACAAATCTTCTTTGCTTAAGTCAAGTGGTAGAGGATGTGCTATGAATCTAAAGACCTGAATCTTCTAATGACCCATTAAGAGAAGAAATTTGAAGGCAGCAGGATGGGAGAATTCACCTTTCACAAGAATTTATACATAAATTGGCTTTAAATGTTTGCATTCCCAAAAAACTATATTAAGAGAATGGCAAGACTGCCAAGTCAATTCCTCAAAAAATAGTGTGTCAGAATTAGGGGTTTCTGTGCCATTTTAGATTTTATATACAGTCCTTAGTTACATGAGTGCTTAATTTTTTCTCCAGAACCTTTCTTCTCACTATGCACAGGATCTAAGGAAGAACAGGAAAAAGAAAGGGTGATTACATCAAGAGCTAAGTAAATGCCTATACCTGAGAAGTGGAGCATATCCTAGACTCTGCCACAGAATTCTTGTGAGATCAGGCAAATCATATGAACTAGTGAATGTTAGAAAAAAAAAAAAAAGAACATATTACAGTCACCACCTTGAGAGTTAGAAAATAAGGAACCTCTTTGTATTAGGTTTGGGAGGGACCGATCTCAAGTCAAAAGATGAGATGAGAGTCAAAATGCTATGAGCCTAGCTGGCACTTATGACTATAAAGGCTTCTCCTTGCTTCCCTGTCTTTCAAAGGGATATAGTAACATAATACCAACTATTGGAATATTATAAAAACAAATGAATTGATTAGAATAAAAGCTTAGTGTCAAGATTCATAATGTTTTCTAGGCTTTTAGATCCTGAAGAATCTAACTGCATGGGGTTTTCAGTGGGAGGCTAGGAACCCAGAGGAATTATTTTTTTAACTAGTCCTAAGCACCTAACTTAGTTGGTTTTCCTAGCTAACTAGCTAACCTTTTATGGCAACAATTAGCAGATAGAAATTCTTCTAGAGGGCGAGACCTATGAAAGCATTATAGAAATGACCATGAGGAAGTAAATCTGTACCTCAGTGTGGATTTTATGGCATGCAGTACATAAGGCACAATGGAGACACAGTGACAGATAAAAAAAGAATCTAATAACTGCTCATTTAGTTAGAATATTGCATGAAGTGAGATATCTCAAAACTACATACCATAAAACCATGTGTGTGACAAGTGAATTATAAAGCATCCACACAATGGGAGACAAACCACTGTTGCATAGGTTGCCCTTCCCACAAATATTTGAATGTCTGGGTTTGTAACCTATGAAGTCTACATTTTTAATGTAACTGCACTTGCAAAAAGATGAATGGAACTTCCAAAAATCCTCTCCTATGCTGAATATAACTGTATCCTGGAGATACTCCAAATGGGACATACTAGGTCAATGCTCGGTTTTGGAAGGGTTACCAGGTTTAAATAGCCTAAATAACATTGCACATTTGTTTCTGTCCATACCTACAATTATCTCATCAGGTACTCTGAGCTAGTCTGCAACCAAATCCCAAGGTCAGATCAGTGACTGGTGTAAATCAGCATAATAAGGAGCAAAAACACCTGCAAGGGCTGAAAACTGGGTTGTGAATGTCCAAGGCTCATTGAAGTTGCCCAATGAGAACAAGTTTTGTACTTGACTTTTTTTCCAAAGAAATCATATCTTTGTGGTGTTAAAATGTGATATTTTAAGTTCACTGCCAAAAACACAGTACTCCCTGAGATGAATCATCTGTGCGGTAATGGTATACATGCTTCTTAACTGTTTGAGAAGAAATGCAGGACATATCTTCATATAGTACAGAATATCCTCTGTTATCAGTAACAGCTCAATTGACAGATCAACTCCCAGAGAGGAGTTAAGGATTTGGATTCTGGATTTGATCTTTTTAATACAAGTGTTTGTTGGGTTGTTGGGGTCTTTTTGTTTGGTTTTTTTTTGGTGGTTTTTTTTTTTCTTTTTTAAAAAGTAACGAGTGCCTAGAGCCGCTTATGGAAAAGGGGAATACTGGGCAACTGTAAATATCCTCACCATCAATTATCACTGCAACTAACATCCTAAACACTCATTTCCACTTTCTCGGGGCTCTCTCTTCCACTAATGCTACATTAATAATCTCTACACCAGCTTTCTCTTTTCCTGTAAGTACCTTCAAGCTTATGACTGTTTTTTCCAGGGAAACATGTACTCCAAGCTATTTCTCCCAGTTCATTCGATATTTTGCTAAAAAAAAAAAAAAAAAAAAATCCTTATGTGGCACATCTCTTAATTTAAGCAGTGAATTGGACAGGAGATCACAAGTCACCCGAGTGCTCTTGCAAATGCTACTGTTAGTCTTTTCAGCATTAAACAAACATGATGGATAAATGCTTTACAGCAGGAATAACATCTTCCTGTACCTTGGTGCTGCAAGTAGTCCCACATCTGGCTGGCAGCTTCTGCACAGTGAAAATGCAAATATTTGCACACACACCCCCTGTATTACTGCAGGAATACTGCTGAGCCTCTAGAGAGCTCAAACACTATGAAATATTACAGATCTCAGTCAACCCTCCAGAAGATCCACGCCATTTCTACATTTCCTAGCTCTTTCCTTTGTGCCACATCCCCTGTGACTGTCTCCTCTGACTCCTCTGTCCCCCAGCCTCACCAGACCACAAATCACACACCTTTGCACCTTCCCATTGACTTCCAACGCCCACACAGTTGCTCTCCCCTCTTACCAGTAAACATATCAGATGAACCAGGGCTTTATTAGTTAAGTATAAAAGACATGACATGAAAGAAAGGGTTATGGCTCAGGTGTTAGCAATGTTTGCTCACAGCCTTTTTTTTTTTTTGGCATGGCATTTGACAAAGCTTTCCTCATGAACTCAGAAGAAAAAGTGACTGTTAGAATGGGGTTTTATTAATTTATAACAACAATATTATACAAGTATAATTATTCATGCTTTTACTCCTAACTTTATGAATCCTGCTGAAGTACATGGCATAGCCATTCATTACAAACAGACCAGTGGCATCCCACATAATTAATCTTTTAAAATGTTACACTTGCAAGGAAGGTCTGCATAAACTTCCATTCCTTATGCGCGTGTGTGCGTGGGATGCTGTCAGAGGAAATACCCCCTTAGTGGCCACCTCACTCCGGTCTCCAGGCTCTACTGTGCTTTTATCACTCTTGAGTGGGAAAGGCACTCTCTGCATCAAATCTGCCTGACAGCTGTGCTCAGCATTTCTGACTGAGCAGATCTGGATTACCCAACCATCGTAATCCATGCGATTTAGTGACATGATGGATTGGACAGCAGAGACCGTTGGTGAGCTACATCTGGGTGGCGTCTTGATACGCTGCACTAAATCCCTGAACTCAGGGCTAAGCTCTGCGTGATGCAGGACCTAACAGCGATGAAAAAAAAACGGCTTTGCATCACCTTTGCAGCACGCTGATCCTGAGGTCAGTTTGGCAAATGGAGTGGTCTCGCTGGCCAGCACCTGGCCCAACCTCAATAGTGCTGAATTAGAGATGAATTTGTCCTACTAACCTTAGCCAGCTAAAACTACCTTCTCCCACTCATCCCTCAATAAAGACTGAATTTCTCCGAACACAAATTTATTTTATTTTTTAAAATTTTTTTTGCACCCGTGATAACTCACTTGGCTTAAAGAAAACTGAGACACAGATGAGCAACTGGGTGACGTACTACAGAGCCTGAGTTGGACTAATCACCAGCAGTCTGTCTACGGCACTACCAGCTCAATGAAGTCAACGCTCTGCAGCTTTTACCCGTCTGAGAGAGTACAAGGGAAATAAGCATCAGTGCAACAGCAATGCATCCTTTTTGCTGTGTTACTTTGTAAATGAGGCTGTACCCTAGCTTAAACCTTGCAAATGACTTCAGTTGCTAAGGAGATCAGCAAATAATTAAGAAAAAAAGAAAATATGCAATGATAAGAGGCAGTGCCTGTTCCAGTATCAGTAACCACTCTCCAAGCAATGCCAGATCTTACGAAAGTTTAGTTGCCCAGCGTAGGATCCTCACCGCCTCCAAAAGCTTCTCTGACGGGCTAAACTTCAGAGGAACCCTCTTGCCTAAAATGGGGCGGGGGTTCTCCCAGCAGCCTCCCGATGGGGACTGCAGCCCCACGGATCCCTACCGGGGCGGGGGGGAGGTTGGCGGAGGGCAAACTTTCGGCCAGCCCGGCGGCCGGGCGGGCTAAGCCGCTATGGGACCGGGGGCACCCACAGCCGCGGCGCCTCCCCTCGCCTCGCCCCCCACCCCTCGCCGAGGGGTCTCAGACCGCCTGCCCCGGGCAGGCCCGCTCCGCTCCGCGGCGGAGGTAAGAACCGGGTCTCCCCCGGCTGCTCCTGGCTCCGGCGGCCCCTCTCATCCCCGGCTCCTGCCCCTCCGGACCCTGCCCGCCCGCCGTACCCGCGGTACCGGGGAGGTGCCTGCTCCGCCACCCCGCCGGGCAGCGTTTACCTGCAGCTCCCGGCGGCCGCTTCATGTCCGGGGAGCGCGATGCCGGCCCCGCCGCCGCCGCCAGCCCCGGCCCCGCATGTTCCGCTCCGGGGGAAACCGGGGGCCGCCGAGAAGGCGGTAGCGGCTCCGCTGCGCTCCCCCGCGGGCGCAAGCAGGGATGAGCCCGCTGCCCCGCGGAGGTGGAGCGGAGGCCCGCAGCCCGGTACCGGCGGCGGGTGAGGAGGGAAGGCGGGAGACTCGCGGTCACGGCGGCGCCGGCGTTTTTATCCCCTCCTGCCTCCGCCCTCTCCTTCCCGCACCCCTCCCCGGACCCAGCGCCGCTTCGCCCCGACGTGCTCCCGGGGGCTTCCGCGGCAACGGGACGGAGCCGTCGGTGCCCCGGGGGAGGAGCGCACCGCCTGCCCCTGCTCCGCCTCTCGCCTCCCCGGGGGAGCCGCGGCCCGGTAGTGGGGGGGGCGGGGGGGATGCCCGCTGCTCCGCCCCGCTCCGCGTCTTCACCGCGCCGCTGCCCGCGCCGAGCCAGGGCAAAGCTTCCCCCCCCCCTTCGGCTGGGCTCAGCCCCTCCGGAGGAAAGCATCCCCGAGCCCAGCTCCCGGTGGGAAGGCAGGCAGCCCGGGCTCTGCAGCCGCCACGGGGGCTTGAGGGTTTTCGGGAGGGCGCCGGGGAAGATGCGGTCCCCGTGAAATGCATCGAAACTCCCCCCGCGCGGAGGTGGAACCGCAGGGTGCTCCTAAGGGGCAAGATAAATTTAAACGGCGTTGTGTTAGCTGCGGGAAACAGCCCTCCAGTTAATTAAGCGATCAAACTCCACGGAGGCTCCGTAGTAAACTGGGCTTTGATGAGAATTAAATAGTCTATCAAATGACTCGGGGGGTTATCTAAAGGCGGTTGCCGTGCACCCTGCTTGTCTTGACCATGGGGTCGGTGGGAAAGCTGCTGCAAGTGGGGAAGCGCGACCAGGTCAGCAAGAGGTAAAGCTACAGCTGAAAGCCCAAGAACACCCTTCCCTCTTTTACATGTTGATTTTAACACCCCCCAGCGAAGTTTCTCACTACATTTCCATCCTAATTTAGAGTACCCTACGTTTAGACACTGAAACTGAACAGGGGCTAGTTTAGGAAATAATGGGGGCTGTGGATTTATTGTCATTCAGACACACAGTTTACAGAATAACTCTCAGCAAACGGGCTTGAGTATTAAAGCTGCTATAAATCACACTTTTCTTCCGAGGGCGCATAGCAAAGTGACTTTTAATATGAGAGTTTGTGGCTACATATAATGCTCAAGGGTTCCTTCTTGTCCTAAAATCCATGCTACAGGCAAACTAAAATTCTTTAGTATGGTACAAGGTATCTGTTAAAGATGTGATTCAGTATAGATTGAAGCCCAGTGAGCCGTAGGTGATACTGCTATTGATTTCAAAGATTTTTTGAGTACTACCTCATCATAAAATGTCAGCTTTTTCTTCATCATTCTTATTTTGTGTTGAATTCTTGCATTTTTGTGCATTTGGATGATACACCAGTGAAGTAATTTTAATCTCCAGGTTATTGATTCGACATTGGTTGGTTTCAGACCTCCCACTGGAATATTCATTTGCTTAAAGAAGCTTGTTGTCTTCACTTAGACTAAAACGTTACACTAAAACTAGATTAAAACATCTAGTTGCCTCGTTGTATCAAAACTGGGTGAAATCTAAGTTGATCACATTGCCGATACAATCTGAGGAAGATGATAACTTTTTTAGTCTCCTTCCCCTGCTATCAAAACTGAAAATGTTGAGCCTGAATTCTTAAAGACCTACTTATGGAATGAAAATTCTGTCTGCAGTAGTATATGGAGTAGATGTCCATTTGTGAATATTTTGCTCACTTTCCTTAAACTAAACTGGTTTTAAAATACTAACAGTTTTAGTTGTGGTTTGTTCAGACCTTAATAAGTGTGGAGCATTGGTAGGTGCAAAGTGGCAGTACTGCTTGTAGCCAAGTTATTTAGATTCCGGCCATGAGATTTGGACATACTGGTAATTACTTTGGGGAAGGCAGGACCCAAATCACAGTGAAGTGTCTAATACTTAAGGCATTTTGTTTTCCAGTTTTATTTTTCTCGCTAATGCTGACTGGGATTTGTTTTTTATGTTGGAGATCTCAAGGCCCAGATGCTCAAGAAATTGATGGGAGTTGTGATGATCCTTACATGAGCTGCTCAGCTTACAGATAGAGGCCATCTGCCAATAAGCAGACTTTGCAGAGAAATCATGATCAAGGGATGCATCGAACGGACTGAAATGAGTTCAGAACCACAGGATTCTTGTAAGTCTGGAAACAGCTGGTTGTAAGCCCAGCAATTCTTTGTTCCCACTGATTGTTGACAAGTTTACTCATGGCATGATGCAATCTAATTCATTGTGCTATTTTGCAACATGAAGGTGCTCTTGTCACTTGTTACACACTAAATTACATGGAATATTGTTTTGAAATCTAATTTGGGTGGGAGTAATCGGTAATTAGCTTTCTTCTACCATATAGTACTGATATGAAAACAATACCTACCCAAAATCTTTGTTGATCATACATGGGCACAAGCTGTGTGAGGCTGACAGTACATTAATTAGGATGTGAAACCTTTCTCTTGATAATCTGTACAAATGTAAGGTTTCTGGCATCACCAGTAGAGATTTTTATTACAGCGAATTGCTGATAGCTGTCTCCTTCTTCCAAAACCATCAGGATCCTGCCTGTGTTTCCCTGCCCTTGTACCAAACTGTCTATTAGAGTGAAAGCTTTTCAGTTCTTATTTTCATGTCCTGTGCAGCAACAGACTGATGGGGCTTGAGAAGAGCTTTTAATAACAATATTTCTCTTGCGCTCTTGAAAGCCCCCATGACTACAGAAAAGAACTTTTTTTTTTTTTTTTGGAAAGCAGAATCCTCATTCACCTTGGCTTCAGGGAGTTTGTAGTCCATGAGTAAGCAATGTATCTCTTGGGCTACGGTCTAATTAGGAAGGGGATACTGAAAGAAAGGAATATCCTCCACCTCTCCTCTTACACTCTGCTTCTGGCAAGGGCATGAGTTTTCTGACACCGCGCTCATGGAGGAAAATGAATTTCCAGGCTCTGCTTTAAGGGCTGGTTATATACATTATAGCCATTAGATAGCACACAGCAAAAAAGGGTTAGAGAGCCATCTTCCTTTTATATGTTTCCCCTCTCTTGGTCCTGAATTAATTCTGTTTCAGTGTAAGCCCAGTCTGGTGGCTAGGGTACCTCGGTGAACTGGGAGACGTGGGCTGCAGTCCCAAGTGCATGAGCCCTGAACCCCTAGAGGAAGGAAGCAAATTGAAGACTTAAACATCAGTTTGCAAGTACCCAGTCATGTTATAGAAGAAAGCGACAGCTGACACTGTATTTTGAATAAAGTCTAAACTAAACAACTTTGACATCTAGTGGACCAACTAGCAGAGAACACTGGGTCCGTGGATCCTGACTGGATCCATGAGGTACAAGCACAGATGCCTGGTCCCGTCAAATCTCTATTGCTTCTGGCATGCCCTGAAGCAGAACGTGACTCCAGTTCTGTCTGGGGGACTTGAGGGTCAAATCCTGCTGTGCCTCAGGGGACAAAGAGAACAAAAGGCAGGTCTGGCAGAGGTGGCAGTGGCAGGTTTGGGTTTTAAAGTTGTTGGTATACATCAGATGATGAGCAGAACTGTCACCTGAGCAACTCTCTTTTCTGAGCAGTTTGAAGCTGGTTCCTAAGCCCAGCTCTTTTGTTCCACCAGGACATTGTTCACCAGGCTGCTCAGTCTCCAAGGCTCTTTTTTTTTTTTTTTTTTCCGCTGAAAAGCTCCTTTTTCACTCCCACATGGGAATGAATACTATTCATTAGACTAAGGATAAAGAAAATAAGAGACTGATTCCTTAGCCCAGTGTGTGGGATGTGGGAGGATTGTACTCGTTCCCTACCTGGGCAAGTTGTTCCTCGCTCCCCATTCGTAGACATTCAGAGCTGTCTTTTCTTTCTCTCTGTCACTCAAACCTATTCTATTGCTCCTTATTTTCAGTTTTATAGGTCTAGAGGGGATGTTAAAAGAGACTTGGAGTATCACCTATCCGCCAGTGCCATCTTTCCCCATTCTGTCCTCAGAATTGCCACCAGATCGTAAGTACCGTTGAAGAAGGGAGTCAGAGTGGCTGGAGTAAGAGTTGAAGTTCTCATTAGGGGTTACTATACTGCAGGACAAAAAGCTTTTTACTACTTATATTTATTGATTTAGCCCTGACTTCTTGCCCTTTCTTCATTCAAATGCCTCTTTAGTACCTAAAATGTGTTTTTCAGTTTGGCAGGTTTGCTGTCACTTGCAGTCCTCTCTGATATCTTTGCTATCTCAAGGATTTCATAAGACGGAAGATGGGGAAAAGATCAGCAGATACATCGTAATAGTCTCTCTTAATCATATTAATTTACTTTGAGGGTCTCCTTGCTGTGTGTTGGTGCCATCCAGTTTGTGCATAACTTACAGAACATGCAGTTTATGTCCAGGATTTCTAAAACACTGAAAGAGCGTGAGCTGAGGTGTTCACCATCCACAGGTGTGTTTCATGTGTGTTATGAAAAGTAAATGAGCATTCTGAGATGCACTCTTATTCTGAGCCAGATTGGCCATTGACAGCTAAAAGTTTAGCAAACACTAAGGTAAGTGTCAGTGGCTTGTGTGTCCTTGTGGATTTTTAGGGTCCCTTAAGTCTTAGAGTTTGCAGAGCTCAGATGCACCTAGAGACATTATTAAGCAGTCTTCAAGTCTTTGGAGCAAATTTATATGCAAGGAAGGCATTGTTAAGCACCAAAGGATAATTTATTTTCATTTTCTATTCCAAAGGCAGCACTTGAGAAAATGTTACAAATTAGCAGAAAGTTATTGGTTCAGTGAGTTTAGCCTTTAATAGTAAGAACATTTGGGAAAGTAATTTCTTATGGCCTCAAGCAGTCTCTTTTAAAGCAGTACGATAGCTTTTCTGTGATAACAGGTAGGTAACCTAACCTTTAAAATGCAGTTCTTCATGCAAATAAACTTTGCTGATGGACTTCAAAAGGTGATTTTGAATGCACTCAGGCATTACTTATTTCTTGAGAGACCATATGTCTCTCATGCAACCAAAATAAAAGCAGGAAAGCTTTTTAGAACACCAGGTTCATTTTGAGGTATAATGGGCTGTTGTGAGTTACTGCAGTAACTCTAAAATAACATCTAAAGACAGAATATGCAAGTGGATTTTTTACTAAAACTTGATTACTACCCCATGGCAATATATGAAGTATTTGTTAATAGTCTCTAGATTTGCAATATCAGGCATAAGGAAAGAAAGGTGGGCAATTTCACCCTCTTGAGTTGAGTTGTTCACGGATATAGCAATAGCCTTCTCTTCTCTGGAGTGGCTATACTTCTCAGGAGATACAGTGCAAACCCATTTTGTGGATATGCAGCATTGGTAGGAGATTAAGGAAGTTCTGTGAGGTGTTCCGTAGTGAATGTGTTACTCATTTAATTGGCTCCTACCTCCTGTTCCCCCTCACACTTTTTTTTGTGTGGATCTTCTGCACATTTTCTCTCCCAATCCGGTACCCCACATCTTGGATATTGCAGATCATGAATGGTGAGTCTTATGCACGATCTGTCAGGTTAGCTTCCCTGATGCCCAAAATCATAGAGTGGGAGAGAGTACAGGAGGCGGTGCATTTCATAGAAGGGGAATAAAACAAAACAAACCAAAAAACCCTGTCTGCAAGGTCAGTCCCCACCTGCAGCCTTCCTCTGCATCTTTCTCCTCATCTGACTCAAGGTGCCAGACATGGGCTCCCATTCTGTGACCAGCAAATGGAACCCCAGAGCATGGTGGCGCAGGATCGTCCAGGCTGACATGCAGACACCAGGTAGAGCAGTGCTTTGAGATTACTCAGAGTTGGGGGGAGTGTAGTTACAGAGCTGCAAGGGACAGAATTTCTGCCCACAACTTCCTGCAAAAGGTGGTTACAGATCTATAATTCCTCACGATAATGCGTTATGGCTGAAAGGCACCAGAAATACTCTTTGGGAGATGTGAAGCAATATTATATTTTTACCTTTTATAAAACAACAAACTGAAGCTCTTAACAATTACTATGACGCCTTCCCACCCCAGCCTGTGTCCTTTTTAAAGCAGATATTTTATTACTAGCATTTGGCAAGCAGTTGCAAAATAACATAGGAAAACTATGTAGGAAAGAAAGAAAATTGTATATTAGTTTGGTGAACAACACTTACTTTGCAAAGGCTTTTATGATCCATATTAATCCAGGCTGAAACTACTCTGAATTTGCTTCAACTAATAACAGGGATAAGCACAACCATCCATTGTCATTAGTCACTTTTAGGAAAAAAAAAAAAAAAAAAAAGGATATAAGGAAAAAAAATCTGTTAGGAACTGCCACTGTGATCCTGGACATGAATGCAGCTTCCCTGCTTATTTCTTTTGGCAATATATGAGCTGGAAATAAAAGGACACGTTACCTATTATTTATAACCATGCATCTTGAAATCCACAAGGGTTATTGTAAGGGTAGAATTTCATTTACATGCAGAGTTGAGTTCAGCATGTGGCTCATTCTTTCTGTTATAGCCATAAACCAGCACCGTCCAACACAGCAACGTGTCTCCATAATGACCATGTGTTGCCTTTTCTAGTGCCTGCAGGATTGCTGGGGTGGCCTCTCACACTGAGTGTGCCTCGGATCTGCTCCAGATTTTGAAGAGAACCTTTCTCTTCTTCTTCCCGATCCATAGATTTCAGGACTAAAAAGATCGTAATGTTGTTCAGCGCAGTTTGCTCTCAAGTTTATTTGTGTTTGCAGTAATTGGAATTTCCTGTCCTGCCCTCTTGGTCTGACTTGTATCTTGTGCTAAGGTGAAAGTCAGCATCAGCATCTGTTCTGAGCTAAGTTTTATACTAAGGGATGCCTAAGAGTCCCCTTTAAAACCTGCTATTGCTACAAAGGGGAAGACTGAAATAACTATGAGGTGAGCTTTTTTATGTGACTATGTTTTGAGGCATATGATCTGGCAAGAGTTATGAGATCAAACTCTGGAGTTGACAGTATCCTTGTTTCAATATAGAGGTTAATGCCTGTATATTGATGAATACATTTTTATTAAGAGTAAATTTCAGGAATATAATATATATCCTTATCAGTATACTCAGTAGAGGTTATGGTCTCTGCTAGGAAGGATTCATTCCCAAAACACTTCTGGTATCTGGATGCCTGATGGTGTCCGAGTGCTTGGGTTTTGAAAAATGGAGAACTGAGAAAATAAAAAAATATTCAGAATAATCTCAAAATATTTCGAAACAGCTTGTCCTTTGAACTTCAAATGTAGCTGGAAAAAAACTTGACAAGTCTAGAACTTGAGAGCAATTTTAAAGTGGAGGAAAAGAATGTTTCAAAAAATTGGTACCCAGCAAATGAAGCAAAGAAGCATCTTTTGATCTTGTGCAAAAAAAATGCTGCAATTAGAAGCTTCCCCATGCCGTTGCTGTAGCCATCACCTGCAACTGTAACTTTAAGTAAAGCAGAAATGTTTGGGGCTGTGGAAGAGCATATGGAAGAGACTGATCTTCTCTGCCTCCTGGTTAATTTCTATTCTTACTTCAATGTCCTGAAAAAGCAATTAGTTCTTCTAAATCCTGAAATGAGAATTTTTTTTTTATATTTGTATTTTGTACTTGATTACAAGCTCCAGTTGAAAATTTTCATATGACTGGAGCATCTGTCAGGTGTGCTGTCCAGATGGAGCCTGAACTCGAAAAAGTTTGAGTTCACTTGCTCGGTTCTTCTTCCCATAGTCAGAGCATTTTCTTGCTGCTTCTTTACCCAGGTGATTATTTTTATGAAGCTTGTAGGTTTACCATTGTGTCTGAGACTTCCACTCCTCTGTAAATTTGGCTGAAACTTGAAGTCTTTGGGGAGACAGACAGCTACAGAGACAGACAGCCTGTCTGTATAAGCCTCATTTACTTGAGGGACTACATTAGAAACACAAGAGCTGACCATAGGATTTAGAGAGCCCAGGCCCTGAAGAAGTAAAAGTGGGAGATCCTGTGCATCATCTCTGCCATTTGTGCCTTTAAGTGTGGAGGACTGTAGTCAGCTGCGTTAATGGTTATGTACATATGGTATAATTGATTTCAGCAGGTACTTTCACTTAGCAACCAGTATAGACTCATTTATGGCTGATCTAATTGATAACAGCCTAAAAAGAGTCACATTGGTAGGTTTTACTGCAGTGAAAAGGGTATTGTATAGTTCTGGTAAATGACACTTCAAAAGCTTCAAAAATGCAGAGCAGAATGGATGTCCCTCTATTCATTATTTATTCAGGTAAATTCATCTCATCATTATCACTGTTCCCTGAACTGATGTTATTTTTCCCCTTCTTGGACTATATTTTTGGCATTTCAGATCTACTGCAAAGTCTGAGGCTGCCTAAGATCACGATGGTATCTAAGTTACCATATTTTTTTTTTTTTGCCCAGGACACAAAAGTCTCTATCATTTATGTCAGTAAGTAACCAGAGGGAAGAGATGTATAAAGCAGCAAATTTTGATGTCAGAAGAATGTCAGATCAGCCTTCAGCTGATGTTTTTGTAAGTTTATTATTGTATGAACTACTGTGTTCAAGGAAACAGAAAAAAATCAGTGCAACAAATTATTTTTTTTTTTATATTATTAAGTAAAATACTTTAAACAAGAAGCCTACATTCCAAGTGGTGGAAATACAATACCATTTTAACCTATGGAAGGAGTTTTGCTCTTTTGCCCCTAGAAGTAGATCAGGTTTTATAAAACAAAGCCCTTATTATTTGATCAACTCTCTGTGCCCTCGCAGATGACCGTGTTTTTCCGGCAGACATCTGACTGCTAGAAGCTTGAAAAACAACACATGGTGAGGTAAAATAACTGCTGTATTTTAACCAGCCAAGTCTGCTTTTCTCTTGCTGTAAGCTCCTGTTCTTTTGGCTACAGAGAGCATCTGATTTTAATGAACACAAATAAGCCAATAAAATTTGTATGTTTGTTATTACAAGGTTTCTTTCCCTTTCTACGTAAATATGATTAGCATTTTGAACTCCAAATACCTTCTTTGGAGTTTAAATATAGCTTCTTGTTTTTCTGGCATCACTACAATAGTTATGATCATACACATTGGGAGAAGCCGCAAGGAGACTATAGTTCAGGTATCTTTTCTGGTTATTCTTGGCCTCATATAAATTCATTAATACCTCTCTCTGTGCATTTGATAGTACTGATTTCTATATTCATGTTAGTATTCAGCAGGATGTCACGAAGGCCAGCGTGAGTGGGGAAAATGGTAAGATTAAGATCCAAGTAATCATCTGGATCTGGTTTTAGTAGTAGTTCCTTTTTTGGCAATTGAAATGCAGAGGGGAATTTTCCTAACTTGTAGAACTAAATTTTGAGAGTCAGTTGGGGTTTTTTTTGTATTGGAACAACTTTGCCTTTTTCGTCTTCAGCCATTGCTATCTTTCTCATCTTGAACAGTCAGTATAGTGAATTTTCTTTTATCCTTTTGATTCTCATGAGTTTGTGACCCATGCCTTGGACCCAGCCAAACATCAAAGCACATCCTCAGGTAGTATGTGTGAATAGTTTTACTGAAGCTATTGGGTCATCTATGCTCTTTATTCCTTAGTTTGGTTAGTGCCATCAGTAGGTAAAGGATGATTTCATCTTTACATTTCTACAGATCTTTTGGGTGGGAAAACGGGAGGATACAGTCAGCACTCACCCTATTTTCAAACCTTGCCTATTCACCTCTGATGGTGTTTCCAGGGGTCATCTGCTTCTCTCACTCTTCTGAATCCTGTCATAACTGTGGAGGAATAGTTCAGTTGCTTTTGAAGGAAATAGAATTTGGTATGTCAGACAAATATAAGTATGGTATGTTCGTCAAAGCTCCAGTATCAGCTAACACCACCTGAGGCAAAGCAGTTCTTGAGAGACATGCGCATTCCTGTTCAGAGCTTTTATTTAGATAAAGTCAGATCAAGATTTTATTTTAACCAGGCTTGGTTTTCAGTTTGATTTGGGCTTACAGTACATGACTAGTGGGTACTTGATGTTAGAGAGCAAGTATGTTCTCATGTAAACTTACGGTGGATGGCAGCTTTTTGTGAGCTTTCTGACAGTAATTTTCTGCAAGAAAGTCACTTGTACAACAGGAAGTGTAGAGGTAGCCTACAGCATCTGTCTGGAGCTACAGAGCTCTTTTCTGTATTCCCCTCATTTTTACCATAGCCAGAAATGTATTTTTCCTCTATCTTTCCTCCCTTCCCACAGTTTCCATGTTTCTAATCTAATGGGAAGGAGATCTTACTGGAAACTAAGCTTTCATTCAACTACACCTGGCTCTGCATGTCACT
The DNA here is from genome assembly GCA_026413425.1 of Tringa solitaria. Taxonomy (NCBI): domain Eukaryota; kingdom Metazoa; phylum Chordata; class Aves; order Charadriiformes; family Scolopacidae; genus Tringa; species Tringa solitaria. The sequence continues at coordinate 33,706,821 of JAOXJM010000001.1, forward strand.
GCCAGCTAAAAGAGCCACAACCCACTTGTAATAGCCGCCCTACTCAGCCGGGGGATTTAACTTGGCACAACTCAAGGTTCCCAGGGAAATCAGCTTTACAATTTATCCTCACGTCCATTCAAGCATATCACAAAATACAGCAAGTTATCAAAGATTTTTTAAAAGTAAAAAATCACCCCACATTGCAAAATGAGAAAAAACAAGGAAAAGCTAGTTTTGTCCCCATCCCAGTTATACAAAATAAGAATGTTTGAAAATTTAGAACAATATTTTGATTAGCAGTATTTGATTGTTTCAAAGTTGTATGGCAAAGCCTCCTAGATAAAAAAGAATGTGTGTTTGTGTCTTGCATCCAAAAATAATTAAAATTTGCAAGTATGGACAATATTTATGTCAGCACCAGTGTTGGTTATGGCAGTATACCATCTGGTGTGTGGGATCAGCAGCACAAAGTCATTTGTCAGATATTGTACAAAACAGCAGACTTCTTTTGTATTTGCAATTTTTGCCCATTCCTTCACATATAGTAGAGTCTAAATGGACAAAAACAAATCAGGAAACCCAACCTTGCTCAGCTTCTCTTTGAAAGCGTGAGGTGATGAATACAGATTTCCTTGTGTGGGTTTCATTGACACAGCATTTTTAAGCAGGTTTTCTAAGGCAATAAGGGCTATGCAGTCACTCTGTCCGTGTATCTCTGCATCTCTGTTCCATGAGAATAAACTTTACTGCCCAATCTTAATCACATTTCTCAGATGAACAGTCCTTTTGTTATTAAGTTACTAAAATTTAGTGCGCATGGCAGCTGGGTAAGAGAAACCCTTCCTGGGAGGAAACCTGCAAGTTATCGTCTCAGTTGTCTTGTTGCTCGCCAGTCACCAGATGAATGCTGCTCAGCAATTCAGCAAAGCAAAGCTGGGAAACATCCCCAACTCTGGCTTGGAGGACATGGCTAGTGGGGAGTTGTGGGGGCAGATGGGTGGCACTGTGGAAGGCAAAGGGGACTCATCACAAGGAGAGAAGCCGGAGTTACTATGACGGGGGGACATATAGCACTGCAAGATCCATAAAGAACAAAGCCTCATGAATCCCTCTGTTGAAACAGCTTGACACTTTGTAATTTAAAACTGATATATTACATTTAAGCCACGGTGATGTTTTATAGTAAGCTACCCACCATGGTTAAATACAATTTGAGCAGCCTCCTTGCAGTTCTGAACTCTGATCTGAAGCTCCACTGGACTTTATCTGCTTTTAAGGAGTTTGTGTTTGGCCTGGGATCAGTACATTCATTCCAGACTTAGTACACTGTGTGGCAGTAAATTGTTGCTCTGAAACACTTAATTCACAATGACATTTACACGCTTTATAAGCACTTAGAACCTAAAACAGCCTTTTCCTTTATGGTCACAAAAAATTGCAGATATGACTGCTGGATCATTTCTGGTAGTGAAATGGTTGTTGTGGTGTTAGATTGTCTTGTTTCATAGTTGAAGTCCTTTTCTTCTAGCTTTGAGAGTCCTCCAACCAACCTTCAGAAGAGTTGTTAAGGGAGGAAAGTCCCTTTGGAGTCCTGCAAGGTTCTAGTCGGGCAGGAGGATCTACCTTCCCCTCAGGCAAAAGATCCACTTTCAGGTAATGACACTTCTAGGGCCAACCACCCCTGGGAACACAGAGAAAGCTGAAGTGAGCAAATTTGAAAACCCTTGACTGGAGAAATGCCTTCAACTCTTTACAGTCATAAAGCTTTGTCATAAAGTCATAAAGTCATAAAACTTTACATAAAGCAAATACTGCAAAGAATTGTTTTTGTGACAAAGCTGGGTTACTTTCTTATGAACAGTCAGAAAAGACAAAGTGCTTTGCAAGTACCGTGTTTTATGTCAGGCATCTTCAGACCATTCAGTGGAGTTTTGGAACTCTTCCAAATTTTGGGATGAAAGGTTGAGAAAAGAATTGATCCTTCAATTTTTCTTAAATGCTGTTTGATTTGCATAGCTTAGTATTTGTTCCTTTCAAGAATTAGTTGAAGAACTGTATAATAGTGATATTGCTCAGCTTTTATATATCAATACCTATACATGGATTTGCAAGAGCTCTATGAAGATGGGTCCTATGACTATTGTAATTTCATAGAAGAAAAATAGGAGGAACAAGACAGTTAATGACAGACTTTCTAAATGACTTCTGGTAAATGGGAAAAACAAGTTTTTTCCTCACCATTGCCCCCCTAGATTTATGTAACAGTTGCTTCTACTTTGAGGTGAGAAATATAATTTCTAATGGGCTTTTTGAACCATGCGTGCTATGTTACAAAGCCAATTCTTTCCTTGAAGGTTAATAAAGTGATCCAATTCATTTTACATGTACAAAGAAGTCAAGATCCCAGAAAACGAAACCTGAATACAGAAAAAAACCTAGTAGCATCTCCTTCCTGAGTAAGTTTAGCTTTGATATCTCTGTTCTGGACTGAAATGACTATTTAATTAAATGTCTTAAACTAACTTTGCATGGAAATGAAAACAGCAGGTCTCCTCTAATACAAGGTAAACATTTCTTTAGAAAGACTTGATTTCCTTTTAAATGTCTACTAATCAAATGTTAATTTCCCAAATTTAATATTTACCATCATCAAAATTATCATTAATCAGCACTAAATTTCCAAGAATGGAGACATGCACATAACGCCTTATAAAATATGGTGACATAAATGAAAACCATTTGACTTAAAAGGGGCAGAACCAGTGGCATGACCATTTCTGTAACACTCAACATGTAACTATTTTTTTACTACATATACTTCAAGGAAAGAAGGGACTATGATGCCTTCTTGGGTTGTCTATACAAACAAGCAGAGAGATTCACAGGGGTACCCCTCCAATAAAAGTTACTTACAAGTAAGATGTGTTTTCCAGCAATATATTCAGGCAAGATTTATCAATAGAAAGAAATGGAGTGTCCGCCATTTCCTATGATAGTTTCATTATTTACTCATCCGCCCCATAGAAACCACTGTTTTTTTTCACCTTGATTTGGTATGGTTGCTTTTTGAGTCATTGGCTCCAGTTATGTCTTTGACACATACATTTTTCAGACAGGCGTGGAAGATGAAGGCCTTCCAAGATGCTAAGAATTCAGCATGACCCTGACAAAAACCCATGTCAAAATCCATTATTATGCTTTTCTGCTACATCATGCCAACACATGACTCAGGAAGCCATCTCTGGTTAGAATTTAGCTTCAAGTTTGAGTATGTTTGAGTAGGAGTAAAAAGCCCTTCTGCGTGCAATAAATATAAAACCTCTATTTCTGTTATTTCTGTTTTATGATTAATCAAAAATTGATCTAGCTTTGCTTAGTAGTAATAAACATTCCTGAGATAGAGTCTTTCTGAAAAAGAAGGGAACATGCAATTGCGAGAAATTCTTTTGATTCTGAAAATGTGTGTTTATCCTGGATATGTATAACATGCATATAATTTGATTCAAGCTTACTGCAAGCCAGAATTAGAACAGAAGATTGCTTACTTTTAGGAAGAAGTGTAATCCAGGGCTTTACTGCTTACATTATTTGTGTAATTAGAAAAAGGCTATGGTTGATGTCACAGGCTTAATCTCCAACAAACCGGAGCATTTGATAACCTACTGACATTGAAGTCCAGAAGATTGTATAGTACATTTTAACTAATCCATGACTTAAAAGAATAATTAATTTGTCTTTTTACAGTGTTATTATAACATTGCAACTGGAAATCAAAACACGGTTTCTTAATTATTTAATTTATTTGATAACTTGTTTGGAAAGTTGATATTTTTATTTAAAGATAATATGAGGATTGTGTCTAATATTTACACAACAGCAGTTCAATATTTGGATTCTCAAAGAAAAGTCTGCTTGTTTCACTTTCAGATGTGGTCTAGTGGAAAGTTCTCAGTTATCATGATGTGCACTTGAGCCTTTGTCTCCCCTATGCCTATTAATCAGCGATTTAATTCACTGGTCATAAATCATTATTTACATCAGTGATCAGGAAAACTTAAATTATGTATTTGTTTTTAATCTCTTTTTTTTGCATGTTTAAATTTTAATTAAGGTTCTGTACAATGGCATTACCAATATAACTCATTTGAATCCTAAATTTCTGATAATTTAACCTTTATGCTTGAACACTTACCTTGACATGCAAAAAATGAAATCTCTTTAAATTGTGCAACTTTACAATGTTACATGTATTTATAAAAGCTTTTTATGTATTTTCAACATAGAGAAATGTAAACATTATATTTTTTCATTATTTAGTCAATAATATAGATCTTGGAAGTTGTGGCAAGCTGCATTTGCTTGGAAATTAGAATCCACTTACATGCAAACCAGATTTCCTTTCTATTGAATTAGAAACCCTTCTTCACTTCTTTAATAAAAGCAATAAAAATATCAGGTGCTTAAATTGCTCTGTCATATAGAAGAAATACTGGCTGTACTTAATGGTTTAACTGAATCAGGAGATGACCAAGTCTTTCAAAGATTGAGAATTAATAGGTCCATCTCATTTTTATTTCTGAACTGGGAGAACAATACAAGATTTATCACTGTCTTGACTTTTCAATTTTCAACCAAATAATCTGATTCATGAGCAAAAAGGCAATGTCCAGAAAAAAAAAAAGAAAAAAAAGTAACTTTTTAGTCACTTTTTCTTCAAATTAGCCAATATATTCCATCTTTCTTTAAAGTTGCTGCAAACTAGTATTACTAAAATGACTAAAATTTTTTCTGGTTCATATGAGTAGTAACTAGGGGCATAGCAGTGTTTTTCTCTTCTGTTTGTAGGCATTTAATTCAGTATCTTATATCTGGAATAGTGGCAAGCACTGTCTTAATCTATGTCATTAGAAACTGCTATATAACTTCAAACTTTGGCGATTCCTTCAGTGCAATCTTTTTGGAGGTCTTTCCACACTGCAACAGTGTTCTCAGAATATTGATGTTTGAGGAGGAGCCACTGCCTGAGCATTCACACACCATTCATGGTGTTGCACACACACACAAATGCACTTACTCTAGGCTGCACTTCCTCCTTCTTCAGGCTCAACCCTAGGTTTTCCACAGCAAAGTCTCAGCTGTTGGATTTTATAAAATAATTAATTTAATTGAAAGGTACAGCAGCAAGGACAGCCCGGGCTGGGTGCCCCCAAGTAGAAGGATGCTGAAAAAGAAGTCTCTGGGCAATTATACCCTTGTGATCTACACACCTGCCCCTCACACCCTCTTCATGTGCTGTCCACACGTGTCTTTTTGTCTAATGGTGATTTTTGGTCTGGGGTTTTCTAACATCTTACTGGATTCTTTTTCTGTGTTCAGGCAGGCAAGCTCTTGTTGATTTTCACTTTCAGCTGAGGGTTGGAGCCTCCTTATTTTCTGGTTGACATTCCTTATGTGCCTGCACTCGCAAGTAAAACATGGAGAACTGAAGACTCCCAGACTTGTGAAAAACACTACCAAAACACCAGTGTGATATCAACATCTTTCCCATACTAAAAGACTAAACACAGCATTGTAACAGATGCTAGGAGAATTACTAAGAATAACTCTAGTTGGCCTAAAGGCTTCAGCAAGTCTAGCTACTTTTGCTAATTAAAGCTAGGCAAACAGCACAAATCACACCACTGACAGTGAGGTGATGTCCCTAAAACCCTCCCTGGTGTCAGATGAGAGACTTGAGAGTCTGTGCGTAAGGATTAAGGGGCAGGCCAATATGAGGGACACTGTTGTGGGCATTTATTACAGGCCACTTGATCAGGATGGAGAAGTTGATGAGGCCTTTTACAATCAGCTCCAAGTAGCCTCGCAATTGCAGGCCTTGGTTCTTGTGGGGGACTTCAATTACCCAGGTATCTGCTGGAAAGGCTACACAGCCAGGAATACACAGTCTAGGAGGTTCCTCCAGTGTATTAATGATAACTTCTAAACCTAGCTGGTGGAAGACCCAAGGAGGAAAGAAGCACTACTGGACCTAGTACTGATGAACAACGAGGCACTGGTGGAGGACGTTAAGGTTGAGGGAAACCTTGGTTTCAGTGACCACTGAAAGACAGAGTTCCGGATTGTGCGTAGCATGCACAAAACAACAAGAAGGACTGAAACTTTGGATTTCAAGAGGGCTAACTTTGTCCTTTTTAAGAAGTTGCTAGGTGAAATTCCATGAGCTAGGGCTCTGGCAGGTAAGGGGGCTCAAGAGAGCTGGACAATATTTAAACATTGCTTTCTCCAAGTTCAGGTTCAGTGCATTCCCAAGAGCAAAAAATTGGACAAAGGAAACAGGACAACTGTGTGGTTGAGCAGGGACCTTCTGAAAAAACTAAGGTGGAAGAAGGAAGTTTACACTGGGGGGAAGAAGGGACTGACCACTTGGGAAGATTACAAGGATGCTGTTAAAATATGTAGGAAAGACACAAGGAAAGCCAAGGCCTCCTTGGAATTAAAATTGGCAAGAGATGTCAAAGTCAACAAGAAGGGGTTCTTCAATTATATTGGAGGCAAAAGGAAAACTAAAGAAAATGTGGGCCCGCTGTTGGATGAGTCTGGCGCCATGGTAACAGAGGATGCAGGGAAGGCTGAGTTGCTGAATGCCTTCTTTGTCTGAGTCTTTGCTGCTCAGGCCAGCCCCCAGGAGCCATGGAGTTTTAAGGAATCAGAGAAAGTCTGGACAAAGGAAGATCTTCCCTTGGTGGAGGAAGACCAAGTTAGAGAACAGTTAAGAAGACTGGATATCCACAAGTTCATGGGTCTGGATGGGATACACCCAAGAGTGCTGAGGGAACTGGCAGAAGTCATTGCAGGGCCACTCTTCATCATCTTTGAGAGGTCCTGGAGAACAGGTGAGGTGCCTGAGGACTGGAGGAAGGCCAATGTCATCCCAGTCTTCAAAAAGGGCAAGAAGGAGGACCCAGGAAACTACAGGCTGGTCAGCCCCACCTCCATCCCTGGAAAGGTCATGGAACAGCTCATCCTGGGTGTCATCTCGAAGCATATGAAAGAAAAAAAAGCTATCAGAAATAGTCAACATGGATTTACCAAGGGGAAGTCATGTCGGACTAACTGATAGCTTTCTATGATGGCATGGCTGGTTGGATAGATGAGAGGAGGGCGGTGGATGTTGTGTGCCTTGACTTCAGCAAGGCTTTTGACACTGTCTCCCACAGCATCCTCATAGCTAAGCTTAGGAAGTGTGGGTTAGATGAATGGA
>JAOXJM010000001.1:33726358-33738053 GCA_026413425.1 Tringa solitaria
ATACCTGTGAATGGGGTGGAATTAATTTTCTGTTTAAAGAACTGATGACTGTAGTTGCCATGATCTGTAGAGAAGGGGATCCAAAGACAATGTTTTTCTTCTGATGTCACCTGTGTTACAAAGTTTCGGATTCCCTGTTTTACTCCCCATTGCACCATCCTATAGTATATACTAACAGGGTAAATTCATGGCCCCCATTTAAAGTCAGCAGAGACAACATTATGCCAGAGATCTGTTTAGTTGCTCTTAATCTCAATAGGCTGCTCTAATTGGTTTATTCAGGCAAACCCAACAATCACATATCTTTTTTTTTTTTTTTTTTTTAATACGGTCTAGTGTTTGTTGCTCCACTTTAATGTAATTTCAGTAAAATTTAATTTCAAGCCATCTCAGCTGAATTACTAAATAATAACATTAAAGGCAAAACAAACCTGAAAAAAACAGATACATACTCAGATCTTGTTCTGATTGCAATTCAGGAAAGCTAAAACTAGACAATAAAAGTGCTTGTAATCATTTGATGCAAAGACATCTCTTTGAATAAAGTAGATGTAGGTATTAAATCCTGGGTATTAATACTGGACATATGCAGACAGGCATCTGCTTCCATTTGCTCCAATCACTTTAACAACATCTAATATTGGACATTAACAACTTTATATAAATTCATTATTTTGGATGCCTTTTTAATATCAACATTTATTATCAAAATATCTGTTACTTAAGTAAGCATGCCGTGATTCTATTATGTGGCATATTCTACATGAGCAGGGTAACTTTTACTCCTTCATAGTATAATAACCCTAAATATTTACAATTTCCATTTGCTAGTTCCAGATTTTATGGTTTGTTCAGCACTCCAGCCATGATTCAATGAATTCTTTGGTAGAGAGCTTGATAGACAAAGAAATTAAAGGCAGATTTCTACTTTGATCTTTGATGTAGCTATGGTGTCACTGGTCATCCCTCTTTCTTTGGGCACAAAAGAGCTGGAGAACTGGCTTAATACTGAGATATACAGTGAAGATACATATGGCTTCGATGTTTGGGAGTGACATTTCTAGAAAGCAGATGATGCAGATCTCCTCCTCCTGCCATTCAGCCTGGGAGGCGCTCCTGGGGTAAATGAGGTGGGAGTGCATCAGTGGGAGAAGCCTCCTGGGGTCATATCAAACAGACACAAGTCAAAGCAGGTCGATGGTGGCTCTAACTTGCGTTAGGACCAGTCTGGTGTTTGCTCAGGAGAAACTTCTAGTCAAATAAAAGTTGTCTGGGTAGAAATGAGATAGGCAGTGTCTACTCCAGATCCATTCCCATTGGATGCTAAGCCCTAGTTATAAGCCTTTCGTCCAACTTGCTTTTTCTTGACATTGTTTAAAGCTTAAACTTTAGATCTATAATGCTTCTCTTAGACCCTTGAAGCCCAGCATCAGCATAAAAGGGCAAGTCCTATGCGAAGTTCTGTTTTGATTGGGATTAAATATTTGCACCTGGCAGAAAATTAGCAGTTATATGACTAAGGCTATGCAAAAGGTAAAAAGAATTAACGCTTCTTGCTAATGAGGTCTGACTAAAAATGTTTATGATTTTTTTTTCCACCCTAATTACTCTTGAACACTGCCTTGTTCCAAAACTGCTGTCCTTTGGATTTGGAGCATTTTCCTAGGGTATCAATCAGGTGATGGGCAAAGGATCTGTGCTTACAGTACAGAATGTATCTGTCATGTACTTGTAGCTAAACCTTTCTCAGTGATGAGCTCTATCCAGACACCTGCACTTCTTGCTTTGAAAGCAGGCAAAAGGAACTTCATTGGACAAAAAGAGGTCTGTGTGACCTACCATGGTGAACCATACATCTGATGTATGCACACTTTAAGAGTAATTTCTCTGACCAGTCCATAGTAGTTGTTCTTGTTCTGTGTGTCTCTATAAAAAAATAAAAAAAATCATTCTATCCTTGCAGGCAGGGAGAGATATAAAGAAATATTGCAGAGGATGCAGAAGCTTTAGATCTTGAGAAGTGCCATGTGATAAATCTAAAGGTAATCATCTCTGGCAGTAAAGACAATATACCTCACAGAAGTAAACAGAGCTGGTCGGCAACAACTGGCATAGACATACAACATTCACAGCTTTCTAACATTCACATTTATTTCTGTAGCTCTGCTGGTATTTGTGACGATTTCTTGTCTCGGATCTCGTGAGAGAACTTACAACAGTGCAAGTATGGTCATGTAGCTTTTTAAAGCTGGTTGGTGACGGGCAGAGCCGTTCCAGCGCTGCTGTAGCTGCTGCCCAGCGAGAGGGCAGGCGCGCGCCCCAGCACCTCCCTTTTGGGAGGAATGCTCTGTAACGGCCCCGAGACAGGGCTCGCTGCTGGCAAACACAAATTCCAGTGTGATGACTTGAAATGCGCTTCTGTTATTTACTCACTGATGATGCTAATAGCATCCAAAGAGTGAAAATACTTTCAATCTGTTACTTTAAATTGTAGTTGTTCTCTAACAGCTGAAATTATGTAGCAAACATGTAATTTTTTCCTGAAGATCTTTCTTTTTTTTTTTTCCTTCTACATCCTTTTGCATGCTAAGACATTATTTCTCTTTAGCTTTGCAAACAAGTACTGATTTGTAGAGACAGAAACCTGTCAGATACATAATACATATGCTACGCTAGCTAAAACATCTGTTATGTAACTTGTCCTAGGTCTTTCTGCTTAATCATGACATTTTTTATGCATCATTGTACTCTGCAATTGTCAGGGAAATTCTATAAACTTTGCTGAGGTAAAAATTTATATCCAACTATTCTTTCCAAGCAAATTTCTTCTGTGAACTTAAAAAAAGCCAAATAATGAGAAATGATATTTTCTGGCAGCTGTTTAACATGGAAAAATAAATGTTCATGTTTGGTGTATCACACTTAATGCTAAAAGTAATGATTTCTGCTATTGATGCAATGAATCTAAAATAACCTTGCTCCATACTTTTTAGTTACTGATGTCCCTTTAAACTTTCTTCTTTCTAAGAAGCAATAAAATAAGTTTTTACAATAGTAATTACTTTTTCTACATCTTGAAAATCATTGATCCTGCTTCTCTTTAAATCAATTGTAAAAATGCTGATGATTTAAAGAGGAGATTCATGTTGCAGGTTTATATATCACTGATCTCATTTAGTCAACTAGTGTTCAATATGAAATCCATCTGCTCAGATGTAGGCACCTGCTTATGGGCAGGACAAATCATTCCCCAGGCTCTACTGACTGAACTCCCCACAAACACAACAGATGAGAACTAGCTCTGATGAAGACATAAATTGTAGACAGCTGAAATAAAGCAAGATCAGCCTTACCTTTCTTCCTTCACCCCCTCACCCTTCAGAGGTTTTCTGTTCTAGCAGGCTGAAAATTAAAATCTCTTGTAATCCTCATCGATCAGCATTCGGCCATCCACCAAGGACTGCACTTTTTACCAGAGTCACTGTCGTATAAACAGCTCATATTTCAGAGGATGGAAATAGTGCCTCAAAAACAAAGCTTTGTAAGAATGTGCAATTTTTGGTTTGTATTTTACAGTTCATCATGCTGGATTTCCAAACATTTGTATTTGTCTGGGAAGGGTCTGTTACTGATTGTAAGGAGACACTTTGAAGATGTTTGTTTAAACTAGATATTTATGTGAGTTTATAGCAGATAGGAAGAAATTTAAACAGGATAATAATTCTCAAAATTACTTAGACACACAAGAAACTTAGAAGGAAGAAATAACTGATATCCCTCTAAAGTCAGAACTATGTTGTCAGCTGGTTAGTCTCTGGTCATGTACAGGAACTAGACCAGCAAGAAACAAAGAAAAAAGTTGTTAACATTGTTTTCTTGTGAATCTTTCTCTCTTCCAAACACAAATTTAGGGTAAGGACTGATGGAGCTGCTTCATCTGTTGAGAGACCAAAGTATTTTAATGGGGTACCTAGAAGGAAAATTGAATTGTCTCAGTCTTGCTGTGTAAAGGTCTTTTTTTGTCTGTTGACAAAAACAATGTAAACAGGTTTTTCACTATGACTGGAATGTTTCTTTTGAGATGAGAACCTGTTCTATAGCAATTAGACTGTGTGCACCAACTCCTACTGTGTGGTATGTTCTGCCAGATATTTCTGAGAAGGCTACTGTTTAGTGGGAACTTCAAACAGATTTTTTTACTAGCATCAACACGGTCACAGGCACCTGGGTTGCCATGGCTGAGAGGGGAGCTGGGCATCAGCTGAGTTCGAGTCATTGACTGCATGTGCTCCAGGAACACTGTGGATGTGCTGTGGTAGCATAAACCACAGTGGAGGCAGCTTCAACATGGGAGTTTTACTTCATGAGAAAAACCCATAAGAGGAAAGTGAAGAGATCAATGAGGCAGCTTGCTCTGCCACTAGTCTCTTGGGACTGCCTCGAAATTTAGCCTACAATAGGAGACCCAGCTAAAACCCCCTGTTATTTTTAAATTTAGTCAATCACCTACCAGCTTATGAAATGGTCTCCCAATTCACTCCACACTTCTTTGAAAAATAATCGTAAGAGAACTATGTCAAGTGGGAATAACTGGAAATATGACAGCATCAATGTGGCTCAACTGATCTTGCACCTCGTGGTAATGAAGTGAAAAGATGCTGGGCAAAGCCAGCGACCTAAGTGCTATTCAGGCCTTTTCAAGAGTTCAGAGTTCACCAAAAAGGAAGAACTGAAATCTGGAAAGCTTTACATTATAAGCTGACAAAAACGATGTAATTTTGAAAGTTGTTTTGCTGTTGTGTAAACACAATAAGACTTGCATATGAATGGACTTGCTTGATAGCAGCAGGACAAAGCCATGAGCCGTAAGTAGCAGAGAGACTGGGCAGAAGCATACTATTATGCAACCTGAATGGTATAAACGACAGAAGTAAAATGTCAGTATCCTCCTATGATAATGTGCTCTCTATCTTAGGCTTTCTAAAGTGGCACAATTAGATCTCAAAAAGTCACAGCTCAATGAGGCAATGGCTAACCTGCAATTGATTGCCATAGGAAAGGAAAAAAAAAGTGGTTCCTAACATTATGACCAACTTTCTGATCATCATATTGTGTTTTCTCTTTTACTATCCTTGGGATATTTCTTTAAAGAGTCATGTGGCAGAAGGAAGGAGATTAATTTGGTAATCAGGCAGAGCTGAGGCTCCATTGAGAAGCCACGTCAGGGTGAGAGAATTCTTCACAGAGGGAAAGGTTTGTAGAACAAGACCCAGCAACTGCTCTATAAGCAAAGATCAGAAAGGTATCACTCTTGTTGATTATCACAAACATGACAATCACCAAGGTCACATGTGATAAGAGCAACTGCTGCCCTTGAGACTTACAGACTTAAACTCAATACTCATCAGGAGGTTCACTCTTTGAGTGAAAGACCATCTAACTTGGTAACAGTCACACAAAACTCAGTTTGACATAAAATTTGAGAAGCGTTGGGATATGGCCCATTGGGTTTGGTGCCACACAGATGTAGTCAGAGCACTGGAAGGGAAAGCACCAGGCCATTGGACTCTGAGAAACAAAATGGCATGGCTGAAATCCTTTGTTTATGTTTGGAAAAGTGTGAGGAATTATAGAAGTAATGAAAAACCACATAATTTCATGAAAACTGAAATAGATTTCTTCTTTGTCCCTAAATATTTTTAGTCCCCTCAAACTTGAGGTTTGTGAAATAACAAAAAAAGACGCTATACTTTGATTTTTTAGAGAACTTATGAAAGTCAGCACGTTTCATGACTTTATAGGAAAAAAGAGTTTTGGGGGAAGTTTGAGATATTTTTTGTTGTTTTTCTTTTTACTGGCTTTGTTTTTGCCTTTGTACTGGATAGTCTGTAAAAATGCATTAAGAATTGCTATGTGGGCCTTTTTACTGGTGTTATCTAAAAGGCCTGTATCTCCATAAGTAAAGTATGTATTTCTTTCTACCAATCCAAGTAAATCTCTTCCTTCCAACTACAATAATGCACTCATTACATAGAAATACAAGGAAAGAGGAATTCTCAAACAAATCAATGTTAAATGAAGCCAAAATTATTTTCTTTGAATTGAGTTTAATAACAAAACAATCCTGTGCTGTTCCAAAGGTGACTTTAAGAAGCGCAAGTCATTCAAAACTTCCGCAGCCCCTGAAAAGAATTCTTACTGGTCATGTACTTGCAGAGCTTCCTAAGAAATATCAGCCCACAGAAATAACAGAGCCAATCATGTAATCCTTATGAAGAGGCAACACACCTTGCCATTGATACAAGGTACGCCTGCATGCATGATGAGGTGTTCCTACGGGTTTGTTTCTACTGAAAAACCTCTTAATTCTCTAAAGTACTACCAAATCCAAAGCAGCTGATCTGAACAAACAAAGTGTCCTTGTGTGGGCTTGTCATCCTATGGGTATGACCATGGGCCTTTTGATCTGCTTGAAAGATGGTCATACCTGCTTGCTTAGTATTATATGGGTCCACCTAGTGTGAAACACAGCTTTTGCAAAATGCATACATAATCAGTTCAGGGTAAAATAGACCTAACACTGTCCTTGACTAGATCTGGAGTCCATTGGGGTTATTCCCTTTATCAACAAAGTCTAATTTAGTTCTCTATTGTTTTAGTAACTTGGGAAAACTCCCTGAAAAAAAATCATGGCGTATTATCCAAGACTTAGGTAAAACAGGGATAATAACCTTTCTTCTGCATAGCTGTTGCTAACACTGCAAATGCTTATACTTTACTCTTTGTTCACAAGAACTGGATTGAAACATCAAAGAAACTGTCAGGACTGTACTTGTATTTGGATTGTAGTCATTGTTTCAGCAGGTCTGGAGGAGAGGGTGAAACAGGCTTTATAAAACCTGTAAGAGACAGTGTCATTAATGCTACCATTAATCTTTCTATTTTAGAATTGCTGCAACTAGTTTCTAAGTGGAAGAAATGTAAGAGGCACTATAAATACTAGATTAGCAGGAAAGCAAAAGCAAACAGGGACTAAAATTTGCAGAATCACAGGCTTCTCGATATTCTAAAAGGCCAAAGGGCTGGTTCAAGTACCCTGGGGCTGTGCTCTATGCTGGAAAAGAATCGCTTTCTCAAAAGGTTGAAAGTTCATAATATAAACTCAGTGCACGGTCTATACCTATATCAAGATTTTTAGTACGGTGGCAGAATTTCCTCCCTGAATAAGCTACAGAAGGTAGCATAGAAGCAGGCCAGCAGCTGAGATGGAGATGGCAAATTAGAGCTAATTTGGATATCTTTGCACTGTACTGCTTTGGCCACATTTGCGTTAGTAAATAAGAGAGGACAAGGCACACTCCCTGGCCATGCAGACCGGTGCCCTGACGTAACTGATATCTATTTGGCAAACTTACTTTCGCCTTGCCCTTTCTGCCTGTTGGGAGTTGTCCCTGTCTTGTGCAAAACCCCTGAGCTGTGTGGCCAGTGCTGTGTGTGTGTGTGTGGGGGGGGTTGCTGCTGAGCCCTGCCAGTACAGACTTAGCAACTGACTTCCCTCTTTATGCTTTAAACTGAGGTAAATGGCACTGAGGTAATTGTAAATACAATTATCTGCTCGGATAGGAGTCTGCTGCTGCTACAGTGATGGCTGCATATAGCTGAACCCTGGAAAACTGCCTGCTGGAGACATAAGCTCATTGGCTTCAGTGACACTCTCTGTGTCCTTCAAGCCAAGCAGTGGTTAAGTGTTTTGCTGGAAGGAGGCCTCTTTTATACTGATCTGAAATATTACTTTGAAGGCAACGCGATGCTCATTTTCTCGTCTCTCCTTTAACTCTTCTTTTCTGCAGTTGCATATAACGGATGCACAGGCCTATTTCTCTTTCTTTATTACTGTAGTTGTCATCTCCATCTTACTTCTCTCAAAATATTCTCATCTTCCTCTTTCATTTTTAAACTTAAGCCTTTCCTGTGCATTTAAATGCACCCTACATGAGACTTTTTTCAGACTAGCCTGTGAGAGATTCCCTATGTCCATCCTAGATTGCTCTCATTATTTTGCATATTTTGTACAGTGTTTTATGGTAATTGCTGTTCATTGTGTAGGCTGGTTCTTTGTACTAAATCTGGAAAGATAAAGATGATTTTAAATAGAAGAAATCCTGTGTTCAATTGGTCCTTCCTTTTTGTGATAGCTGATAAGGAAGAATATGTGGAAAATTTTATTTTTTATAATTTTTATTATTAGTTAACTGTTATGTACCTAAACTTAGAGGCAGTGGCATAAGGTAACTTCATTTATACTGTGGTACATGGTTGAACTGATCAAAAAGAGCCCCACTTAGATAGAGTTTTTTGATAATTTATAATTCAGGCCATGCTATTATTTTCCACATATCTAATTGTATTTGAGTAGGCATGCACTTAAAGAAATGCATTTATTTATGCATACTATGCATTTCTTTATGATATTGTAGGCTCTAAATAGAGCATCTGTAGAATTTATTTGAATATGTGTATGATGAGAAATAGCTGTAAGTGGACAAGACCTCTACCCCTACACAAATATGTCACGTAAGCTTGAAAATACATCCTCCAAATTATTCTTTGGATTAGTAGAAAACAACTGGAAGTCATCAGAAAAACACAGTACTTCACAACATACAGTCTAGTATTTTACTAAAGGTACAACTGCAAGAAACACAATTCCATGATTCTGTGATTCTGTGAAACACAAGGACTAGCAGTAGAAAATGTTTAGCCTTTTAATGCTCTGTTAAACACAAATGTTATTAAATGACACTGTAGGTATCCAGATGATTTAGTGTCTGTTTTAGACGGCAATTGGACATTTTAGGCTAATTAAAACTCACAAAAGTCCTGTTTATGCTGTTGCCTAGAAAAACTACCACTGAATTTAATGGGAAAAAGACAAGACCTTATTTAGGTTATGAGATGCCATGAATGATTTCTGACATGCAGAAGACATTGTGCTTTCCAGTAAAAGAATAATAAGAAGTGTAGCTAATCTTTCACTGCTTAATTAATTGATTTATTTCTTAAAATTGTTAGGAAGTNNNNATGGGAATCATTTTATTACTTTGCTTTTTAAACGAAGCATGCCCCCTTAGGGCATGGGCTGTCTAGCAGTGATGTATGTATAAAGCTTGGTCCTTGACTGAGATTTCTAGGCACTGCTACACTGCAAATTATAAACATCTACAATAAAATGTTTCTTATAGAATCTCTTTGGATTTGATTCAAAAATAAATAAGTCATTTTTAAAGATTCTGGCAAATAAACTCCAGTCACCTCTTGTACACATGTTAAGCTCCCAATAACCCGCTAATTACTCTTAAAATGAATGCAATCTGCAGCCTGCAGGAAAATATGCAGCAAGTCTTTGGTCATATAAACTTTTGAATCCAGACCTTTAATAAATATAATGAGATGGTCACAATAACAGCTTTCATCAGAGTTTTAATGTGCTTTGTTCTGCACTAAACTGCACAATAATTTACCAATTTATCAATAAGGAAACTAAATTGCATATGATGCTTTGGAATAAAATATTATTGATTACTTCAGTTTAAAATGTCTGGAATACGTGTGTGAGAGAATATCCCTTGTCAAAGAGTTTATAAACTTCCTTGAAAAAGCTGAACCTCTACTTCTGAAGAGTTTAAATTTTAGAGTTTAATTTTTAGAATTTAAGTCTATTATGTATCTCTGTTTTATTCCAGAAATTAACTCCAATATAACTGCTGATGAGATCGCAGATCATCCATTGCTTAGCATGAAGCAAATGCACATTTTCAAGAGGGAAAAATAAAGAGGAGCTTTTATTTTTTTGTGAACTAATGGAAATGGGAGGCCTCAGTATTATGAAGAGGCTTTTATGATGCTCTGGGCTACAGCACTGAGAGAAGTTAAAAGGGATGTAACACATTAGGACTGTATGGACTGACAAACCACAATCTGTGTGATTTTGTTCTTGTAGTACCCAAATGGGCCAATCCAGTTTTGAAGAGCTTTGGTATGACACTTCAGGTCATACTGACGTTCTTGTTGGGATTCACCGTAGCACCCCCTGCACCATGGCTCCCTTCTTTCTTCCCTCCTTCTCACTTCAAAAAACGTTCCTACTGAGTTTGAGGCTGCGGGATCACACTGAGGGCAGGAGGCCTCTGGTGCTGATGTTGAAACTAAACCCAGCTCAAGGTTTTTGTACATGGCTGTACAAAATCAGGCTGATTCACTGTCATTCGTACTCTCTGCATCTTAGCCTGTTAACCTTTTCTCTTTGTGATGTTTGGTATTTTAAAAGAAAAACACAAATAAGTATTTTAAATATTGGGAACTCAAAAACTTGGGCATGGTATCTGCTGTGTTTGGATCTTGGGTCTGTCTCAACCAGTAGGCACTATTTCAATCAAAACAATTCGTGAGCAAAGTCAACTTTGGGCACTGTTTCAACTATTCAGCTAACTGGAACTTAAATACTTTATTTTTACAGCTATGTAGACTATTATACAACTATGTATAATTTTACAGGAGCAGTGGTATAAAATACAAACCATGTCTGTGTAATCATGGCAGTAATCATTTGACCAACACTGTTCTTTTGGCAGCCTTATAATCTTTTTTTTTTTCTCCAGCTATCAGTACCTGAAGGATTCCTGGCTTTTCTTTTTCTAAAGTACAGTTTCAAAATTATTATGTTGGATTTTTTTCCTCTATTCAGTCACAACTCAAAAATATTTTTCATCAATTTTGCTAGTGTTCACTATAGAATTAAACCTGGCATTATAAACAGTAAATGTACTTGTGCTAGAGGAAGTAGACCTTTTAAGCTTTCACTCGTCAGAATGCCCACTTGTCAAAATCAGAAAGAAGAGGGGAGGGAAACCACATATTGTATGGTAACAAACAAACAAATAAAATACAAAGGATTTTTCTTTTCAAACCTGGCATGTATTCCAGAAGAGTTCTTACCATGGGAACACTTGATTAATCTCAGCAGCTTCCACTTTTCCCAGTTGGGTACTGTCCTGTTAGTTCTGGTAATTGCAAATACAAAGCTGTTTTACATACAATAATGGGTGAGTGAGTTGGTGTTCCTGCTCGTTTTGCCAAGCTACGGAAGCATATTCTCAAGTATATTGCACATTACTGGAGAGTGCATTTACCCAAGAGAAAACGTGCCCCAAAATAATTTACGATCAGTCCAGTTCTAGAAAAATACAGGGAACATGTTGTCCTCTCTGAAGCACTGTGACGCAGTTTCACTGATACAAAATTAGACAAGGCTGAGACTGGTTCCTCTGAATGGTTTTATGATGGACACCTGGTTTTGAGCCCAGTACTGAGTTTGTGGATTCCTTTGGGTTCACTGAGCACTGCTAAAGGGGCAAGTACTCAAGCCTGTCACACATCCCCGCATAGGTTCGTAGGGCTAGGTTCTGCAGATTTCTCCCCTAAAGCAGTGTAAGGTTAGTGGCTTCAGTGCACGCTCTATTAGACCCATAGTTCACTTGATTGAATTGGGATACAATCCACTATTTTTTTTTTCATCTCTATCTTTTCCTGTGTGTGGTTTTTAGTTGGTTTTTTTGTTTGATTTTTTTTTTCTTTTTTAATTGGGGGGGAAGGAGTGACATGGGGGCAAGGGGGTACGTAAGAGAGAATGGAAGTG
>JAOXJM010000001.1:33748362-33774875 GCA_026413425.1 Tringa solitaria
CCGAGTACAGGGGGACAATCACCTCTCGGGCCCTACTCGCCACACTGTTCCTGATACAGGCCAGGATGCTGTTGTCATCTTAATGACAATGGTCTAGTTTCCCTAGTGTAGTGAATAGAAAGAAAGAACCTCCTCCTGAGGTCTTTTTGGATGGGATTTAACATCTTCAGGGTGTGCCTCAGACTCAGAGGGAGCCCATGTAACACAGAGAAATGGTCATAAGGCACTTCTAAGTAGTCAAAGTCAAGTGGGAAGGATCCTGTCTGGTCTGACAGACACCTCTGCATGTACTTGGAGTGGACGCTCATGAAGAATATTGTTGGAGCACCTTCTAACTGGGTCTAAAGGACTCTAGCCAGTACTCAAAATGCAGTTGGTTTTGCTGTTTGGCATTGCTTTAGTACATTGACTTGTGTTCCCCAGCTTATTTAGCTCCCACTGTCTTATTCCTGAGCCTTCATAAGAGATGACACCTTCTCTTCCTGGCTGTCTGACTCTGAAACCTTTAGCTCTTGCAGAGTGGGTATTTACTAAGTTTCCTCCACAAAACTAGTCTGTAATTTTTAAGTCTAGTTTTTCTTTAACTAGACAATTTTTAATGAGGTAATTATTTCATTATACAGCCCCTTCGTTACTCAGTGTTGCTATAAATGGCTCATTCTGTGGGTAGGTGCCATATATATTAGTATTCCCTTGAAATATTTTTAATGCTATTTCTTAGTGCATAATTATGTATTACAGTCCATACATGTTGCAAATGGGATTTTTTTTTTATTTTGTGGATTCCTTGTACTTTATTGCATATTCATTTCTGTTTCATCTCAGTGTGAAGTACTGACATTCGAGCAGAACGATTCATGCCATGGATCTGGGAGAACTAGGTTGAGTTTAGTATTGCTCCTTCTAATAGTAGAATGTTTTTAATTTTAGCCCAAATAGTCTTTCTTTAAAAAAAAAAAAAAACAAAAAAATTAATTGCTTATTTTTCTCACATTAGGGATTTTACTTAGTGAGAAAAAGGTGTTTTTTTAATGCAGTGAACTACTGGACAAAAAGCAGAAAACAGGATCGGAAAAGCAGAGAAGGAGGCATTACAGTAGCTGTTGAGAAAAAAGTGGAAGAAGAGGAATGATTTCAGCCAAGGGCTCAAGCCCTTGCAGGAGCACAGCAGCCTTAATGGAGGAGCAGCAATGGCACAGACTGTGTTGACAGGGGAGCATCCCTCTGAGAGGAACTTGTTTCAGCAAATGGGTGTTATTGGTTCTCCTTTCTGAGTAGGGCAGTTATACTCAGACTTCTAAACCTGGTGTCATGCTGAAGGAGTTTGGGAGCCATTTGTACATCCCTATTATTATTATTATTAAGAGTGATTAATGATCAGCAGCATGACAATAACAATAGCACCCTTATCCAAATGTTTTCAGAAATCAAGGTAGCTAAGACATGTGTGGGATCAAATCATGAAGTTTCAGTTAGTCCATGTTCAAGGGCAGTAATCCATGTTTGTCGCTTCCTTTTCTTTTATATAGAGTTAACAATAATTTAATAAACTTATTTCAGAAATAAATATAATGCAAGAACGTACAAAAGATATTTTTATTTCTTTGGCAATCTGAATCCACTTATGCAATGAGAGAGGTAGTCTAGATTAAAACTTTGACACTGCAAATTTTAAGGAAAATATGTTTTTCTGGCTTTCACTTCTGTGTTAATGTGCTGACTTACAAGGCTTTGCTTAAGACATTATTTGATATTGTTTTGGTTTATGGTTATATGGATTGGAATAATATTTTTTTCACTATCCTGTTAGGTACCAGGAAGCTTAATTAAACTGAAACAAAGAAAATCGAAAGAAACAAAGTCTGGACTTGATAGGCCAGCTGCACTTCTGCTGGGAAGAGAAAGATAAATTGCAGCTCTTTTCCAGCACAGGGCTCTGAGGAAGGCTACATGGTGTTTCTGCAAACAGCTCTCATTAAAGTTTCCCCTTCTGGAGGCAACGTCTGTTCCCAGACTGCATTCTGTGTTCAGCCTGCCAAATTAATGCAACAAATACATCCACTGCTCACAGCTGCCATTGTTCTGGCACTGAGTGGGGCAGGCAAGTGGAAGGAGCATGGCTGAAGCCCTGTGCATGCTTCATCTCCTGCAGACATGAGTCCTCCTTGCAAGAAGATGGGGAGAGAACAGGTGTCTGTCTCCCCCTGTCCTTCCTGCTCAGCATATTCGGTCTTAGGCTTCCCCCAGCCTGGACATACCTGTCCTCAACCATGTGCCCAGAGTCCTTCCATTTACTCCAGGTCCTTTCCCCAGTCTTGTAATATTACCTTTGTCCAAGCCCTTTCAGTCCTTCCTGAGCCTTCCCAGTTGAATTCCCCATCCTTTTCACCAAAGTCCCACAACTCTATTTTTTGTTGCTCCATGACAATTTTCGCCACACTTGTGGCAGTACTCAAACCAGTATTTAGAAATTACAGTGAGGGAAAAACAGGAACTGGCAAAAGCAAAGGCCTTCAGTAATTTTAAATTATCCTTGCAGACAAGCAGGTTATTAACTGCTTGCTCAGACTAGTCTGTTGAAACATAAACCCAGTAGGAACTCCTGTAGGAGAAATTTCTCTTTTGTGTTTTTTATGTATTTTATCTGCCCTGGAAAGGTCTAATGTATTGCAGATATAGATCTACCC
This sequence comes from Tringa solitaria, assembly GCA_026413425.1. NCBI lineage: Eukaryota > Metazoa > Chordata > Aves > Charadriiformes > Scolopacidae > Tringa > Tringa solitaria. The sequence goes on from JAOXJM010000001.1 coordinate 33,751,050, forward strand.
CAGGCTTTCATGACATCAGATTTTTCCAAAGCGAACTGTCACGTTTCATCAGCATTACAGTGCAAAACTTCTGAAGAAAAATCCTGGCACTGCAGATTGCTGTGTGGCCTTTCCATATGTGTGAGTTGTTAATAGCTAGGCTCATGAAGCCAGGAGGCAGCAACGAAACAAACAAAAAACCCAAATAAAATCAATCCTTCATCAGGAGGTACATGTAAACTCATCTACATGGTCTCTGCCCTATTTGGAGCAGTAGATAAAATATATTCTGATAAAATTTGCCGTGAGTATTGTTTATTTATCATAAGGTTTATGGGGAATATCATCAAGGCTTATGATTTTAATGACTTTTCCCTTCTGTAACATTCAGCTTTGCATGAAGTCTCACCTCATTCCCCCCAACTGTCCAGCTATTACAAGGCAACAATAGAAAAAGGATAGATAATAAGTTTCAGGAAAAGACAGTCACAACCATGGTTGAAAGTCATGAGATATTGCACATAGATGCACATGAGGCATTTAATATTCAAGTTTTCAAGTGAATTGTATATTTTTAAAATGAGACCAACTTAAAGAATAGCTTGACTTGAATATTAAAGCAATAAGTGAAACATTTCTTCAAGTAAAAAAATGACCTGAAAAGACCCAGAGAATTTCAAAATCCTTTATTTTTTTCAGGGAACGGTTTTAAAGAGTCTATAGCCTACCTACCTCTTTCACATTCAAAGAGATTTAAGTGCCAACGTTTCTTAGGCTTTTGAAGATCTTACTTTAAAACTACATAAGCAGGAACTACTGAGCTATCCCCCCATCTGCTCTGCCGGTAGAAACAACATTGAAGTACAACATCCCTGTACCAAAAGACCTCAGAGGAGGGCAGTTGTTTAAAACTCTTTGGTGCAACAGTTCCTTGTACCCAAAACCTTGGAGAGGAAGCAGTTAAATTTTTTCATTATATGGCCTGTCATTCCTGGGATCAGGCAGGATTATCATAATGATTTTGTGGACCTTAGTGTCTGTTAATCCTGTCCGAAGCCCTCTGGTCCTTGACATTTTCTTACAAGGCTCTTCACTTACGCAATAGTGTGTGCTGTCAGCAGAGACAGAGCTGCAGTGGTGCCCTTTAAATAGAAGTCCTTGCTTGCTTTGGCGCCTAGCTGGTGGCTTATGCCTTCTTTCATCAGTCATTTTATTACTGTGAACCTTAAGGCAGTTATATAGATAAAACAATGATATGCATTTGATATTTTAATTACTTTGTTGGCCATGAAGTTATTCTTGGGCAGAAACAAAACTAATAGCATCTTCTAGAAAGTTGTCAGGGAAGGATCGAAATAGCTTGCTATTCCTTAGGAACCTGGGAAAAATCCCTGTTGGTCCAATGCTAAAAACATTAGAGATAAAGTTTGTAGGCTGCTGGCTATGGTTCTATGGCAACCTAGGAGAAAAAAGGTGTACCCACCATTAATGAGGGAAATTCTTGTTGCAAGCAACCATTTTTATACTAACCAGCAAGGTTTCTGAGTTCCAACATGAAAGTGTGTGCAATGCCTATCTTCATATCCTTACATAGCCATGGTATGGCCAATGCAGATGGTATTCTAAGATTTGTGATGACCAAGTCTTAGTAGTCCCTTCATCAAGCTCAAAATACTTTTTCTCCTGGGCCAATAAGCAAATCTTGACTACAGAAAAACATCTTGTGTCATATAAATCTAAGTGAGAATGAACTGTGAATAAACACTGAGTTTGTATGTATAAATCCCAAGTGGGTATCAACAATTTTTCCATAAAATATTTATATTGTGTAAAGTTATGTATTTATCACTTTATTCCATTTCCAATTTCATGTGCGTTTTTTTTTTTCTGTTGTATTCCATAAAATCTCTTGAATATTGCTTGCTCAATGAAATAAACAATTTACAAAAATGTACAAAATAATAAAGGATTTGTGCCTGGCATAACTTTTTAAGGACATGTGTCTTTTGCCATATGTAATTTTTCATTTTATATCTGTCTTCAAATCTCTCTCTTCAGCACTGAACCTCTCAAAAAATGAGTAATCATTTAAAGAGGAAATTTACTGGAAATATTTAATAGCTATTGGGGCTCTGTGCAAACGCATCCTACTGTCAGCACTGTCTGTGCGTTTCTCTGTAATGATACTCCTCCTACTACTCTTCCTGCTTGTTTGTTACAAGTAGTAACTTTGGCAGAAAAAAAAAAGAAAGAGAAAAATCTATGCCATCAGAGGATTTCCTCTTGCTAGAAATTTTCTCGATGGTCTACTGTGAGCAGCTCTAACAAGCCAGCTTCTTATGGGAAAACATCTAAAAATCTGTAAATTTCTTGACATCACTATGTTAGTGGGGCAAATGACCAACATGGTGTCAGTGCTTCAGGGAAGAAATAAATTACCCTGCACCTGAGGAGCGGCTGCCGCTGGAAACCCCTGGCACCCCCATCCCTGGGCAGCTGCTGCTGCATCTTCCCTTGTGTCTGCTGACAAGTTGAGATCCAGTAGCTGTGATCAGCCCCTTGCAGCTTGTTAGGAAATTGATGTTGCATCAGTCAGAGCTGCCTGAGCTGTGGCCCCTTGTGAATCCTGTGCACAGTAGCCAAACTTCCACAGTGTGCTCCCACACGGATATAGCCCCAGATTCATAACCCAGAGGGGGAAAACAGCCCCTGGCTTAAGTGTAAAACTCAGTATTTCAGACAGACAATTATTTATTCCACATGCTGCTTCTAAATTCCTGAAGAAAATCCCAAGAGGTCTTTAACTCATGACTATTTTGACCAAAGTAAATTAGTGGCTCACGTTGATGTGGATGGTCTGTGCAAAGCTCATTTTAATGGGAAAACTTTTCTTTTGGTTTCTGTGTATAGTTTCTCTTCCCCTCTTGTTTTCTCAAGATAGTCTGTTCTCCTACTTCCTTTGTAATGTTTTTATTTGCAAAGCATACTCAAGTTGATTGTTGGTCTCAGTTATTTAATATCCTTGTACGGTTTGCCAGTAATGCAAAATAAATGATTGTTTCTTTAAACTTATTTTTGTTTCTTAACAGCTGGAAATGTAAACACTTGTAGCTGTAGCAATACAACTTCGGTATATAAATCAAAGTGTCTCATGGGGAACTCACCCCACATCGTGGGCTTCAACGTGCCATAGAGAAACTGGAGAAACTAATAGTTGTTGAACCATCCTCAAACTGCAAGCTCTAGAGAAACGGTTTATGACAAGTAACTGCCCATTCCCAACTGAGATTTTCAGATAATGTTGTCCGATGTAGGACTTGGTAGTTGTCAGATTGGGATTTTCCAGTACGGATTATTCTGCCATTAAATAAGTGGTGGGACGCCACGAGTTTCTTTTCCATTTTAACAGAAAGGCATGGTACAGAGGACCCAGTGGCTTGATTTAAACAGGAGATCTTTTTATAGCTCAAGCAGAACACATCCCTATTTCTTTAGTATAATTGTATCCATCCCTATTCTCCTGTTGACACTACGCTTGAGATAATGAAGTTGTTGCTCAGACTGAGTCATCACTGAGCAAATGAATGAAAGTGCTCTTAAACATGGGACATGAGTCCTAGTTTGAGCACAGTGGTTATAAATACTATATATTGTTTAAGGACACCTTACCTTGTTAAGAATAATTTCCCTACAGTGTTCTTTGCAGTTATATTGTAAATTTAAATAATCTGTATGGGTTTTCTTTATATTTCATTGCATTTTATTGTTCCTGTTTTTTTGAGAATTAAAATCTGAGAGATTTATAGTTGGACACAGTCTAAATGACTGAAATGACTGAATTTTTCCTAAATGGATGGCCACAGTTATAATTACCTTTTCCTGAACTCACTTCCATTTGCTTCTCTACTTCCCCAAATTAAATAAACTAACAAAAGTTTCAGAGTGTTTATGATTTGAGAGATTAAGTTCATGAGAGATGAAGCTCATACTTGTTTCCTGTAAATTTAATGGAGAAGATGTTTAACTTCTAAACAAAGAAGATGTTTAACTTGTTTAACTAATTATCAATATTTCCTTTTTGCAATGAAACAGTATATAAGTTGTTAGCAATCTTTTAGGTCATTTGAAACTCTTGCTTCATAAACCTCTTGGAAGAATAGACGTGTGAAGGATATGATAACTGTACAGCTGAGAATGAAAAGGAGAAAACATTACAGACTCATTAGATTATTGAGATTGAGATTATATGATGGTATTTTTAAAGGGCATTGCACTCAAGAGCCTCTGCTGTCTTCTGTTCTAAATGATGAACCCATAAGTCAGCAATTGAGAAATCTCTTCTTACGATACTGTTATTAAAAGCTCAGAAGCATGGACATCTAAGCAAATCTTTCAGCTGCTTATGTTAATACTTATGAGTATGAAAGGATGTCTAAAACATATCCTTATATGTCGAAAATATCCTCTCTGTGACTTTGTCATTCTTGGCTCTCTATAAGAAAACACTCTCTTATCCTCAACACAATTTAATTCTTTTTCAGTACCAAGAATGGTTCAGAAGCAGAGTAAGTATAGCAGATTTGAAAAATTAAACTGCTTGTAAGCAAGGCAGGATGTATCTGTGCTGCGGATGGGGAGCCTGTATACTACCTCCCACAGTCTGTTATTTTAAGCACCATTAAGCAGTACTAATAGGAGGTTGCAGCCCTTCTTCTCCCATTTCCGAATTGGGTGCAAACACCCAAATTCAAGCAAAAAAAATAGCAGTCACAGGATGCTTTCATGACAATAAGTTATCATTTGGAAGAGCAGACTGTTATGAAGAACAGTAGGAACATAGACATGGTCTGGAAAAGGTAGTTTAGTTTCCGCCCTTCAGACCTTCACCTGTACCGCACAATACAAGAGGGGTTTGCACTGTGGAGTTGTTTTGATTCTTGACACAGCTGTTCCCCAGACCCTTCTTCAGTGCATTCTTAACAGTGCTACAGTTAAGCAATGCCGAGCTACTTGGGTTCTATCTTTTGAGCAAACTTGATTTGGATTCAGAAGGAAATGATCATTTTGGCTTTTTCCCCCTCCCTCTGATGATAGCTTAAAATTTTCTCAGGATTGTCTAGTGGATCAAGCTCCACATAAAACGCAAGAGCAGTCATTGCAGTCTTTCAGTATTTAGAGGGGTGTCTGCCTCCTAAATATATACTCTGAGAATGTCTTCAAGAAGAAGGAGACTCAGCTTTGACATTCTAGTCTGAGTGGGTTCAAAGGCATTTTTGCAAGAAGGTGCTACATCACCAGATTGTAGATCAACTGGGAGGTAAAATCAAGTTTCTTTGAATGAAATACATGGTCAGGAAAGTCCAGCTGCTGTCATGGTAGCTTGCTAGTGAGATAGATGTCTAAGAACTCTCCCTCCATAACTACCTACCTTATGGAGCTTGTGTTATTGGTTATTAGGTTATAGAGGTGCATGCTCTTATGAAGTGTCTGAAGTCCTTGAGTAGGCCATTCAAGATACAAAGAGCTCTAAGCACAGAGTGGAGCATGTTTTTCAGAATAGAATAAAAAAGACTAACTTGTACAATTGGGAGTTCTCCTGCAAACAGGCAGGCTTGTACCTTCCCCAGGAACAGAATGAAATCAAGGGTTCCCACATTCTGGGGAAGCACAAAGCCCATTTTTGCTGCTGCACACAGAACAGAGACAGTTATCTTTCCTACCTCTGGGGGCACTGGAGGGGTCAGCCCACTGATGGTGTAAGGGCTGAGCCTAATCCTGGAGAAACCACTTTCCTGACCAAAGTGCCTCCCAGACAGATTCCACCTCAGGTTTAGGCCACTTCTTGAGTAGGCTTTAGAAAACTCAGTTATATGAGTCCAATTGTCACATATAGGTAGGAAGGTGCCTACATTCAAAATAGGATTTGGGTTATGAATTTCCAAAGACATGCGTAAGCTCTCCTATCCTTTCTTTTTCAGTGGGATTTCTCTTTTGATTATGTAGTGAGCTCCCTCCACAGCACAGTGTTTTGCATATCCCCTCTGAGATACCCACTTGTCCTGTGCTTCAGAAAACTGGAAGGCTAAGACCCTTCCACCAAGAATAGAGGACTGAAAGTCAGATGCTGCAAAAACTGAACTTTGATCTTGGGGCTTGTCATTTTGGGAAGGTCCTAAGGGAGATCATGGAATCAGTGAGTGGTCTGGGTGAGAATGTCTACCCTTGGCTTGAGCAAACTCAGGATGAAGGTTTGCTTCCCTTTTGAAAATCAACCTCTGCTCATTAATATTAGCTGGAGACAGTACATTAAAACATCACAGTGAAGCATTCAAAGAATTAGCAAGGTTATCTTGGCAATCTTCATCTTCAAAGTGCTTTACAAGTATTGAGATCTAACTCTTGACTGAAGCATTTAGAAAGAGAGGTGGTGCAAGGGGTTGTGCCCACCCAGCACTCTGACTGCCCGTGCTCAGGTGGGCAGTTTGAGCCCTCTGAGCTCCTCTGATAGGCAAACTGAAAGCCCCCACTCCAGACATCAGAGTGAAGGGATGAGGAATATCCCCACCCTTTCCCCCGTGGTGGGCACAGTGGTTTCCAACTATGGGCGGTTCTGAGTTATTCAACCCACATGACTGGTACAGCTTCTCATTTTTGTAACTGAACCTTATCTAGTCTTCTATGTAGTAGCTAGTATTCACTCACAACTAGCACAAAATAATATAAAATTTTCCTTGAAACCAATAATTCTAAGTGTCATCTGCTGCTACAGTCCAGGAGTGCATGCTTCAACTGTTATGGTCTTATCACATAAACTTTGTTTTAGAGGTGGTGTAAGTCCTGAAATCTCAGAACAGGGTTTACAGGATAGATGTATATATGCTTCTCTAAGTTACTCACTACATTCTTATGTTTTACCCTTATCAAGATTTACTGATTTGTACTGTACAGAAACAGGCTTGATGACATGGTCTATGAATATTCTTCTGTCAAGAAAATATATTCACCAGCTCCCTGTGTTTATAAGAATTATCATAAAGTAGCAATGTTTCCTCCAGACTAGCAAATCCTTTTGAGTCACATTATTTTTCCTTCTGAGAGCCTTATACTGTTGATCAGTGCTTTGTTGACCCAACTCTCTCACAGTGTAATGGATAAAGCTAATATTCTCTGTGTATTTATTTTAATACCTTTTTATATATATTTCATTTTTTATTATGCTGTTTTAATAAATTCATAAAGTGGCCCCAGAGAACATTTTTGTTGACCCTTGTTCACACTTCTGGTATGATGAAATTATTTTGATTTCTTATCAGTGCACTTGTTCAAATCCATGGTGAGAAATGATAGAAGTCCAAAAGAAATTTTCTATGTTAACAGGTAAACTGTGAGAGATCAGAAAGGGTGATGCTCGCCCAGGTGTAAAATAACATAAATTCCGTGAGTTGAAAAGCTCCTTACTATTTGCCAAAACCTCATCTCAGGAGAAAGGTAGTGGCAGAAGTACTTGACAAAATGCCATGTTTTGAAAACAGATTTGAGAAAAATGCAAAACTGACAAATATTCTCCTTAGAGATTTTCCGAGTTCTAAGGTTTTTGATGTCAGAAAGAACCTTACATTATAAAACCTAAGCTAACTAGACAAAAAAAAATTAAGTTTCAGTTAAAGCAAATTGCTGAATCCGAAGCACATTTTTAAGGTGAAGGGTTCAGTCATAAACTTTTGGTGGATTTCAGCATTTTATTCCACTTTGGAATAGGAGAAAGTTTTTCTAGGATACATAAGCTTTTTCATCTCCAGCTCAGCTGACCCATCATAGTTTGTTAGCCTCATTGGTGTCTTTATGCTATCCTTCAATTCTACAGAAGATAGAAGAGTCATATCTTGAAGATTTTTTGGGAAAGCTTTTAAAATATCTGTAAAAATTAAGATGATGAAAAAAGATATGTGATGTTATATTTTTTTATAAATGTTTTAACTGTATTTGAGTGTATTCAAATGACCTTTATGTTCTAAGAGAAACTGGAAATCCTACTTGAAAAAATTGGCAATTGCGTTACGAGTCAGTGAAGAATATGGTCCATTTACTATGTATGGTACAGTCTTTTCAGAGCTTTATGACTGTGTTTTTTTCTGTTATTCTGCTAATGGATCTTAGCAGTATTTTGCAAATTTTCATGTCCTTAAGCATGTAAGCATCTCAAAAACTTCTCCATTTTTTTCTCTTAACTTCCACTAAATTCTTTTCTTTTACGCTTTGATCTCCTGAAAAATCTGAGATGGGTTTTGTTGGAAGTCAGGTCTTGATTAGTTATATAGTACCTCTCTTCAATAGTTTGAGGCCTTAGTGAAAGAAAACAAGCAAGTAGCAAAGCTGTAGATACTTTGACCAGAATTGTTTTCTTCATCTTTCTGCTGTCAGACTCTGCTTTCTTCTGGTGACGTAAATCATAAATTTATGGGTAGACAAATACCCCAACTTCATGTACAAAGCAGGATGTTTATAAAGCCTTTGAGGTGCCTTCAATGAGGGACAAATAAGAAAAGACTTTCTGCTGTTGCTTTAGGATCCCTTTAGGAATCATAGAATGTATTTCAGCCTTGGTGGCTAAATGACAAAGCTTGGTGCTGAAGGTATTGGATACTGCTGTGTGAACATTGCTCAGGCAGAAGTATGGTTTTATGGTTCTAAGTGGATATCAGGGCATAAAACAAAAGCTGAGTAAATATTTGTGCTTTTCTCAGCTTGGCAAACAAACTAGACAAAGGCATGGGGAAGGGAAGAGGCAAGATTCGGCTCAAATTACATTTATTAACTTCTTCAGGATTTCTGCCCAGAGGGAGAGCCTAGAAAGGAAAAATGGTTTTGTGTTTAACATGCTGCCTGGAGAGGGCTGGAGGAAGGCATCAGTGGCTGCTACCTTTGCATCCCACAGCCTGGGGCCAGTGGGCTGAGGGACCCGGACTGCATCCTTTCCAGCCGTGACTCAGGACCTTGGTGGCTTTCACTTTCTGAGTAGCCCTCAACCCTTCATAGCCCTTCATCTGAAGTCAGGTTGAAATTTTTCAGTTCATTTATTCTCTTTGCATTTTTCAACTGGGTGTAACTATGTAAAAGCTCCCTGCACTGAAGATTAAGGTCTTGTGTCCTACCTGCACTCCCCACCAGGCCAGAAAGGCAGCGTCATTGTGTCGATGAAGTCAACACTATCTAAATAGTACAGAATAGGTCATGGTCTAGACTACACTGAGAACACCAAGTACTCTTATTTAAACCACTCTCCTCAGAAACGTGAGATGTAGTTTCCAGGTCTTCAAGTGCAGACGCTCAGTCTGTAAACACTGAACAAGTGGTCTAACTACTTGGTTATCGAGACAATCTTTGGATCTGTCTGAAGAAGTTACTGAGCTAAAGCTACTTGATGAATTTGACCCACTCTTTTAAATGGCTGCAACAACATCAGAACAGCTCTTTAGCTTATGTGCTAAAAATAAAGAAATCATTTGGCTTTAGTCTTATGCCTTTTGTTCTTTACTGCCTTCAGCAGTGGGAGTGCTTCAGGCCAACGAGCACCACTTCACCTAGCCATGAGACAAAGTGCTCTGTGTACCTTGAGCTAGCATAGATAATAATGTTGTCTTTATAAAATATCCTGTGATAGGGCAGAGAGCTGCACAGAACATAAAAGTGCAGCTCCAGAGGAGGAGTAAAAGTTGATTTCACTTCTAATATACTGGCAGTTGTCTTTGTAAAGCCTACCTCACACCTTCCCTCCCAGAACATGGGTAAAGGTTCAAATGAGTCCTGAACAAAGATGAGAGCTACTGTCTTCTTCCTCTGAGTCCCCAAGCTCTCTGGAGGGGATGAGTAATGTTTTTGTTCCAGTAAGATACTGCGCATATCATCTCTCATATATTCTGTTCTTTTGTTTCTGCATCATACAGGCAGAGCAAGGAGCAGTGAGAGTGGGAGGACAACTTAAATGAATGGTTTGGAGCCACTAGTCATCATGTCTGAAGTAACGGTAAAATTATCATATTTGCTGTACCAAACTTAAATATTGGGGTCAGGAAAGGATGGCAAACTTCCCTGTTCCTTCCTGTGGTTAGCTTCTTTCCTATGGGTAGATCTGAGGTGTGTGTGATGAGGCACAGAAAGCCATCATAATATAGCAAAACCAACACCTAAGCGGGTGATTTCAGAACCTGCATTAACCCTTGGTTTCCTGGACACACTCCTAGACCTGTCAAAGCATTTCTGTTAGAAGCAGTGGTACCTCAAAGGTCTCAGAAAATTCTGCTTAATGGGCATCCTGTTCCCTATAAGGAAATTACTACATCAGTAAAAATTACTCAATATCTAGATACAGCAGTATAAACAAGAAACATTTATGTTCCTGAGAATGTGAACATTCCAAGTCTGTTGTATGTTTTTAAAAAACCCAAAACATTTGGCTAAATTACAAGAACTCATCAGTTTATTGCAAAATGAAAACTGCCTATTAATATAAAAGAGAACTTGCTCCTGTATGTTTAAAAAACTCTTGTCATAGGCAGTGAAAGTCAGTGGAAAAAACCAAAACTGATGCATGGAAAAACCTCTGGCAAACTCCAAGATAAGCCAGGCTAGCTGTATGTGTATAAACACATTAGGTTATTTTTTCTGTTTGCCTCAGAGTATAAATATTATAATGGGGTACGATTTGTTTTCCCAGCCTTTGTCTGCAGCTAAGAAGATAGAAGCTCTGTATCTACTATGGCAACAGAAAGCTGTGTTTGTACTGGATAATTTCCATGAAAACTCCTGCTGTTGCCTCCACGGGTTCAAGCCCAGTGTGTGAAAAGGCCATTGGCTAATTGTAGCCCTGTCACATCTTGTTATGCTCAGAGCAAAGCTGGTCTCTGTGTGATGCAGTGGTTTAAACGCCGGCAGCTGCTTTCATCTTGTGTGTGAGAGCTCCTGCCATTGCTGCAGGAAATTGCAGGGGTTTCTGAAGGAAAATTTACTTCTTGTAATGTTTTCCAAAATAATTTTCAAAAACAGTCTTACACTACTAGGGGCCAAATTTTGGTCAAATTTAGTCTCATTTAATCCAGTGAAGTAAATCCCTACATTCCTAAGAAGTTTAATTAAATGATAGATAGTTACACGAGCAAGTAAGATGTACCTTACCTGCTCCTGTCTCACCATTCTGCTTCTGCTTGGCCCCAGCCCCACAAATGTGAACTTCCTAGAAGCTTCTCCATTTATTGAAAAATCTATTCCTTCATTTGGCACTTTCAGAAACTTGATCCAAACCTAAAAGCAAGAACTGAAGATTTTCCTGTTTTTTAAACACCAGAACACTATTTCTCCCGTTGTCGTTCCTTTTCATTCCCTATATATTCCCTTTTGACAAGTGGACAAAGAAGTTTCTTTGCTTTTGTATTATTTAATACTTTCATTCATGGAAATACTGCAATATTTATAGGATATATATAAAAAACGCTGTCATGGAAAAGACTAATCGTCCTTGTGACTGTCTTGAATTTGGAAAATTAGAGTTTCAGGCAAGTAAATGTCTTTGTTCAAGGCTTTCCTTATGGAAAAACAAAGAAATAACAAAAAGATATCGTAAATTCTGCCTCTCTTTTAGGCTTAAGCAGTAGATTTAGCCCACTAAGATATGCATTGCCCTCTAACACCTTTAAGATATGCATTGACCACCTTAGTTGAACTACTTCAGCTCCCAACTCTCCCTATTTTTTCTCTGACGTTTAATACAAGTCTGGTGTGTTGAAATTTCAGATCATTACCACTTGTTTTATGCAAGATGAATATGGAGAACAAATTGCTCTATTCTTTTTTGGAAAAGCCTTTTATGTGTTTTAAGCTTTTTTTAAGTATTCATACATTTGAAGCCAGTCAGGTTTTTATTGCTGAAATAAATAACCCCATCTCTATCATTCTTTCCTACTTTCCTAGATTTCCTTGATTTCTATTGTTACACTTCTCTGGACTCTCCTGTTTATTCACATTTTTTATTGAAAGTGTGGTGGCCAAAATTTTCACTTTTCTGGTCTTGTATTACTAGCATTGAGTAAAGCAAATTGGTTATTTAATCTCTCACAGTAAAAAAAAAGATTGTGAGTGTAAAACTGAAAGGGAAATATTTAAGAATGTGTTCAGAGGAACCTAATACTTAAATCAATATGCTGTATTTATTTACTTCCTAAGAATGGAAACCTAATTAAATCTATCATTTTTCCCATTGTGCTATGTAAGGCATTTATCTCAAAATATTACTAAATTCTGTAACTTATTTTGTTGTAAATTAGTTATGAGAGAATGGAATGAGTTTTTTGTCCAAACAACTCTAAACAATTTATCTTGTTCTGTATATTCTACTAAGTATTCAAAGCAAGTTGTAATTGTGACTGTTGCTCTCAGAAAAGATTAACAGTGGACCAATACAGTGAGAAAATTGCATGTTGGCTCTAAACAAGGCATATTTATGTGTTTCCTTTGAAAAGATAACAGCCTTTATAGTTCCAATTTATAATATCATGGTTGAAAATTTGTAACTTGCTAAAGTCTTCTATATTTGATTACCTGAAATTTTCTTTTTTATATTGAATATACTAGAAAATTACTACTATGATTTGTTACCATCACATATTAGGCAAAAGGAAACAGAGTATTGCTCAAGGTAAGAAAACATAACTGTTACTTTTATTTGAAGTGGACCAATTACTGTCAAATTTCCACACTTGCCTGATTCTAAAAACCCGCAAGTTCAAAAACAGTATAGTGAAAATGTAAAAAGTATACAGCATTGTGACTTAGCAACTAAAAATAAGGAGGCAAACTCCTTACGTTCTATCCACAATAAAGCAGGAGACCAGCAGGAACCGTTACAGGTAACACCAAGCTTTCCATTTAATAGACTAGATAAGGGAGCAGTGATACAGTGTTTAGTTTCTCTGTAACAGGATTGCTTTGACTCCTCTCTGACACCTGTGGGAGTATGTAGATATTCCATTAAAAAAAGGAAAGGTAAAATTAATCAAGATTCAGGCATTGGCCAGGGCCCAAATTAATGCATCCTTAGGTGCAGTGATATATAAAGAAAACATATATGTGCTTATAAAATCGTAGTCCTTATGTACATATATAATTTTAAAAGTTCGTAATTATCAATGCATAATGCACTAAGCAGAGATAAAGTGGTGAAATCATCTTCGATTGCAGGTTCTTCTTGCAACCAGCTGTTTGGTTTAAATACAAAGTCTGAGGAGTATGCTAGCCTCCTGGTCTTAGAGTGGGTGACTCTTTCTTTGGTGAGGATTTGTATTAAGGGAATTGCTTTACAGGTCTGCTCTACACCATGGCCTCAAAACCAGAGTAAGATCAGGAAAGAGAATTGGCAGACTTGAGAAGACATAGCCACGATGGAGGGATCACTTCAGTTGGCTTTGTTGCTGGAGACAACGCGATGAGGAGCTGCACCCTACTATAAACATCCCTCAGAAAGGACAGAGGCAACTGTGCTAACTGAAAAGTGTTCAGAGTGAGATGTCATTTATTATTTTCTCAGACAGTGAGTGCAAATCTCAGGAAATTAGAGCATGTGGGAAGACATTTTGAGCAAGAGAGGAAAGAAGGGTCACAACAGTCAGAATGGGATTTACTGCAGGAATAAGAAAGGTAAGGCATATCAAATGATTAAGCTATGACTTGCACTGGGCTATTTGCTTTTCTGGCTAAAGAAACTGATTTTGACATGTAATGCCTTATCCTGGAAACTCTCATACACAAAATCACTGGTAATCACGTGTAGCCCACAATCCTTTGAGGTATTTGTGGATAAAGGTTGTGTGCATGAATAAGTGTCAGTAAGTTTGTGAATATAGGAAATCTCTAGCAAGTTCTACTGGGAGAGTCAGTTTAGCTGATGTCTCTTTGTTTTAATCAGGCAGAAGAGAGATGGAAGCATCAATCACTCGTGGCCCAGATAAGTGCTCTGGTTGTTCAGGAGTGAACTTCACTGATATTCTTCTCTCCATGTGAAAGTCTTCTGTTGCTTCAGATTGAGAAATGTTGTGCATCTACAGAAGATATTTCAAGTTTGATGCATCAGCATTTTCTGACTTAACATTTTATTGAACAGTTCTTAATCAGGCCTAAACAGCCTTCCATTTCTCTAACTCAATTTCATGCTCAGCTCCCAGCTCTGCAAGCCTGTCATCTACTTGCGCCTGTTTGCAACAGAGTAGCCCACGTGAAGTCAGTGGGAATACTCTTTGGCTTAAAATTATTATTGTCTTCTAATTGTTGCAATGCTTGCAATGTGAAAAAGAAAGAGAAGATAGGATATGTATTAGTCTAAACCTTATATATGTGCATAATTTAGATGGGTACTCTTTTGTTAAATGTAAATGAATCATGAATAACAGTTTAAAGCCCTTAGAGGACTTCATTTTTTAATCTGTTTTTCTTCTGCTCGTTCAAGCATCATGCTCCCTTGTATCAAATAGCAGATACAATTAAAAAGTCTTGGTAGTGAGATGATAGAGAAACTAGAAGCACCATTTCACGTGAAACAATAGAGGCTGTCTGCATGGGTGATATAACATGGCTACAGGATTTCTGTCTGAAACTATCTTTGGAATCTGTACCGACAGTTCTTAAAATAGCAGCAGTAATTTATACCTAATTGAATTTTTTTACATATTACCTAATAACTTGTTTGTCTTTACAAGTAAATGTATCTGGAGTGTGGTAACAAGAAGGAAATAAAGGAAAAATGTGTAAAAAAACTTAAATGGAAAGAAAGAACAAGAAATCCTATAACCTGAAATTTTATGTTTTCCTCTTTTACCCAGCAAGTATTTTCTCCCAAGAGAAAACTCAGCCACTTTTCAGCCCCCTTTGGAAGCTCAGCGTGCTCCAGCTCTGCCATACATCCAGCCGGTGAGAGGTCCCTGCATCTTTGGATGATATTTACTGGTGCTTATACAATTTTACCTGCACTGACTGTTGCAAAAGGATGGAGTCAGTTTTTTGTGTTTCGTGTGAAATAATTTATAGCTCCACAAAGAGCTAAACAAGGTGAAGTTCTATTTCAGCAAGATCTTTGGTTAGGCTTCAGTTATAAGACGGTAAACAGGTGCTCAAGAAGAACAGCATATCAATGTAACTACCATCAATATTTAACAGTAAGTACCTTTCTAATAGTCAGAATAACTAAGCTAAGATCCTTAGTGCTTTTCTTATCAGTAGAGTTACGAATTTAACCCAAACAGCAACCCCTATTTTCTGAATGCAGATTTCAGATTGCCTCATCTTTGATGTGCTTTCCTGGAAAATGGGGTGAAGAGGCAGTATTTTACTTCTTCTTGTATTCATAACATTTTCTAGAGTACTCACTTTTGTCTCAGACTCACCTTCTTGATGGGATGTCCTTTTCATTTCAACTTTTGCCAGTTCCTCTAGCTTCGGAGAGTATCATACAAAGAATAGAATATTCTTTTTAGATATCACGCACCATAAACCACAAAAAAGCAACTGTTGGGCAACAGTTCTGCTAAGCAATTGGTATGTTGCTGGCTTTTGATCAAGACCACATATGACAAATTAAACAGTCACAATATAGGATGAATAAGTACTGACTTAGAGCAAACCACCTCCCCTCAAGCTATCGGTTTGCTAGATTGTTTTTGTTTTCCCGTGTTTTCACGCTAGCAGCGGGGCAGGTGGTAATAGTTTGACATTTGAAATCTACAGGTTATCAGAGCCTCACCTCAGCCCTCGGTCAGCGGCTGCATGAGCTGCTGTTTACTTCTGCCACTGACTGATAGTAATGAATAATTAGGTCACCCTTGCATTTAAGCCAGAAGCGTGAGTAGGCACCTTGCTGAACCAAGGACCTGGGTAGAGCTGCTCTTTGAAGACAGGGTTTTCCCCTAAGGTAATACTCCCTCAATATTAATGGACCATCTGCAGATTATTGAGATAAAGGATTATTTTCACAGTGAAGGAGATGGAGGAAACTTCCTGTGCTTCTAGCGCCAGCAGAGCACCAGCCTCTGGACGCTATTTATATCACAAAGACACAGAAACAGGAGTAGCTTCTCTCCCAGCTTCTTCCTTTTTGATTCCTCTCTCACATTATCTGCAGCTGGCACAGAAGCTTTGAGGAGAAATAGAAGAGAGTGTTAATACTTGGTCTTCTAAAAACGATGGACAAAGAGAAGTCCCTGGTGAGGTCATTCACAGCTGTCTGATGGAACATCTCAGGATCATATGAAACTGAGCAACTTTAATTGTCCTCTCAGGATGGACTTTTTACCTCTTCCACAAAAATTTTGAACTTTGATATTTATTTTTTATAATGAAAGAATACATTTTAATTTTAATAAACAACTGCTTCTTAAAATGTTTTTAATAATCCCCTTAAAAACTCGGTCTTCAACTGTCTGTGACTTTTTATTTTTTTTTTTAATTTGGAAAACAGAGAATACAGCTACTACTTTTTCAGATTTTTTTATTAGCTGAGCAAAACTGCTGTTCATTGGAATAGAGCTTATTATCATTACAATGCTTCTGCAAATCTGTAGTTCCTATTATTATGGGAAAGTGCCATCAGGAAACTTAAAGGATTCAGTACAGATTTCTGGAGATCATAGACTTGCAAAACCAATCTAGTACTATCTATGCACTTTTGTATGAAATATGTGACAGTATTTCTCATAAACAAAGCTAATCCTGCTAATAAGTTTAGTCCTTTTAATATACCTTATTTATCCAGGAGTACATCACAAATCTCACATTATTGTGCAACTGCAATACATGAGCATATCTGGGCTTGTGCATTTTTATGATTCTGCCTTTATATTCATTGAATCCATATGAAATAAAATATACTAATATGAAGAAAGATAAAGAATCTGCTTGAGGATTAGCTGGCGTTTATTAGACATAAGACAAATGATAAGTTTTCTGTTTCCTAGTCAGAGGAGTGTAATTTTAGGCTTAACTTTCTGGTGCACATGTGTAATATTAGTTTTTCTTCAGCAATGTGCACTTTAAATCAGCTCTTTTGATGATGGTCTCACTGTTTAACCCTTTTAGTCAGAAGTGCATTTCTATGCATGCTGTGTGCAAAGGGGCAGTAGGATGGAAGGTAGACCCATGAAAACGGGAAACATATTTGTTTAGGACATTTGAGAGGATTCTTGCAATATTTTTGCCCCTAGTTTTAATCCAGCTTTAATGGAAACAAACAATGTAAATGAAAAAAAAAAAAAAAACTTACTACATTCAAAATATCAATTTATGAGGCCCTCATCCTCTCAAAGTGATGTCTGAGTTTTTAGTTTCTCTGAAGAACAGCCTTTCCCACTACCAAAGTTGCTCCAAAGGGTGATTTATGAAGAAATCTATTTTATGAATATTTATGAAGAAAATCTCTGCCTGCTTTTGCTTCTTCACGATACACAGAGTCTGACTCCATTGCTTCTCTTTGTATAAATTCTTCTGGAATTGTTAGTATTACTAATAATAAATTTGTCTATTAGGATTTTTTCTGACACGCTGGAAGATTCTCAGATGTTTAGGTGTATTAATCCTTCAATAAAAATAGTCACTGAATATATATTAGATGTGTCCTTTCTTCTGATTTGCCTGACTTTGGAATTGAAATACCAAACAGATACACCCTCAAGTTTCTTGAATTTTATGTGGAAGCTATGTGACTACAAGCGAGTCATTTTAATCCTATGAATTCTTCTAATTTCCCTTCTTATGTCAACACTGGCTAGATCTAAACTGTGGAACAGGGATACCTGAGAAATATTTCCCGTCTTCTTGATCTGCACAAATATCTCAGTTAAATTTGGACTCTTTTTTTTTTTTTTTTTTTTTTTCCCTTCTCTGCTCCACTCCTCTTACTTGATAAGCTTTAATTTCCTTAGGAAGCAAATATAGTTATTTTGTATAAAATGGAGCCAAGCTGTGCTCTAGCTAAGTTGCGACTTCAGGACAAACTGTGAAGCTTACCGGTTCAATATACTGATGGTTAAATGTAGACATAACCTTCCAGGATAATGAGGACCTTGAGCTTGTAATACACAAAAAAAAAATCAATAAGCCCAAACCAACAGAAGTTAAATTCTATATTTTATTGTTCAAAAATCTGCTAGATTCTCTTAGCAAAGACAATAAAACCCATAAAAATCACCCTCTCCTTTCATTCTCCCTTTTCTTCCCCTTACCTTTAGGTCTGGCTGGGAGTTGCAGTTGTATTGTAACCTTAGATACAATTTCAGGTTGTTCACAGAAGCTGTGTTAAGGTTGTCACAGCAACCCAAGGCAAGAATTACCTTGCCTTTGCAGATTATAACTTCAAACCAAGTAGTATTGCCAAATGAGGGGAGGCTAAACTTTGTGGAACTTCATAAAAACCACATGCCTACTAATTCTCCCGGTTGCTATTGACCTTTTCCACTCTAAATGCTCAAAATCAGCAGTTTCACTATAGCTAATGTAACAGCTTACTCAGTTGGCTGCAAATAATATTTACTCAGCTGGATGAAATGCACAGATCAAAGACCAAATTAGTTTGTGAAATGTTATCCAAAGATACTTTCCTGTTCCCTAGATGTTTGATTCAGAAGCAGAGAGTAATGAGTCCCAAAGGCCAGACTCCCAGTCTATTATTCCTCTCTCCTAGTTCAATTAATGACTTTTCTTCCAGTTTATTTTTAGGGCTTATGAAATCCAGCAATGAACATGCTGGTTCCCATTCCACAGAGACCAGAAGAATAAACAAGTATTACAGCTCTGTGTATTTCTTTTCCAATAAAACAAAACAAACAAAAAAATGCAATTAGATTGAAATTATTCATTCAACAACCCCAGAGTTAACACCTTTGGGCTTAGCTGTCTTGCTCTTTCTTAGTTTTCTTTCCTTCAATCCACGTGTCTGGGTTTCCCCCCTATGGCTTTGTTCCATATATATATATACTGAGCCTTATTCTCATCCAGTTTCAAGTAGATATGTTCATACATGTATGACAGCATAGAAAGATATTAAAGTGAATGGGAAAGGTTCTTTAAGCAGTGTAAAGGAGCTTAGTTGTAAATGAGAACACAATTCTCTGTTACGGTACAGATGATTGTCTCACAAAGATAATCCACGTAAAGAAAGTCAAAATAGTACAGATGGCAGATTTTTTCAAATTAAATCTAATTTCCTTTCAGAAAGAGGTTATAGTCCTTGTGGCCTTATTAGTTTTAAACCGGAAACTGAATCTACCACATTTATTTCCCCTAAAAACCATTTGTATTTGCTTTTTCATTTAGTTTGGGTTTTGCTGTTGTTTTTCATTTGAGGGCGGTACACTGACATTCTGCTAGGCAGTGATTGAGTTACTAATATATATGCAAGAGAAAAATGCAATATCTATACTCATGCATATACATATATGCTTGCCTTACCTTAGAGATGGCGCTTTGACATTTATTTCAGTTTTAGCAGGTTGGCTTATTGCCTGTATTGATCTCTTCCCTGTGATATGCTCCCAGGATTGGATTGTGCCCTCCACTATTCCACTGTTCAGAGCAACAGTCACTTGCTGATTTGGAAGAACTTGAAGTCCTTTATCTTGTAGATGTAGTAGATGATGTAGTAGAAGAAAACTACTATTAGACAGATGGTGGGTCGTTACATAAAAAAGTAAATACTGTAAATATTTTTTTTTAGTTCTAGAGTTTCCCTCTGCAGATTGGTTGTAGCAGGTAACAAGAAATTCGATTTTCCTTCAGAAGTATGACCATTTTTGTATAAAGAATTAAAAAAATCAACAGTACAATTTACACATAAGGTCTGTCTTTTGTACATGTCTTCCACAGCTGATTTCCCACATTAAGAGAGACTTGACAATTTTCTGCTTCTTTATCAGTGATACTTATACTACAATAAAGTCACAATAATATCTGAAGGGATCCTGAGCAAGGGTCGTAATAAGATATCAGAATTCACAATAAATTAGAAGCAATTATTCTATTTGCTTCTCTTTACAACAGCAGAATATTTTTTAAGTAACGTCTACGCACAGACTGAAAGAAAATGAATACAAATCTGCATTTTTTAATCCTTTGAATTTGAATGAGAAATGAAGCTTTACAAAGCTTTAAAGAGAAAATGGATTCTTGTACAGGATCTTGATCATGAGAATTCATCAATTTGAGATTGTCAAAGGAACAGACTAACAACGAGGCATTGGGTTCATCTCAGCCTTGATGGAAAAGAGAGAGAGATGATTTAGTATTTAAAGAAAGACAAAAGTCCTACACAGTAATGTAATCTACACATGTTTTCAGTCATAACAGTATATGTAACTGTCTTGATTGCAGTCATTACAGGCAATCTCAACATTAAATCCTATTCTTAATCTAATCAAAAATTGTTAGATTTTATACCCACAGTTCTAATTAAAAGACTGTTCTAGCATCTCACTGGTTGGTTTATTAGAAACCTTTTCTAATTTCCAAGTTAATATATTCATGGACACTTAACTTCTATTTGTTTTTCTATGATACTCTAGTAGGTTAAATAGCTCCTAGTGGCAAGCTCTCCTCATGATGCTTGCCTTGCATTTCTTGAGAGCAATTGTGTCTCCTCCCAGTTTTATTTTTATTTGTATTTTTTTACTAAGCTAACAAATCAGGCTGATTTAGGTTGTCACTATAAATGAAAACTTGATATCTATCCTCCTTGCTGCTGCTATTGTGACCAGGGTGAAGAGCAGAGATATATGAGCAGCTTTTAATTAGATAGCTTGAGTGTGGGTAGCAGCCTTGACAGTAATTTAGCCCACACCAAACTATTTATTGTTGCAAACTGTTGACAGTACCCAAGCTTGCTAGTAGGTTAAAGCTAGTATTCCTACAATGCACCGTATCATCTTCTGTGACTGCAGTTCAGTGATAACTGGCCTCATCTCATAAGATCAGTGTGCTGTTCCTGTGAGCATCCTAATAGACCTTTCTTGAAACCAGTATGACCTAGGTGAATCTTTCTTGAACATGTCTGGAATGCCAAAAATTATTCCTGAGAAATACAGCTAAAATGGCATTAATATGTTCCCACTTCCATTCAAGATGCTTCTGCTATTATAACATCCACATTTTCATGGCTGCATCCTTTTGAGTCTTTATATTACTTTGTCATTTGCCAGTATCAAGCTATTGTTTAAAGCAAAAATCCTTAACGAAATATTAATGAGTTTTTATTCTTGTGTTAATAAGTTTAATTATGCTTCTGTTGCTGCCATCCTTGAGGTTACCTAGAGTTTTTTTGTTTATTAGTCCATTCTTACTCTGCATTGGCAGACAGCTTTATTTTACTGGCAGATTTCATCAGCACTTTTCCAAACTTCATGTTACAGTCAGTAATGAAAAATTACTGTTGTAAATTAAGCAGTTGTAAGAACAGAAGAAATACCTTACTGAGTCAGACCAATGTTATGTCTAGCATAGTGTTATGCTTCCAACAGTGCCAGTAGATGATAGCATTTAGGGAGCTGTTGTGCATCTCAACACTGCCCGTGATCTATGCCAGAACTAAAACTAATTCCTTCCTCCAGGCTGATCCTATTCCTGTCCAATGCAGTGTATATCTTCCAAACTTTCAATTCTTCTGTACGTTCCTATTTTTTTTCTCTCTAACTAATAATTTCCTATTATCTCTTCCTAATTAAGAGCCATTGGCACAATTTGAATACGTGTTTCCATATTTCTGTTCATTTGTGTGTGCCAACATATGTATTTCTAATCCCACACACATGTTTTAGTGTTCGGATTCTGTGAGGAACGTCATAAATGACCACCTTGCTTTTGCTCATGTCCTGAGGCAAATATCATGTAATCTCCCCCCCTTTCAGATCATTTAATAAGGAGGAAGTCCCCCTTCCTCTAAGAGAGCTGTAATGGTAAAGATGCAACGACATCTGAGAGCAGCACCCTGGGGTAGCACAATACATGTCTTGTGGGCTTTAATCCAGGTTTTTAGGTGCTTAAACAAAAATATGCAGTTTATATTCTGGTAGCTGTTTCTCCCGAGTACTCTTTCCTGTTGCAGGATCTTTTAATAAATTTCAATTTATCGGAAATTAACTGGGGATCTGTTGCGTGTTTAAAAACCCCAGCTAGACCTTAGAGCAATGACATAACAATCTAGCCCCTCTGGAGAAGGGGCTGGGGAAATCACTGAAAGTCACTGGGAAAATCTGTGACTGTAGAAGAGTCACAATGATCACTGAGAGTAATGAAGTTTATTTCTGCTTGCTTCATGCATTGCTCTAGTTTATTTGGGTTTAACTCAAAAAGCCTTAGAAAATTGTGAGACATCATTACAGGCAGCCAAAAATACTTTCTACTTTATTCACAATATTTTAAGATAAAAATGGAATATACATTTACTGCAACAGTATAGTTTTTAAGTTTCTACAAGACCAGGCCAAATGCCTATGTGTCATGAATAAGGCTGGTCAGCACACAAGCATTCCTGTTGGTATATCTTGAGTTCATTCACACAGTAAATTTGCCCTCATAAAATTTTCTTCCATCAATTTTACTGATATGCACAATCCTCCTACTCCAAAATAAATTAAAAACTCTATAAATTCAATCAATTTCTGGTACATTTCATCTAGACTGCTACATAACCTTTTAGTTCCAAAAGAGTTTTCATTTATCAAGAATTGTCTTGCTAACATTTATCAAGGTAAACCATTGCTTTGGCTTTCTTATCGTGGCTGCAATTCACAGGTGGACTTAATTCAAACTGTTTTGTAGCAAATAGTTGCCTAATTCCCCCAGATAAGTGTAAACATGCAGCAGATAACCACATTTTTCTTTTTTAAAATTATATAATTTGTGAAAATTGAAACCAATTGCAAATATTCAGTTTCCAGCTGACTCCAACACATGGTCAGCAAATACCTTTGACCAGCCCTGAAAAAAACCCCACAGATATTAATTCTTCCATGCTGTGGGCATCACTTTCACCTGATTCAAGACCACCTGAGGAGCCTGAACATACACTCCATGGGACCCAACGACATGAACCCCAGGGTCCTGAGGGAATGGCAGATGTAGTTACTAGGCCATTCTCCATCATATTTGAAAAGTTGTGGCTGTCGAGCAAAGAGCCCAGTGACTAGGAAAAGGGGAAACCTCACCTATTTTTAAAAAGGGTAAAAAGGAGGACCCTGAAGATCTACTGACTAGCTAGCCTGACCTCCATGCCCGGTAAGATCATGGAGCATATCTTCCTTGAAGACATGGATGGAGATTAGACAGCTAACATGGTTTCACAAAGGGCAAATTGCTCTTGACTAATCTAACGGTCTTCTACAACACAGTGTCTGCATCAGGGGACAAGAGCTACAATATCATCCACATGGACTTCTTAAGACATATGATAAGGTCCTCCACAACATTATTGCTGCTAAATTGGAAAGAGAAGGGTTTGGCAGATGGACTGTTAGATGGATAAGCAACTGGGTGGACATCTGTGTCCAAAGAGTTATAGTTAATGGCTCAATATCCAAGCAGAAGCCAGTAATGAGTGGTGTCTCTCAAGCATCTGTATTGGGAGCAATACTATCTAATGTCTTAATCAGTGATGTTGACAGTGGGACTGAGTACACCCTCAGCAGGTTTGCAGATGACACCAAGCTACACGGTGCAGGTGATTCACTGGAGAGAATCATAGAATCATAGAATGGTCCAGGCCAGAAGGGACATCCAAAGGTCATCTAGTCTGACCTCCCTGCAGTCAGCAGGGACACCCCCAACTAG
>JAOXJM010000001.1:33774975-33800411 GCA_026413425.1 Tringa solitaria
TCTCACCAGAGCAAAGTGGCAGGATCACCTCTCTGGATCTGCTAGCAACACATCTTTTGATGCAGCCCAGGATGTGATTGGCCTTCAGGGCTGCAAGTGCCCACTGCCTGCTCACATCCAGCTTCTCATCCATTAGCACCCCAAAGTCCCTTTCCTCACGGCTGTTTTCTAATATCTCATCCCCTAGTCTGTATTGATACTGAGGATTGTTCCGGCCCAGGTGCATAACCCTGCACTTGCTATGACTGCTTTAACAGCAGGACAAAAAGTGGTGGTTTGTCCTTGACTTGAGCCATTTACTTCTTTTTCCGGTAGTTCTTAAAGCACTGTGGAGAATTTGTACAGTGTTTACATTTGCAATATAATTATTTAGCTTTGCATAGTACTCCCTGAAACAACTGGCTTCAAAAAGTCGATGAATACCAAGACATTTCTTGACCCTATTCTTGCTTTTACCCCATTAAATGTCAGTTTGTATACTTTAGTGCAGCTTTAGCATATTCTGAGATAGAATTTCCTTTATCGTCTGTTTCCTTTACAACTACCTTCAATCTGATGATTATTACTTCCGTCATGATTTTACTCGTTACAAACAATAAGCTTCTGTCTCTATACTTACTTGGCCAGCAGAGCTTCTTTGTTCCAGTATTTTCTCAATGACCTTATTTACCTGTCATCAGAACTTCCTGTGATTTTTTTTTCTAATGTTTTAGTAGAATTTGTCTTTCTGGTTTTACCAGCTCTTCTGATCTGATGTCTTTCCTTTCAGGTTTCATACTTAAAATAGATTCTGTTCTCTATTTTTTTTTTTTCTGATCCTGGTCCAAAACTGACATTCATTTTGCATCTCATCCTACTCATCCAATTTTTGGAATAATCACGTCAGGATAGACTGTGGACCTCAGTGTTTCTCAAAATGCTTCATCTGTACTCTAACCACATTTTAGATGCTTACATTCAGATCACTAGTGTCTTTTCCTCTAATTAACTTCTGTGCACTGTTTCCATGGAATAACCTTGTATTGTAATGTGAGGAAATTATGATGCTCTGCTTCCAGACTGATGCCAGGATCTCATATTCAGGATATTGGAAAGACTGAAAACAGTCCTATGAAATACAGTGCTATGACTCAATAGCATCTGGGAGAAGGAATACATTAACTACAAGAAAGGATAGTCAGAGTTTGCAATGTAGTTTCAGTGATATATGTTAAGAAACAAAATGCTTGATTTTAAACCTGAGGAGAACCAACTTGCGAGCCTTAAAAAGAAGATGGGTGGGAGCCAGGACTGATCTTTTTGTGTTCTCTGCATTTGATTGAGCTGGTCACCTGGGCAAATTTCCTTCATCCAATCAGCTTGGCACAGAAATCAAATCAAAGTGGCCCTTAATCTCATTCCTACTTCAGAATGGCCCTGTGTAGTCCTCTTTTTTCTTTTATTGTTTGCTTGTTATGTAAATTTCTGAACACATTAGGCAATATCATTTCTAAAATTGCTGTGATCTGTTTGGTCCCAGGGATCCAGTTGGAAAGTTGTAGCTGTTGAACTCACTGCTCAGATGGTTAGAAATATTTTTTAAAATTAAAGACAGACACTGAGGATTTATAATCTTTAAATTTTTAATATTTTTTAAACTATCATTGCCCTTTCAATAATATGGGTCTTTTCTCCTATTTTATATTTTCCTAGGGTTTTTATAGAAAAACATATTTTTTTCTGGTCTTTGTTCTGTTAAACAAAAGAAGTCAAATTTTTTGGATGTTGAGCTGAGATCCCCTTTTAATTCCTTAGTTAGCCTCATAACCTTGCTCTGTTTTTGTTCTATCTTAAATTAATCTTTTTTTTACAGTGCCAATCAGAAACATGCAGTTTTCCTGATCAGGTTTTCTGCAAAACTCTAACAGTAATTGCCTCTCTCTGGTAGAAATACCAAACTTGATGTATTGTAGGACTGAATTTGCATCATGAAATGAGGACTTCAGTGCTATTTCACAATCAGTTCCTACATTCAGGCCTCAGCCTTCTTTCATTTCCAGCAGAATGGAAGAAACTTCAGTTCAGCTAAAGCTTTGCAGATCTGTACTGATATGTATTTAATACTAACCTAAACATTGAAGTCAGGCAGTTCTTCCTGTAAAATATTCTGTCTCTGAAATCAGGATAATTTTTGCTCTGCCAGTGTGACACAGAGACTGATGTCCAGAGAGTCCTCAGGTTCATAGCATTTTTTTTAAGAAATTCAGCAAAATGTTTCATTCAATGTGTTAGTTGTCCTGTTTTCATCTTCTTTTGAACCATTTCCTCATCAACCTCACAATTTTGCTCATCTTCACTAGTATAATTGATAATTCCTTATATGAAATTCTATGTTATGCTTGGTCAAAAGCCAAATGGGTGCAATTTTCCATCTTTCACTTGTCTAGATATTCACCTCTCTCTTTAAAGACAGGTAGCAGCCTGGTTTGGGGTGAATGATCTCTGGTAAACCTACGCTGCATTCAGAGATCCCAGATTTGATGTTCAGAATTCTGACTGTGAAAGAAGAGACTGTCGTATGTCGAATGACAGTGATAAATCACAGTGTACATACAACTGATTTACAAGACATCGTGGTAGTGATGTTATCCTTACACTTGCAAAAACTTAACTCTGTGAGGATTACCTGGTAAACAGGATACAATTACTCTCTCCCATTTGCCTTTGAGTATAGCTTTTATCACAGAGATTACATGGTAGATACTGGGATAACAGATTTAGATGAGCTTAAAAGTGTATTTAAATCGGTTTGTAGCTGCAGATATTGCCCTGAATATCAGTGGAGATATATATATATTTATTCATATATGTGTATATTACATACTCATATATCTATATGTTAATATAGATCAGTATGTGTCAATTAATTATGTGTATGTTCATATTTATGAATATAAAGTCATGTATATCAATACACAGTGATGGGGTCAGACTTACTCATTGTTACCTGAGAGAAATTACACAATCTCCAAAGTTCTCATTAATTGGCACATTTCTTTGTGGGGGTAGGTTCTAGCAGGTGGCTGAATATTTCTGAGGTTTGGTTTATACCACAACTGGTATGAAACTGTTTCAAAATTTTTCTGAAAACTTCTTCAATACAAACACATTAAAAATATATCTCTTTTTATTTCTCTCTACTCTCTCCAAATCTCAGAATTTGAACCTTATACTATCCAGATGTGGTGTAAAATAGATCTCTAACAGTTTCTTTAAATCTCAATAATGTTTTTTTTCTCTACTCTTTGTTCATTTGATTTTACCTAGCTCAAATAATCCAGCAGTTTCATACCATTTTTATTATAATAACCTTATTTAAAGTAAGAGTGAAAACGACCATCTGATTCACTTATCTGCTTGGAAAGCGATAGCATTCCTTAGTTCATATTACATTTAGTTATTGTATGTGGCTTTCTCCAATGGAATGACACTTTGTGGTCATTACTGGAGTTATCTTTACACAAAAGCAAGTGCTTTTTTTTTTTTTTTTTCTTCTTGTGGAGACTTATTTTCCTTAATTAGTCTTCATTAATTTTAAAAAGGAGATTAATGTTGTGTTTGCGAGGGCTCAGCTGTGGCTATATGGGACAGTTAGAAAAGGGTACGGTAATTGCCTACTCTTTTTGTCTCACTGCTGATGAAGAGGGAAAGAAATGAAACCATAACTTCTAATATCTGATTACAGGAAATTCTTGGTGCATACATTTGATTTTGCTGCATGAATCTTCATTTATCTAGTATCTGCTCACATACTATGAGTCTGGCTTAGAAAAATTTGAATATACTTCTTTATCAGGCAACTTGAGTAGTGCTTAAAATCCTTGCAGAGATAGACTGAATCTTTCCTGCCTCTCCTAACTTCCATTTGGATTCAGGTTCCTAGAAGAAACTACCCAGGCAAGACATTTATAGTATCTATACACATTTGAAAGAGTTGAAATGTAGGTTCGTGGTATATATGTGCAGATTTAGGGTAAATTGATATTGATTCCAAGCAGTACATCTCATGTGCTAACAATGTTAGGACAAATGCTATAGTTCTAGCTAGAACACTCAATACTTGTCATCTTGATTCTCCACTCTCTTGCACCTATAAATATTTTATTAAATACTGAAATATCAGGTTAGCATTGAGGCTTTTCACTGAAATGCCTCTATTTCATCTTTATCATTATATGATTATATCTGTGTGAGGTTTGCTATATACATGTATTTGTGACTGTGTGGTTTATTCTTGTCATGGTAGGTATTCTATCTCTATTCAACCTAAATTCTGGAATGCATAAAAAGGAACACCCAATATCAGTTTATAAAATAACTGTCAGCTGAACTACTGTGCAATAAAAACGATTGAATTGTAAATTGTGATATACTCTCTCTCTGCTTTCTAAACTAGAATTCTTTGTTAGGGATTTCTAGTTCTCTTTAATTTTCTCCTAGAAGCAAGAGGGAAGTGGGAGGTTGCACTTCAGTTTCTGTTTTGCCATGGGCCTCATCATACTAAAATCAAGTGGGTGATTTCAGTACAAAGCTCTTTGATTATGCAACATGAAATCATGTAACAGCACAATTGATTCAAAATCCATGGCATTATTTTAATTAACTCACAGTAATGCTTGCCTTTTATGCATCTAAAACCATCAAAGACTTTTTGTAAATTAGGAAAATTACATTGAAAATTTTCTTATCTATTATCTGATTTTTCTCCCTAGGCACTCTGGAGTCCATTGGTGCCTGAAAGGCCTGGGGCTACAACACTAGAATCAATGAGAAATGAGGTTTGGGGTATTCATAAGGCTCAGCCAAGGAATACAAAAGAGATGGTATTGCGATTAAACTAAGAAGAGTCAAAAAGTGTGAAAGGAAAAATGCTGTACAGAAACCAGTAGCAGATAATTTCTCTGATGATTTGTTAAGTGGAGTGAGGTTATAGAGATTGCCACCCTATGCAAAGCTGAAATTTCAGGGTGAAACAATAAGACCCAGATTTTTCTGGAAAAATAACAAAAAAGACAGGGAGATTCCAGTAGGTTAAATAAACCAGCTGTGACACACAACCCAGGGCAAGAGAGAGCCAATTCAGCATGTAGACAGCTGTATTTCTTTTATTTCTGTGGGAAATTCCACACTGATGTGGAGAAATGTTTCACAGAAGGAACTTCTATTTAAACAGGCATGTTCATGTGAAAAGCTTTGATTTTGAAGAGTCATTTTTTTTCCTATTAACTGCCATCCTCCCCCAAACCCTCCAGTCCTTTAAAAGACATCTCTCAACATCTTCAGCTGTGAGCACATTTATCAGAAAATGAAGGTCTCGGACCCAAGGAGACCTATTCCTTTCTGAAAGGAAGTACTTCTACTGCTTGAGCTTGCAGAGTGTCATGGGTGTTATTTTTTTTAGAGCTCCTTGGAGCAGCTGCATTAAAAATATGTGTATAGGTAGTATTCCTTCTATGTCAGTTGTTCTACATTATACAGCTGGTCATCCTGACATGTTATACAAAAAACCTTTATGCACAGCAATGTGTAGAGTGAAAACTACCAGCCATTCCTAATTTGTGTTAATATCATATAGCCAGAATATTTGACAGAAAAGAAGCCAACTAGAACTACCCAGTACCCATAAGCACCACTATTTATTAAGCTAACACTTTTCTCGTTCACTGCCACATGTAAAAAATGCATATTTAATGTCAAAAACATTCCATCTGTTATCAGGGATTTTTTTCCAAGAATCTGAGAGCCTGTGACATTACAAAAATGTATCATATTTTATCAACACTATTTCCTGCAGACGACTGTGAAAAGGCCACTGTTTTGGTAGAAGCTACCAAATATTCCTTTCTTTAGTATAAGTCACAGTAATTTGAAGTAACGATGATATTTAGCTTTAGAATATGTTTTTCTTTAGTTGACCATAATCATGGCCATTTATGGTATACTTGGCAGATGCTAATTCAAGAAAAGCAAAAGCAATAATCACCATGTGATTTATTTTTTGCTACAGGTGAACCCTGCAATTTAGTTCTTGTCAGCATGCAAATTAAAATTGTCTTATGCTATTTAGCTTGGTTAGATAGCATTAATGTGATTGCTTATGCACCTTCAGTTTCACGGACTTGAAGTGCTCATTTGAGGCTCATCAGCAGTGAGCTATCTTTGGTGACAGCTACTGTAAATGTACTCTGGGGAAACCGATTTAAGAAACTGGAGCTTTTCAAGGTAAATGCTTTGTGGTGTTTCATTCCATTCCTCTGAATTCATCAGAATCCTATTTAAAGATCACTATCTGCAAAGTTTTGTGGGCTGCCACCTTGCAAGTTAATTCTCATCTTGCTGCAAACAAATACGGCCTTAGGAAGAGTGAAGCAACTCGCTTGCCAGAGATTCAACCCCTAGTAAAAAAACTCCAACAAGCCTGTATCAGAGCATCTTGTTTAGAGCACAGCAGAAAGAATCAGAACTTTGTGTCATGAAATCCTTGACATTCATACTTTTTTAAAAAAGGGAAAAGAATTTTGATATTGGAGATTTTTAGGGTTTCCTTAGTGAAAGGCAATGAGCTTCACTCAAGCTTTGAACACTGACCCTTCCTCTCAGGTAAAAATCCTTTTTTACCCATAAGGGTATCCTTTATTTGTAGTTTTATGATGGAGTCTATGGAATTACCAGGATATCTGTTTGCTTAGCCCTAGTATCTGGGAGGGATGGTGTTTCTCTCCTTCCTCTACTGGTGGAATGAGTGTGCTGAGTTGTCATTCATTTGGTCCAATGTGAGTCAGTAATCAGAAGATCATGCTCTTCAGGAATTCTAAAATTCTGAATGTTTCCTATTGTTGGGGAAAAAAAAAGTATATTTTGAGGTGTTGGGGGCTTTTTTGTTTGTTTGTTTTTGGATGTTTTTGGTTGGGTGGGTTTTTTTTGTTTGTTTGTTGGTTTGGTTTGGTTTTCGGTGTTTTTTTTTTATTAATGGCAATATTTAATTCAAATCTTTGAAAGGAGAAATTGAATCTTTGAGCTTTCTCTGTGGAGTTTTGAGGCCAGTTATGGCACCCTATCCATGCTGTCAGGCACTGGAAGTCCCGAAGTGATGAATGAGTGAGGAGCTTCCTCCAGATGGCAGGGGAAGCCAGTTTGGTCTGGGGTTTGTGGATGTCCCAGACACCTTGCTACACAGCTCTTCTAACATCAGGGCTTTCAAACCCTATGGTAGATGGGGTTTTGACATGAAAACAGTGAAAGCTTGTGATTTCCAACATGGGGGCATGGCATGGGCTAAAATTGCCCTGGAATCAGGCAAAGCCAGGCCAGCCAGCATCTGTGAGATGATGCACTGGCAGAAGTGGTGCCAGATTTCCAGCCAAACTCTGCGTGTAGTTCAGTGAGAGTTTTTGGGAAACATAATTTTCAACAAATTAGTCTCTTTCATGCATCTGAGAAATAGTCAGGAAATTCTCCACCAGCAGTAGATCAGAGGCCTGTGTGGGGTCCCACAGGCTTGTGCTTGTCATTGTTTTTGCTTGAGGTTCACATAATACCCCAGGGTGGGTGCATGTGGGAAAAATTACAAAAAGTTGTGGAATGTCATCAATCTGTGGAAAATAAGTGGGTTTATGAGGAAAAACAAATTCAGCTTCACCAAAGTGAGACTGGAAGAGGTACAAGTGATTGAACACTTAGAAGGCTGTGCCTCTGGCATTTTGAAAATGCTGCTTTCTGCTTCATTCGTATCAGACCCAGATGGTGTGGCTAACGTTTTCTAGTTTCTAGCCAAGTCAGGGGCTTAGACAGTAGCAAACTGCCTGAAGTTTAAGCTGTATGGAGAACAAATGATAAATCATGTGGAGGCAGAAGCACATTGAACACTTGGCAGGTATTCCTCTGGCTCTTCTATTATGGAATTTACCCACATTGTTTTCCAAGAAAACCATAGCTTGGGGCGAAGTCAGGCCTTTCTGTTCTTGGAGTTGCAGAAGCTCAGAAGCTGAGAACGCCTCTTTAATCAGAGTATGTGCTTGACCTCTTCTCTATATGCAGCCAAAACCAGAGTTTTGGATGTTCCACTCCATTATGGCAGCAAACAAGCATGTTTGCAGAATATCTGAAAACTGTGGCTGTTTTATTTACTTACATTTCTTAAAGGAATATATGTTATAATTTTTTCCTCCCTCGTATATAAGAAAGTTCATATGGTAACATCCTTCATACCTTAATTTCTCGTGATGGTAGAAGCCATCTCACTCCCTATCTATCACAAGGTCAAAGGTAGTGCAAGAGATAGGTCTCATCATCAAATTAATTAATCACTAGGTGTGGAACACATAACATCCACATGTACTTGTTAAATGCAGGAATAGGATCAGATTTATGACATTAAATGATCAGAACTGTCTTTCCTGTGTGGCTGGGGATGTTTCTCAGAGACTGTGGAGCTTATTAGTTTGGCTCCAACAGTTAATGTTAGCTTTATGCCTTTATGAAAGTTATGGGACAGAAGGCAATATTTGGTCTGAAATAATTTGTATATAGTTTATAACTAAGAAAAATGTGGTTCTTTGTCTCTATCTAATCCAAAGCAAATTTGTCTTTCTAAATGTTTTGGTAGCAAGCAAATCCCACATCAACAACTGTGGGACCTTGGCTTCAGTTTAAGTAGCAAGAAAATCTGGTTGTTTTAATTTTGCTAGTCCAGTGATCAAAAATATTTTGGACATTTCATGTTTCTGCAGTAAGGATTCCTGATCAAAATCTTGCAACTTTTATTCAATTAAACAATCAATTTCTACGTGGTAAACTTCAGATTAGCTGCTTCAGTACATCCACACAAAGAGGTTTCCAAGCAAATTACAATTGTTCAAATGGTGAGTGCAGGGAAAACATTATGTAAATGGTAACCAGGGCAATTTAGCATGCTTGCTTTCTTTTTTTTTTTTAATAGGCGGCTGTGACAATCATACTGCCACATAATTAATAAACAAATTTGTTATATTTTAGCTTTAGCAAATGGCAGTTAACCTGAAACACATAGCACTGAAAAACTTAAAGACATTCATGGAGTAATTTAAGGCCAGAAGTACAGGCAGTCGAAGTGAACATTTGAGCATGCCTTAGACAGTCATAAATTTAGTTTGCCTTCAGTATTAAACTTTTGCTCAAATCTTATTAAAATCTTTCTAAAATAACACTAAAAAGATCTTTTGACATGCTTTTTGCTTCTTGTTCTATACATTTGTAACACTATAGAAAAATTAATTTTTTTAAAAAATTAAGTCCACTATTAATCAAAGACCCAAACCTATTCACTATTGAGAGCTTCTGGGAAGAATTCCCCTTGGTCTGTGGTGTTTTGTTGCCTTTTTTTATAGGGGGAGCTATAGTTGAACCGACTTTGAAAAAATATTAAGGTTGCTGTGAGGATTAAAAGACGGACCTATATTGGCACTTACTGTTCCCTGTCAATCAAGTTGAGGAACACGATGTTTATTCCTTCCTCAAAGGTTTGCACTCTGCTGAGAGCCCAGTAAAGATGCCTTGTTAGGGGAAGACCTCACTTTCTGACCACAGGATTGGGGCAAGGAGGTTACACACATATGACATTCTTTTTTGTGTCAGCCCAGTGTGAAAACAGACAATAACTGTAAAGATATATATATTTCAAAAATTTATTTCAAACAAGTTCAGGCAGACAACAAGCAGTAACCTTGCCTAAGATTTGTGGAGTCTGAAGTACATGCAATTCTGAAGCAAAGGACCACCCTGTAACAGCTGTAATTCCTAAAGAATATAAAAGAAAACTGTTTTTTCATCACCAATCAAGAGGAACTAAAAAAACCTGAAGCCTCATCAGGCAGAGCCTTTTGTTCTCCCTGTTGCACACAACTGATCATGGCCAGACCACTTGGGCATGCACATTTGCGGGCTTGTAAGTGTATGAACACGACAGCGCAAGTGAAAGGAGGCTGTGAGAGAATGAGCCTGAGTGGGTAAAATTAATCTGCCTAGAGATTTCATGAAATAAAATCACCCCTCTCTTCCCCAACCTTGTCCTTGAGTTTTGTTACATTCTTTTCCTTCAGATCAGTTTTACAGCTAAGCTGTATGATGTTGACAAAGAGTGAAGCCAGAATAGGTGAGAAAGAGCTCTGAATGCTCCCGCTTTCTCTGCAGCAGTCCCTCTGCTCCGAGGAGATGAGGATGCCCTGCTAAAGCACCCTCTGAAGCTCTCCTTTAGTTACAGAGTGTGCTGTGCAGAAGAGGTGAGTGCAATCAGAAAGACTGATGGCTCTTGCCGAAGAGCGCCTTTAAAGCACCCTCCCACACACATTTTCCTGGTTATATCACAGTGAATTTAGCTTGTGACTCCATATAAGTAACTAAGAATAATAGAGTCTGATTTACTGCTGTATTGCTCTAACTCTGGACTCAATTGAGTTACACGGGCATAAAATTCAATAGTGAATAAATCCATAATATGTGCCTACCCATATAAGTCATTTCCCAAGAAAACATAGGCATCCTCAATATGATCTCTTCCATAAACAACAAAACCAGAAAAAATGAGTTCTGCTTATGACTATTGTTATACATCCAGAGACACATTTTAAACTGTTTCTTCCCTGCTGCATGGATCCTGCTATACACAATCCATCAAGTAACTCCTGCACATGGATATTGTCTCAAAAAGAGTGATTGTGGAACTATTTCCAATACTTATCTGTTTAAAGATTTCTACCCAGGATAAAGCAAATGTAACCCAGCTGCTTCTCCTGGCTGTACTCATCATACTAACTATAAGCAGATTATGGTAATTATGATGGAAATTGCAGGAACTTGCCTTCTAATTAAAATGGAAATGGAATTTACAAAACAAATATGTAACAAACTGTGCTTTCTCCTACAGTAAAATAAACTAAAATAAAATCTGCACAGTGCTGCCAGATGTTATTTTGTGGTGACATCATGAGCAGGAAGGGTAGGCTCCTTCCCGCTGTTTATCAGCAATGGACAGGCTGAAGAGCAACAGGCAGCTCTCTACCTGGAGGAGAGCTTAGCCAGGGAGTAATGGTTTTTACCTTTCCTTGAATTTCAGGTTGTGCAGCATTTCTGTTGGAAATGTATTAATGCTGTCTAGTTGATAGGAACTGAAAGGAGAGAAAGCAATTGACATTTATCCTGAAAGGATATTTTAAGTAATTTGAACAGTATGGGAGGAATTAAGAAGACTGGAAGAAAGAGTCTCTGGAGCAGCAGGAAATGGCATAGAAAAGAAATTAAGAAATGATCTGGAGCAAAGTTGTGAGCTCGGATGGATACTGGCTGTCCTTATAAAATATATGTGATGACAGAAAACTCACTTTTTGTAGAGACAGTGAATTCTATTACAAAATGATGTAAAAGTGTTCTGACAAACAAGTGGCAAAACAAAGGTTTCATCAACAATTTCAGCGAGGAGTTTCACTGAAAAACAGAAAAAAAATCCAACCAAACCCTAAAAGTAGAAGATCTCTGCAGCCTATATTCATTGGCCTATATTCAGGGAAAGGAAAGGAGCTGCCTCAGTCACAAACTTTGAAGCTCACAGCAGGACTGCCATCACATGTACCTGTGGAGTACACTCTTTCAGCGTACCTCCTGTCGTTGCAGTTGTCGCACCTTGCCCTTGCCTTTCTTTGTTACTTGAATGCGCCTATATTACTGGGCTCTGAACAAAGAGTATCCTTGTTCTATGTTTCCTGCTACAAGAGAAGCAGATACCTGCCTCTGACCCATCCAGGTGATGATCAGAGCTGCTTGCCAAGTGGACAGGAGACATACTGATAGAAGGAGGAATAACTGTACGCCCTCTTTGGGAAAGCAGAAGAGGAAGGAAAATTGAAAAACAGGACCTGTAAATGCTCCTAAATGAGCACACCCTTGTCTCTGGGCCAGGTGTATCATCAGGCATTATACTGATTTGAACTGCCATCTGTCAGGCTACTCAAGCCTTTTCTATTTGTTCCAATAAAGAACATATGCAAAAACCCAGAGTGCACCAAACCAAAAGTGTCTTTCAATTCAGAATTAAACACAGGAGCCCGTACTGGATCCATATCTGGCTTGGATTCAGAGACTTTCGATCACACTGTGTGAGACCCTGGTTCATCCACACACAGACCCATTTACCAGCCTTTGCCTCCGGCAAACTTTCTGTACTAATGTGAACTCCCTTCTAAGATATTACACAAAATAAGTGTTAAAGGGCTGTTGATTTTATTTGAAGTATTTCTGAACTGTGGACTCCCTGGGAAATTTTTTTGACAGCATACTTTTTCTTCATGAACTCCAGATGCCTCTGAAGCCACCCTGACTTAGCCAACCTTCTACACTTGCTTTCTGCACTGTGACCTGACTGTGATAGGAATAAGTCAGGGTAGATGACTCTCTTTTTGGCCAGAAAGATGACAGAGGGGTTTGAATTCTCTCAGTGGAGAGAGGAGCTTTTTCAGAAGTACCCTATCCTGAAGGCTAATACAGAAATATGGAGCACACTGTCACATCCAGAAAAGACCGCAATTTTCGTAAAGACTGACAATTTGCATCCCAGATAGAACAAAAGAATGGATTCTTTAGGAAAATATGTGAATATTTTGAATCACTCCTTCATAAAAGGCTCATAAAGGGTACAGTCTATCTTACCAGCCAAAGGCATTGCCATTTCCTCTGTCACTGAAGCCCAGAACTAGTGTTTCCAATGAAAAATTAATTTCTCTCTTGAAAGCACAGTGAAGTACTGAGTGCATTCATAAATGGTCTCAATTTGTAACAAGTCAAGAAAACCATGATTGTACTAAATTGTGGTCTTTTTGGCTGACTACCATGCACCACAATTTACCTAACCTCACTCTGACGCAAATCAAATTATTATTTAAAACTTGCTTTTTGTGAATATATGTCACTTAGCAAAGTAAATTCAGATCCATACTGATTCCATCAGCTTCTCACTAGTCACAAGTGTTTAACACTCTAAAGCTTGTAATTTTTAGGACAAACCATCTTGATTATATTAAATGTATAAACCCAGACTATTTAGATCAAATTATTTTATTGATAATACCTCTGACACTCTCTTGAAATGCTTATAAAAATCAGGCTTCATTCAGAAACTCTGTGTTCAAAATTAAGGACCAATAGACTAATTTAGTATTATTTGTTTTAGGGTTTCCATGTTACCTGGACAATTACTTGTTTTACCGGAGAAAGGTGAAAAATTATGCTACACTTAATTATGTTAATAATAGTAATGAGTAGTTGATTAACAGTGGACCGGTCAAAGTATTGTCATGCTACATATTTCTTTTTTAGTCTTTTATTTGCTGCAGTCATTCTCTTTTATTTTCTCTTGTCCACTAAGTATTGGTATGGAACCTGGAAATGATAAAATTAATTCTGAAAGTATCTTTCACTATCATAGAATCATAGAATCACAGAATGGCTTGTGTTGTAAGAGACCTTTAAAGAACCTCTAGTACAAACACTCCTGCCATGGGCAGGGACATCTTTCAGTAGATCAAGTTGCTCAGATCCCCGTCCAAACTGACCTTGGACAATTCCAGTGATAAGGCACACACAACTTCTCTGAGCAATCTCTCCATCTTTCTTGTAAACCCATTTTATATATTGAGAGGTTGCAATAAGGTCTCCCTGGAGCCTTCTCTTCTCCAGGCTGAACAAACCCAAATCTCTCATCCTGTCCTCATAGTAGAGTTGTTCCATCCCTCTGAACATTTTCATGGCCCTCCTCTGGACCTAATCCTATAGGTCCATGTCTTTCTTATACTGGGGTTTCCAGAACTGGATGTAGTCATTCCACCATAGAAGGCCACTAGATTAGTCAGGTACTATGGCCTGCTCAAACATGATGTCTCAAACTGCTTTTGTGGTGGGTTGAGCTTGGCTGCTTGCCAGGTGCTCACCAAGCCACTCTGTCACTCCCTCTCCTCAGGAGGATGGGGAGAGAAAAGTATAGATTGGTTAAATAAAAGCTTTTGTAGAGAAGTTCTTAGTTTTTTAATTTTTTTTTTCTTACCACATAATTATGTCAGGGTCTTTTTGTAGCTAGTTGCCATTGCATGGCAAACTTCATCACTTTATAATTTTTTTTCAATGTTGGATATATTATTTCAGATAGCACTTCAGATTTTACCTGGAAGACCTAATCAAAGTCACATTATTATAATCATTAAAATAAGAAATTCTAAGATTATTTCTCATTATTTTGAACTATCTATTATTAAACAGACCATTTTTTACTACAGTAATGCCTAGGAAATTCAGCTGTAGTCCAAAGCTGAATTGTGCATAATACATTGTGGGATATTATCAGCTTTTAGAAGAAGAAAAGAGTAAAATAAAAGTAACTGATAGGAACTTCTACTTGCACTCAGCAGATTGATAATGGGCAATGTCTTTAAATATGAATTGCTGGCTATCAGAAAACTACAACCTCAGAAGAAAGAGCAGTTAAATGGCCTTCTAGGAAATCTGGGACAAACAGACAGTTCCCCAAGGCATGGGGCTTCCTGTGAGCCCTAAAAGCTTCCCAGAAACTTTTTCATGTGAGAATTTGATGAATTTCCTACTAACCAAAATAGACTAAGTGGTGTCAGACTACCTGTAGCTATTCCTGTGCAGGTATCTGACACTAACAACTCTTCTACTGCTTAGTACTGTGAATTTCTGAGCACATCCTGTCAACTGCTGACAACCTCAATACACTCTTGTGCCAATGTGGAAGGACCACTCATCACTTCCACAACAACTGTGCTACTCCTTGAGAACCAGTCCTTTATCATGCCAAGTTTTTTGCTCCTTGCTATCCACTTTAAACCTTGTTTTCTCCAACATTAGAAGACGTTGGCATATAAAGCCATAAATCTCAAGCCATGAAAGGCTGTTATTTATTTTTAAAATGTATTTATTTTTCTTGGATAAAATAATATAAAAATTAATTTACCTCTACTCCATCTCCACAAGATTCTGATTTCAGCTATCCAGAGTTGGCTGCAACTGCTGAGGATGTAACAGGGAAAATTTGGGTACAATAGCTGTGAAGCTCTGACCTCCCACCAACTGTGGCTATGGGAGTGGCAATCTGAATTGTGATAGGAAGATATTTCGAATGAAGAATGTAAAGGTAAAACCCTCATGCTGTTAATGCTATTGGGACTTTTCTATGTATCTTTTAGCAACCAAGGAATTACTCTGCTTCCATGTTGCCTGTACTGTTATCATATTCTAGCCTTAGATTTCTAAAGTCTACAAAAGCAATGGCTTATGGCTTGAATGTCTACCTTCATTCACATGAGGAAGCATGTGTCCTATATCTTGTCATCTTCTTCTCCCACGGAGTTAGACCTACAACAGTATTTTCATAGGTCAGTGTTTTCACACCTGTGCCAAGGCCTCAGTGGAAAATGAAGATGCTCACAGTGTCCTGTAGCACACAGAAAGGGAATGAGGAGGGATGACATAAAGCTGCCATATATATATGTCACCTTAAGTACAACAGATGGTACCTGCAAGAAACACTATTCATGGGGATGTCAAGACGTCTGTTGAAATGCCAGTCTTCTGTGTTTTACTTTATTGCCTCAACCTCATCCCTGCAAGCACACACAGCTTTGGCTAGGGTTCCACTAGTAATATGAAGGAATTTATTTCAGCCTTGTTTCTAAAAATAGAAGTTGGAAATCCAGCTGGGCTTTGGGAAATTGTTTCCTTGAGGATTTTTTTCTTTCCCCTTGGGTTTTCTTTACAATAAGACAGAAATAGCAGCAGATTAAAACCAAGACATGAAATATCAATGTCAAGTCCTGCATCCAAAGCATCACCAGGATACAGGGAGTTCTGGAAATGCCCCTCACAAAATCTCTTCCCAGAAGTGCATTCTGGTAGGCAATTGGAATAAAAAATCTCACTTCAGCAAATAAACTGCTGAAGTAGCCAGTTTAAACAATTGAATAACTGTGTTTGTGTAGAACAAACATGAAAGATTATTCTTTTTCATTCTGCAAATCTTTCATGAGGAAACCTTAATGATGCTTTTTGATTTTTTTGTGATTTTTGAATGCTGGATCTGCAGCCATTTAATCTTCTGAATACGTGTTCCTCCTGCTGCAGTGATAATACGGTCTGGAGATACTGTTAGCATTACCATTTAATTTTAATCACTCACTCAAGGATAATTTCTGCTTTCATTAGAGTCAAAGTCTATAATTTAAATAACTGAAGTTATTGCAGCATCAGGCCCCCAGTGTAGACTTTTAAAAATACATTCTTGTTTTGGCCATTGAAAAAAAAGAGTGCAAACTATCATTTAAAAATTAAGTCCCTCATGACTTTCCTGAAAAATCCTCATGTTTGAAACATGTGCCATAGCTAAGTTAGCGTCACACATACATGAAAATACAACATGACACAAATCTCTACCATTTTTCTTGAATAAAATGATATCAGAATTAATTTAACTCCATCCCTACAAGATTCTGATTTCAACAGAATGGGGAATGGGGAGAGTTATGGCTTCTTTGCCTTGTCTTTATGTTTAGCTTATTCTACAATGTTTAAAGGCTGAGAAATATATTCTGAGAAATATATGTTTTTCTCTAAACTATCTTGGAGCTGGGTCTTCCCTCAGACTTCTGTGGAGCCTTCAAGGTCTCTTCTCATTCTCTTCTTATCTCAGAGAAGGCCCTAAACTTTCACACTGCCACTTCTGGCTGGCTGGGACCTGTCTCTGCTCATCATCAAGACAGCTTTGCCAAAAAGCTCCTCCCTTACTGCTGCCTTGTAAGAGCAGAATCAGCCAAAGCCTCCCTCCTTTGTGTTTGGACCAGATGAAGAAAAATTGAGTTGACTGGAACATTTTCAGAGAAATGCATTTTTGCTGGAACACACCGCTTAGCTAAAGCTTTTCATGAGGACACAATAAATTCAGCTCTTTTTTTTTATTGTGTGTGTGACTTCTCAGAGCAGCATTCTGTTATCAATTTTTATTTGAAAGCAGGAAAGAGGGAGAGAGAGGCTGGGAGAGAGAAGGAGAATAATACAAACCCCACAGCTTTTCAATCCAAAGACAGATATTTCACAAGAGTACTGGAAAGTATCTGGGTTTTGTTCTGATGTAGAAAGTACCCAGGAAATGAAATGTCATTCTGCCTGGTTCTGCCCCGTTGTGAGGAATACAGCTGATAAAGAAAACAGCCAGACTTCTCTCAGGGCATTTCTTTGGTTACTGTTAATCTCAGCACTGGTTTAATTCAGCTCCTCACCTTTGCGCCCCTGCCTGTGCATCCATCTGCAGGCCCTTGCTACGGTGTGGTTTTTCCCTTTAGAGTAAGCTAAAATTGGTCACTTAATGAAGCTCATCAATCTCTACTTTGTCTACCAGATGGAGTGCCTAAAGGCTTTGTGCTTGGCCATTACTTGTATTTCCCATTACCCAATTTATCACTTATTACTAGGAGAATTTACTCACAACTGGAACATGCTGGCTGTTTATCAGCTATGCAAATGGCGAGACCCCACTTGTTGCTGTGCAAGGGGCTCCAGGCTGAAAGCCCCATCAACTCTGCCTACGGTCCTCAAAGGACTTCTCTTCTTCCACTGTAAACTATATTTTACTGGTTTTTTTTTTTTGATCCTAACAGACTGAGAGCTGAATTTTGACATTTAACTTCTGTTTCCTTTGCTTTGTGCCAGTACATTTTCAGGTCCTGATTTTACATTTTCTCTACTAAAAAGACAAGCCTACATTTGTATTTACATGGATTAGCAGCCAGGAAAGGATCTGCTTTCACAGGTTTATGACATCTCCCTTTCACTATTACCATGCAGTTTTCTCAGGGCTTTCCCAAGTGACCTGCTGCACAGGCAATGGCAGATACTGTGCAGAATGCTCCTGCCAAGTGCTCCATGTACTCCATAGAGCTGTAAAATGATGTGAAAGAGATGAATGAAAGCTATGCTGAGTGATTTTGTGGAAGTTTTTGCCTTCTGCTCAAAAAGATCAGAGAGGAAAAGTCTAAAAATGGTATGTCTATTTTTTATCTGTCCTCTCTCCTAGTATTTGGGGATTATATAAAAAACTTCCTACGTTTTATGTGGTAGGAGGTGATTAAATGAGCACGGAGATAAGTAAATGAATAAGGATGCTTCACCCTGGTTGCAGAGAGATGTATCCATTGAACAAATATTGACATGAAAAGAAACTCAAAGGTTTGTGTGCAACTAGGTTGCGTTTATAGCCTTGGTTTCCTAAGAAAATGAGACTAAAATAAATTCTGTGTGTCTGGTCATCCATCTGTTTCTCAGTCCTTCCCCTGATAGTTTCTGAACCAGTTAACAAAATGTTTGCAGTCTTGTTTGAAAAGAGGATTAGGATATTAAAGGTCCTTTAAATTTTAGTTGCAAATAAGTATCTGCATAAGGACTGAGAGAGTCGTCCCTGCCTCCCCAAAGGAAAGGCAGACAGAAATGCTGCCTTTACACATGATGGGCAGCAGCATGTCCCAGACAGTTGGTTGCTGGGGACGAAGTCCTGTGTCAACCTCAGCAAAGCCGCTTCCAGTAGCATAAGAGATATGTCTACATGCCAGGAGGTGAACAAGTTGAGGTGTCTGTGCTGGGGGAGTAGGAGCTGATTGAATTCAGGAGCTGATTTCTCGGTTCTGTTCTGACAACTACGGCACAGTGCTGCTTTGTGGACACCCTAAATTAGAATATGGGGCTTTTGATCAAAACATTTGATTTAAAACACTTGCCGATGTTTTTCACCCAGCAATGAAGTCTAAATCATTAACTCTGAGCTTCTAGTCTGAGATTTTTCTTGACCATCTATTCACTTCAAACAGGTACTTGCCTCACAGAAGTGTAATGTGATATACTTAGTGTGGGGGGTTTAGTCTTTGTTGCCTTGAAGGCATAGAATTTGCCAGAAAATTGACCTGTATCACTAAGTAGCTTTCAAAAGGTAATGATTACATTTAAAATAATTACCCCTTAGGACTCTACAGTGTTTCCATAGCACTGCAATGGTGCCATGTCTTTGAAACAGTCATCCTCAGGAAATACAACTGCTGTCTCTACATCAGGGGGATACCACATAGCCAAGTACTTGCAACATTTTGACATCTATTAACTCTTTAATTGTTGATCACTTCAGCATGAATGTTATGGCAACACATTTATTTGACAATTAGTACTTCCTGAAGTTTCTACACGGGTCCTCTGGGATTGTCAAAATATTTACCTTACTGTATATGCTCCCTGAAAATATGCATACTTCAGTTGCTCTCTTTCAACAACAAAGAGTACAGTGAACTCCTCTGAAAAAAAGAAACGAAAAAACAAGCAACAACCAAACAAAATATTATACAATTAATTTACTTGTAAATTCATTAACAGGAGATATATTCCAGATCTTACTTAGCAGTTGAACTGTCACATAGTTCTGGGTACTTGCTCTGTAGCTTCAGCAATGCTTTCTTATCTGTAAGATGACCCAGAACTCTGCTGCAGTAGACATTCAGCAATTTCCTCTAAGTATAATTATAAGTTATATAAAATTGTGTAAAGGAAATATATTTGGTCAAGAAATAGAAAAAAGTATCAGATATGAATCCTAAATATTTATTTTTCAAATTCTCTTGCTCTTATGTGTTGCTCCAATCCTGAAGTGGCACTTGCAATGTCAATAAGGTAGTTGCTCTAGCAATCTGGGAGCAGTAGCACGTAGTCAAGCTGATATATAAAAATGTCAGTTTTGTGGCATCACATTGCTTTTCTTTTTTCAGGGATATTGGAAATGTATCTGAAAAGAGGTGTTAAAAATAAAGGATAGTCTTCATCTTTATAATCACATTAAAATAACTCTCCAAGTACTACTACCACTCTCACTGGATCCTGTAGCAGAGTGCAACTGAACTTTCCATAAAAAAAAAAAAACCACAACCACAACCAAATAAACCCAAACAAAATCAGATAGCACTTAGGGGTATAAACATCAGACTTCTCTACAAAACATTTTTTTCTATAACAAGAAACTTGAAGAAAATACCAGAGCAATAGCAATAAAAATGATTTATTAAAAAACACTCATTTAGTGGCCATGCTATTGAGAAGAAATTTTCATATTGTATAATTACATTTTAGAATAGGTATAAATAAAACAGCAACATGAGTTCTTCAGTCAGTGCATGAGCGTGTGCCTATATAGAGTGAAGCATATTGATCAGAGAGGAAGCTGAGGATGCTTAGTGCTTTTAAGAGGTGTATTCTCCCAATAGCCTCTCTGTGCATTCAGAAAGCTCCCATATTGTTGTAAATACATAAAACTCACAGTTACTGACAAATACTTAGGAAAATCAGGCCATTAATCTCAACTACACATTGTTATCAGAGTTGAAAGAACTCCTGCTAATTTATGTAAAAGTATATGAAGTTAACAAAAGAGTTAGCTTAAACTAAGGAGTGTGAATGCAGTCAACACTGACAGCTAGGATGGATAAAACTGTTTCCACAGGTACTGTGCATGGTGGAGAGACCCTCAGGCTGGTTGTTTGAAGATCCCTGGTTACACCATGGTCCCTGATTTTTGTGGTATGAGAGTTGGGATGCAGTGTCACTGGAGGTAGCCCTGTGTGTGATGTTTTCCAATATGATTAACTCCAGCTTTTGTATTATCCCCAAAGCAGTTAAAATGCTCTTAGTCTGGCTCAGGAAGTTCAGCAGCAATTTTGGTGCCTTCCAAAGAATGATGCAAAAAGCCAAGAGCACTCAGAGCCCCAAGGCAGAATCCCTGCCTGCTTACAATAAATTTTCAGAGTTTATTGAAACAGAGTTTATAGTTGTGAACATCAGGTTATTACTCGGACTATATGATCAGCAGCTGCCTTTTAGAGTGGTAGTTCTTGAATTCATG
This sequence comes from Tringa solitaria, assembly GCA_026413425.1. Classification (NCBI taxonomy): domain Eukaryota; kingdom Metazoa; phylum Chordata; class Aves; order Charadriiformes; family Scolopacidae; genus Tringa; species Tringa solitaria. Next base: position 33,795,974 of record JAOXJM010000001.1, read on the forward strand.
TCTCTGAGAAACTACAAAGAGCAAAGAGGGAAACAACAGAAATCCTGTTGCAAAGGATGGGGGTTTTGCTAAATTAAGCTAATGCTGTGCCATTGCCTCCTACACAGCCCATCAAGGGCTGCATTATCTCAGGAAGGGGCACAATGGTTCAGGAGTGTTTCAAGCAGGACACCCCTGTGTCAGGGGATCCTTCAGGGGGAGCTGAGGCTTGCTTAACTTTCCTAACAAATCTGGTGGTTCCCAGGGCTGGCAGACAGCTACATAACATCTGAAATCCCTGTCCTGGAGGGGCCGTGTTGAAAGCTAGAAGATACCTCGTGGTGAGATTGTTGGAAATCAAGGACACTAAAGTGGGTATTTGAGAGAGAAGCATTAGTTTTGTTTTATAGCTGGGGACTAGGGTCTAATGAATTTCACAAGACGTCGGGGAGACTGTGGTGACTCACACTAGGATTGTGTATTTGTGCCTAAATTACATAAACACAGTAGGATGCCCATATGGCTGAGTGGAAAGAGCTATTTAGCAACTGAATGCACAAACGAGATGTCCCTGATGGCAATCTTTACATATTATCGTACTGATCTGCTGCCTAATGTCTTGTCTGGATCTCCCCTACTGCAGCAAGACCAAAAGGGAGAAGTTGCATCCTATCCTTTCTTTCTTATTTCTGTCTCCAAGATGCAGCCTGAACAATGTTAGCATTTTCTTTGGGAACAGAACTGTTTTGCAGAGCCAAACTGGAAAAAGGGACATTTTCATTTCTGCAGCATGTCCCCAGGCCAGCGGATGTGCTGTTCATTTCTTATAGCACCTGAGGCTGGGATCAGAAGGTATGCAGAGGGCTAACTTTGGGAGGGAAATCAGTACTGGGCACCTGTGAAACTTCCAGGTCTTGAGAAAAGGTTGTCTGATGAACACTGAACTGGCTCCCTTGCCCACTTCAGTTTCTAGTCTGATATATGATGCATGCAAACATCACATACTAATGGTTATCAGCGTAATGAATACAAGGCTATTGTTAGGACTATTACACCTGATGCTTGAGGACATAACCTCCTCGCCTTCCTGTCTCATGCACTGCTGAGCATCGTTTACATAGCACTAAGGTATCATATTTATGTTGCACGTAATTAGTCATTTATCCTAATGATCTGTTTGTTCTTCAGACAGTCTCTTTAAAGTACATTACCCTTTACTTTTGCCATTAAAAAAATAATATTGAACTCAGTGTAAAAGTATCATGAGAATTTCAAACTCCAAATAGGTCACCTTTCTTTTCCAAATGAGTAATCTTCATCTAGGGAGTCTGCCGACATAGTAATATTTACAGATGTAAGTGCATATCTGCATTTGGATTTTGTACCTTTGTTTCAGTGTAATTAACTATTTTTAAAGAGAAATATAAGTTCATCTCTGACTTTAATCTTCACTTTCTTACAAAACAGTGTTTCTATTGGCTTATTATTTTTCCCCAATGAAGTTAGAATTTCAAAGGGAATTTTCTTCCATTGTGTTGATAGAAGAGGATTGGGGAGCGAGCTGCTTACGGGGTTATTTTGATGTTGCCACTCTGTAGTAAATGAATGCCCAAGATTCAACTACCATAGTACCCTTAGCACGTACCAGCTGTTCGGAGATAGTACAGCCCTTACAGCTTATCAAAGGTGACACAATCAATCAATTTTATTCTGGTGAGAATATCTTTTACTTGATGGAGTGGATTTCTGCCCTGAATGATAGGATTGGTAGGAAAGCACACTCAGAAAAGACTTTGAAAAGTAAAGAATGTACTTGTACTTTCTGACTTTCCAACTGCAAAATGCTTTTAAAATGGGATTTTTCCAGATTTCACATGGCTTGGACTACAGCAATCTTCACCACATCACTTCCTCAACTCCTCTGAAGCCACTGCAGCAAGTGCTTATGTGGAAAAGTGTCCTTGAAGGCAATTTAACAGCTGGAAACACGGAGGAAGAACCAGTCCCTTGTGAGCAATAAGCTCTCAGCAAAGAGATTTTAAAGCAATTTGCCAGTTCCTCAGTGGTTCAGCTATAAGCATGTTCTGGGGGAGTAATGGGATAGTTATATTTGTATTATCTAAATGACACTCATAATGCCAGAGAAAATAGCTGCTGCAGCTGCAAGGAGTCTTGCTGGTCACTTTATACTGCCTCTCAGCTCTCTCTGTGGGTCACAATGTCCATCATGGGCTGGGCATTCTCTCTGGGACTGGGAACTGTGCACTACCTCTCCCTAGGGAAACCTGTCAGTTCCCAATTCAGCACCAGATATTTACTGAATAAGGTGAGGAGTCTGAAATCATTTTACCTGCTAATCTGGGCTCCATTTTACTTTTCTGGAAAAAGTCTGTTAAATTTTACTGACATTCCCATTTCAACTTTTTGTAGGAGTGTTTGTAACCTGGTCATTAATCTAGCAATTCCCAATTAGCAAAATGGTTTTGTTGCTGTTGTTTGGACTAGAAGAACTTACATTTTCTGTTAATGAACTATTTTTATTTTCATAAATAGTAGGCTTCTATTTTTAAAGACTGAACATCAAACCTCTTCCAGGTAGCTATAAGCATGTGTTTGAATTCCCTGTATGCAATTGAAGTGCTGAGTTTGGTGGTACAACACAGAGAAGGAGTTTAGTTGCCAAAATTAGGAGCATGGTAGAATTATAATGTAAGAAGTCTTGCTAGGCATCATATTTTTCTGTTGAATGTGAGGAGTCACTGACAAAGTACCTTGACTAACCCAGCAATTAGTGAAGTCTTTCAGAGTTGCCTTGTCTTGACCAGGAAAGCTCCGTACACCACACCCACACCCTGGTAAATTGCTGTCTGTGACAGAAATTGTCTGTGCTACTCTAAGGGGTTGCATTGCTGGCATGAAGCCTTAGACACTAGAAGTCATTATAGCTATACTCCTCTCTTTGGAACAACTCCAATTTATATCATTTGAAGATCTGACACATAATGATACTGGTTTGTGTATCATCTTTGGTTCAGAAAGTCTAAAGCCTTCACGCTCTGCAGTAGAATTCACAATGTTTTCTGAGTTGACTGAGTTTCAGGCAGGACAATGACAAGACCTGTGTCAAATTAAGAGAAGGAGTAAAGACAGTGGTGCAACTGAAGACCCTTCACTGAGATTTACTGCCCGACTTGGTCTTCTGGTTAAGTGAACCAGCATTGCCAGGTTGTCACTTGATTTATGTCAACAAGGACAGCCAGATTACCATTTCTACCTAGAATATGGATGGAGGAGATCCCACTGCTACTTATTTATTCTCTTTCTGACATGCTGGGGACACTTGGCTGAGAAACAAGAAATTAGATGCTGATTCAGCCCTAGCGAGGAGGAGAAAAGCAAAGTGATGAACCTATAGATCCCACCCAGAGCTGTAGCTGGGGGTCCTTGCAGTGTTCTGGCAGGAGGGACCTTCTCCCCCTCTGATTGATCGGTGTAAACAGAAACAGAAGTCCTGAGAGTGAGAAAGACAAGGGCTGGGGAACTACTACTTGCCCTGTGGGGTTTTGTGGGTTTTATGTTAGATATCCATTGGGAAAATCAGAGAAGCACCAAGGAGGGAAGGAGCCACTCTTGCCAAGGTATGAAATTACGCTTCTGCTGAGACCTCCTCTCTTGTTTTGGGTTCCTCTGCATGCCCAGTCAGTAGAGTGATATAGCTGCAATAAAGAGCATTAGAAAGGTCTCCCTCTGTCTAACATGTCACCGGGTGACTAGGACAGTCTCCTGTAAACTGAATTGGGACAAAAGGAACTAAGTCCCACTTTATGCCTGGGACCACTAAACATGGGCCTCACCTGCTGTTTCTTTTAAACAATGCTAGGCAGGACTGCTGAATCCTGTGCTTCAGTGTCAGCATTTAGAATACAGTGAATAATTTGGGATGTTCCATGGAAATAACTGTAAGAATCAGTTAGTCCCTGAAACCACAAAATTTTAAGCAGGAAATAGGATTCATCACCTTAAGAAACAGATTCCTTTGTCATGTGCAAAAGCACAGTTTTACAGACAGAAAGCAGTTTTCACTGAAAAATGCACATACATGTATTGATTCAAGCATCTTAAAGAGCAGAGTGGAGACTTTCTAGTTTGGTTTTCTGAATTTAGAAATCTAGTTGAAGAGTAAGGATGTAAGCAATATTTTGGATTCTGAGAGGTGTCTTTGGGTTCTTTAAAAAAATAAATAAGTTACATGATTTAAAAATGTTATCAACCTGCTGTGAATCACTTTTGCTCTTCAATTCTCAAGCTGCCCCAAGATGAACAAGGAGTTGACAGCTTTCTATTGTCAATAAATAAGCATTGCATACTATTTTTTGATGTAAATGCAAATAGAAAGGAAATTGGTTATTACAAAAACTCTAGGAAACACAGTGGTACAGACAATCTGAGGTGGGTTTCT
>JAOXJM010000001.1:33816557-33830568 GCA_026413425.1 Tringa solitaria
TCCTTCATAAACCAATTCTTTATCAGAACCTGAAAGAAAAAATAATTTCTAGTGAAATTTCAATTACATGATTTTTTAAGATTTCCCCCATTACAAAAAATTGAGTTTTCACAGGCTCTAATAATCTGCTTACAATTTATGATCTATAAAAATTCAATTTACTGATGATTTTTGTTTGAAACAGTCAGAAATATTTTCTAACTTATTTCCTAAACAGCCATAATTCTTTTTTATCTAATTTCTTATCATCCTGATTTAGGGAGATTTTCCTTGAATTGAATATCCATAATCTTTCTGGATCTTATTTCTAGTCACTTATTTCTTATTTTAAATCTTCTTTCCTCCTTTAAGAAGCTTGACACTTTTAAGACTTCGTATTGCCTCATAGCCTTTAGCACTTTTCTTTTTTCCATTATACTCATGTACTCATGTCTTCTGTTTGATAATCTCTCTTTCAGTCCAAAACACAGCTGGATGAATTCACCCTGAGGTCAATCTCTGTATATAGGTTAAAATGACAGACAACAAACCTTAACCATTAAAGAATGATACTCACTTCATGTTTTTGACAAAACAATATTCTTGTATGTCTTCAGTCATGTATTATTTCAGTGTTAAGTCAACACACCCAAACTAGATGTAAATCACCTAATTTTAGAACGAATAACAAAACATCAGTAGTTCCCAATATTTTCTTTTTTTTTTTTTTAGAATCTTTTTAGTTCTTGGGCTGGGGCACTGGCCCCTTTGTAGTGCATTTAACCTACTGACAACCGGTTTCCTTTTTCTAGACACCTTTTACTAAACATTTGCTTGTGGATTACAATTTGCAAATCACTGGCTGTTTCATTTACAAATAATTGTCATTTCTTTAAGTAGTGAGTTCTGCACTGCACATATACATGGAGTCATTTTTTCTATAAATGTAACAACACTGGTTTAAAAACGGATTTTGATAAATTACAATTGATGACAGATCTAAGAAACAATTCAATATTCCAAAGCTACTCTAAAGTGGGAAAAAGCCACTTATCTTCTTCAGTGTCATGAGGCTGAGAAGTAATGAACTTTAATAAGAGGCCTTTTGGTTAGATATTAGGAAAAGCTTTCTTCACAGGGGAGACTGAAGCTGTGGCAGTAGGTTCATTGCAAAAACAACAGAACACCATCACAGGAGACCTGGAGAATGACCCAGGCAGATGTCTGATAGAAATGGTAAGGGTACTGTTGGTCCTGCTTTGCAATAAGAATGTAGACTTGATGATCTGTATCTTGCTTTAGTGATTTGTTGCAACTTTCTCTCTAAGTAGGAAACATCAACATGAAGAGCTTTATAATGATAGCAGTTCTTTTCACAAGCAGAAGAGTGTCATCACTAAGGAGCTTTAAAGGCAGACCTCTATGTTTTTGATAAGTGATATTTATCTCTCTGCACCTAAGAGAGCTTGCTGGCATTGGTGTATCCTAGCAGACACGTAGTTTATAGTATCACAGAATGATTCAAATGTTGGTTGGAAAATTATCACTGCATGCCAATATGGTACTTCTCTATATTTTAGAGCAATTCTCCTAGTGAAATTAGTCTACTGGAATAATTGTGTAAGGTGAAGAATGTTTTGCTAGTGCCCTTTGTCTACAAGACACTTTTTGCTTGTACATGTCTTTTTGCAGCTAAGGTTGTGTGGTTTTTTAATACCTACCTGATGTAGGCAGGCCAGCAAGACATGCAAATACAGGCCCGGCCTGTCTTATCAATACAAAATTCTGTGCGTAGAGAAACTCTTCATTGCCAAAGACCATGCACAGGCCCTTTAAGGTTACTGGTGTAACTAATGTAAATAAAAGGACAATCCAGGTACTGAATTGTCTAAAAAGTCAAGAAAAAGAACCCATCTAAAAAGTCAAATTCCTCAAATTCCTCTTGTTGCACCTGAACAGAGTGCATTGTCTGGTCTAATTTGGTCTAACCCCTAAGAGCATCACTACACCCTTCCTCATCAGTTCTCCTGAGAGCCTTGGCAGGCAGATGCTAATGAACTTGATGTTGTGCCACCTACAGAGCTCAACTTCTCTCTGAACCCATCCTATTCTCTTTGCAGGGTGCTGCTTTGAAGATATACCCTGAGAGCTGACTTGACTGTATCCCACTGTGTACCCTGTAAACATGTTGTCAGGTAATCCATTCACCAATCTTCACAGGAGCTTTCCTGGCCACAAACCATGACAGAAGTAAGTGCAATCACAAATTTTTTGTGGATTAATCTCTGCAGTGTGACACACAGCAGACAGTTGCTATTTTCTGCCATGTTTGTAAAGTGAGAGCACTAAACTTAGCAAAAATATGTCAAATTGATAAGTATAAGGAATTTTTAGTGTATTCCTTTGTGCTAAACACAAATAAATTGCAAAATTATTTATAAATTAAGTCTTCAGAGCTTTACAGGTCAGTGTTTTATTTTCTGCTGGCCTGCAAAAGATAGTTAGTAGAACTATTCATAGTGTTAATGCATATATACACATGCATATACATTTAATGTGTATGCATATATTTACATATATACACACATGTTCATTTATGTATATACACATATGTATATACGTACATGGGGGATTTTAAACATGTAAATTTGTTCATTTAGGGAAGGAGCATCTGAAATGTCAGTGCTCTAAGGGCTTACTGATAATGTTCACAAAGCTAAGAAACTGGGTGGCCTGGAAGCAGGTAAAACAAAGTGATAAGCAAATAAAACAAATAATGCAGATTGGAAGAAATACCCATGAACCACTATTTGTGCTTGATTCTGTGCTAAATGTAACCCATCAGGTAAAAAACCTTGAAATCATTCTGAAAATCTCTGCTTTACTGACAAAAGCAAAACTCTTCGATTTTCTAATGTTCCCTTGTAGCAGATACAGGTGACCTTTTCTTATTCTTCTTTCTGAGATGCTCTAACATGTCCACTGTGTGCAGCAAGGCTTTGAAAATTTGTGGAAAGGAAAGAAAAAAAAAGAAAAGTATTTTCTTTGTCCCAGGAAATTCTGTTTCAATTTATCAGAACTATCACCCATTAAACCAAACCGCTGGCCCCTGTAGAACAGTCTGTACTAAGAACCTCTCAAAAGTGTGAGATCAGCTGTAGCAAAGGAAAATAGTCAGCCCTGTTATTGGGTGTATACCCTTGGCCCACGCAATGAACCACAGCTTCCCTCCTTATTCCCGCCCCCATTGCGCCTACATATTATGGTACAGACTTTAGCTGCAGGGTTACCTGGGGTTTTTCCAGAGTGACTTGAACACATTCACAAAGCAAGACGTGCACAAGCTGGAGTCAAATTAATGTTGCTCCTACATGTTATATATAACTTCAGCTTACCGTAACTTCTGAATGCCTGACTTTACAATATACATAACTTTTAATTCAGTTTGTTTGTGGACCTGTGTAAGGAAGAGGATGCAACAAAATATAAGAAAAATTATTCTGGTATCTTTATAGAATTTGCTGAAGTGACTGTATAAGGCACCAGTTCTCATTATTCTGTTTCAAAAACAACAAAAAAAACCTGCAGAAGCAGAACGTCTGAAAGGCAGCTTGTTAAAGTCTGGTACTTTCCTTCTCCTCTCAAGTCTCTGAACTAGCAGCAGGTTATTTTATATTTATATGCTCTGGAAATTCTTTCTACTTTCTCCAAATCATGAGCAGTTGGCAAGGCTAGTCTCAGGACTGGAGGAATAATTGCACTGTCTAGCTTTCTTTCATCCCTGTTTTAAGAAGTCATTTACCATTCAAGTGGATTTAATAAAACACACAGTTAATTACAAAGATACAATTTAATAGGATCATTTTCGATAATATGGCTAAAACCTTTATGATAGTTAATCACGTAAATCTGCTCTAAAAGTTTAATCAGTTTAGACTTTCCTGCTGTTGGCTGATTCAGAGGTCCTTGCCCATCTGCACAGTTCACTGTAATGTAGTAGGTTAGAAATTTGCACACATGTACTGCAGTTATACATGGACCTACACTCATTACATTTCTCTTAGATATTCGAGTGCTTGGGTAATCCCTCTTGTGGAATAGGGTTCAGAGGTCTTCCTTCAGAGGAGAGATGCTAATAACTTAGAGCTGTAGAGAGCGAACCAGGTTTCAGAGAACCAGGATGATGCCCCAGAGGAAGACAAAAGCCGGTAAAGCAAACTCTACTAATTGACGAAAAGGTAAATATATCTTGGGTGAAAATTGATAAGCTCTCCTGCACTGTCTGTGCGTTCTACAATGTTGTGCAGAGTAACAGTGCATAATATCCCCTTATGGTGACTGGCTATATGTATAAGAGCACTTTGGTATGTAAAGCAAGGGTTAGGTAAGCTATAGGCATCTAAATCCTGAGCTGGAAGCCAAACACACTCCAACTTTCCTCCCAGTGGCACCCTTATGTGGGAAACGTGGGTGCCTTTTGTGCTGAGTATCCCACTTTTCACATGCTGCCCCAGCCTCAGTACCTTGAGGACATCTCTAAGTGTCATTTGTTATACTTGACCTCAAGGAGTGTAACGCATCCTGCCCTGCTGAGAGCTGAAATTCCCTGAGCATTAGATCCCTCAGAAGGGGCTACATAACAGTAACCATGTGATAGGGGACACCATGTGCCCATCACTAGAAAATCTAGTGACCCTTGTCTTTTTTCTGGATATAGACATAAATGCATAAATGTATTCTGGACTGAAGTATAAAGTCAAACATTTCAGGAAAAATAGAGCTGGTTCAGAAAACTTGCAGTGCCTGCCCTTGGCTTTCATGCATGAACAATTAGCCATTCTTGTGCATTTGAAGATTTTCAGTTCCTTTTTCTCCCTCAAATTCAACTTGAGGAGATCCAGATCTGACAGATTATTTGCAATGCATCTTTGAGAACAGATCAGGAACCCAGTTTGTGCTTGGCAGTGCTGAGTTTGAGGTCCTAAAGTCTAACCATGTCTGTGATGCTTATATCTACCTCGTCCATAGTCCTCAGTGGTTTTATAACATCACAAGTGAGAGTAAAATGTGAGATTTAAGAATCAGGATTTTAAATCTGGCCTTAACATTCTTGGCCTCCTTTCATTAGAGATTTTGGCATGTATATATGTTTGGGCATATGTTTGATCTCATTGGCTTTAATAGGATTAAACTCCTCAGTGACACATTTAATTTATCATCTTGCAAAATTGGGGTTGCAGTCAGGAGCATTTATATTGATTTCCTTTGGCTTCCTTCTACCCAGTGCTACAGAAGTACATGAGTTTTCTCCCCAGTGTTGTCTTTCCTTGGCTACCTTCTGCTGAAGCAAATTGCCTCATTTTTGTCCTAATCCTAGTGGGAGAGAAGGCAGAAATGTTCGTTTCAAGAGAGTTGGGGTCAGCTGGTTTGCCAGCCTTCAGATCTCCAGGAAATAGATTGTTACTGTAGATTCTTTGCAAGAGGATTATTCTTTAGAAACATTTCTCATCCAACCACAAAAGCATTCAATTTTGGTTTCTTTAGATAAGAAAGTGGTTATTTGAGGTTAAGAAATAACAGTGTAACAAAATAAACTGCAAAAGGTACATAAATTCCCTCCCTCCTGGGGAATGTGTGCATTCAAGTCTGAGCATCTACAAACCATCTAGACTCATCTAGAACTTTCCACTGTGTTTGCAGTAGGTTTGCAAAAATTGGGCAGATATATAAAAAAGTTTTAAGGATGTTTTTTCAGAAATTATGAGCATTTGGAAGTCCAGGTGATGTCAGTGGAAAGCAATTAATTCCTAACATACAGAAAATAACGAGCAAATGGTTTCCTGCTAATTTGCCAAATTATCAACATGTCTGTATGATACTTTGTGAATGTGAATGGATTGGTGGGCCTACTTTCTCATTTATGTCAGTCTTGCACTAGTGAAAATCCCTTGACTTTCACTCTTGACTTAAATCAGTTGGATGGAAGAAAAAAATTCAAAGGATGCCTGTCATCTGCACGAGGCATTCAGAAGTGATGGTTGGCTCTCTGCTTTTTTTTGTTGATATGCAGGGGGCAAAAAAAAAAAAACCAACTCACCATTTTTTGTATTGTCAGTTATTCCATGGTAATTGTTCTTGTGTCAATTTATGGCTAACATGATGGAGTTGCCTTAACTCTCCTCCACCACAACCTTTCTTTCAGGCAAAGACTTGAGTAGGGTGAGGGACGTGGTCACTCCCCCACAGCAACTTCTCGTGTCTCTGCACTCTCAGATGCTCACACTTGGTTCTCAAGGAGAAAAAATCCAAATATTTTGTGTCAGAGCTGTCAGAACATTTCAACAAAATAAAAGCATTCTGTTGCAGTGTTGACACTAACAATTCTTAAACAGACATACTTTTAAAGCAAGAGAATGAAAATTTATTTCTAGCTGAAATGTTGAAGCAGGCTGAAAAAAATACTTTTTTTTACTTTGTTTTTCATAAGGAAGAATATTGCCATGATTTCTGGATGTCATCTGATTTTGAATGAGCTGCATCTTCTGATAGAGGAAAGTTCTGCATTTCTTTTTCGCTCACTTGCTCTGTCTTTTTTCTTTTCATTGGCAAACATTAATAGTCTGTTTGTATTGTTAAATTGGTCTAAGAGTAATCTTGAAATTGCATTTCACTATTTTTTTCCATTATGTCTGAAATAAATGATTTTGTATATTTAATCTTGATCAGAATTATATTCGCGCTATAAGGGGAAAAAACTAATTTTTAAGAGATCCTGAAAAATCACATACTGTTGTTAAATTTACAAAAGGCAAAGTCCATGGCAGTCCTAAATGAATATAGGTCTGATTTTCTAGATACCTTCTACAATTATGTAAACTAAGTACAGAGTGTATGCAGGCAGTTCTGCAATAGGCAACAAATACATACACGTTCTGTTTAGCTACATTCATCAGAAAAACAATATGGAGTTTTACACTATTTCTCTTCTTTCACTTACCAGTCAAACTACAAAGTACCTATATACTGGAATGCTCATTTTATTTATTTTAAAGGGGTTGACAAAAATTAACATTGGCATTGAAATTTGAATACTTGTTGCATGGTACCACAAGTGTAATGAATCCTCTGGTACTGTAGTCAAATGGAGAAAAAGTAACATATCCCAAAAGCTCTCAAACACTGAACTATTTGCGACTTATATTCTTCCAGTCAGAAAGAATGAAAGAGGGAAAATCTGGGGAAGCCAAAAGATCAGGCAGCCTTCTGGGAATTTCCTGAATAGATCAGGAAATAGATCACTGAGTGCTGAGCCAGGAGGAACTTGGTCATAGTGCCCTCGCACAGCAGTATACCAACACTTCCCCCAGTTGACCTTAAAAGGGTTGCTGGGACATAAAGCATTTCATTATCTTTAAGCCCCAGTTCCTTGCAATGAAACTCAGGGGAGGATGATGTCACAATCATCTGTCACAAAGATTTATATTTTAAATTAGAGTTAACTACAATGTATGTATGATTTAACAGATTGTCCTTACTATATTATAATGTCAATGCTGGACATTCCATGCTTCATTTACCTCTAGCTGGAAGATTTAAGGGGTAATAATCAGTGGCTGGAGAGGACTATATATCATCCACTGTTTTAATCAGTATTTTTTTTCAAACCAGAGGAAAAATTGAGCTTGAAAATGTACTGTGGCCGACCTGGCCCAGGTACCTTCCAGTGTTAAAGAACCAATGCTACTCTCCTCTTACTATGGTCTAATGCGAGTGAAAAATGTAGCTGTATGTTATAAATTGAATATATTTAGGTAATCCTGGGAATGAAATCTTTCATGGTAGATTTTTGCTCATTTCTTAATGTCATTCAGAAAGAGGATGCATCAATAACTGTTGTTGATGGTTATTGAGCAAATACATCAATAACCCAAGTAACCATTAGATTCTGGTAAATATAATTGTGTTTGGAAGATACTCAGAAACTCTATAAAGTCTGGCATGAAATAGGCTGCTCTACTAAGGAACTTATAATTATCTCCCACCTCTAGGTTACATGCAGATCATATAAGTCTTGCTCTTTGCTTGCCTGGTTTTCATTGCTTCCATCTGAGCCACTGTATGAAAAACAGAGATCCTCAGTCAGCAGTTTTCTCTCTATAAAACAGATTCACTCACCAGAGGTTGAAAGAGGTGTTAAATCAAAATGTTTTCTGTTCTGAAGCAGTATACAATGTCTATAAAGAATGAACGACCTGCAGCATATGCATACACCAGAAGTATCTTCATTGAAAAATTAATTTAAACTTATTTTGATAGAAATGTTGACACACGGGCAGAGACATTTCTTTTGGGACATAAATGACAGGTAAAGATCTGCACTTTGAGGTGTAGAGGGACATGAGAAAGAGACTGGGTTATACCTAGGTTCATTTAAACTTCTTTGTAAGTAGTCTGGGAGAGTCAATTACTCCATAAATTATACCAACCTTGCAGGGGCTCTCACGTTGATAAAGCTGTCTATTGGTATGTACATAAGTCACTGCTGTAAGACATTGGTGATTTTCCAATATTTCAGGAAGAATGGAGCCAGGGAGGTGTCCAAAAGTTGTGGGACACTGATCAGTTATTTTAGAATTAACTTTCTCCCAGGGAATGTTTTCCTCATCTTTGTTCATGCTGGAGTTTTTCATACTCACTCTGGAGACTTCCATCTGTGTGTTGGAGATAGGAAAATATCCAAGATAAATGACTGGTTCTCACCTACTCAGACTAATTTGGAGTATGGGCAGGGAATGAAAAAACTATTTCGCTTGGGGGAAAGTTTTCACAAAGTAGTTATTCTACAGTAGAAAATCACTTGGAAAAGCACTAGGGTATGCATATTATAAACATCCAGAATTCTGTTTTCTGCAAGAAGGTCATGTCATCCAGAATAGACACGTTACATTGCAATGCCCTTCAGATATTCAAATCCTCAATTATCCACATGTTTTCAAGGTCCCCTGTGACATTTAGAAAGACAGGTTCTGCAGTAATTCCAAAACATGAATACTTAGAGTGAAGAAAAAAGTTTTCAATACTTAAGGAGGTATAATAGCACAGATTTTGTAGTGAAAGAAGTGAAAACAGTGGGTTTAGCTTGAGCATAAAATGCTTAGTTGAATCCAGTTAGCCAGTGGAAGTAAACAGCCTTCCTTAAAATTAGAAGTTCTCATTTCTGCCCTGGAAAAATATGGCACACTGAATACTTCCTAAGCGTTCACAGTAAAGAACATAGTACATGACCCCTCAGTAAATTCAACTCAATTATCATAAGGTAATAGCATTTTTTAAGTGCTATTTCACTCCTAAAATAACTAGTGCTAAAATCTCTAACCTGCAGCACATAGATATGGTGCAGAGTAGACTAATAAAAGCCCTCACAAGTCAGTAATAGTTGATAACTGTATAGATGCAAGTGTTCATAAATGAAAGTTCACTCCCAATTAATTCCTATACCTGTGACTAGGATAGGGTAATGACATGTGTCACATTAAGTCAGCTGGTCCTTTGCTACGACCTGGCACTGGTATCTGATCTCTGTGTTCATTTCCATAGGGTGAGGTTTCTAATTATAATCTGTAACGATAAGAAAATTGTCATTGACAGTGTTTCCAGAGAAGTGCTTTATTTTTTTATATTCAGGGAGCTATAACGCCAGTCTACCTTTATAAAGAAATAAGACATACAGAATTCTAAGAAAATATTTTGCTTTCTGCAGTCCTGCCTGTATTCCTTCAGCCAAGAGCAATTGCAGTATTCAGATGGCAAATAAATCATCTTTTGGTCTAATGGGTGTGTGATAGATAGATTCAACTTTGCAACTTAATTAATAGCTAGGAAGCAGAAAAAAGTAATTAATTCACTAAGTTCTCTAGAATGAAGGATTGCTAATTATTTTGTGTTTAGTCAAAATATTGAGCTGTGCTGCTTCCAATGCTCACTGGTATGTCCGTTTGTTTTGTACTGGTGAAGTCTGAACAGCAACAGTAACCCCGAATGCTAACATGAAACCCCCAAATGGAGGGATTTACTCAAGTGAAACAAAATTTCTCTTGTTTTGGTAGGACTGAGGTGATGACTCTAGATGGATACCCCAAAATATATGTGGTTTCCTTGTTTCTATAATACATTTTTTTTCTCTCAAGACCCTGCTTTTCAGTTCAAAAATACCTTTGAAATAGAGATTGCACTAGAATGTGCCAACAGCTGCTCCCATGAAACTGCAGCTGAGGCCTGGAGGCAGGGAAAGCCCATGTGATGTTGAGGAGCAGGCACCTGCCTACCTTGAAATCTGCTAATGCACCCCTCTAAAATCTACTATGATTAATTTTAGAAAAAAATGTCACACAGACGCCCAAAACTGATGTTTTTCTGTGCTCACAAAGGACTGTGCCTTTTCCCTGCTGTAATAGGCTCTGTCCCTCCTGGAATGACTTTCCTTCTCTCAAAAAGTCTGAGAGACTCTCTTGTGGTCAATGACATCAGGCAGCAGCAGGAGAGTGATGCCACAGCTTGGGTTTAGGTGTGTAAAATCAGACTAGATGCATATGAACATATGTGGTAAATGAAGCTTGGAAATAAGTCAGACCTTGTTAAAGGGATTCATTCTGAATCTTAACAATGAGGTAGTGGTACCTTAATTTCCAGACTGACACTTCAGGGGTCCTTTTACCACCAGTTCTGTCAGCTCTCTCTGCCAGATCCTACTCCTCATTCCTCCTGTTCCTGTGCCGGCAACTGGTGCAGTGCCCACACTACACAAGTGCAAGAGAGAATTGCGTTACAATATAGTATGATCTGGAAGCCAAGTTTGCCTGTGTGTTTTGTAACAGGGTGATAAATTAACACAGTAGTTTTACTTACTTCTCCAGATCTGCCATTAAGCACATTTCTGAGAGCAGAGACCATTAGTTTTAATAGAAAATCAGACAAGTGAACACTGCAAGTCTTGAGTATTATTGGCGGAGAAATCCTTGCAGCATTTAACACCCTTATTTATCTCCCCAGTGAACAGTGCTGATATTTTATTTCTAAAATATGCAACAATGAGTTCAGCTCTTCGCTATTTTACCAAGTACATCCTTTTTAATGTGAATACCAGATACTCAGGAAGGCCAGCGGAAACACACTGGTTATGATTTTAGTCTACAATGAAGTTACTCAACTTTCTTTCAAATTGTTTTGTGTAATGAAGCAAAGATTTAACACAGATTGTAATTCAAGTTTGGATAACCACCTGTTGCTGGTAAAATTACTTACTCCCTACTTTCACACTGTTAGTGCCTGCTCTGCTTTTGGAGAACATTTGGGGTATTTGGGCACATTGTACTGCTCAGATGCTAAGTACGTCCATGAATTCATCTCTAAATCTGAACTGTGTAAACACAGTGTGATCTTTTCTTTTTTTTTCAAGTAGTCCTTTCTGTCTCTGGAAAATAATCCTATCTGTTGTGCATGAAGCTATAACTTAAAAATATTCAGAATACTAAGCAGGTGCAAAATATAATGGCTTATTTAGTTCATTTCAAGAAACAATTCTTGATATCAGTTGCAACCTATACATTTTTATGGCTAGCTGCTTACTTCTGGGATCTCACTGTGTTTGCTTTTGTGTGATGCCAAGTAAACTCTCAACAGTATCAGAAACCGAGTTAATATTCACCCTCTTTAACATAGGAAATATTTGTTCTAAGTATTTCCCTCATTTTTTTGTTCCAGACCTGATTTTCACTTTGGCTACATGTACATGTTCATTAATGCGAAGTTAAATCACAAAGCTTCTTTTTTCAAGGTGATACTTTTTCAGAAGAACATCAATATAACTATATTTTTAAATGGGCCAGATGAGATTTAGGAATTAAACCCCCATTGCCTTTAAATGCACTTTTGAAAACAAGAGTGAAGTTTCTAGTTAATTTTAGTGATTTGAGAAATCTTCCTGTGTTTATGCATACCATTTGTCATCTTTAAAAGACCTGAACAGACTGTTCAATGCACTGGCACTTGTTTTAACATCAGGGAGGTGGTTTTCTGAGGCTCCTCTTCCCTGTTAATAAAGAAAAATACCTGCAAAGAGTGATTCAGAGAAGCGACCTAACAGTAAGTGCTCTGATTCATCTGCCGGAGGAGTCCATCTCTCTCCGGTGACTCCAGATGGAATTTACCAACCTGCCTCCCCAGTCTAAAGTTAACCTGTGTTGATCTTACCTACTTTTTTTTTTTTTTTGTGAGTTCAGTTCTCCTGGTTTCATAAAATATTTAATACTGATGAGATAATTTCATCACTGCCTCTCATTGCCAGGTTTCTGCTAGTCAAAGCGAGTTTTGCACTTGAGATTTTTGGAGTGCTGTTTTGATAAATAGGGGTTATCACCACTTCAGATAGAGGCTCTCTAGGGAGGCAAATAAATGATGCTACCTTTTCATTATAGCTTTGGAAATAGCTCTAACATGCTGTAGCCATTGGTGTGGTGGGTTTGATTTGCTTGTTGTCAGTTTGTAAGTGGTGTGGCGTGCTGGTGTGGCATGGTGGGAACCTCTTGGGGAGGAAAGGTTTACTCCTGCTCTTGGGAGCTTCTCACCTGCTGAGGAAGGAGAAAGTTCCCCTCTCAGGGACTGCAGGGAAAGGATGGGAGAGAAGAATCATGGGGAAAATAAGAAGCTTGCACAGGACTCCTGGGATGTGTAGTAAAGGGAGAGCTGGGTCCAAAGAGAGGGTGGGGGTTGGAATAGAAGCATGTCCTTAGTGTAATGCAAAAGTTTAGACAGATCACACTCAAAACTTTGCCCGCTTTGTGATCCCAGCACATAGGTAAATGCAGTTCTCATTGGATTATTCAGCAGTGAACCTGAACATGCTGACCTATTCCAGTTAAGGTCCCCACAAAATAAATTCCAGAAAAGCCATGTGAGAAAATTGAAGTAATGTAGTTCTGGTAAATTAAGTTATGCGGTGCTCTCCTTCTATTGCAGAAAACTCAGCAGTTACCTCTCAGACTTGGGGACGTAAAGGAAAAAGTGAAGATCACTGTATGGAGGCAATAAAACTGTCATATCCAGCACCATAAGAAACTAAAATATTATCCAGATCTGACAAGAAAAAATACCCGTGTTTTCCAATAAGTTATAATTTTGAAGGAAGATAATAAAATAGTATTAGAGAAAAAAGGTAAAAACAGCCCTACATATTATCAAAATAGGGTTTTAGCTCTTCAGATTCCTTAATTAGCATGCCCTCCCTGTTTTGTTTTCAGTTCTCTTGTTTCTCATTCCATGATATATTATCACTACCAGTAGAAAGGAAATTAATTGCTCCTGAAGCTTTTACAGCAGAAGTTAGAGACAATGTATTCAAATTTAATGAAGTTGTCACTCAGGTGCTCCTTCTTTCACCTAAGATATAAATGAATATTTGGTCTCACCATGGCTATATCTGTGCTTTTTGGTATGCAGTCTTCCCTGGCATACTGAACTGTTCAAAAATAAAATTCTAGCCTAAAATTCTCTGCTTACTAATTGGTAGCTTTTAATGTGTCTTGTCTAAGGTCTTTATTGTTCTCAGTGAACCGCTCTGAATTGTTTTGAAGTGTGCACTATGAAGAAAAAGCTTCATTTAGAAAAAATGAGTGTTAAAGTTATGCAAGCAATTATTGTGGCTTATCTAAAAGGATCTCTCTAATTTCATGTTCTCCAGATAAATGGAAGTTCTAGGAAATTAATGTACAAAGAAAAATAAAGGTCAGAGCAACAAGTGAAACTGTCACATTCCAATGCCTGCAGTACTAAAATATTAACTATGCCTGCCAGGGGTACTTCTTGTGTGTTAATAAATCATTATGTTTGACTCTGGTGAAGTATTGCTGTAGAACAAAATGGACTATATCCTCAGAGAATGACATCATTCTCCTTCAGATCGGTGTATTATCACTTTCTTTGTTTTGTCTTAAATATATTTTATATAGGACACTTTGATATTGACAGGTATTGGATG
>JAOXJM010000001.1:33838528-33861631 GCA_026413425.1 Tringa solitaria
GGGAGGGGAAGGGGAATATCACATTCATTGGTTTTCATTTACATTGACTTTATTTTATTTCTAAGGGAAAACCTCCTATTTGCAAGGACTTTGAGCACATCATTTGATGCATGTGCATACACCTGCACCTAAAGATATATGCAAGCCTAGCTCTTTCCTAGTTGGTGGAGATTCCAGCTAGACAGCAGTAAAGCTGCCTACAGTCTTGCACAACGAAGGCCTAAAGCTACATAATTAAATTTAGGTTTGTTAGTGAATCTTAAACAAAACTGAGGAATAAAGTAAGTAGTTTTCCTAGTGGCTGTATAACAAGAAGTTAGCACCTCCTATCTAATAGTTACGTTTCTAAGTCTCAGTACTCCCAAAAGAACTCTTGAGACGTTCTGTTTCTCCAGAATGCTGCTTACCAGATACATGACCATGGCTCTTTGGCTTCTATTTGCAATATCTAGGTATCCTCAAGACATTCCATGTCTAGTGGGTTGCAGGCTACTGAGCTACAAAAGCAGATTGGATTATTTTTGCTTATACGCTACAAAAAAAAAACTTAGATAGACTGGTACTAGTATGTTTCATTGTTTCCTTTCAGATACAATGAAGTATGCTGAAGTCCTCTAAAGTTAATGGAATAATCTAGGGCAAAATGAGGCAAAGGATTGTCTGCCCGAGGCACATTTGCAGGGAAAAGCATTACAATCTAATGAATATGATTTGCATATCATTACAATAATGAAGGAATAGTAGAAGCAAAGTTCTTTCGTTAGTGATAAATTTTAGAGTCAATTAGAAAGGCAGAATATCTGGATTTATGGTCAGCTTGTTTTACAAATAACATGAAAACAAATTAACAAGGAAATGTATAACTAAGAAAATTGGTGGATCATATTTTCATATGCATTATTTCCATGTGGTTTCTAACTGAAGTTCTTTTGCAATGAACCTATAAGTTCTCTACCATTTACTGATTTATTCTTCCCACAACTTTAAAGTTACATTTTGTGTTAGGGTTTAAGGTCCAAAAATTTTCAGAATGTCAGCAAATAAAAAGATTGATAAACGTCTGTTTGATATAAGTGCAACAAATTCTGCAATGAAACGTTATCACTGTCTAGCCAGGTAATGTTTTGACCTTTGTTTCATTATAACTGGGCACTAACTAGATGGTTACACTATACATGACTGATTCAAAAGATCAGTTTTGCGTAACAATTCAAATTTTTTAGCTGTATGGTAATCATAGAATCATAGAATTGTTTAGGTTGGAAAATACCCCCAAGATCATCAAGTCCAACCGTTAACCTAACGCTACCAAATCGACCACTAAATCATGTCCAGAAGTGCCACCTCTGCGCATCTTTTCAATAGCTGCAGATATTTAAAGTGATGATAACAACGCAGGCTGAGTTTTTCTCAGCGGAGAAGGTGGCGTTCTGGCACCCCGGAGAGAGTTCCTCTGGGAGGGCCAAGGGGCTTCAGCACCAAGGACAGCGCTCGCCCAGCCGGGCTGCAGCTGGCCAGCTGTGACAGACAGACCTCATCCCGAAAAGGGGATGTGTTTTTTCCTCCACGGTTTCGACCAATAAAGCACGTTTGGAGGACTGAGGAGAAGGTTCTGTCTCTCTGGCTCTGATCAGGGTTTCAGGTTTGATTTCAAAATTAGAAGGCTGGAAATTTGGGGTAGAGGGGGCAATCTGACCTGTTGTGCGTGTAGTTTGCAGAAAGATTCTGTTTGTCAAGAAAACTCCAAGCTTTTACAAACCTGGTGGCACAGACAGTGAGGAGTTTTCCTTCTTGTGACAATAGCACTATGCTTGGCCATTGCAACGGGTTATACACTTGCAACTCATAATAACAGGGAACACATGGAGAAATTCAGCCTTCTGGTGTTTGTCCTGAGCTACTGCCTGTAAACTATCCCAAAGCAGAGTTCATGGCTCAAAGTAAATAGCATGTGGTCTCAGAGAATTTGCAAAATGAGACCTAAGTATATCTTATGTAGCTACAGGTTATACAAGCTATCTAGCCTGTTTGTTTGTTTGTTTGTTTTATCCTCCTATCTCATTAACCATATCTAGTAATCACAGATGTGTACTAAACTGGATGCAATAGCATTCGAAGGGGATAAACATATTTCTTATGTGATGGTGGCTCTTCTTTGGTAGCTCTAGAATCCAGTTTTCACTTTTTCATCCTCCACTTCCTCCTCTGCAGGCTTTGATGCTGCCAATCACAGTCTCTGTTCCTGGCCACTTCTAACAGAAGAAGGAGGCAGAGAAGGAGGAGGAGGAGGAAAGCTTCCAGCACACTCTTTTCTCTCATCACAACAGAAGCTTCTCATTGATTTTGCTGTTAAATAATTCAGAGACAACAACCATCTGTTTAAGTCAATGTCCTGTTTCATGTCTCTTCAGGGAAAAGGCAGCAGTCCAGAAAGAAACATCAAGTGCAACTTGCTGACTTTCTTACATACAGACTATCTAGCAACTAAGGTATTTTGCTCCTACATTTTCTTTCCCTTGAGTTGGAAGAGGCTAATTCAGACTTTAGTACACCAGAGACCAATTATAAATGGGGGACAATGGCCTTCCCCTGAACCGACTTCAAGGAAAGAGAAGAACTGTAAAGATCAAAAGGTTCAGTTCCATAAACATTCTTGAGAGTTTGAAGAAAAATATCAGATGAGAAAGATTCAGTTTCAGGGACTTTCAGGTACCTACTGCATATGTGCACATTGGAAGCAATAATTTTTCCATGTGCCTACTGACTTAGTTCTTCTGAATCTGAGTCAAATTTAAACCACTTTGACATCTGATTCACTCTATGACAATCAGAAAGCAGCTTTTTAAAGCTAATGTGTAATTAATGATCCAAAGTTTCATAGAATAATAGCAATCTGAGTCCACAACCTAGAATATTTAGTAATTCTGCATTCTTTGAAACTGATGGCTGTGGGAAAGAATGATTTAGTGTGTCCTTTAAGGCTGATAATGCAGACATTTATAAAATGTGATATGCAAACATGTAAAAAGCATCTGCACCTCTGATATTCAAGTTACTTTCTTTTGGTTTTGGCAGGACCATTGCTTAATTATGTGATGGACTCATGCCAGGACTCTCCTCGTTTTCTGCCACTCCAAATCTGAATAGATACTTCAGGTAATTTTGCCCATTCTTTTGTAGGGAGTTCCTCTGTGTGAAATCACTTTTGAAAGAGGGCGGAAACTGCCTGTGTCCAAATAATTTTTTTCAGTAGTGGGAAGAGAGAGACAAGGAGAATCATGTGTGATAAATATAATCAGACCACAAGTAAGAAGACATCACTACCATTGTGTTAAAGTTTTGTAGTTTAGGGTTTTGGTAATGCTGGCCACTGGATGCAGTGATCACTAGACTGCTGGTTACAGTCTAGTACTTTGGGTCACACACCATTACTCTTTCAAATTTTCCAAGTCTCAGCAATTCCAAATACTGTCTTTCAGGCTAGGACCCACCTCACCTAAATTAACTTATTGAACAGGCAGGTATTTAACATTATCTAGTTGCTTACCTTCTGTAGTTAATGGGGAGACAGAGACAATTCCAGGAGGCAACTCATCACATCCTAACCCAGGGGGCCAATGTAGAGAGGCTCAATTTCATTCAAGAGGTGCTCATCTCTCTATATTCGTGACTGTCTAGAACTTATATGACTGTCTTAGCCTAGAACACTTAATTTGGGAGGTATAGCATTATGCAGGTTAATCCTACTTGTTTCCAGATCCGTGATTTGCATGGAAGTCAAAAGACTGAAAAGAGGCCCACCAAAACTGTTGAGACACTAAACTTCACACTAGTTCTTTCAATCTTCCTGGTAGCTTAAATCCATCTATTTTTCTGAGCTTCAGTGTTATGGGGTATACTTGCTTAAATAGAGAGACAGAAGCCAACTCACAGCAGCACCTCCTTCTTTCTCTACTGTTGTAGACTGCTCCTCCTGGAAGCTGCTAGTCTCCAATCAGTTTTCTAAACTATTTCTTTTGGGTCTCTTCCCTCATGAAAACTCTTCTGAAAGTTGAGATGTTATCACCTCATCTTTCATCCAGATTTCTTTGACCTTTGTCCCATAATCCAACAGTTTCTCTATTTAAAAAGTTTGACACTTCTTTCCCACTTTGCTCCCAAGTCCCATTTTTTATTGCCATCTTGATCTATACTTTTCCATTTTGTATTTTTCTTAGCTTATATTGACTTCTCTTTGCAGACGAAGCTGGTAAAATTGTTTTCCTCTATTTTTTTTGTTAAATCAAGCATTCCTGTTCAGTATTCCAAAAGGCCTGGCACAGCTCCATTGTCAATTATAATTATGTCTTTTCTTTTTTTTTTCTCAATTCTTTTTTCAGCCTGGGGCTGACTTACTGCATATAGAATCCATCAATGATATTGTAATTTCATAAAACAAACATTCATGCATTATAGATAACCGGTTTCATCAAATCAACCCATTGTATCAGAATGGATAACAGATGATTTTATACATCTGAAAGAACAATTACAAGCATAAAAAAAATGTTTGAAACTGTTGATTTAGTTATTCAGTAAGCATGAGCTTTTTAAAGGAAAAAAAGTCTCAAAATATTGCAAATTTCATACAATTTTTGTTTTTTCATTGGTCATTTCTCAAAATAACAATGGTGCTTGTCTTACCACTTGAAAAACACTGCATTGTTTCATCACAGGATTTAAATACTCCTGTGGCAGACACAGGTAATTACAGTATTTCCTAGCCTGATAGAAAAGACATTTATTTACCTGGAATGCAGAAGGATCTAAGTAATCTTCCTGTTTATTTAACTCATTGCTAACCACTTTCTGAGTATGCATGTGTTTAGAGATACCTAAAACTCCAGAGGGAAAAGTATTAGAAATAACCAGCTTTTTTAGTGAGAATTTAGGAAAAAATGAGTTAAGGTAAGGATTGATTGTTACAGTGTTTCTTATCTAGTAACTATTGTCATGAAAATGAGGTTAATATGGACTCTCACTAAAACAGAGATTTATTTTTCATGTGATGTTTTAGTCTAATGTTATAGTCTTTTGGCCTATAATAAGATAAATGTGGCTTCGTGTTTGAAAGAAGTATCTGCTTAGAGATGGAACCAAACAGCTCCAGCTTGTTTTGAATTGCTAGCTATCCCCAAAGAACTACTTCTTGACTTACCTCTATCCTTTATTTGAAATATACATTTTCTTCTAATGTGTGCATCACACAGTCAAAATGCTAAGAACTCACTTTGAAACAGAAATAATCTGATTAATTCCAGTCTTGCCACAGATAATTTAACTTAATTTCCTTTATAGCCATATGTCATTGAGACTTTGTTCCTGAGAAGAACTAAAAACCTTTGGATCAGTTTCCTTTTTGATCTGTTGAGGAGATCTTCATCTAAGGGCTCAGACAACAGCTTTGCATCATTCATTTTGGATTATATTTGTAGTAGGAAAAAACAAGGTGAGCAAAAGTATTCCACCTGCAAGTGGAGGCATTTTTACAGCTCTCTGAGGTAAATATGTCTAGATTAGACAACAGCACCAGAGAAGTCATTGGAACATTGCTGGGCAGCCACTGAAAACGTGCCACGATAGCAAGGTCCCTTCCAACCTAGACAATTCTATGATTCTATGTTGGCCATTCCTAGAATAGGAGCCATGGCATTCTTGCCACAGCAGTCAGCAAAACAGCTTTATGGCTGGGTTATATCTTCACGGCAAAGCTAACTGTGATACCTAGTGCTAAAATCTCTGCACATGGGTTATGCCTGGCTGGATGGGAACAAGCACATCTCTCTTCAGTTCTACTTTTCAAGAAAAATTTCATATAGTTATAATCTTTAGGATATAAAGTGGGAAGGGTGGGGAGAGGTCTTTTCTGTGCAGCCAGCCTCATGGCAAAACCATCACAGGTTATGGGAACCTTTTTGGTACGAAGACTCTGGAGAAGTGTAGGGATTATGGTGCTTCAGCCTCTCCTGCTCTAGTCGATTGATCCAACAGGGAGGCGGAGGGGCACCTTCCATTAGATCAAAGCCTCAACCAACCTGGAGGTTTCCAACACTTCCAGGGAGGGGACATCCACAACGTCTCTGGGCAATCTGTTCCAGAGTCTCACCACCCTCACAGTAAAGAATTTCTTCCTATTTAATCTAAATCTATGCTTTTTCAGTTAAAAGCCTTTTCCCCTCATCCTATCAGTCCCTGATAAAGAGTCCCTCCCCATTTCTCCCATAGGACCCCTTTAAGTAATGGAAGACTGCAATAATGTCTCCCTGGAGCCTTCTCTTCTCCAGGCTAAACACCCCCAACACTTTCAGCCTGTCCTCATATGGGAGGTGCTCCAGCCCTCTGATCATCTTTGTGCCTGTGGACCCACTCGAGCAGGTGACCATTCCATGAGAACAATTGTTTCAGTTATGTGACTTCAGTGATAATGAAAGCCTGATTTTCTATTTGACAATCATTAAGAAGAGTTCATTTCAGTTCTGCCATTTTTCCATTTTTTTTTTTTTATTTTTAAAATGGCTTTGTTTTTCTTGACAAAGTCAAAATGAATAAAAAGCTATTTTTATGTGAGCTGCTTTTCTTTTGGAAAGTATGTGCCCCAGGAAACATCCGCCTAAACTCAACAACTGAGTAAAATTACACAGACAGCTCAGATGAAGGAACCTACATTTTCGTTTCTAGTGTTCTGCATTAAAAGCCTGTGTTTATTTGTCAGAAAGATGAAAGAGGTGTTCAATAGTAAAATAGATTTTGGACTGCTGAAAGCTTTTAATTAGTAGCTTATACTAGTATCATTAGCTTCCTCTTCTAATAAAAGCCAGAATAAGCATTTTAAAGAGCAGGGTTTCCATTTATACAGAATGTAATAAACCTGCATCAGAGTACTCCTGGGCACCAGAGTTGCTTGGAAACAAATGGACATGATTCATTGCCATTTTTTAACACCCAAGACAGAGTCCTCTAAAAGAAGTTTAGTCAAGTTTGAGAAAAAAATGCATATGAGCCTATTCCTGTTCAGGAAGTGGCAATACATTAAATTTGTCCTTTAGAATCTATTTATCTTTAATATATGCTTGCTTCCATTGTTTCCCTGTGAATACTACATCTTTCTCAAATTATATTTTTGGCTGAGGTTTTTCAAAAGAAGGCTATTTTTCTTCTCTCTCTGCAAGACTCCTGTTGCTTTCTGTTGTCATCTGCAGTCAGAGGTAAATGAAGGGAACAGAAGTGATTCAGTAATTTCAATATGATTTTAAAAAATATTAAAAAAAAAAACATATACTTTCGATTTCTAATTTGTGGCTTCTCTGGCCAGTTTTTAGCAAAACTCCAGTTATCCTGCTTTGTACTCAAAGGGCTAAATTAAACCAGAGCATACATAGTACATAGTGGTAATTTGAAGACAGTAAAAAATCTCACATTTCATTTACATTGCTTTTCACAATAGGATATGAACAGCTTCAAGATTTAAGCTAAGTTCAGTGTTCACCACACCTATCTCTGTTCATCTTAAACTTTGATATCTATCTTACACTTGTTGTCTAGACTCCTTTTAATGTCCGAGGCCTTCCTTATAATGCTTAATCCCATTTGGGATGGTAGAATGAATAAGACCCTAGAGATACATATGATGGGATTTGAATTTAAGTTATTGAAGTTGAAGAGGTCAGTTACACTCTTTTCTTTTGATACGTATGAGTAATTCCCATTAATAACAGTAAGAATGCAATGCATGAACTGAATATATTGTTCACTTGTTTTATACAACTATTTTATTAATTCTCTGTAATTTAATACTGCCTGCCAAAATCCTTAAAATTATATATGATAATGTGGTGGATTCACCTTGTCTGGATGCCGGGTGCCTGCCAAGCCCCTCTATCACTCCCCTCTTCAGCAGAACAGGGAGGGGGAAGAAAATTAGATGGAAAACAACTCATGGGTCAAGATAAAGGCAGTTTAATCAAGCAAACGTAAAGGTGGTGCACAGAAGCAAAGGGAAAAAAAAGAGATATATCCTCTACTTCCCATCAGCAGGTGATGTCCAGACACTTCCTGGGAAGTAGGGATCCAATATGTATATGGAAGACAAATATTGTTATTCTCTATAATTTTTACAAATAACTTAAATTGCCTTCAGTGGTGTGTTAAGCTCATGGGCCAAGATAAGGACAGGGAGATTACTCACCAGTTATTGTCACGAGCAAAACAGACTTGACATAGGTAAGGTTCATTAAATTAATTGCTAATTAATGACAGAGTAGGATAGTACATAATAGCAATAAAATTAAAAGTACCTCCCTCTCACCTCCCCTTCCCAGGCTCAACTTCATTCCTTTACCCCCAACTCTTCTACTTTGTTCTCAAGATGGGGAATGGAGGGGTGTAGGGGGGTGGGCAGGCAGGGGGACAAAGAATTGGGGTTGCAGTCAGTTCACAATAATTTGTCTGTATTGCTCCTTCCCTCTTCACATTCTTCCCCTGCTCCAGCATGGGGTCCCTCCTACAGGATACAGTCCTTCATGAACTGTTCCAATGTGGGTTCTTCTTATGAGCTGCAGTTCCTCAAGACTTGATTCAGCATGTCTATGGTCCTTCAGGAATAGACTGCTCCAACTTGGGTCTCTCACAGGCCACAGTTGCTGCCAGGAGCCTGCCCCTGTGTGAGCTCGTATCCACAGGTTGCAGCTTCCTTCAGGGCATATCCACCTGCTGCAGTGTAGGATCCTCAATGGACTGCAGTGTTGATATCTGCTCCGCTGATGTCCTCATTGGGCTGCAGGGAGACAACCTTCATCACCATAATCTTCTCCATGGACTGCAGGGGAATCTCTGCCCCGGTGCCTGGACCTCCTCCCCCTCCTTTGTCTCTGACCTTGGTGTCTGCAGGGTTGTTTCTCTCACATTTTCTCACTCCTCTCTCTCACAGCTACTGCATATCATTTTTACCCTTTCTTAAATATATTATCACAGATGTGCCACCAATGTCATTTATGGGCTCAGGTTTGGGCAGAAGTGGGTCTGTCTTGGAGATGTGTGGAACTAGTACTGTCCAACATGGGGACAGCTAGTTTCTTGTCACAGAAGCCACTCCTGCAGCTCCCCCCACCACTGTTAATACCTGGCCATAAACCCAATATACCTTCTAGTATTATAAGGCTCTTGTGTTGGTTTGTCTGAAAGATGACAGCAGTAGCTGAATACCTTTAAGCTGTTAGATGGAAGTATTTTTCTGTATAGAAAGACAGAAGGATTGATTATACCAGTTCTTTCATTGTATGCTGGAGAATATAGGAGAGGATTTGGCATCTGCTTTGGGAAACTTACAGGCTAACATCGCCTATTGGTTATTTTGAGTGTACAAAATAATTTTAATCAGCTCTGAATAAGTATTGTAAAATGATTTATTGCCTTCTGTATGCACAAAAAAATATCTGCCTTCTCTGGAGATCATTGCATTCTTTTTGAATGTCAGAAAGTTTCACAAATAAACTTTGAGAAGGTGGTAAGTGCTGTTCCTCAGCAGGAAATGTTCTGGACTGCCATACCACAATACTGGTAGATATGAACTGATGTCCATGTGTAACCAAATCTTTACTTTCTCCCAATGATCCAATGATGAGGACTTGCAGCTGAGTTGTAAAAAATCATAAAGAGTTCAGAGTAGGTGTCATCAGCTTATTTCTGTATTATATCTAAGTGCAACCTTAAACAAAGGAACCATTTTTGTCAAACGGATTCTAAGATGTTTTACAAAACAAATATGTCTTACATTTTTGGTTTGGTATTCTAAAATAATACATAGTTTAAATGCACACTGGATTGTAACATAGCTAATGAACATCAGTGCTGATGCTGATTCACTTAGCATTACCTGACTTCCTCATAATTTTTGTATTCTTTGTATGCCTGCACAAATACTAATTATTTTCTTGCTGTACTCTCTGTTATCTTGGCAATCATGTGAAGGTTGCATATTAGCAATTTGAATGTAGTTAAAAGTGTTTTCAGTTTCTGTGAGAACGTTTTTAGACAAACTTATTGTCTGGCAGCTAAAAGAACATATTATTCTCATCTCATATAGTCAAAAAGTGCCATCTTCCTGGAATGATACCATAGCATTTGACAGCCAAATATCAACAAATAAAAATTAATAAATAATAAAAGAAAACGGCAATTAATTTTTTCCCTTGAATATGGGTATCATCCCATAAAGTCCAATCTGCTAAATACCTCATTATGTAATATGAAATAAATATTTCCTGCTTCCTCAAATTTGAAACCTAGCAGTGATTTGTTGTAAACAGAAATAACACATTTTGAAGTGTGATGTTCTGTAGACTCATTGAAAGGAAGTGCATTTGGGGCTATCACAGAATTTTGATGATCTGCCTTCTACAGTACGCTGCATGGTTCCCACGTTTGCAAACATTTTCATTAGTAATAAAGTCATCAGAGCTTCTTTTACACAACTCATTCCAATTAATCCAAGTCTTTTGTTATGTCTTAATCTCTCATTACAATTTACAACTAAATCTAACTATATAAAATTATCTTTACTCTCACTGTTTCTTGCTGTGTGAGTTTTGATGTGCTATCTGGCCTAATCTCTTTCTGGGAAGATTTTGTTAACTGTAGGCATGTTAGAGGTAGAAAGATCCATGAGTCAGTGCAAGACACCTCTATACAGAGAATGAGAATTCAGTATGAGAAAGGGTAGAACTTGATTTAGTATTAGCAAATGATTTATCCGGTAGTGTTGCAAGGTTTTTAAGCATGGCACATGTGTTTAAGGTCTTCAAGCAGATGTTCAGTCACAGCAATACTGATATAGATATATATATACACACTATGCAATTGATCTTGCCTTATGCTTTATGTACATAAAATAAACATACTTTCATTTCTACAATTCCTAGTAGAACCTAAAATACTGAAAGGGTGCTTCTCCCATTGTTGATCAAATCCTGTAAGCCCATAAATAGGAACAGTATCAGTGACAACAACAATGAGCTTAAGATATTCTTAATCATAAAGATCTTATAGATATGCTTATTTTGGACTATTATAGTTCAAAATGAACATCACATCTCAAGCACAGGAAACTACTAAGTCAGCCATGCTGATACATATGATATGAACTGTGGGACCACACAGTATCTGTAATTCTTATACAATGTGCCATATAAACAAGAGTGATAAAACTGGGCGGAACTGAATAGGCAGTGAGTATGAATAAACCTTAGAAATAACAGTATTCCTGATAAGTGTGTAGAAAGATTCAGCAGGGGAATAAATTACACAGTCAATTATGGAGCATTCCCCACTTCCTCCAAGTCTCTACAGCTCTGGAGCTTGTTGTATTGCTTTTCTAAAAAAAAATATAAGCTTGTTCATAGCTTCTGTATAGCCTCCTTCTCTTTTTGTCAGTGACAAGAGGAATGTACTCCTCTATCACTTAAGGTACAAGTGAAAAAGATGCATCTAATTTTTTTTTTGTCATGTGGTCACTTTGTAATTACTAATAAAGTGCTGTTTATTTTTTCTCAGAGTTGAACAAATAAACACTTCTGTTCAGATTTCTGTATTTCACTGACATACCACTGATATGCATAATGCACATGCAGCATGCATTAGAATCTGTATTTGAGTGGTAGCTCTTTCATGTTCTTAATCTACTTCCTTTGAATAAGAAGGCTTGTAATGTATACTGTACATAATCAGGCAACTGTTTATCCTGCTGTTCATATTCCAGTCAGGAGGATTCCCATCTCCCTCAAATATTTTACCTATCCATATCGTCTGGAAAAAAAAAAAAGGAAAGGAATATTTTGTGCCTCTTCCTGTGTCTCAACTGCTTCAGTCTTCTTGCCTGACTTCGCAGTAGACAGATGGAATGGGACCCTTCTTTGTCTAGTTATATCGTAGAAAAAGGCAGGACAGATTTGTGATCAGGCTGAGGGAGTTATGACCTTGCTTGTGTTGTCCTTGTGAATGGATTACAGTGGCAGGGAATAGGAAAATGTTTGCATTCCCACTCTTCATCTTTTATTGACAGAGAGACTGTTCACAGCTCTCAAAACTGTTCACAGCATGTTGAGGCTTGCAACTCCAGATTGATAACATTAGTTATTTTTTCACATTTAGATGATACCCTAAATCCTGATGGGTTTTTTATTGCACACAAATTTGAAGAACAATCTAAATAGTTTGTTTTCAAGTATCCAGTCATATTCTGCCTACCTGAATTTATTGTAGACACTTTGTGGTGAAATCACCAGCCCTGGTACTTCTGCAGTCCATTGGCCGAGTAAAGATCACAAGCTACTGTTTTATACCAGCAGGCCAAGAATGCACATGGGCAAGGCACACCATTGAGGCCTTGTCTCAGATGATAACCCTGGCAGTAAGTGTTGCTTTGTCAGATAATGCCATAGTAGTTGTACCAGAAAACAATAGCAGTTTGTGTTTCAGAAATCAGAGGGTCA
The DNA here is from genome assembly GCA_026413425.1 of Tringa solitaria. Taxonomy (NCBI): domain Eukaryota; kingdom Metazoa; phylum Chordata; class Aves; order Charadriiformes; family Scolopacidae; genus Tringa; species Tringa solitaria. The sequence goes on from JAOXJM010000001.1 coordinate 33,851,053, forward strand.
ACATGTGGCTGGATGAGGTTTCTGTCCTGGATATCCAAATATTGAACCTGTAAGTAAGCACTTCCGTATTTGTGTTTTGTTTCCGCTTAATGCATAGTTATAATCTTTAAAAATACTATAAATAAGTTATTTGTCTTTAAATAGAAATAAACGTTAGAGTAGAGAGCTGACATTTAGGAGCTCTGGGAAATGCTGCTACAGCTATGGTTCCTAGCAATGGAAAACTCTTTCCTATCCTGTATATTTTTGATTATTTGTATTTATTTGACATCTCCACAAAGTATGTAAATTAGTTTTGACTTTTTTTTGTAACTCAAAATCATCAGGAAATAGAATTTAAGTTAACTTAGATATTCTGTTTCAAACACTTTGAGAATTCATATTTTTTCTGTGTTTAAAAAATATGTTCTCATAATTAACTTACAGTTATGTTCCTACAATCTTACATCATGCAATTCTAAATAGAAAGTTCTTAATGAAAGCTATCAACTACAAACTTACCAGTTTAAATTTCACCTATTTCCAAATCTTTGTTAAAAGGAAAGAAAAAGAAATCTTCCCCATAAGAAAATTGTGAATTTCTGCAGATGGAAAATGTTTTACTGAAATAAATCCCAAACTGCTTATAACAGTAAGTCTTTGTTTTATACTCCCTAAGAACTGTAGCAATTTGTGGGACCTTTAAAAGTTAATATTTCAAATGGTACCAAATGTTCTTTTCTATCCGTTTCTTTTTCAGCCGGGGTGTAGATAAACAACGTTTGCAATATCTTCTTAATCAGTACCCTCATATCCCACTAGATTCAATCCTTCTGTCAAGTTGGTTCCCTGCTGTAGAAAATTCTGTTTATTTGTACTGTTACAATAGTCAGGAAATTAATGGAGTTCAGATCTCCTATGTTCATCTTCTAAGCCTACAAAACTACCTTTACTATACTCAATAAAAAAAGAAGACAACCCATTTATCATCCCCTGAGATCTCTTTCTGGCAACCAAGTTCTTATATTAATAAATATAACAAAATGCATTTGTTTCATGTCAGTGCTTTCATGATGCAATTGTTTTGCTGAGCATGTTGTTCAGTTTTCATACTGAACCTCTGGTTCCTGTTTCATTCCTTGTCTGTCTTTATTGTTATCTAGTGCTGAGCTCCATAGACAAGTGTGCCCCTTTCTCCAAAGAAGAGCTCTAAGGACTTAAATAGCAGACCGAAGTCTGTGGTCAAAATATACTTTCTTCATGCTCCATTCTTATTATAGATGTATAAGGTTCAGATTCAGTCTTAGTTTAGGATTGCCCTTGGAGTCTCAGTGTAGATCCAAGTGCCTGTTCATGGAGCAGGTAATTCTGATCAAGTTACATAAAAATGGGGCAAAGCATGCACAGATCTATCCTGGTGCACCTATCTTGTCCTGAGGTTTGTCTGAGACCAATATATGACTTTTGAGCCAAAACTCAATTCAAGTAAAAACAGGTAATAATACAGATGGAAAATGACTGGAAGATAGTGGTCCACTTTCATGCCTGCTTTGAATTTTGTGCAGACAAGGCCAATGTGTGAGTGCAGTCAGTGCTTCAAAACATGTCTGCATATAAAGCTTTTCCACATTCAACACTCCTTCCTTTATTGTGACAGGGTCAAAGATGGGAATTTTTCTCTTCAGTCCTTAGATTCAGAGATTGATTGTCCTTCATCATAAAGCACCCCAGGTTTGATTCAGCTTCTTGGAAAGCTTTCATGAGCTCTGATGATAATTTCAGTGATACCATTGAAGGTCCACGAGGATTCTTAATTTGATCTTTTGTATTAAGAAGAGGTGTACTGGGGAGTCCATGCTGACTGCTGGGTAAACTGAGGCTGTGTCTGAGAAGGTGGTTACATTTTGGACTAGCTGAAGTTTTTGGAAGGTTAAAATACCTAATCTCAAATTCAACACACTTCAGTAATCTAGTTGTCTATCATAGTACGCCAGTTTGAAGAACATTATACTTGGCCCATTATGCAAACAGAAATCATTTATTTTTGAAAGGTGAAAAGACATTCATGATTAATATCCTACAAAAAGAGCTGTTGAGAAGCTGTCATGACAAAAAGTGGCCTGCCCTTTTTTACCAGCTACTCCAGCAAGGAGGAAAGGCTGTGGTTAATGATGTGGAAAGTAGTCCTTAGTATCTCAGCATCACTGTCTTGGCTGTCAAAATAACTATTCATTTCCGTGGCTTGAAATGGACTTTGTACAGCTGTTTTATGAAAGTGCTTTGAAAACCAAGCATTGTTGCCACGTAGGTTTATGGAACTCACATGGTGGTTTCAAAGAAGAATGATATTAATTTGAACTACATGAAGCCCTAACTACAATGAACATGATGATTTAGAAAATTCCTGATGGTCTCCTACACAGAATCAGACATTGCATACGTTATTGTACAATAAAATCATCCAGCTACTTCTATTTTTTAAGCATTTGTCTGCAACAGAGCAGTTTTGCCTTTAAGCACTGCTCTACACTAGGGCTGACAAGTTGGATGTGATTGCAATGTACTGATCTTTAATGCTATAATTGTAATATGGTACTTTGTGCTCCTGTTATAGGCCTGCATGATACTGGAAGTGAATAGTGACAATGGAAACTCAGTAACCCATCTATGCTATGCTGGATGCTGCTCCCATCAAAATCAATGGCAGTGTTTCCAATTATATCAATATGAGCAGTATTCTGTCTGTCTGCGTGGGAATAAAAATCAGAGGCAAAGAAGAAAGGACCTGCATGAATCACATATGAATTAGTCTCAGTGTTTGATTTTAATAAAAGGTTGTTGGAAAGAGGGAAGATAGTTAAGATTAGGAATGTAATTTAACCTTGGTTAAACTATTTTTGTCAATATAATATCATCACATGAACTTCCTTCTGTGATAAAACAATAGAAACATTAATAATTGCCCTGCCTGAGGTTTGCCTTCCTCTCCCCCTGGTGTGTCTGGCTCAACAGCATAGGGCTTGTGGGCAGTAGTCTCTGGCTTTGTGAAAAGCCTCCTGGTGCATCTGTGTTCCTCGCTGCTGCTGCTGTGTGAGTTGGACCCATGATGAGCTTCCACCCCATCCTGACGGCGGTCGTCTGCCTGCATTGGCTCTGCCTGCATTCTTCATTACCAGAGATCTGCCTGGTCTGCCTTGCGGAAGATCTGTCCTCATTAAGATAGTTTCCCTTTCTTCCCTGCTCTCTCCAAACTCTCCTCTTCTCAGACTCACAAATCCAGATACTCTCTTGTATAGTCAATTAATATCTTTTTTCATACTTCAGTTCATATTTTTTTTACTGCAGTGATCTGCTATCTGCTCTTGGTATGTACCTCCCATCTGGATGGACTTTCATTTTTAATGGGGTACCTTTCAGGAATACAGAAGAGCTTACATGTGAGGCAGGGCCATCTGCAAGCCTATAGGTTTCCAAACCCATGCTAAACTGGTCTCTATAATCTCTCAAATTCTCACCTTGTACTTAATTCATGCAAAATGAAATTGAAAAGTCAAAATCAATCCAGTGTTAGGATTCAAGCCACACTCATGTTTTTGAAATTTTACTTTCAAAATTCCTTAAAAGCCACCTTCAAACTAAAGCTTTGTGTCAAAATTTTGTAGCTCCTATTTGTGACACTGTTTGATTGCTCAAAATATCCTGTTGGGAAGCTAAAAAATGGGAGATGGCAGATGTGCATGAATGCAGGAACAGGAACAGATGAGATTTTCATGAAGAACAAGACACAATCCAAATGTAATCCTAGTTCATCAAAATGAAAATTCTAACACAAAATGAATAGGCCAAAAGATCAGAAGTTCTTGGGTTTTACTTTCTTACTTTTTACTTTCTTAGCTCTTTAAGTGTAGCGCTTTAGACAGTTCTAGTGCTATCAGATGTAAAGTATTAATAAAGCACAAAGCAACAGCTTATTCTTAACTTTGATGTGATTATAAGGTACTGTAGACTTAACAACATACTAGATATGAAACATGGGATAGTATTTTTAAAAGACAAAATAAAAATAATTTATAAAAATGAGTTTTCTTTTATTTCATAACAGAATCCTAAATTTTATTATAAATTTTATGTATTCTTCCTTGTGAGTAATTCAAATATTTGACTATTAAATTGAAAATAGAGAAAAGAAAGAAAAGGAGACATGGGAATGATAAATTTTTATATGAATTGTGTGAAGCCTCCATTTTAAAATAATAATAATGTGACTTCACAGCTTTTTTTCTACTTATTAAGAAACTACAGATTAAAGTAACCTCAGTAAAGTCACTGTTTAACATCATATATACAATCTTGTGTTCCATTAAAAACAGTTGTGTTTCTTCATGAAATTAAATGAAAAGGAACATTCTTTCCAATGTGTACACAGAGCTGTATGTTGTTGTTCAAACCAAAGGCATGTGCAGACAAAGGACTTGCCTGAATATTTGTGGAGGGTTTTACCTCATTTTTGGAAGAAATTGTCTATTATTACAGTCAGCCTGGGATGAAATTATTTCAGAGCTGTGTAATAAAATAAAAAATGAAACACAAGGAAAACAGATAGCTGGTGATGGGGGACAGTGAATGAAAAAACAAGAGTGCGAGGATCAGGGTCTCAGACATGAGTGGCAGAGGAGCTGGCAAGTGACGCTCAGCAGAACACTTCTGAGAGCAACCACTTGTCCTAGGAGGCATCCATGGAACTGGGGACAGAGTATTGCTTGGAGGCATGAGAGATGAGGGTGCAGAAGTCATTAGGAACCCCCCTTCCTCACTGAGTTTCCTCCTCCAGGTGGTGGGAATGGACATCATGGACAGGGCCAGGGTGAGAAGGTGGAGTGAGTTGGCCGGGCCTCAGAGCAAAAGGGAAGGAGACGTGCAGCCAAATCCTCAGCAAGAGGAGCTGGAGGAGCTGGCAGTGTGACGATGACCTGAAGCAATTGGGGCACATGTGTGCCAGGGTCTACCTTTTGCTACAGATAGTTCATGAGACTAGGTACCCATGGTGAGGGGATGTGCCCATGCCCACCAACCTATGAAGGAAATTCCTGCATATGCCACCTATGGCCTGATGTCCAAGTGGAGGCTGGCTCTGTGGGGTTCTTCACACACACCACCACTCTCCCATCCTCCCCAGATGACAAAAAGTCCCATCTCTTGCTGTCTGGCAGGATATAAGGGTGAGAAAATGGAGCAACTGGAGGACAGACATGTCAAGGTGACTGCCCAGTTTTGGGATGGATGAACTCTGAAGATGAACTCTGAAACTGACAGTTTGGGGGGCATGCACGAGCAGTGGACTGAGAAGAAGGTCTGGGGAACTGGGGCTGGATGGGCATGGGCTGTCCTCTGACAGGGCACCCAGGACAGGGGCATGCACAGGAGGCCCCTACAGTGGTAAATGTGGTGGGCTATGCTGTGCACCTGTGGGAGGGAGAGGGAGCAAGCAAATGCATTTTCTAGCATGATGAAATAAGAGATTAAGGCATTAAGAAAAGGCTGCCAAAGGTATCAAAATACCTAGAATAGAAAGAAATTAAAATTCAGGACAAGTCTAGTGAGTATCTGTCAAAGCCCACAACTCTCATCCTGACCAAAGGTTGCAACTGAGTGGCATTTGGCTGGTTTTCGTTGTGAGGGAAAACCAAGTGAGCCCAATGGTGTAATCTGAGATCAGAACAGGCAGATGAGCCTTCAGATGAGCTGCCTTTGTTCCAGTGTTTCATCTGAACATGAAACACAACCAAAATTCAAAGTAAACAGAGTCCCACAAGCCTGCAAGGCTAATCCCGTGCTTTGACAGTGCTAGGAGCAAATCCCCCTCAGATGATTCACATCTGTTGCCTCGCTGACTTAGTGACAGAGTGGATCCCCTATGTTCCAAAATTAAGCAGTGCAAAGATCATTCCTCCATTCCCTCCAAAGATCAAAGGAATAGGCTGATGGCTAAATCCCTTTGAAGCAGGAGTTGGATGCAGCCACACTGGGGACAGGGGAAGGGAAACTGCAGTGATACTGCAGTTGTGTTAGCTTGTGAAATATCATGTAGATCTTGCTCTGAAACAATGCGGTAAAGTCCAAGCATTCTCCACCACAAGGGTTTCAAATTTTAAAACCTCCTCATGCTTCACTGATGTAGCCATGCCAGGAAGATGACTTAGAGAAAGAGGCCACATCTGCATCTTTCCTCTTTCCCATAAATAGGTCTAGCTGACAGCACACAGTTTCTGCATTAACTTTCCCTTTCTACTTTTTGATTATACTGAGAACATAAAATAATATAGAGCATAATCTGTCACTGACAAGTGCTTTTCAACCTTCAATTGGCAAAGGCAAACCTGACATTTATGTCCCATAAAAAACACTCTGACACAGCTGTAAGAGGACTGGGAAACCATGTCATGCTTTCCTTGGTTAGTTATTTTTCTTTCAAAGTGGCGTCATTTGTGTTGTGATTGTTGGTGGAACTGAAGTATTTCTGAAGCAGAGACCCTGTAACATGCGGTATGCTGCCTTGCACTTACTCTTGTGCACTGCCCTGGACCTTTCATGTGGCTCACTTTCAGGTGATGTGTAAAGCTGGATGGCAACTGGGTGCCTCATTTGCTTGGTGGCAGAAGCCATAGCCTCAATATGCTGAGGGAACTTCTGGGTGTCAAGTGAGGTTCCCAGTAACTTTAGGTACATTCTGACACTAAGGACTGTAATTTAGGATCTAGTATCTAAGTTAGGATTGTAATTTTGGAGTTGATATCTGAGTTGGGATGAATTCTAACAACTTTAGCCATCTGGAAGTTAGCTGTCTCATCTAATACTTCTTTAGACTCATTTTTTTTAGTCCTAGATCTTCATGCATGGCACACACTATTTAATGCAGTTTAACTGCTCAGCTACAGTGCCCTACCATGACAGCTCTTCTACTTCTAGATTTAAATTATTCTGCCTTTTTCTGGCTGTTATTTCCCTGTGTCCATGTCTTGTGAAATAACAGTCTGACTAAAGATCTGACTAAAGATTTTTATTCCAGACCCTGCAAAATCTGTAATAAAAATGATTTGCAGAGAAGGATCAAGCTAACATCAGAAAATATCCTACGGAACATCACATACAAACTAGACAAGGCTCTTCCAGTGCTTTTCAAAGAATATGTTGACATCAATTCTTAGGACCCTGATTTTCTCTATGTGACAGTTCAGGGAGCCCAGGAACATCACATCAAGCTCCAAATGATGAATGACCAGCAGTTGTATCCAAAGCTTTTCTGGAATTAATTTAATATTCTTTGATTTCCACATAATTTCAGTAAATTTGTGATATTATGATGAGTGATATAGTGGTGTTGTTATATTCCAGTTCATGTGGACTCATTTTTTTGATTTACAGCCTTATCTTTTTATCCCTAAATTGAAGTTGAAATAATTCCTCCTGCCCTCTTAATATATAGACTGTTTATTCTCTGTAAGATTTTGCTGAAGGGAAAAAAAATCCTTCTGAGAACGGCAGTAATATGAGAGTTTGATAGGGTCTTCATGACCTAAATGGACCAAAGTTCCTTCTTGATGAGACAGCTCTGCAACCCATTTATCTTCAGTTTGCAGGAGCTAATTAAACTAATTTGAAGGCAGAGAAGATGGCTCCAAAATAAAAAGACAGACATGATTATCCCCAGAGGACGAGAGATAATATTCACAATATCTTCAGCCAAACTTTGCTAATATTCAGAGTTAGGCTTTGATTCAGACCCATCTAGAAATAACTAATTATTTCCAGAAAATCTCTGCTTGAATACTGATGAAGGTGCCACTTTGTAAAAAGCATAATGCTTTCCATTTCATTTTTTAACAATTGATTAGCATTGTAGAAACTGTACACATAATAACAATTGATTCACAGAAGGGTAATTTCTTTTCTTGTGTATTACTTCCTTGAATCAAATGTTCCAGTTGTGTAGGCAACATCAGGCTAACAACATCTCCATTTTCTGAACTCAGTATTTTTTATTTACCATAATTAATATTCAAGTAATTTATTTCTGCCAAGAACAGACGTCAGCTTCAGAAATCCTCTGGTTGTCATTGGTAGCCATTGCCTTAGAGTAGTCATTAACTTAGTCATATTGACACTTAGTGCTTGAAAAAAATGGAAATCTTTCTTTTCATGTCAATACGCTCTTGATCAGACCCTTTTGTGAGTGATGGATACCTTAGATATTAAACAAATGTTTTTTGCATAATGTAGTAGCTTTTACATTTCCACATAACAATGAACAACAACTTTTAAAAAATACTTTTTAGGAAATTTCCTCAGCATATTCAGTTGAACAAAAAGAAAAGAACTTTTTGGTGACCCCCATCACACACCCTCTAGAGTGTTTCTGTTCAACATACACGTGACACTACCTGAAAATCCAGTGAGGGATTCCTTTGCTTTCTATTACTCTTACAGATTACGGAGTCATTAAAATCTAACTTAATACCTATTTATTTTATACTCCCATGCACAGCACACAGTAAACTTACCTGCTGAGTAGGTGGGCAGATGGCATTTTAAATCCACCCCAAGCATTTTGCCATGACTAACACAAAGTGCTGTGATTAGACTCTGAATGAGAAAACACCTATGTCACCCCAACCACCTTTATGGTTATAAAACAAGCAGCCACTATTCCTCCAGGGTCATTCCCCCCTCTCTTCCTCCCCTTCCCCCACTTAGAGATTTCAACAGTGCATGTTTTAGTGTATTTGCAGGGAAACCATTGTAAAAGCTGTCAAATGAGAGGGTCATGGTGTCAGTTTGGAACAAAAAGATTGAGGCAGTGCCTTGAAATATATCAGGAACTGAAAAATGGGGAACCAGTCAAGAGCATGGTACAACTGTGAGACAGTTTCCAAAATTCTAGGGTCAGGGTGATAGCGAAAACACATCTATCTAGATATTGGCTGTATAGCTAGGGCCAAACATCACTATGAATTTTATAGATAAATACATATTCTCAGTTACATTCAGAAACAAAATCAGAGCACAGATGTAATCTTCCTGTTAGACACTTGCTAATAAAGCAAGATATCTTGTTCAGCAAAGGAAAAGCTTCTGAATCCTCTCTGAGCTTGACACACTGAAAAAGAAACATAACCCACCACCTTGATGGGTTGACCTGTGACCGCCACCACCATGGGTTCAGCAGTCTGTCTCACTATGGCTCAGGCCTATTTCTGACATTTGCCCATTGTATAAACTTGTCCCATACTTCTGAGCAAGTAACTGAGCTCTGAAAAAGGTCATAGGAAGGCCTGTAGAGAGAAACATGCAAAATAAGAAGGGTAAAAATGCAGATAGAGATAGGGGAGACGGTGTTCACTGGCAGCTGATGCATTCAGAAGAAAAAATACCAACATAGGAAGGAATAAAACCCTAAAGGGGGAAAGGTAGAGTCAACAGATGACAACTCATCAGCATGGAGGATCTAATCCAGGAGCAGGTGTCAGCTCTTTCCTTCCTGACTTTACACTGCTTTACACTATAACTTTGTGCGCATCTTGTTTGCAGAGTCTTTTTATCTGGCTCCTTCAGGCTCCTTTGAGCACAGTGACCCAAGAGATGTTTGCAGAGGAAGGATGTATAGAAAAAAGAGACAAATATTTTTGAAAGAATAGGTTGCTTCAGGTTTTTGCCATAAATCCTTGCCTCTTCGTTAGCATGACTCACCCCTTTTCATTCACTGCCCCTCACAAATGCTTGGGCCAAACATTTTTTTTTACCCCAGAGGTCCATTAGGAGCAGTTAAGCTATGACAGTCACAAATGGGGTAATTTAGGTTGGAGAACTAGAACCTTTTGTGACTGTGGTTCAGATGTAAAAATACTCTAGGCTAAAGTGTCACATATGAGTCTGCTACCACTTTGACTGGATCTGTAGAGAGTTTAGACTCCTGCTGATCATGAAGCTAGTTCTTACCCAGGTTTCACCTGGCAGTATGAGCTTGATGGAGAACAGAACTCCTTGTATACTAAGATGTGACAAAAGGGATATCAGAAGCACAGACCCACTGAAAGAGCAATCTTCCCCTCTCTTTCTCTTCAGTACTCCTAGGTATTTGCACAGCGCTAACACAGATGACAAGCCAAAATCTGCAACCAAAGTCATGCTTTTTTCTAAATATTGAAAATATTCATGGTTTTAATTTTGTTTAAACCATTAAGAAAATAATAGACATGTCCAGTAAGTCTTTTGATAGTTATTTATATTTTCTTCTGTGTTCCAATTACATGACTTGAAATGCATGACATACCAAAGATATATATTTGGAAGGTCTTTTGAACTAAATATTGTTAGCAATGGGAGACTGTTGATTATATTCACACAGCTCAGCTAGGTCTTATTATAGTTGGGGTTTTTTGTTATGAATATTTAGTCATATGTAATTTTGTGAATCTCTACTATGTCTTGAACATTTCACAACTTCCACTAGCTGAAAAGCCTCTGATTTTTCAGACATATTATTTATAAAGCCCTCTGAAGTTGCAAATGACATTCAGTGGCAAGTATCACAGAGTTCATGAAT
>JAOXJM010000001.1:33870096-33889082 GCA_026413425.1 Tringa solitaria
CAGTAATTCAGCTTTAAAATAGGAAGGAGAGTTGTTTTCAATGACAACATCCCAATAACGAATTTATGTTAGTGCCTAGTTCTTGAGAGTTCATTAATAGTAGCTTCTCATATTAAATGACTAATGGGTCTTATTTGAAATGAAGTTTTCCATTAAGGCTGTCCATCCTGTATTACACTGAATTGAGGCAAAGTGAAAAAACCCCAACATATCCACAGTAACCATACTCTGTGAAGTTTTATATAATATTTTCAACAGAACTTGATGCCAAATACTAGTTGTAAACAGCTTCTCCTACAATGTCTGTGAGAAGAAGGCTGCTAGGAGGTATTAAACATGATAGTTACTTCTGATGCCTTGTCTCGTATTCATAGTAATTGTTGTTGCTTTGTATTTATTAATTCTTTTACCTACCAATTTTCTGGGACTCTCTCTGGAAAGGTGTTTCAAAGCCAGAGAGGTAGGTGTGGAGCAATATCTTCCAGACACTTGACATGATGTTTCTAGTCCATACCCTAAAGAAACAAACATTGTGAAATGGGCTGTGAAAATCGCTCCAGTATAAAGGGAGCAAGCACTTTAAATCGTTCTATATATGATAAGGTGAGCAATATCCACAACTGTGAGATTTTTATGGGCAGGAGACTATCACTCAAAGGATGGGAACAGGAATTATATTATTATATATGCAGGGCCGGTATTAAACTCATGAGATTCAGGCATGGACTCTTCTGCTATCAAGTATGGAAACAGACAGCAGGGCTCTTTACCTCCAAGAAACTGCCTCCCTCAGGGAAACTTTTGAGATTTACATTAAGAATCCAGGTTTTCTGTTGCTTGCTTTCTCTCTTGGGTTCTATGAATCATAAAATCATAGAATAAAAAAATAATAAAACAGGTTGTAAAGTAGCTCTGAAGATCTCAAAGCCAGGCCAGCTTTGAAGCTAAGTCCAGTTGTTTAAGGCTGTGTCTGGTCAGCTCTTGAGTATCTCTTAGGATGGACCTTTCACAATCTCTCTGGGCAAATGGCTTTGGTGTTTAATCACCTTCATTGTGAGAGTAATTCTCTATATAAGCAGTTGAAATTTCTCTTGTTACCACTTGTGTCCATTGCCTCTTACCCTATTAGGGAGACACCGTCTTTGTGCATTGTAAGAAGAATAAGGCTCGACCTTTTCTAAGACAGCAATTAAGGGCTCCTGAAGTCTCCTCTCCTCCAGGCTGAACCAGCCCAGGTCTCTCAACCCCTCCTCACGGGTCAAGTGCTCCAGCCTCAACCACCTTGGGGGCCTTCTGTTGAAATTGCTTCAGTTTGTTGATATTTCTTGTGCTTTACAGCACATAAATGAACCCAGTAGGACAGACACCATCCCACAACTGCTAGAGATGAAGAGCCATTCCCTTGACCTGATGGTTGCATTCAGGTTGCATTCATTGCATTTTGAGGCTGGACCTCTTTACCACAAGGACACAAAGCTGGCTCAAGATTCAACTTCTCCATTAAGACAACAATTCACAGGTCCTTTTCTGCAAAGTTCTTTCTAGCCAGCCAATGCAGAGTCTGTGCTGTTGCATAGGTTTATGCCATTCCAAGGGCTTTACATTTGTCATTGATGAACTTCATAAGGTCCCTGCCAGCCCATTCTTCCAGCTCATTGATGTGTCTTCAAATAGCAGCTTTGCCCTTAGGTGTATCAAGTACTATCCCCATTTTGTGCCATCTGCTATCATGTTGATTGTACATGTTTTCCAGGTGAAGACACTGAATAGCATTAGCCCCGATATCAGCCACTGAGGAACACCAGTCATTACCAGCCACTCAGTAGACTTCAAGTGATTGATCACTACTTTTGAAACCTGAAGACCCATCCAGTTATTCACCCGTCTTTTAGCCTCCCCATCCCGTTTACACCTCCTGAGTTTGGCTACAAGGAATTTTGCATCCTTCCACATAAGGAACCCTGACTTCAAGGGGAAGAATGGAAGTTGCTTCCTTCCTCCTTTAATTTCTCCTGTTGCTTTCTGCCTTTACTTCAGATCTCTCACTGTGGGTGAGTGTTGTAGCCTCCCAGTCTTATATAAAAGGTGAGGGGTGACCCAGATTTTTGCTATAATTTTTGAATGAAAGAGACAGTAATTCTATGCTGTTGCTGTGAATCCAGGGAGGTCTAAGTATGCCTACTGTAGTAAAGACATCTGCTCACTGTGCTATATTTGAGCTGGCATTGAGGCTCTCCCACGCATTGAACGTGGCATTGATGCTGAGGCATTTTCTCTCTCTGATAATTTATGTCTGTGCATGGATTCCTACTGTGCCTAAAAATACCTTGGGCAACACATACTCTTGTCCCCGGCACATTGTCGGTTTTCCATCAACCCTCTTTCTCTGTGGGAATCAGGACTTTGTGTTACAACACAAGTGGAGATCTCAATGATTTCCCTAAGCAAATTATTTAACAGGGTCTCCAGCCTGTTAAATACCACCACAACCTTCTGGCTTGGGATTTGACCATCCAGACTGGAGATCTGCTTGGAAGACACTGTATTTTCCTTTTCCCCTGAATCTTATTTCCACAGGAGGAAGAAGGAATGAGGTGGGAGGGAAAGAGAGTGATACACACCCAAGCAAGAAAGCCAGCACACACACCAAGATTGACTGCTGCAGGCATAGCTAATATTGGGCAAGGGGATGTTCTGCAGATAACATTGTGTTTTGTTTTCCATCAGTAGCATCAATTTAGCACAGGACTTTACACATGATATGTGGCCCGTATACTGGAGGCTGCGGCTGTAGCAATCAACCCAGTATTTATTCAGTTGGTTATTAACTAGTTATGAAAATTATTCTCAGCAGCTGGAGAGAGATCATTTTACACCTTTGTATTCTACCATGTTCTTCCACATCTTTTCAAAATAGACAATGATCCATGCCTTACAATTGTTTGAGATGACTGATAGTCCCATCTCGTAAATCTTAACTGTAATGTAAAATTTCCCCATGCAAACAGTATTTCCTGTGCTGTCTATTAGACGAGTATACATCAGATTATATACCAGCCTGTGTCCTGCCTTGACATCAAGAGAAGAGAAACTTCTCAAACAATTATTAAAAAGTGTTGGAAGAGGCATATCTTAAACTCCATTTCCTTGAAGACAGCACCACCTAAAACTTCACTTGGTTGAAATTCATGTCTCTGCCTGGGATTTACAATCATCAGTTTCCTGCTAACACTCAGTGCCTTTAAAACAGCTTTATAGGGGCTCCTTCTCATTCTAAGAAGATGTCAAGATAGGACATCTTCTGTTTGACATAGTAAATAAGTGAATAGTCAGGGTAAACATACTTGGGATGGTATTAAAGCTGAATTCAGGTTTCCCATCGACCCAAGTTTACACCTTCTGTTGCACTCCACCAGACTGGAAGACAGTCTTCTGGTGGCAGGAGGAGAAAGTGGCTCCAACAGAATTACCCATTGAAAGAAGTGCTGCCCTTTCCATGCAAAAATATAAGCAAGAGAAATTTCTTTCACCAAATGGTAAAGAGGAGATTTGGGGCATTTCAATTCCTATTTTAATATAAACTAGGAATTTCACTGTAAAACATGACCTCTAATTAGGTCATACAAAGTGGAATTTTCAGAGGGGTTTAAGACTCACTGTCCCAGGATGTTCTGGGACAGAACTGGCTTGTGTGGACGTGGAGAAAGGAACTTGCGACAGGATTTCCCATTTTGATGCTCATCTACTGTGATCTTAGGCAGTGTGTAGGGACATCAAGCTTTCCCTTGAGGCACGGTAAAACTAAAGGATCAGGCCCTATTAGTAGGGGAGATAAAGAAATGTCCCAAACTAGTTTGAGCATCAGGTGTTGTGCAACTATGCTCCCCAGGTTTTGGTGGTCTACGTGTACCCACTGTGAGGAACTTCAGATGATTGTGAAAATTCAGTAGCAGAAACCGATGTGCTGAAGAAATTTTACCTCATAGGAGGGAAGAGAAGAAGTTCTGATACAGTAATTCCGAAAAACCTCTCTCCCATCATTGTTTTATGTGGAGGACCCAAGATGACTGATGACTGTTTATGTTTTCTTTGTAGCTGAGAATATATATATATCACACCCTTCAAATCACCAACATGCTGCTGCGCTTACTGAATGTAGATTGCGATCATTTCAATAATTAAACCACAGAACTATTAAATGACTTGAGAGACTCCAGCAGGAGTATTGGGATTTTAATGTTTAAGGATAAAAAGCTCTCTTAAATAAGAATGTAAAATAGCAATAGTTGTGCTCACACGTGCAAGTTGTACATGTCAAGAAGGCTGAGTGTAGAACAGTTTGAAAAGGAAAAATCAAGACTTTGATTTTATCCCAATTTACTTTTAAAACCTGGGCTTTTAGGCACACTGCACTGTGCTCAGCTTGATTTACACTTATTATTTTTGTTGCTGTTTTCGCTATACCAGTTTTTCTGTGGGCACATTTTTCCTTATTTTTTTTAATAATGCTTTTTGTATATTTCTTGTACTTAAAGATGATTTAGAAAAAGAATTACAGGCTACAAATGTAATCATGAGGCTGGTAGTCAGGCTATTCTGACTAGATATTCCTCCCTGTGTGTTTCTTTTCTAAATCAAGTTTAATGCTGGCTTTTGGATCACAGCCTACCAATCAAACAGAAAGTCACAATGTACCTTTTGGTAAGACCACACATTCTATTAACCTCATCTTTCTTTTTTTCTTTGGCATAAAGACCGCTTTGGTGGAAGCTATTCAATAAAGCTATTTATTGCTTTGCTTTTCTTCCATTTATGTTCACAGATAAAAACACATTATAAGGAAAAGTCAGTGTTCCTTTAACCTTGTTTTGTGCACAAGACTGTAGTGTAAAGTCCAAAGAAGCACCAAAGGATCATGAAAGGTTCATATTTGTCATGTTTTCACAAGGTGGATTTAACTGAGGAAAAGGGATTTTGGAACCACAGAAGGAAAGTATGTGTGTTGCATATGCTATTGGATACTCTCAGCTGGTGAGAGGAGTGTGTGGCATACCGCTCTGTACCTGAACACGTTGTTTTTCACTCACACTTTGTGTTTAGCAAACTCACTTTTCCACAGGAAGAGTTGCTGTGATTTCAACAAGTGTGGGGGAACAAAAAGTCCGACACTGGTCTGACAGCCAAAGTAGGGGTCCTGGTCCCCCTTTGTATCCCAACAGCTCTCCCCTTCCCTCCTTGCTGTTGCTTGGCACAGCTGCTGCTCTCCATACAGAAGAGCGAGCTCAGCCTGAAAGATGCTGTTTCTGGACTTTGTGCAGGCCCCATTGTGTGGGCAAAGTGGAAGAAATGGAGAAATTTAGGAAAGGCATTTTTCAGCCCCATGCAGCTTCATTCTTGCAGCTTTCCTTCAACCTATGCTTATTCTACATAACATTCATTCTTGCTGTATGTCTCATTTAGCCTCTGGGCTAAATGGAGTACATAATAGCTCAAGCCAGTTGAAGATTGTTCCTTCATGCAATAAAACTGCATTTGCTTCATTTGCCATGAATGATAAGCAGGAACTTCTGCAAATCAAACATCCTTTCTTTTTTTTCCTCTGTTACACAGCGATTCATAACAACAATTTCATTTGGTATTATATTAAAAGATTTTAATTTCTCCAAATGGAACTCCATTTCTATTCTTTCTTTCCCATTACTTGCATTTATGTTAATGCTGTAAAGACAGTTCAACATTTTCATCGAAAATGTATAAAAAAATAAGGAAACGGTGTGAATTAGATGGTTTCTTCCCAGCACCATTTCTTTGGCTATTATGTTGCAGAATGTAAAAGCTCTGAAGAGGTGTCTTGTTTTTGACTCACCTGCAAAAGAAGGGCTAGAAATACAGACCCATCTCATTTGCTGTTAGTGTGGAGACAGTAAATCAACCCATTTTGCCTTTTCCCAGAAAGGACTCATCCTTCCTCTCCGTTTAAAGTCTCCTTCATCTGAAAGCACTTCCATGCACCTCCAATTACACTAACTCCACATCTTCCTGCTGAGCTGTCTCTTCCCTGCAACGCTTTCCTTTCACTCTGTCCTCAGGTGTTTTTCTTTCTTCTTGAATGTGGTGTATTTTCAGGAATGGTCGGAGGATGGTGTTGCAAGTTGGAATCGGGGCAGCTTCGGCAGGCTCCTGGGAAGCACCTTTCCTCTTGGCACTCTCCCACCTGCGCAGCTCACAGCAAAGAGCTCACCCTCTTGCTGCTGCCATGGCTGATGCTCTCGCTGCTTGCAGGCTTTATTTTAATTGCACAGCATCGGCAACTCTCCAAAAGGCTGTTAAACGGAGCCGCTCTCTCCCTGTCTGGCTGACACCAAAGGAGATGTGCTGGGTTCGGCTCCGCTGCAAGCAGTTCTTTCCATGTCTTTTGAGGTACTTTCACAAAGCCCATGGCTTGTTCATTAGGAAAGCGTTACAGCTCATAGGCACAGTTAATTAGCACTTATGAATAAAAGAAAAGTAGGAAGGAAAATTAGAGGAGTAAGAACAACAAAAATGAACTGGAAGGAAAAAAACGTAGGTCTGTAAGCGCAAAGCACTCAAAAAATAATAATTAAAAAATATATGGATGCTGTGGGCTTTATAGTGATTTTTCATTCCCAGTCTTTCCAACATAAAGCAAATACTATGTGGTGTGAAGTCCAGTCCAACCAGTACACACAGAGGTATGTCTGCCGGTCACGGAGGTGTCTCTCCAGTGCCAGCCAAGAAACTGAAGAGTACTTCTGTAGGGAGAACAGAGTAACTGTGTGTGTGGGTGTCATCGATGCTATCATGAAATTTTTAACAACCAGCTGAACAGGAGCCACTAGGCTCACTTTACTTTCCTCCCTGTGGCTGCAATTCATTGTTAGGGTTTTTTTTGCACAACTCCATTATAAAAAGCTTAAAAGCATGCACTGTACTGCAGAAGTGACAGGTTGCCCTCTCGACAGCTAAATACCAACACCAAAAATCTTCCCAGAAAAAAGCTATATTCTTTCAAACAATCCTCTGACTACAGGGGAATAAATACTTTTTAAGTCTTGCTGCTAGAAGGTAAGAAATTGGATGTAGCATGTAATTAAAGATTATACTGTGGTATAAAAAATACACAAATGGTCTGAATAGAGGCTAAGTATCACTTTGTGCATAACTGACATTTTGAGCCTTTTGAGTGCTTGATTTTGCAATTCTATTCATACTCCTTTAAGCAGGAGAGTCATTTCCATGATTGTACACAAGCATGATCAGTAGGCTCAGGACAGCCAATGCATCCTATTTATCCATTATTCAGTACATACAATTTACCCTGTCTAAGAGAATGAATCAGTGATCAGAAGAAATCTGCATCAGCTATTGCGGCACCTCAATGATTCTGGGATAAATCAGGGCAGAAAGAACAAGGAGTTGTGGCAAACTTTGTGCTTCCTGTCAGAGCAGAAAGTTGTGGCTCTCTTTTACCTTTTTTATGTCCTTTGACTCTGAATAGTGCCAAAGAGATATTTCAGGGAAGAAAAGCTGCCCATGAGCCAAGGGCTGGCCACTACTGTCTCTTTCTATCTATCTGTTTATGCTGGCGTTCACACCCTCCCTGCGTGCCCAGCTGTCCTGTGCTACTCTTTAATAGCAACAGCGATGTCCCAAGACATGTTAGCCTGGAAGACCTATTTCCAATTTGTGCCCTAGCTGTCAGGGGTGATCACTTTCCCCTGATATTGGATTTTACGGCAATTCTGTGCAGTTCCAAAATTTCCTGTCAAAACATGCCTAATCGGTAGGATGTTGGGTAAGGAGGGGAATCAAGACTCTCATTTCCAGCATTAGGTAGAAGAGGAAAAAGCAACCCTGATCCTGTATGACAAGTCAGATGATCCAGCACTGGGTGATAAGAAACAAACATCAGGCTGGGATTGAAGTAATTGAAGAGCCAAATGTTTTCTTTGCTGGCAGAAATAATTCAGTGAAGATAAAGGCTTTGTGCTCTCTTTCCCTGCCAGCATTTCTTTGGCCCCAAGCTGGGCCAGACTCATAGCTTGTCAAATAATTTAAACAAATCAAATACAGTTGGTAGCTTTTCCTTCACAAAATTCACTTCATAAATAGTCTGTGGATATTCTTGAACCGTTATGCTAGCTCTGTAATTAGGAAGGGAAACAGATACTTCATGCAATTTTCATCAAATATGATCTTCAATGAGTAGCACTCTTAGCTATTGCATGAGCCCAAAAGTTGCTTTGAGGTTTTTCGCTCCTGTACCTCAGTTTTCCTTTGGCTCCTACAAGAATCTCTTTTCCCACTGAGATGTTCAGCACCTCCCTCTGCCCTGGCCCTCCCACAGACCTAGAGCTGCCTTCCCCACTGGGAGAAAACATTTTCACCTTCTCCTGCAAACGAAGAGAATCACATTTTTACAGTCAGGCAACCGTCTTCCTAATTATCTCTGAAACAGACTCAGATGCTCCACCTCCTGTGTACGGCAGACTCGCGTTCCACCATTACACCGCAATTTCACATCCTGACAATTTGCTTCTTAGGCAGAAATGACAGCACACGAGTGAGGGGCACAGGTACAGCAACATGATAGAAGCTTCATGTCAGCTTGATGCTTTCCCCCCCAAGTCCTCACTTGGGGAAAGTTTTGATCATGTTTATCTTTCTGAGTGCCAGCAGCTAGACCTAGGAGAGGAACTTAACCTAGAGAAAGACTTAAATTTGGGCTTGCAGCTAAACACTTCAGGTCTGTAAAAGGAATCTAATTTTATATTTTTTAAAACCAAGCCCAGTGCCAAAGACAGACAAGTGCTTAGGGTGATGAGAACCAGAAGCATCAGGAAGAGGGTGAAAGGATTTCGCATGCAAGTGTATGTGTGTATACCACCTGGGAAACGCTCCAGAGGGATGGGAGCTCCAGTGGGGTCACACAGCTGTGGCATCACTGCAGGACTGGAGAGTTGCTGGGACCACTTGCATGAGTGGGTGCCAGCCCTGCAGGTAAGACAGGCAGTGAAGAAGAGGAGCATACGAGCAGCTCAGAGGTGCAGGACATTTCCATGAGGAGAAGCCTGTGGGTCACAATCAGAGAAGAGGCCGATGTGGATGGCATATCACATGGGAGGATACCACCTCATCTGATCAGGGTGAGGGCAAACATAAAGACTTCTTTAAACAGCTCAAGCCTATGTATCACAGACTCTGTTTCTTTGGGGCACTTTAACCTCCTTTCATCTGCTGGAAGGGCAATGCAGCAGGACACAAGTGTTAAAGATTTCTGGAGGTGTCAGGGAGAAGTTCTTCATACAGGGATTGGGTGGGTCAAGCAGGGCAATGCTCTTCATCACCTGCTATTCACCAACAAGGAAAAGACAGCTGGAGATGTGACAGTCAGTAGCATCAATGGCTGTAGTGACCACTCAGTAGTGGGGTGCAAGATCCTGTGAGGAGTGCGAAAGGAGTCCAGCATGCCACTGGACAGCACGCCTCTCTATCACAGACCCTGAACTCCAGGCAAGCAGACTGCTGCTTGTTCAGGGAATTGGTAGGTGGGATCCCATGGGAAAGCTCTGGAAAGATTTCAGGAGAGCTGGTTAAGCCTTTAAGGACAGCACTCTCCAAGCACAGGTGGGACCCATCTTGATATTCTGGAAGATGGGCAGGTGTAAGAGGAGCTGGCTTGGCTAAGCAGGAGGCTCAAGGCAAAGCTCCAGCACAGAAAGGCAACACACAGGAGGTGAAAGAAGGGACAGGCTAAAAAAGAAGAGTGCAATTATGGGAAAGAGAGTATTTATGGGATGTAATAATATTCTTTACTCCAGGGAAGAGAGTATTTATAAGAATCTAGGAAAAAAATCCACAAAGAAGTCACATACCACTCTATCTTCAGGCAGAATTACCTGAAAAATATTTCCCAAGGGAAATCAAATCCTCTCTAAATGTCTCAAGTCATAGATGACATATGGAAGCTCCTCTAATAATGTTTGGCCTGAGACACTGGGGTGGCAAACCCAAAATGCTTTCAGTAGTAATAAAAAAACCCCAACAAACTATCAACACTTGCAAATTAGCTCTTTGAGAAAGGTTTTATAGTTAGCAGAGTGACACAGCCAATTTCTGCTGAGAGAGAGACCTTTTGTGATGGTGTCTTTTCGATTTTCCACATGACTCTCAAACTAATCAAACCTGCTCTGCTCCTTCATGAACCTGAGAGAAGCAAAAGCCTAAGCAGAAGGATAAAACAGTACATTCATACCTTATCAATAAAGTTGAGAACAAAAAGAAATCCAAATTTTGAACATATGGAATGACAAACTAATTTCTAGGCAGGAACTTGCTTGAGGCATGGGGCTATGCACAAAAGTGGAGCAATTCTCAACACAAGGCAATTCATTATAGTCATGGAAGGAAGATAAGGGTGGAGGGTTTGGTCTTGTCACTCCATCACCTGGTTTCTGTTCTTTTCCCAAGCACCGATTAATCCAAACGTCCCTGCGGCCTGCAATAAAGCAGTACCTAGCACTCCTCCCACAGGCTGTATAATTCAGCTGGGGTTTTTTTGAGATTCAGAGGCATATGGACATCTAATTGTCGCTTGTGTCTTTGGCAACCTCCCAACAGATGCTCATCAGTTTGGAAATAGCCATCTTGTTAAGTTTGGAAACGTGTCAGTGTGCAGTAGTGTTCCTGGGGAAATCCTGTACACAGGGAGCTTGAATACATTGAGGCGCCTGAAAATGCTCCTTTGGTCTATTGTTTTGATTTAATTTGACCCATTCAAAATGTTCCTCTTGCTCTGACAAATGCATGGGTTATATTCAGCCAGGAACCAGCAATGACAGAACACAGGCAGGCTGAAGGATGGTAAGTATCAGCCTAGATAGAATCAGCAGAAGAAGAGAATGAAGATTAGAACAAACTCTGTCTTATTCATTAGGCGACTGGGAATGACGAACCAACTGTTCTTTAGCAAGTTCTCAGGTTTGAGTCTTAAGATAAAGGAGCATTATATTGTTACCTTAGTAGCTGAAGAGGAACAAGCAAGACCCCTAGACAGCCTCTGAACACAGCAGCTGATCCCTATAATGTTATTTTGCATCAGTGTTACTGCAGCTGGAGAAAGAAGCCTTATGACGTGACATGAGACTGGAGCTCTGGCCGTGTGGTAGTGCCTTCCCCTATCAGCACAAAGTGGGTAGGAAAAGAGCCAAAGACTCTCTGGGTGTTTTATGTGCAGCTCGTGGGTATCCTGATCAAGCCAAATTTCTTCTTTGCTTCTGAACCAGCAAAATTGTGCTGACAAAATCTGATAATGGGAACATTGGCCACAGGAATCTATCTTTAGTACAGCTGGCTTCACATAAACCTGGTATGTGACAGGTAAAAGCATGAAAGGACGAAGACAAGGACAAAATGTAATTCTGAAAGAGGAAAGCTAGCTGAAGATACTAAAACAGATCTAGGGCTCAACAAGGGCTCTTGGGGTTTGTTCAGTTCCCAGCTTCGCCAAGTCTCATGTTATAAATGTTCATTATTGTTTAGATTTCTTGTAGTAGAGAAAAACATTAAGAACACCAAATACTGAAATTGAGTTTGAAATACTGAAATTCTTAAGAAATATGCTGAATTGGAGTCCTGTAAAATGGAAATTCATGGCTCATGTTCTCCTCCCTATCCCGGTCACTAAGGCCCTGTGTTACACTGGGAACGAGCTGGCACTCACACCAGTAAAACTCATCCTTTTCTGCATCCCAGATGATGTGTCAGCTGATGGCCCTGTCTTCCTCACAGCTCAGAGAGATGTATCGTCCCTCACCCCTCTCAGTGGGGCAGCTGAGTTCTTCCCACTCCAGGGAAAATCATCAAGTCAGTTCAAAGCACCCACAGAAAAGGTTTTACTGTGAAAAGCAAGTCTCTCCTCAGCCTCTCCAGGTGTTCAGACACACGTTTCTAACAGTGGGGAGACTATGCTACGTGTTGTCTATTTAGATTGCAAACCTGGAAGAAGAATTTACCCTGTGCCACCGTAAGGCACTGGCCACAAGCCACTGGTACAAGACCCACAGGGACCCACCTCACCCAGGGCTCTGTAAAAAAAGACAATCAAAAAGCAGAGCCCCAGGGACTGCCAGGGTTCTGTATCTCAAAGCCAGCAAAATTGTTACAGTCCGAACAAGGCAGGCCAACAGTTAACCTGCAAAGCATTTGTTTTATCCTGATATCATCTTTGAAATTTAAGACAGAAAAGAAGCAGAAGTTGCTCCTCAACTCCTCAAAAAGGCTCCAGCCATGCAAGACCCCACTTGCTGTGGTCTGTGCCCATTTTCAAGCAGCAGAAAATCACTCGCACCAGTATTTCAAATGCAACTTGTGGGGGAAGGGGGGAAACAGGACAAACAGCTCTCTTGAGGTCAGAATATCAAGCCAAAGCTTAACAGTTGCAATCCAGTGCAAGGCATGAAGCTGCTTCTCTCTCTTGCTTTAAAGTCTGGGGATGATAAAAATTTAAACAAAGATTATGTTCTCCTTAAACTCAATTAATGCTTGCAGATTTTTGGGTGAGAGATGCCAGCTTTACCAATCAATCAGACAAGGTTGTCCATGGAAGAATAAAACATGAAGCAGAACAAAATCTCAGAGATCTGGCAAATTCTGAAGCTTTTATTTCATGCCCTTTCTTTGTTACAGTTTGTACGGAAAATATTCCCTAAAATGTTTTTACCCATCTGTTGAAAATGCACACACATTTTCATTTAAATACTGTATTTAATAAGATGTAACCCTGTGATAGCCTTGCTAATTTTCACAACCACCAGAATCCAACCACAAAATGCAAAGAAATCTTAACACCAAGGACAGAACTGGAGTCTCAAGGCTCACATGCTGCATTGTGTTACGTACAGGCTTCGGCATAGAGCAGTAGCTCATTACTTCCTATTTCAACAATCTGAACTTCAGGCTATTTTAGAAAAAGTTGGCAGCATTTCCACTTCCCAATGAAGACTCCAGAGTACACTTTTCTGAAGTCAGCAAAGCATTTCTGATTTTTTCCTAAAGTTACAGCAATTCATTATAAACCACGTTCGAGCGCCACTTGTCAAACCAAGTACCCAGCCTGGTGTGGCCAGAAAGACACCAGATTTGACTTAAGGAGTCAGATACTGTTCTCCCATCACAATCACAGCTGGGAAAATCAACCATTTAATCCTTCTCTGCTTTTTGTTGATATTTGTACAGACTGTTGATTCTTTAGGGAGTAAAATGCCTCTGAGTACATGTCCTTGCAACTTAAAGTACAAGTACCCATTCTTGCAATACATATAGAGCAAAAAATCTGTTGGTTTTTTTTTTTTAATAGGTTTCCTCACTTAGACTCTAATCCGCTGCTCAGTTCTTTGTGGCAGACCTGTCCAAGTATGTAGCCACAAAAAAGGACTTTAAATTGATAATTTACACAGAACATTAATCTGTCCTGTCTCATCAGGCATCAGGACAAGGAAGACTTTTGTATACTCAGTTGTCGGTTAAATGTAATCAGTATTTGTGCCTAATGGTACATTTTTTGCTTTATAACCCAGGTAGACTTATTCGCTATGAAGGAACAAGGAATCACATTTATCTTTACCCTGCCACATTAAGCTTTATTAACGCAACATCTGTCAGAAGAGAGACTGGAAGGTCTGAAGTTTGAAGACGAAGTCTGGAAAGCAAACACTACTTTCTGCTTCTGTTAAGTAAGCAGAAGATTCCACTGTATCCAACCACAACTGAACTAAGCAACCACTTGAATAGGAAGGAAGGAGGAAAAAAAAAAGAAAAAAAAAGAATTTCCTCAGTTTCTATGTTACACTTGCTATACAAAGTCAGACATTAGAGTGGAATATTCCTACAAAATGGAGCCCAAAGAAGCAGAGCTGTTAGAAGCAGCTTTCAGAAACAAAAAGCCTTGAACACTTCTTTTTTTTTTTTTAAATTAAAAGGAGCCTTCAAAGGACACTTTTAGAGGCTGAGCTGCTTACCACTAATGACAGGAGAGGGAAAGCAGTGGAGAATACATTGTTTCGAACCTGACAGAAAACAGAAAGGGCGCAGTGAAAAGAAGACTGAAATTCAGAGAGAGAATTGGCACATGGTGACAGATGTAATAAGAAAGAACTGATACCAATGGTTCATGTGAAATAATTCAACGAAAAAGGAACAGACAGATGTATAAGCCTCTCACAATTTTGCTGCTGCAATCACACTGACCTGCATACTTAAGAGATATGACAACAGCGAAAAATACAATTCCTCCTTTTATTCTAAAAGTTGTATTTTCCTAAGCTTAAACAGCAAAGCAGGTAAGGTCAGATTAATCACTAATGCAGTTCCAGGTCCTTTGGCAGACTCAAACCTGTTAATATTAAATGAAGACTAGATTCAAAGTGAGGATGAGTATCCTGACCTGAGAGGTCAAGACAGTTTCCTGCTCTCTCAAAGAGAGTCAATAACAGATGATTTTGCAGGATAATTTTGTCCTCTGAATAACATAACCCTTCGAAATATCCCTTAAGGAAGTTACTAAAGCATCGTGCAAAATCAGTAGGGATACAGTGCAGTTCAGAACACCATTGGCACTGTAAGATCCGAGAAAGAAAAATGTGTCTCTGTGTGTGTGTGATTAACAGCTGCTGCAAAAGAAAAACTAGAGAGAGAATCTTATCTGGGGAGAAGTGAGAGACAACAGATGTGCAGCCCTATGCTTTTATTAAGGCCCTTCTTGCTATTCCTAGAAAAGCACTAATTTACTGAAAGAAAAAACAACAAACTAGTGGTGGAAGACTGGCATAGGTTCCTTAGCGTACCGTTGCTACTGGAGGAGGGAAAAGAGGATGTATATTTAATGCCCCAAATTCTTAGTTTCCAATACTGATGGGTAGGGCAAACTCAAGCTGCCTAGACATCACAGCACATAAACGCAACTTTGAAAGCCTCACTGGCTTAGTCTTCTCTCTGCTACTTCTTTTCTAACACTGCTCATTACGGTTTCATGAGAGAAAAACCTAAGGGCAGAAAAAGGTACAGGAGACCTGGCAGTTACAAAATAAATGATATCAAGGTAACAAGCTAAAATTCTGCCAATGAAAAGAAAGAATAACAAGTGTAAAAAGGGACCAACCTGACTAACAAAGAGCTCTTCACCAATCTGTTACATACAACAAAAGTATGTAAGTAATAGAAACAAGGACAGATTGTTTAATAATTACTATGTAGGAACAACAAGAGAACACTGGGACCACACCAGAATCAAAAGAGGAAAATAAAATAAACAGCAGAAAGAGTAGGAAGAGATTCCCCTGGAAGTGCACCTGCATTAAAAGAAAAAAAAAAAAGCAAAAAACCCAAGGCAAGTGTTAGTTATGCAAGATGGACGAAAACCAACTGACAGCTGATGACATTAGAAATTAGCTCTTTGATGGCTATTTTCATTTCAGTATTCCCTAGTGATGGCAACTACAAGCACCTGTATTCACATCACTGGCAAGGATCTCTGCTGCGTAAAGAAAAGAATAGGTTAGAACATACGTTTCCTGAAGTTCAACGTTCACAGGTTTTCTGGGCCCTAGAGACTCTTCTTATAAGATATGTTAAAAATTGATACGCTAATCTTGTATTAATGTGATGCTTAAAAAGTAACCTCAAAACCATTAGTAGTTATATTTGAGTATTAGCAAGCTGAAATGTCTATTTCTAAAAAGAAAGATACAGAAGCTGACAAGCAGCAAAAACTTCTTGACCAGAGTCAAACCCATTAATTTTTAATTCTAAAAAATATTTTGGAACAATTACCCAAACTATACTCATTTATGCTTTCTACAGTAACTGACACAAGTCAGCCAAGAACAAGTTATGTTAAAATCCTTTTTTCCACAGTAGTATAATGAAAAAGCAGTAGATGAAGTATCTTTATCTTGACATCTGACTATCACAGAACATTCTTACAAGCAAGACAAACGCAGCTCAGATGAAACTATTACTGTATGAATGCAGAGCTAGCTAGAGTTATCAGAAAGGGAAAAAAAAATAAAATCAGCCTACTGTCAAATCAGAAAGCTGTAAGGATGTTCTGCAGAAGTACATCTTAGGGTCAGTTCCATCAACATTCTAACCATCTAGATGATGAAATCAACAGACTGTATGGAGTTTTAATGTCTCCCAGATCTACTGGAGGAACAACATCAAATTAAAAAATGATATTGACAAGTTTAAAAGTTGTATAGGAAAATATAACATTTAATAATGGTAAGCAAGACTCAGGTCTGAATGAGTCAATGAAGCAAGTACAACTTTAGATACTTTGAATGCTGTAACACAGATAAGGGCTATCAAGTATTTCACACTGTTAATTGCATATTTACCTCAGACTTTTTTCCCTGTAACACTACAGGGATATAACCGTTCAGAGGGTGTTGAGGTATTGAATTCTAAAAAAAAAAAAAAAAAAAAAAAATCCCCCTCTCTCTCCAGAAGTAATTCTTGACTTACTTCAGATCTTCAGATCTATGAATCTTCTCCATGGTTCATTAAATTCTTCAATTCAGAGATTTAGCAATCTTACCAATTTAGAAGGGAAAAATACTGCCATCTCCTGGAACAAGTAAAGCCAGCAGTTCTCTGAATGCCTGCATTCTACTCTATCATGCATTGGTTTTTTTATGCACTGAAAAGTAATCTCAGGGACTTTGTAACTCACCATCAGATGTTGCATTTAGAAACACAAGCAAAGAACTACAGTAGCGTACCACTTTCAAGATAGTTCTTGGTAGACTAAGTTCAGTAGCAACTTGACTCAGGTCCACCCCACCAAATTCTACATGCTTGAACAGTTTCCTTTCAATCAGCCTTCCTTATGCACAAATCCTGAACTCTGTAAAAGCAGGAGTGGTAACAGCTTATTCTCATTAAAAGCACATCAGACTGGGTAGAGTTGCAGACTCCTGGCCTACAGTTTTTAAATCTTTCTGCTATCATCTTGCTTTTACTAGATCTATATTACAATCACCTATTCTCATCCAACAGCCTTCAAGAAACAGCTTCTGAGAACGTACCAAATGCTCTACTAGTATAACCTAATCAGGCACACACCTCTGCTCTACAGGAACAACTCATAACGGCTCGTAAGAAGGTAAACTGCATCTACAAAGGTGTATAAAATTACTGTATTAACTACTCTTCTCCCCCTCTCCTCCTCCCACACCACACCCCCCTTGTTCTATTAGTTGCAGCAGTATCCCTGATGTGCTATCACAATTGCTTTTACAATGAGGGGAAGAAATAGCCAGTTATCACCTAATTTGGGACACCTGGTAATAACAGTTGATGTTGTAGGTAAGCTGCAAGCAGTGATACATAAAAGCTCTTCCATTTCCCCAATAACACCGGTTACTCTCCTAGTGCCCAGTTCCAGGGTTCACTGGAAGCTACCTCAGGGATCTAGTGCTTCATTCGGATCAGTTGCTGCCCAGCCCAAGGATGTAGCTCAGTTACTTTTTTTTTTTAAACAGATTATATCTGAACTAGGACATTACACAGCTGCAAATGTTTTAAAATTAGTTTCCTAATACTGACTACATAGAAGATAATATTCATACCTTTTCCTATTAATCCACCTTGGATTAATCCACCTTCCAAACTTGGAAGTTTGAAGGCTTTTTGAATGCTATAGCTGACAAAAAAGTGTGTTTCCCTATATGTTCAGTTTCATTCTACAGTATTTGGCTTCCTTCCATTCTGCAATTGCAGCTGTGG
This sequence comes from Tringa solitaria, assembly GCA_026413425.1. Classification (NCBI taxonomy): domain Eukaryota; kingdom Metazoa; phylum Chordata; class Aves; order Charadriiformes; family Scolopacidae; genus Tringa; species Tringa solitaria. Next base: position 33,887,905 of record JAOXJM010000001.1, read on the forward strand.
TTAACAGGAATAGCTCAGCTGTCAATGCAAAAACTCAGCTTTTGGGTAAACTCAAGTAAAAGAATTCTGGAATATTTTGGCCATCATATCTCAGGTTCACTTTGTACATTACATGTTCTAATGTAGTGTAGCCTTAGAAAAAAAAATATTTAGGCACCTTAGTAAAAGAAAAAAAGTCCTTGAAAAATGTAGTATCTTCAATTCAACAATCAGTTTATTTTCTAAAATAAAAAAAACACACACATTTGTAATATACATGAATTGATTCTTACCAAAGACATGTTTATAAATACTTTTTTTCCTTTTCATAAAGATCTGTTATCTACAGTCCCCATTCTGAACACCAATTTGCCCAATTGTTTTTTGGGCAAACATATTCCACTGAAGACAATGAAGATCTGAATTGTTTCAGATGCTGGAAAGCAAATGTACCCACAGAACAAGATAATTCTCTCTTCAGGCACTTGCCATTTGGCTAAACCAAGTTTAAGAGTTTCATTAGTTATACAAAAGCAACAAAATTCCAGTCTTTATAGGCTTCTTCATCTGATTTCCATATGAAAGCAGTGCAGAAACAGAAATTTACATGCCAGTCATCTCACGAAGAGAAAATGCCATATTTCTTCTCCAATTCTTCAACAGAAGTATCTTTCAATCCCATGTGATTCACATGATTGAACAATGCCTGTGCAACTGTAAAAGAAAATCCCAACATAAACTCTTATTTTTGTCATTCACTTTCTTAAGGTAAATTAGTCGTATTCATTCCTTAGTGAGAGTAAGGTTTGGACTGTATAGCTGAAATACAAGAAAATTTTTAGAACTACTGAGAACGTGAAAACAAGAGTAGCAAAAGGAAGTTCCCACTTCGTTTTGATGCCCACGAGCTGCCTAACAACATTTCCTTAAACAGGTATATAATCCTGACAACAGACAGATTTTATTTTGTTTGCTATCCTGGCACTATTCCATTAAATGCAGAAGATAAAAGTTAATGCCAGATGGCAGATAAAGCCTACATCAGGTTAAAGGCGTGAATGCAATTCATAAGAGGAATTTACTTGCACTTCAGCAAGTCAAACAAGTAATTTTATTTTAAGGAGATTCACATATCAAAATTTTGAAAGTATAACAGTTATTAGAGAAACTCAGCTGCAGATAGTAAATTTGACATTATT
>JAOXJM010000001.1:33890112-33904118 GCA_026413425.1 Tringa solitaria
GGTGTTGTGTGTGGTGTTGTTGGTATGGGGTTTGGCTGGTGGGTGCTTTTTTTTGGCATGTTTTTGGAGGGTTTTTTTGGTGGGGTTTGATGTGTTTGGTGTGGTTTTTTTTTTTTAATGTGGTTGGACTCAATCTCAGAGGTCCCTTCCAACCACGGAGATTCTGTGATTCTGTATTCCCTGCCTTTCTCATCTTTCCTGTTCATTCTTCTACCCACAATGCAAAAGTCAACATCCAGAAATCTTTATGCAAGCATCCTTCAAATGCAGAGCAAGAGTGAAGAAATATAACAACGCAGACTGATGCAAACTGACAGCTATTCATGTACAGAATAGCTATTGTATGATTTAATGCTCACACCTTGCCATAACTTCTCAATTTTTATACATATTGGGGTGTGTGAGGGGAAGTAGCACCTCTGGTCGTAGGAAGCTCAGCAAGAAGCCTCACATTACAGTTGCCCTCGTTTTTATCCATACAGAAAATTCCTAGATTGTGCTCATTTCATATTCTTCTAGTCAATAGTAAACAGGCACTGTCTTTGTTTACAAATACTAACAGCAAATAATATTTTTCTTTCATAACTTTTCCCGATTCCGTCCTGAAGAAACATCTTTCACCTTACTGCAAACAATTTCAACTTCCTAGCCTTTGTATATCACACCACCAAAGGTAGGGCCCTATCTCTTAAGATGTTATGTTTCACCCACATGATGGATATTTAAAGAAACCAAGGGAAAGGCTAACATTCATTTACATTTACTTTCCTCCAAAAGCAACACCCCAACATTCTGAGCTTGTGCTCTCAGGCAGAGTAATTCAGAGAAGCAGCACACTGCCTCTGACAGGCAAAATGAACTTTAGACTCAAATGGTAGCATGGATAGAAATTTCAAAAACAATCGTCGGGTCCTGTCTCCTCAGAACTTCTAGCTCTAATACACATTTACTAGAGGCTACTTTTAATTGCTTGCTAGCATCGTACAAAGTCAGAATGCAAAACAAGAAGCATTGCACGAGAATGGAACCCTCTGTATTTCTCACCTTTGGAAAGTTAATATAGAAAGCTAATATTGTGCAATTATGTGATAACAGAACATGCACAGTAATATGCACAAAAATTATTTCATACAGTCTAATATTCAGTTTCTGATGCTATTTAGCACAATTGAATTCAACGACACATAGTAAAGGCTATTTATTTCTTTATCTCTTTTCTGATTCTTCAAAATATCTTTAATTTCTTAAGAAAGAACAACTGAATCATTCAACTACTACACCATGCTCATGTGATGCTGCATGCTGGAAATAATTTTGTAAGCCCAAGGGCTGGGCTAGAGAGAAAAAAACTAAAAGGCAAGAAACCAGAATAGTAATAAGCAATGTAAAACAATTGAAGGGTTAAACTTACTCAATGTAGAAATCATGTAGAATTTTCAGTATCTGGTTGAACAAGTCCGGATCTAAGGATTTCTGGAACAGTTTCGGATAAAGCGAAGGCTCTATTTGCTTTGGGAAAATTAAACAAGTGTTATTTTTAGGCAAAATACAGTTGAGTCATGAGAATTAGAGATGATTTTTTAGGATGTCCTGGACATCCTGAAAAGCCTGAAAGCAAAAAGAAGTGCATGAAAGCAAAATAAAGAAAAACAAATCACTTGCACTATTTGACACTGAACGTGAATTTGGGGGGTTTTTTGGTTGGTTTTGTTTGTTGTTGTTGATGACTGCTAACTTCTTTTAAAAGAAGAATTCTAAGCATTTTTTGTAAACTACATATAAGCAGAAGTACACATTAAATAGATTGATGTGTTTCAAGCATTCGTTCAGTTTAAAGAGGTAAGAATGCTGCTATGTCTAATTACCCTACAAGCATTCATTTGAAAAATTATAATTTCATATGGTTACTAAGGTATTTAAGTCTTTGTGGAATCAGGCCCTATGTTTGAAAGAACCAGATTATACAGACGACTGTACTCAGAGCAAGGTAAGTGAAAAGTCAGGCACAAGAAAAATATTCAAATGTGGATCAAACTTACTATTATGTGAAGGCAGTTTAAGAAACTGACTACTGTACACTTAAGACACTCTAAACACAGCGCCCTGTTCCACTCAAGTTTGCGCTGTTTCTTCAATGTCAGCTGAAGAAACTTGTTCCAAGCACTGTCAATCAATATGATGTTTCATACCTTCAGGTAGAAGTATATATTTTCTGGGCAGTCTTTCAATTTCCTGAAGTCAGCCTCAAGCTGGAAAGAATTTGCAGGAATGCCAGGGACCTGAGAATCAGATTTAAATGACCTTCTCATTTCTTTTTCTTTCTGTTTGTTCACAGGGGAGGCTGGATGCAATATTGATGCACTTCCTTTCACACTAGCAGGAAGCCTGCAGAGAGATTTTGAAACACATAATCAAGAAAACATTTAAGGAAATCCTACACTGAGACCTAACTGGAGATCTCTGAATTCATTAAAAAACTAAAATACTAAACATAATTTAAAAAAAATATTTTATTTTTAGCAGGTATCCAAAAAAAAAAGTCTTCAAATTATGGAAGCTTTACACTTGATTCATCTTGTCCAAAAAAACCACACCTGCAAATACTTACAAATATGCTCAGCCTTTCTCTACTTTGTTTCTGGAAATAACTGCATTTTATGGTACAGATTTCTACCATAATCAGCTGCAAAAAAGAAATATTACATTTTCTGCAATTTCACAACACAAATCAATAACCAGGCTTAAACAAACAAAACGCTCTAAACACCAATTAGAGAGGAGCTATTTTTTGTCCTATAATTTACCAGTTAAGTCCACTTATTTTTCAGAAGTTATAAAATGGCTATGAAATGTGATTTTTTTCTTCAACACTTCACAGTAAATCCATCTGACTGAGCTGGAAAAGGCAGGTGCAGAAAGGTGTTTCCCATAGAAATTCTTCAAACCGAATTCTATAAAATGTATTTACTATTAACAGAATGAAACGATGCCGATGTGCACAGAAGTTTCCTACGCAGACAAGAAGTAGAGTTCCAATACTTAGCAGGGATAAAGTTAGGATAGAGGCTTCTATACTTCAGTCTACTGTCAGACAGCCAGGCTTGAGTTTGCCCAGGTAACACAGTGGCACTTGGGAACTTTGAGTAAACCTGAAGTTATTTGGCTGCCTGCTCAGCAGAGGAAAGAGGGATGACACTCATCTGCTTGTTTTCTCTCACACAACTGGTGTGCAAAGAATGTTTGAACTCTTCCCAGATCCTACTCTAAAACATTACAAATAAAAATCTCAGCTAGGGAGGATGACGTGCACAAGGAAGAGAATATACCATACAGGAAAATATTATGAATCTATTTATAACTGAAATGTAAGAACAAGACTAGTTTTCCATCTAACACTAAACAGACCATACTTGTCTCAGCCACTACATGATCAGAAACATGCAAGAACTTAATTTTCTTTCAATATTTTCTTTTTAATTCAAATTCTGCACCATCTGTTTGATACCTCATCACATGTAGAAATCTGAAAGTTACATTTAAACTACATTTACCTTTTTAAAAGAGCATTAGAGTTTTTATACTTACTGTAACGGTGAAGTATCACTGATTTCTTCTATTTTTAAGTGCTTTGCTTTTGGAATGTCCATTGTAGTCAATTGATCATCCTGATCTAGACTCGCTGTTGTTTCAACACTCACTGCATTCCTCCAGTTATTGACTAAAGCAGTAGTGCTGGGCAAATCACTATCTGGTGTGTCATCATCAATTTCTTCAATGGCTATTCTTCGCAAAGGCATCTAAATGGAATACGTATCTCATGTCACATGTGTAGCCTCAACATCAGGGTATAAACAGGCCTCAGATAAACAGGTGTAGTAATTTTATTTAAATATACCATATGAGATTATTTAATCTTATGGTAACCAGTTTCATCTGTAGTGGTGCACATGGAAGACACTTTCAATAAAGATAAATGGCAAAAAAGGAAAACTTCATGATATTCTACAAGAAGCCTTATATGATCATTTTATTGCTTTACCCTCATAAACCAGCGTATCCTTACTCTAGAGGATTGCAGAATCTCCATTCTGTTTTCCCAGTAATAATAATAAAAAAGTAGTTTATTTTTTTCCCCCTTCTAAAGTTCAATGGACAAGGACTACCATGTATTTTGACCAATGACCTGGTCCAGCCTTGTAATTTAGCTAAACAAGTAAACCCTCAACTTAAAATTTATCTGTAACTCAGCCCTACATACATCATAAGGCAATTAACTCCACCACTAGAAGGCATACTAACTAAAATGCTTCAGCTTATTTGATCTCTGCATGATTTTTGACCACCACCTAGCACCACCTTCACAGGTCTTCCAAGGAAGCACCACTTAGTGGCAAGAAAAAAAATAATAAATAAAATTAAAAAAAAAAATCACCTTTTTCTTTGGAATTTAATTTCTGGAATACGAACACAGTATATATTGCTCTAGAAATACAGATGCAAATATACACTATTAAACATACTCAACAATTTCAATGGCAGATTTTTCTGTCCAGTTCTAACACAATTCCATCATATGTCTTCACAGTAAACTGCTTTAAATCATGCCAAAAACCTCCATTTTGTTGACGTATTCACAGACAATACACTGTTCGTTTTCACAATATACAAGCTCATCATTGGGCTAAGACTGGGAGGCTGCCTGGTGAACATGGAATGAAATTACAGTTCTCTCTGCAATCCTCAGGCACTACTAAAAGCACAGATGCTTCAGCTATACTTGTTCTACCTCAACAGAACAACAAGGAAAAGACAATCAACCTAGTATCTCCACTTAAATTAGCAGCCAAACTGAAAACTTAATATAATTGTCTATAGTGTTTCAGCTACTTCACAAACAATTATTTCTAGAAACCTGAATGAATTGTATCTGGTTATAGAGAGTATATAATACTCCCTTCCCACAGGATCAAGACAATCACACATTTTCTAGTAAAACTATCCATCTGAATTATATATTTTGAAATCATCAACAGCAGAACACAACAGTACCCCATACAATATGTGAGCACACTTTGTATTCACACAACTTACTGCTGAATGTATAAAGATTAAATGTACTAAAAGAGGAAGCCTAATACATAAAGAAAGCTAACGTTACTCTGTGTTATCATATTTTGTCATATCTAATTGACTATAGCCACTGACAACTCGTAATCCAAAAGTACTGCTTCTTGAAAACCAACACCCTTCTATTCTCCAGTTTATGTGGATGAAAATGCAGGCTCAAGGCTCTTCCAGTCACCCTAGGGAACACTAGCATACGACATGGGTGGGAACGTGTCTTATTACCACTACAGCTGCTACAGAGACTACAAACAGCCAATAAGAAGGGAGGTTTACCCAGAGCCTTCTCAAGTCTGCAAGGAAACACCAAGACTCAACTGCCTCCCCTTTAGTCTCAACTGCGACGTTAGCTACAGACCTAGGATAGGGTTGTGGGGTTGCCTCCTCAGTTTATGCTATAGATACAGGCATACACCATGGCTCCTGAGTGTGGTACTGTAGGCTAAATGCTTACACCGCTACTGCTGTTACACACATGTGGAAATGCTGAAGTTATGTTCTCGAAAAATATCTAAAGAGTAATTCTATAAATTTTGAGCTTTCCACAGGCAAGATGAATCTATCAGGAGCTAGTCTACATAAATAAGCAAGAAGTGGATTTTAACTTTAAGCTCTACTTTTCCCAGAAAGCAACTCTCGAAACAAAACAACTTACTGTTGATTTCACGAGTAATGGATTATCAATCACTTTAACTATATTTTTTATTTCCGTTTCTTTTATCAACACTGCAGGATATTCTTGATGAGTCTGCTGTTCTTTCTCAGATAATTCCTGAAAAAAATGGCAAGTTGGCCAAAAGACCAAAAGTTTAAGGAAAAATCATAAAATATGTCAAAAGTTACATAAAAAAGAATGAAAACATTCTATTACTACAGGCTTACAAAAAAAAAAACCAAACACCAAAAATAGCACAAGCATACATACATTCCTTATTTTACTGAGTTCATTCATTGCTTGTTTATTTCCAGGTTCCAGCTTGAGAACAGCTTCAAAATCTGAGAGAAAAAACATATGGAAACTGTAGACATTTCAAGTTACAAAGCAACTAGCACATTTTTAAACTTTTTTTTCCTTTCACAGCTTTAAAATAATGGAAGACGGGTAAGTCATCCTGATGCCATGATCTAATTTTTAAACACATTTTTCAAACTATTTCTTAGTACTTACCATGAGCAACAATAGTGCTAATTTCATACAAAACTGACTTCAGATCATGTGTATACCAACACAAAAGGTTTTATACATGTTGTGAAACACAACATGTTGTGAAACACACCAAAAGCTCTTAACTTTTGCTCCAATAACCTCAATCAATCAGCAATTCATCTAATTCCTATTAGAAGGTATTAAAAAAAAAAAAATCAGGATGCCCTTACCTATCACACTTAGGCTAATTTAAAGTCATACCTTGCATAGCTTCTTTTAGCTTTCCAAGAGCAACTCTGGCAGCTCCTCTTCTGGCAAAGGCTTTAGAATAAGAGGCATCTAAAAGCAGAGCTTGCGTACAGTCATTTTCTGCCTCTTCATATCTCAGCAAAAGAATAGAACAAAATTAATAATCATTTTCAAGAGGCAGTTTCAACTGAAAAGACAGAGCTACCCAAAACAATTAAAACATGAAGACAGATCTTAATTACCTACATACATATAAATACACGCCACTGAGCTAAACTGTAAAATAAGTGTAAACAAAAAATACGATTTCTCAGCACCTTGACATTTCAGCCCAGTCTTTAGCTGCCTCATGACACACTGATGACTCTTTATCATCACAGAGAAATTCACTTCCTCTGTGAAAAGAAATGCTTAAAGCCTGTCAGAGCAGAGTCCACTCTAAACATTTAATAGCCTTAAAATGTAAGTCAGTGTCACAATTTTGTATGTCTGAAAACCAGAAATACTATAGCCAAAAAAAAAACCCACACAAGCAAGGAGAAGCAAGCATATATATGAATAAATTCATCTACATCTGAATTTCTGTGACTTGTCCTTAACTATTTCAGAATAAGATGTCACTATATCCTTGTATTAAAGTAATTTGTTTCAGTGTAAGATCAAATTTCCTCATCCCAGTTATATTTAGTTATAATAGAAAATGATTCCACTATATACATATGTAAGTATTTTCATTCATTCCTCTTCTCCTCCTTCAATCTATCACTGAACTTATGGTAACAGTTTTGGGTTTTTTTGGGGTTTTTTTTTTTTTCCGTTCTTATCAGTTCTAGAAGTTTACTGGAATAGCAATGAGCTTTTGTTGTATTTTATATTTGGGTCCTCTTTGAAATGTAAAGACCCATGATACACTGATTTATCACACAGAATTGATTTTCTTGCATGGTCATTCATTTATTGTATCACTTCCTCTGATTCTCTAAAAACATTAGTTGCATTATGATGTCCTCTGTGGCTTCAGTACTGAATTACAACTATTGTGTCAGAATAGTTGCCTGTGCAACTTATTTTGTAATCTCATAATTTGAGATCAATGTATCGTCTCTACACCTACGCAGTCACATCCTGTTAGAACTGATACCAATATAAGGCTCAGTTCTCTGCTTCTCATGCTACCAGTTTAAAAGGTTTAAACTACTACATTATCAGAAAATCAAAAAAGATTTGCACTTCAAAAATGGTCACATGTAATTTTTCTCATTTGCGAGAAAGCACACATTTCCTACTGTTACTGAATTATATGAATAAAGTTTAATTAAAAATAAACTAACTACACATACACGTCTCCATTAATGGAGTTAAAGAAAAATATATTTTAAAAATTACAGTTTCCAGAAAAAGCTCCTATTCATTCCCTTTGCAGTCAGGAGTCATAAATCTTTTTACAGTGAAACTTTTAGTAGCTGACTGGATTTTACAAACAAAAAAGATATAACGCTTTGGGCAGGTCCTATAAGAAAGGTGACTATCTAGAATTTTACACACATAAAAGAATAAAAATCAAACTTTAGAAACTGTAATTTCATATTGATGCTATTTTATTCTCTCCGAACTTCTTTCCTATGAAATGCATTGTAAAATCACACCTACTGAGTTGGTCTCTCTCCCTTACTGTCTTAAATATGATTTGTTCTACACTGAATTCCAGAAAGACTTAAAGGAGTGACAGCAACCTGAGTGAAAATCTACTGGATCATTCTCCCGTCTAGGTCACAACACAGAAAGAAACAGTATAGCACACGCAGTGCTACTTACTTTTCAATCTTCAGATAGGCCATGGCTCTGTTAGCTGGCAGAAGCGCATTGGTGCCATCTGCTGCTATACCACGGGTATAACATTCTATTGCAGCCTCGTACTTTCCTTCTTTGAAATAACCATTACCCTGTAATATTTAGGTTAGGAAAAAAAAAATAGCGTTGAGAAAGATCTAGTGCAATGAGCTTTTCTTATTCTTTTTAGTAGACAGGGTCCCAATATCAAGAATACGGATCACAAAGAACACCGCCATCAGGAGAGATATTTATGGCATATTTATTCATATCTAAGCTTGGAAGCAGACCACAAAAAGTATCTTTATTATTTTCTAGTACTTAAAGGATAAAAAAATATTTTTCCACATGCACAGTTTAAGTGCAGACTTATAAGTCTATAATGTGTGATTTACTTTTACTCTCAATGTCCAAGATAAACCACCCTGTTTCTCCTGAATTTAAACACAAGCTAAACAAAGCCGAGCTTTTTTACAATTTCCCTTTCAAGATTATTTCCTGCACTGCACAAATCCATCTTTATCCTGCTACATCCATGAAACTCTTACCCTCAAATATTACTTGGGCCCTAATGTTGCTGTTTTTTTTTCTAATTAATGCTCCATACAACAAAATGGCATTACTTTTTTTGTTTGTTTCCAAGAGGCTAAGATTATCTTTTGCTTCTCAGGACTAACATAAAGCCACGTATGCTACAGCCATCTCTGCTACTACACTGCTCACTGGCAAAAAAGCAAAGGCCACGGTTCAGACTTGACAGGATCCATGTTGCCAGGAAGAGGCCCACAGTGAGTCAACTCTGCTACCAATGAAACATTGCACTAGACCGACACGTCTTTTCTGTGGTCTTTTCAAACTTTTGTTCCTTTTACCTACTTAATGTATGTGTTCATTTTTTTCCTAATTACCTCTTACAACCAGCACAGGAAACTTGAATATTGATAAAAAGTCAGAAGTTAAAAAGCTAGGTAAGAGAACAGAAAGAAAACTATGTTTTAGTAGATGTTATTTCTTAATTGCAACAATGGGGAGAAGGAGAAATCAATAAATCAACTGTGAGTCAAGATCACGTATCCACAACATTATTTTTATTGTCATTGCTGCCTGCACTCCCTGAAGTCTGTTTTATAACTATTTTTCACCATGTAATCAGAGGTTTGAAAACACAAGAAACAGTCCATAACTCTACTTGGACAAGAGGGGGTTAAGATGCACATAATATTTGAGAAATGGGATCTTTGTGAAATACAATTCAACTTCTACTTACCTTAGCACATATTTGAAATGTATTTTTGCTTGTGCCGCAAGAGCTACCTTATATAATTATTCCTGCAGAAGAGTTCAAAAAGAACTCTGTCCCTCTCCCCTCCTATGGAGCCCAAAACAAGGCAATATCAAGGATACCTTATTTACGAGTTTCAAGATAGCATCAAGTTTAATTTACACATTTGCACAGCTAATTTGCACAACATAACACTCTTCTTTGCTAGATCTCTTCTGTTTCACCAGAACCTGTGACTTACCAGATCTTTTTCTGTAATAGCCTTCTGCTTGAGCTGCTGGTCTTCAATGCGCTTCTTCTCCTCATCTGTTAATTCTGGTCTGACCGCGTCTTCAAGCTCTTTCTGTTCTGAAGTCTCTTTTGATGACAGAGCCTGCAAATAAGTAATTTTTTTTCCTCTCAGTAAGTATTTCCCCTCTGCTCTGCCAAATGTTTTAACAGAAGTGCCTGTGTTATAAGTTGAATGCAAATTGAAGACAACATTCTAAACTGTTCTTGAAAATTTATTTCTATAAGGGACTGAGTCAGAATATTATTTGGTAAATAAAAAGTATGTAATTACTGAAGCACACTGTAAAGTGACCCATTAAACCTGTCTCTATATATTCCAATTCACAAATTATTTCTTCACTTTCTGAAGACCTTGGGTCTTCACTCTGAGAATAAATTTTTCAAGCACTTTCAAAACTACAGTTGAAGAGGTATAAGTATATTCACACAGTAATGACACGTAAGCTTGTATTTACTAAGATCATAATCAACATTCTCTCCCTGTCAAGAAAGGGATCAGATTTATGGTAGAGTATTATGTTCTGCTAGGCTTAAATTCACTTTCTGGTTTGGCAGACCACAGCAATCAGTTGGACTACAAGCAGGGTACTTTGGTTTATGGCCAAGAAAACACACAGGTTCTTTCATATGTAGTGCTATCTTGTAGTAAAATACTAAGCATGACTGAAAAAAACATTAACACAGGAGGTAGAAAAAATATCTGATGCAAGATTTAAAAAAAGAACAAAAACAAACCACAGATGTTGGTGCACATGTCCAGTTTTAGGCTGCTAATCCACCATTACACGGATGTTTGCATACATGCTAGTTAATCCAGAAGAAACTCAATTACAGATTTTAACCTCAGTGAACTTCAAATACCAGAAAAAACACAGGAGATTTTGTTGAATTCAGCTCCTGTTAAAAGCTGATACAGATATAAACTGAACAGAGTTTATTAATTTATGTTAGAGCCTATTAATCTTATTACCTGATTGATTTTCTTCAGTTCATTTTTAGCTTCAAAGTTGTTTGCATCCAGCTCTAAAACTTTTTCATAATCTATCAGAAGAGCAGAAAACAATGTTTCAGTTAGGAACTACAGGCAAGTAACCAGAGTATAAAATAACCAATAACCTTTTTTTTTGTAGTTACCTGAAAAAACCCAAGATACTACAAAGCATGTATTAATCTAAGACATTTAAAGCTAAATAATTCTAGAACTTCTAATACCTACAGTAATCATTTAGACTTGCCTTTTGAATTTTACCTTGCCAGTAGAATATGCAATATGGCATTTCCTTTCCTTGCTTACAACAAATGAAAATTAAATTCCTACACCAAACAAGCAAATCACACAAGCTTTAATCAAGCAATTTGTATACATTTTAAGGAAAGGATTTTAAGAAGGCCCACCTTCTTTAGCACCTTGAAGATTTTTCAAAGCAAAGCGAGCAGCTCCTCTTCTGGCATAAGCCTTTGTGTAATTTTTATCTAAAGCAAGTGCTAAATTGCAGTCAGATTCTGCAACAGCAAACCTAGCAAAATACAAATGAGTTAGTTGGGACCCATCTAGGTAACAAAACTCCAAACATCAGCAAGTTAGCTTACTCTGAAGCTTTACGGGTTCTCTCTAGTGGAAACCTTACATGCTTCAGAAGGGGCACAGAACAAGTATTTAAACATCTCTCAACACATTAAAACGGAAAAGGACAACAGAGGTCAACAGTCTCTACTCCAACAGAGAGAATAACCAGCTCTCCTATACCCTTTCTTCCCCCCCCCCCCCCCCCCCAAACTAATTAAAGCCTTAGAAATAGAGCTCACTAAATCTGAAAGACAAATTAAACACTGAACTTTCTCTTTTTTCTCCTTTTTTTTTTTTCTTGGTCTTACACTGTAACACAGAAGACAGCAAACTTCCAGCATGAAAGCAGAGGAAGAAAAGGAGAGAGAGACTACCAGATTCTTTATCCCAGCAATTGCTATTTTACTTTGAAACTGCAAAGGAGGTTGCAATGGCATTATTACACAGGCTCTATTTCAGCATGGTAAATAATATAAGCAAGACTTAAAACCAGTCAAAAAGCCTTAAGATAGCATTCAAAAGAAGAAATATTATGGATTTAACAATAGAAGTCTTACTTTTTCATTCTATAAAAAGCCGATGCTCTGTTTGTGGGCAACACTGGATTGTATGGATCAGAATGCATCCCTCTAGTATAGCAATTTATAGCTTCATCAAATTTCCCTTGTTTAAAGTAGTTATTACCCTGTGAGGATAAGAAAGTCTTATTAGCAAATTACTGTACACTGACAGATACATTACTGATTTTTGGTTAAATTATTCAAAGCTTGTATTTTAGAATGCTCAAGCATTTTTGTTTAACATCTCTCACAACATACTTCTTTACTGTAAAACATTTAACTACAACATTCTAAGTATCCCATATTAAATATTTCTCAGTATTTATGCAATAAGAGAGTTTTATTATATACTCATTTTCAGTATTTATAGGTCATTTCCAGAAACCTGTAACACATATATAGCTGCTTAAATTTCCACAGAGAATGAATAATTGTTTTTTTCACTTTTTAGTAACTAGATTGGGCAACTTTGCTTTTCAAGGTAAATATTCCTGCCTCCTCTAGGATACAACTTTTATCTCATGTGCCCTCAACTGCTTCATTGCAGCCAAGATGATAATGATCAAAGACATCTCAATTTCTCAGTGTAAACTGCAGATTATACACCAGTGAATTTCTAAAACAGCAGAGAAAGAAGGCAGGTATCAACCATGCAGACAATTAAAAAACCCCTAAGGGTCTCTACTGAAGAAAAGTCTGGACTGACAGATGGTGTTAGATGACTGTTTGTAAACAAGGAAGCTTCTCAGAACCACAGAAGTTGCACTACAACTAGCTTAGCCTCTCTCACATGGCAATGAAGCATGAGATAGGTCTTGCTGTATTCTACATGCAAAATACAGTAAAACTAAACTGGTACCAGCCATTACCAAGGCAGGAAAGACACACGAGCTCGCCCATCTTTCCCAGATGTAAATGGCCTCGCAAAGGAACTAATATTTAATTCTTGGTGATTTAGTTTGCAGCATTCAGATCCTGTGTTCAGGTAAACAAGAGTTTCATTCAAATGGCGATTCTATACAGCAATCCAACTTTTCAAAGCAAAAAACCACCGATACAATGATCACCATAAGTACAGAGAGCATGCAGAAGCAGAGTCTGACAGGCCTTGCTAGAATTGGTAATGAGAAAAAACAGAAATGCAGTGAGAATTATGTATATTGGAATAAAAGGCAAGAAAACAGACAAATTCCAAACAGGCAATTTTTCCACCAGAAGTGTAGCCTCATTGAAGAATATTTTAAACGAAACTACAAATGCTCTTACATCTAACTTGCTACTATGCAAGTCATAGAATCATTTAGGTTGGAAAGACATCCAAGATCACCAAGTCCAACCAACAACCTAGCAGTACCAAGTCAACCACTAGACCATGTCCTTAAGCACCACATCTACATGTCTTTTACATACCTCCAGATGAGGTACTTAATTTAATGGAGGCAACTAAATACCTCCAGCTGGTGACTGAACCACTTCTCTGGGCAGACTGTTCAAGTGCTTGACAACTCTTTCAGTGAAGAATTTTTATCTAATATCCAGCCTCTCCTGGTGCAACTTCAGGCTGTTTCCTCGTGTCCTATAACTTGTTATTTGGGAGAAGACACTGACACCCACCTCGCTACAACCTCCTTTCAGGTAGTTGTAGAGAGTGGTAAGGTCTCCCCTCAGCCTCCATTTCTCCAGACTAAACAACCCCAGCTCCTTCAGCCACACCTCTTAAGACTTGTGCTCTAGACTCTTCACCAGCTTCACTGCCCTTCTCTGGACACAATTCAGCACCTCAATGCTCTCGCACTGAGGGGCACAAAACTGAACACAGTATTCAAGCCGCAGCCTCAGCAGTGTTGAGTACAGGGGGACAATAGCTTCCCTAGTCCTGCTGGCCACACTATTTCTGATAGAAGCCAGGATGCTGTTGGCCTTCTTGGCCACCTGGGCACACTGCTGGCTCATGTT
>JAOXJM010000001.1:33910616-33923377 GCA_026413425.1 Tringa solitaria
GGGGGGGGGGGGGGGGGGGGGGGGGGGGGGGGGGGGGAAGGGTTGACCTGGGCTAGCTTCCAGGCACCCACCAAGCCATTCTCTGATTCCCCCTCCTGTGCAGAATAAGGGAGAAAACTAAGATGGAAAAGCTCATGGATCGAGATAAGGACATGGTCCTCACCAGAGTTACTGTCTTGGGCAAAATACGCTTGTCTTGGGGAAGATTAATCTATTGCCTATTAATGACAGAGTAGGATAGTGAGAATTAAAACTAAAATACCTCCCCCCTTCCCAGGCTTAACTTCACTCAGTTCCTGACTCCTCTGTCTCCTTCCCCCACAAAGTGGCAGAGGGGGATGGGGAAATGGGGGCTGCAGTCAGTTCATAACACTTTGTCTCTGCTGTTCCTTCTGTCTCGTGCTGTTCCCCTGCTCCAGTGCAAGGTCCCTCTCATCGGTTATAGTCCTTCATGAACTACTCCAATGTGGGTCTTTCCCATGGGCTGCTGTTCTTCAAGAACTGCTCCAACTTGGGTCCTTTCCATAACGTAGTCTTTGAGGAATCCACTCTTCCAGTGTCAGTCCCCCATGGGCCACAGTTCCTGCCAGAAAACGTGCTCCTGTGTGGGCTCTCTATGGGCTGCAACTTCTTTCAGGTCATGTCCACCTGCTCTGGCATGGGGTCTTCCTTGGACTGCAGTGTGGATATCTGCTCTGCTCTGTTCCTTCACAGGCTGCAGGGAGACAACCTGTGTCACCATAGTCTTGTTCACAGGTAGCAGGGGAATTTCTGCTCTGGTGCCTGAAGCACTTCCTCCCCCTCCCTTTCCACTGATATGGGTGTCTGTGAGGCTGTTTCTCTCAAATTTTTCTCACTCTTGTCTCTCACAGCTGCCATGTGTTGTTCTTTATCCTCTTTTAAATGTGGCGTCACAGCGGTACCACCGGCACCGCTGATGGGCTCAGGTTTGACCAGCAGTGGGTCTGTTTTAGAACCAGCTGAAACTTGCTCTGTCCAACATGGGGACAGCCCCTTATCTTGTCTCACAGAAGCCATCCCAGCAGATCCCCTGCTGCCAACATCTTGCCACCTAAAACCCATTGCAATAATTCAGAATTATTAACTATCATCTACTTTTTATCTTTTTTTTTTTTGTCTAAGCATTTACACAGTGCAGAATAAAGCATGTAAGCCTCAAACATAAAACTAGAGAACGTATATAAAACAAGATTGTGCTTGTTCTTGCTCTTGTTGACCTGAAGGAAAAAATAATCTCTTTTGATATTATTGGATGGTGTTTACAATTTTTATTGCCAACTTTTCAATTCTTATGCTTCATGTTTTCCATGCATTTATTCTTACTCTGGTACTTAATTGTAGGAAATCTAGTTTTAGTTATATTTCCGAATTGAGCGTGTGGAGTGTGAGTCAGTTGGCAGACAAAATACAGTGCACAGGACAAAACAGTTAACAAGCTAAATCATACATACTTATTTAAATGTGGCTTTTCCTAAAGCAAGTGGATTACTGCTCCTCTGGGTATTTCAGCTGTAGTCTTTGAAAGTTATCTGACTTTCTTCCTGACTCTTGTCTCAGCTTCTGATATAAACTGGGGACAATATTACTTTCCATGTTCTTTTAGCAGTTCATATATACATATATGTGTATACACCTATATACATGTGGGCAAATGCATATCATCTCTTCTGCTCGTTCATCTAAGCTTTGGGAATATGAGACTTGGTCCCTGGAGAAACTTACAGGTTCTATAGTAATACTTTGTAGTGCATTGAGGCTGAGAGGGTGGATATAAAGAGTAATATGTACTTAATAAGTAGAAGTGGCCCTGGGAATATTCTCTGCCAGCTGTCTTCAGAAAGATATTGAAGAAAAAAAAATATTACAGCTTTGTTTTGACTTTGTATTTTCGTTTGTTTCTCTGTTTGTGTGGCTTTTTTCTTCCCCAATAGATTCGAGCTGCTAATCTCAGTGGAGACTGTACACTGATGAATGAAATAGCCAGGTTTAAATTTGGATTAAAAGGACACCATCAGGTAAAGACTGTAAATGTTAAAGTCTACTGATTTTTTTCAAGCCATCTTTACTAACGTGATCTCAGCCTTTCGTAGCTGGAAACATCAGAGAAAGAAGTGGATGACGTGAACTTGCTGCTTTCACTTAATTAACATTTAATATAACCCTTAATGATTCATGATAATTTTTTTTCCACCTTGTTATTTTTGTTGGAGTGGAATTCCTGAATACGTAGTCCTATCATAGAGCATTACCAGTGACAATGGATGGTTAATGAGAACCAAACAAAAAGCAGGGATTGCAGGAAATGTAGTGGGAATACTTTACCCACTATAAGCAGATAAAACTCTAAAAAGTCTTTGAAAGTTGGAGGAAGGAGAATGAAAAGAGTTCTAAATAACCACGTGTGTTACGTATTAAAGGAATTACTTTTTTTTTAATAATAAGAAAAGACTCTGGATTGAGTCCTAAGTAGTTGCTCATGTTAAAGTGGCAGTTGTAGCTGGGGATAGTTATATCTTTTTTTTATCTGTTAGTAGACAAACTATAAGCAAAAGTTGCCATAAAGAGAGGTGTCAAAATGAAGGCCAGTAGAGGAGTCATTCCTTTGTTTTATAGCATTTCAATTGGAAAAATGCGAACTGGTATTTATGTCTGCTTCTTTCTCATGTATTTTCTCTTGTTTCCAAGTCAAGTTGTACAAATGCTTGATACCTACAACAAATGCCAAATTGTATTTTAATTCCTGTTCTAAGGAATGTCATTTACTTATCTGACATTTTATTTGCACATGGAAAACTAAAACACATAGTTAACATAGGATAGAACAAAAATGGACTTTAATACTTATTATAGGCATTGGTTGATTCTTTCGTGATACAAAGTTATTGTGTATGTAGTAGGCATTAATACTTGACAAAATTTGGAAAAAAAATATTTATACTAATAATGACAGATTTTTCTTTATCTGATTCCCATTTTAGACTTGCGTACGAGACAGAGCAATTCGTTCCATTCTGGCTGTTAGAAAAGTCAGCAAAGAAACAGCAGAAAAAGCTGTGGATGAAGTTTTTGATGCCTGCTTCAATGATCTGGAACCTTTTGGAAGAATCCCACACAGTAAAACAGACGCAAGACGTGCTTATAAAGACTTTCAGAACAGAGATCGCTATAATGCTAATTTGTAAAGGAAAAAATCATGAAAAATTATGTTAATATCTGATTATTCTGCAATAGCTGGAGTTACAGTCTGTACACGCAGTGCTGGTGGAAAGGGCAATTCTGTCAAATGTATCATTTAATTTTGTATACTTTTTCCAGGAGCCAACTTCCATAGAAGTAAACAAAGTAAATGAAAAAGACTAAAAACGTGTTTCCTCACCTGTTATTCCAGCAAGATAATTCAGTACAGCAAATGACTTGTCAAATAGTGATCTGCACATTTCAAAACATATTTAATCCTGCTCAGTCTGACTAGGACTTGGTTTCTAAAAGTTTCGTTGTTATTGAATAACTGCTGTCTGGCCTTAGACTTATCCACGTACCAGCTGTGGTTAAAGAATCAGCACGGGCACTATCTCACCTAGATAGTTTGCATACACTCACTCTGGAGATTTGGAAAGTGTGAAAACATCACTATGAGAAAAATCTGCCAATCGTGTTTTGTTCACATTGAATTCAGTCAGGGGAAAAAACCTCTCTGCTCTGCTACTTGAGTTAAAACTACCTGAACATAGCAGTAGAATGCCACCTGCTACCTGGATGGGCTTTGGCAGCGTGTAAGGTCACCGTGCAAGTTTGCCGTTTGAACCCAGAGCTCAGGCTTAATCAGTTGCAAGAATAGCTCCATATGTACAGGGATTTAATTTGTTTTCTGTTTATTGCAAAATGCAAAAGCAGTCCCAGGAGACCTGGACACCCAGGTCCTGCAGACCAGGTTCTCACTCACCCAATCCCAAAAGAATGCCCCTATCGCAGAACTGCAATTTGCTGTTCTCCTCTTGCTTTCCTTGGTGCTATCTATTTCCCTTTCTTCGGTTCTCTTTATGAACAAGGTTTGGAAAGAATCAAAAAAACCTGAAAGACAGTGGAAGTGTGACTCCATAAATATATTGGGAGAGGGAATTTAAATCACAGTTCAAGGCTGGACAGTTATAAAATGGTCATGGTTAATTTAAACAGGAAATTAGAAGATGGCGTATAAGCATTTGAAGAGTAAAGGTATTCTAAATCAGATGGAGAACAAGGAATGTGCATTGTTTATACTGAGTATGAAAAGTTTAAGGAAAAGGTTGATCCCAGAATAAGAAATGTTAAGTCCTTTAGTATTTCAAAAAGGATTAACTGAAACTAGATTGTTGTCTGTTCATATTTATTTGCATTTTGTTTCTGTTGTAGTATTCCTGTATTTCAGGATTTCTCCTGGACACTGGCAAAGTTTATAAAGGAGAGAGGCTATTCTGCCTCTTTTATCCTCTTCCCCCATCAAAGATGTATAACACTGGCTTTCAGTTCTTCGCTCCCCTCGCCTGCAGCACTGGGGAGGCCACAGTGACAGGCTGAGTAAGGTTGAGTTTGGACGAGCTGCTGGTTTTGAGATCTTAAACCCTTGTAGTAACACCTTGGTGTATTTTACTCACATACTGAAGGCTAAACGAATCACCAAATTTGGGCTCAGAAAGGAAATTTTCCTTGATTAATTTGATAGAGATGACTGGCATTTCTGTTGAGCAACTGGACACTATTTCATTCTGTTTGCACATCTTTACATCTGCAGCCTCTGAACCAAGAGTCCTGTGTGACAAGTCCAGTGCTGACCTGAGCTGTGACAATGGTGAGGCTGGCTGATCCTGGTCCTCAGAAAGGAGATCCGAAGCAGGCAATTACGCCTGTGCAGTACGAGCTGCCCTGCACACCCGGGTGTTAGCAGGGAGTTAGGCTGCCTGAGCACGTCGTGACCACTGGCACAGAGGGGCCAGTGAGAAAGGCAGACCTGGAAGGAACAGCCATCTGAACTGCCTGAGAGTTTCATATTATACAATGGTCCTTCTTGTTGCAGGGATGAAGCTCATTGGAGGGAGCTCGAATGCTTTCTATTTCCTGATGGCGGTGTATCCCAGCTGGGACGTTGGCCTTTTTATTCTAGGTCTGACACTTGTCAGCAATGGGAAAGTTTTTATGGCTTGAGTCCTTTATGTCCTGAATTACCGGTCATGTTCTGATTGTCTTTGATGGTGAAGGACTGGGTGTGATGATCAGTGTTGCTGTCTCCTGTTCTATGTCCCTATATGACAAATGGGACTTCTATTTCCACAAATGACAATGGGACTCGGTGAATGAAGCTTTTTCAGGCAATACCTAACTGTCCCCAGTAAGACTCGAGCAGGAAAGAGGCACTCAAGGGGAGGGAAGGTTGGGACATGCACAAATTTCAAGTGCCTGATGGGTGCTAAGGCTGGAAGGGGAAGGTCCTCCCAAGTACCTCCAGAATTAGGCAGCTTCTGAGGGGGCTCTTGTTTGACTGCAGCTTTGGGCTGCTGCAATCCACCTATTTGTTTCACATGCCTACAACCTTTTGGATCTGACCATTATTCTGTAATTTCCTCCTGAGAAGAATTGTCATGTAATTAGTCTCCAGCCCAATGTGCCTGCTCCTCAGGTGTTTCTCAAAACAAGATGCATGAAGGAGGCGACAACAAAGTTAGTTACTTGCCCTGATCCCTGAACAGAGTCAGCAGTGTGTCACCATTTCCTGAATGGCAGCAAACACTTTGAAAATATTCAAAAGCATATTCAATGCATCCAAGCAGTGCCTAAGAGATCTGATCAGGCCTGACTTGTCTGAGTTGTTCTGTTCATGGAATCATAGATCATTTAGGTTGGGTAAGACCATTAAGATCATTGGGTCCACCTGTAAAGCTAATGCTGCCAAGTCCACCCCTAAGCCATGTCCCTAAGCGCCACATCTGCAAGTCTCCTAAATACCTCCGGGGATGGTGACTCAACCACTTTCAAGGGCAGCCTGTTCCAGTGCTTGGTAACTCTTTCAGTGAAGAAATTTTTCCTAATATCCAATCTTCATGTTGGACTACAAGTGGGTTGCATTTATTCCCAGGTGTAGCATAATTCATACTCACAGGTACCATTGCTTCTGGGGCTTAATGCAGATCCCTCAGAAAATCATCCTAGTTGTCAGAGGAAGTAACATCCCCAAGCCTGCACTTTCAATAGTTTTGCAGAATTTTAAATGGAGATTTCATAATCTTATTTTCTTGGAGTAATTCCATCAGCGACTGACATAATCGCATGGCTGAAGATCTGAACAGAAAAAAATGGATATAACACCCTACATACCTATGGAGAAAATTACACATTGAATGCTAAGCTTCCCATCTTTGATGTAATTTAGATAGACCTTCTGGGTTTTCTAAAATCCCCTGAGGATCGCAGATGCCTTGGAACAGCATAATCTTGTGTGTTAATATTCCCTTAACCTTTACTGCTTTTCAAATCCCCATTTTAGTCAGTATGATGTATGAAGATCAGTTTTTTTATAATACTTCTCACACATATTCTGGCAGATAATTCCTTCTCTTCATTTTACCTTACTAACCAAGGTTCTACTTTAATGACTCTGTGTGTGTTTGTGTGGTTTGCATTTGTATTGCATTTTGACCAACACATTGTTTGAATATATACTGTTGTCTGTTATCTGGGATAAGCTTTGTCAAGTCTATTTAGAAATGGAAAATATGGCAATAAAGACTAGAATATACAAGCATACAAGCTGCTGCTTCTTTAGTATTGTTGATAGATGAATACCATCAAAATCTGGGAAAGAAAACATTCCAGAGACACCCGAAGGAGACATTTGTAATAAAGAGTACTCTGAGCTATATAAGACATAATTATTTAAAAAAAAATAAATCAGTATTAAATAAAATTGCATAACCAAGAAATGTCGTCTTAAGCAACAGATACATTCCAGTTACACCAAGTCAAATTGTAATGCACTTCAAGTCACCAGAAGGCAATCGGAAGAGTCTGATGGGCGTTTTGTCTTTCCCGGAGAAAAGGAGGGACAGTAATTACATGAACCTTTGCACACGCTATTATCAATTCAAGCAATCATTTCATTGCTTTAGGTGCAATTTTAATCTGCATCATTTTTTCTTATCAAAACAGAGGTTAAAAAAAAATGAGTAAAAGCTCATTCCAAATATGAAAAACACGGCAATCGATTAAGCAGCAGAGGGAGCTGAAGGACCGTGGAACGGCATGCTGTTGCAGAAAGCCACCTGCAGACCAAACACAGCTGTTAGTGTGCAGTTCAGTTTCGGTTTAAATCTCTGTTTTAATCAAATTTGCATAATCTAATGTTAAAATAGGTTAAAAAGTAAACGTATTTCAATCACATAATTCTGCTTCTGCAGAATATTTTCTTCCTTTAGAAGACCACCTCAAAACATATATGGAAATGCTTTTGCCATCTGTGCTGTTTTGGAGCTTGACTATGTTTGCAGGGACAGTTAGACAAATGCTGGGGTGCATATGGCAGACCAAAACGTCAAGCTATAAAGATCCATCATCAGTAATCACAATCATGCAAATTACATTACCTCAGTTCCTTATTCCTCGCGCCTGAATTTCCACTACCTTTTCATTTTGTCTGTGAAAGATTTAGAAGTTTTGGCGAAACAAAAAAGAAGGTAAAAAAGAGCATCTTTTCCGAGCAGTAAATATGTATAATTTTACGAAGGATTGTAATTTAATAACGAGTCTTTAGGTGTTTTCTTTTTCCTAGGGAAGAGGCACTAGCTGTGACATACTGTCGTGGTTTAACCCCAGCCGGCAGCGAGGACCACGCAGCCACTCGCTCACACCCCCCTCTGCTCCCCCAAGAAAGATAGGGAGAAGAGGGAGAAAAGGAGGGGAAAGGGAAAAAACCTCATGGGATGAGATAAAGACATTTTAATAGAACAATATCAGAAAAGGAAAATAACAACAATAACAACCATGACACAAGTCACTTTCACCACCTGGTGAACTGGCACCATCCCAAGCAGTGATTGTGAGCATCCCTTCCACCCCCTGCTAACTCCATTTATATACTGAACATGGCATCTGTGGTATGGAATATTCTTTTGGCCATTCTGTTGTTCTGTCTATATTTGTTCTCAGCTTCTATGGGAAGCTGAAAAGAGTCCTTGAAAAGCACAGGCATCCCCTAGCAACAACTAAAACTATATGTGTTGTTGACATTCCTTTCATAGCCATTGAAGCACTTGCTGGATTTATGCCCATGCTCCCCACTTACAGGCATCAGCTGGGGAAAAGGCAGGGCTGGGTGAAAGTTGGGCAGAGCGATGGCTGCAGAGGGGGCAGGAGGCCTTTGGTACCCAGTAACTTTGGTTAGTTCCCTCCGTCAGAGTGCAAAGTGGAACAGCTTCTCTGTCCCCAGAATGCTTCACAGTTGAATGGTTTTCCTTCATCTCCATTTCATCCTGCTGCTTTCTACTTGTATAGGTGAGTTTCTTCTCAATTAACTTGTTACACAACCCTCTTTCCTGCTCAACTTCCTCATTTATGTGTGTGTGTGAATAAACAAGGAATCATAGAGTCATTTAGGTTGGAAAAGACCTTTAAGACCATCAAATCCAACCATAAACCTAACACTGTCATGTCCCTAAGTGCCACATCTACAAATCTTTCAAATAATAGCTCCAGGGATGGTAACTCAATTACTTCCCTGGGCAGCCTCTTCCAATGTTTGACAACCCTTTCAGTGAAGAAATTTTTCCTAATATTCAATCTAAATCTCCCCTGGCGCAACTTAAGGCCATTTCCTCTTGTCCTGTCACTCATCAACACCCACCTCACTACAGCCTCCTTTCAGGTTGTTCTAAAGAGTTTGTAGGAGTTGTAGGTATGCTCGTTCTTCTTTTCTTTTCATTACTAGTTACCTCCTTCTCCCACTGTACATCTCCTACAAAAGGAGAAGGGAAATCGAATCATATCTGGCGAACTGATCTGTGATGTTACATGTGTGAGAATGAAGGGTATTTCACCCCTGTATCCTATTTCAATTTCCACCTCCTAATCTCACAGCAGTGGATTTTACTCTGATCACTTCAGTCTGCTCTGGTGGGAGCAAAAGGGGAGTTCCCAGGTGGAGACTATAAATGAGGAGGTGAATCATCCCCCTCTATCTCTGCACCCCCTTCCCTTCCCCTCCTCCACCCCCAGGTCTATTTTTACAAGCTTCCTTCTCATGTCTGGTGAAATGCCTGTGAATACACTTAGGCAT
Source organism: Tringa solitaria (assembly GCA_026413425.1). NCBI lineage: Eukaryota > Metazoa > Chordata > Aves > Charadriiformes > Scolopacidae > Tringa > Tringa solitaria. The sequence goes on from JAOXJM010000001.1 coordinate 33,919,939, forward strand.
GTGCATGTGTCTTGACTGCATCTCCCCCACTCCCCCTACACCCCAGCTCCTGCAAGTGTCCTCCATTCCTCAGCTGTTCACATGCTTCCTGCATCTACAGTGAGATTTTGTTAGTGCCAGCTGAGCCATCAGGCTTTAGTCTGTTGATTTGACACTCTGCCGGAATCTGTTTGGGAAACCATTTTGGAATATGCTTTAGGATAGGAACTGTGGCAGGGAATGGAGTTTACTAGCCAGACCTTGTGCTGATACTGAGCTGAACTCTTGGCAGGGCTGGATGTTCATTCATGGCATCTGAGAAGCATTCCTTGGTAACACAGAATATATATTACCCTCATGTTTCACACCTGCTGTCTTAGGTCTGATACAAGAAATAGGAGACTAATTACCTGTAGGACTGGGAATATAAGAAAAGAAGGTCATGCGTACACATTTCCATCTCCATACATTTTTCTGACATCCACTTAAGAGCAGAAGTAAAAGTCCAACTCTAATATAACAACCTTCTCCTTCTGCTCTTTGGATGCCTCCAATAGGGTGAATTTGTCTGCCAGCCACTAACTGAAGGGTACTGGCTATTACTTTTTCTGGTTCCCATACACTCTTTCTAGTTACTATAAAAAAATATACCAAGGCTCTTCCCTTCCTTCTCTTCAGAGTACCAATGGTCTGATAGGACATTCCCTTAGAGATGTGAGGGAAATCTGTCTTCAAATCCCCTCAGACATTTGCTTAGAAAGGAAGAAAATCTCTGTATTTCAGCCACAAGGGCTCAGGAAGCCTTCCTGGGTTCAGCCAGTGAATTCTGGGTATTTGCATCCTTGATGAAGGTAGTTCTTTTAGAAATCATGCTGTTCACAATCCTATTTGATTACCCCTCTTGGGTACAAAATGAGCTTTTCTGAACATGTTTTCTAGAAATCCACTAACACCTCCCAGAGAGGCCAGGTATGTAACTTGCACACTGCAAATATCACCATGAAGTTAGACACCTATTGTATGTGCAGTGCTACAGTCTTAAAGAGTGTGTATTAGCCTGGGAAAAAAGTTAATGTCAACACTTCTTCTAATGTTTCTTTTAGATTTGACTTTAGGAAGTATTACAAATAAGTATTATGACATTAGTTTGCTTTTGTCTTGCCATGCTAACCTTTGCTGATGCTTTTTGAGACACATAACTGTCAGCTTTCATGACATTTTTAACATAAGGAACCTAACTCTAATCCAAATGCTGACATAAAAGGCAGCAGATGTGGTCCCAGAGGCAGGGTGTTTGAAGACAGATGGTCTGAGGTTGTCTGAAGGTGGCTGAGGCACCTGTGGGTGAACTTTAGGAGAAACTAGGGTAACTGATATTCAAAATCACTGTTCCCTGTGGTGACCCTTCCTGTTGCTTCTTTGAGACCCTCAGACTTGCTTCTTATCTCCTGAGAGTCTCATCAGACTGTTACCTCCTCTCTCTGTCACCATGTACCTTCAGCAGCTGAGGCTGCAGCAGCTGTCAGTCCTCAGCCTCATTTGCTTCTTAAACTAGTGCTTATGGTAGGCCTCTCTCTTATACAATCTTCACTGCAGCACTGGAGATGTCTATAGAAATAGGCATCTCTATAGTTAGGTTAACAACTGTGTAGAAGTTTTTTAGAGACCTAGATTTTGTCTAAATTCCTTCTGACATGTTTTAGTCCTTTCTTCTTCTTTCTTTATTTTTTTTTTAAGGGAACCTTTGTCCTCTTCAGCTGTAGCCTCATAAAGCAAATGCTCAAAGAATGGGTGAGAGAAAGGAATTACCTATTTTTCTCCTTGTAAAGTGTTTCAGTGAAAAATATTAACCCCTGACACTGCTTCTGTTTCTCTCCTTCAGGAATCTTGCTTCCAAAATGTTCATGTCAGGCTTTCAGGGAAGCAAACTCTTTTATACATGTCTGGACATTCTGATCAGTAAAGCACTTAAGCACTTACATTTAATCATGTGATTTTTGCAGACTTACCATTTGTTCTCTTGTGTATCACAGTACTCAGTACCTCGAAGAACTGTGCTCTAAGTGCATCAAGTGCACTTGGATTTGCTCAATGAGTTATTGGATGTATGGTCCTCTCAAAACACAAAAAGAAAGTCATTAAATCGATGTGCCACACTTCCTAAGTGGTATGTTAACTTCAGTTGTCTCTCTGCGTTTCAATTCGAAGTGTTATTGTCTGCCTGCTGAGACTCTTGCTGCTTTATAGTAGTCATATCTTGTCCAAAAGTGAACTAGACTTTACTGTGCATTGTTAAAAACCTTTCACAACAGAGGCTGCTGAAATTCAGTGGTGAATGGTAAGTTTCCTGAATGTAATTTGTCGAGTTTTTAACGCATTTGAGGGTCCTTTGGCATGAAAACCACTCTACAAATGTAAGATCATTATGATTGCAATGTGTCTCCTTGGAGAGAGAAAATCTGATTGCTCTAACAAACCTTAGCAGTATCCTTATACCATTAAAGCCTTAGATTTTGTTCATTCAAGTTACAAATTAATGAGCAGAAGTGGAAATAATAGGATACTGTTAGCAAATTGGTTTTTTCCACATCATGATTATAACTAAGGTACCTAAGCCAAATTTTCTAATCCAAATTCTGTATAAAAGTATACACCTAAATTCAATGAAAGGAATGATGCAGACATCATACAGAGTAAGAGTGGCTGTTCTTCCTTAATGCTGTTCTTTTATTAATACTTAGATCCCATATCTTAAAATAATGAACATTTCACACAGATTCAGTGTTACAAAGAAGGTGGATACATCAACTTTAGTTTGTAAAATCTACATCAAGGGGGAAAAAGAATCACTAGTAGGACAAGAGCCAACCAAATGATAAGACAATGGATTTGTGGACATACGTTTATCTTCTAAAGAAGCTTTTGCTTCTGATATATTAATATGCCTTCTTATATTCTCATTTCTTTTATCTTTTTCCCAGGAAATTCTTTTTCGTAATGCTATATTTGTGAAAGTATAGCTTTATGAAACAGAGAGATTTTAGGCGAGGCGGTTGTGGAAGATTGGGTCAGCCACTGAAATAACTGAAGTAAAAAAATGTGCTTTAAGTGTCTGGTCACACAAGTTCAGGTACTGAAACATTCACATGAAAAACATGGACAAAATGTTGATGAGTACCCCAGAAGCCCAACTTTGTTTGCACAAAACATTTCTTGAAGAATTTAAGACAGAAAACATTTTTCTTGAAAACTGCTGTCTGTTTGCCAAAGTACATCTTTTCTTGCTTGTGAATGTAGAGCACTGTTTATTTGCGTGCAAGTACTGATGGGGTCCTGTAGTCTCTGGTCTTGCAAAAAAATGCTCACAGTAAGACCCTGCATATTGCCACGAACCACGAAGCTTCTCACCACAATTGCTCTCAGTCTTGTCTTCTCCCTATTATTTCACATTCCTTCCATA
>JAOXJM010000001.1:33923390-33934807 GCA_026413425.1 Tringa solitaria
TCCATAAAGGGAAGAATGGGTGAGGCATATTTATTCTTCACCTAAATATTTTTGTATTTGTAGCTGTTTTGTGAAATTGAGATAAATAGATTAGCTGGGGATTTGGCCTGGAATGTGCTATAACATGTTGAAGTACTGTCAGAGAATTCCTTTTCAGAAAGGATATTGCATACTTCATATAATGCAATAGAATTTATAACACTGAATAGCTTTGCCTGGAAACCTATCTTCTTTCTCTTTAAGACAATTATATATTTGAAATGCACAATTTTCCTTTTTTCTTTATTCTTCTTGCAGCTGAATGGTTAAAAACTCATGCTCTTAAATTTCTACGACTCCTGCACAGTAGCAAGATCAAAGAATTTAACAAATGATGAAATCTGAATTGAGGACCAAAAAAATTCATGTACTAATGAAAAATATACCGTATGTTTGAATATTTTCTAAAAACAAAAATACACAGCAGTGATGTGTCTAATTGAATGTCCCAATATCAGTAATTGTGCTGTCTATGAAAGAAATTTGTTCCAAAGTCAAAGTGTCACCTTTCTGTCAAATAATCCTATAGATTACCATAAACAGAGCTAGCGAAATTGTACTGTGACTGAAATGGTATGTGATGTGAATCCTACTCATTACCAAAGACATGACTTCCATTGTAATTATCTGCCTATCACAATAGCTTCCTTCTGCCAGCTCTTGCTTACCTGCTGCCACACAAACTCATTAACATTTTTGTCGATGCAGTACCATTTGTACAGTTAACCTTTGTGCAAAGTGGGGTCATTTCTTCATTATGATGGATTTTGTAATACCACAACAACTTGCATTGAGGATTAATATTTCTCTTTTCTTCATTTATGGTTAAATTAGAAATTAGTCTAACACCTGGGTTCCATTATACTGAGTTGCCTTGTCACGTGTGGAAAATGCAATTTAGTTTACAAGTTGATTCAGTGTTCTCCATCTAAGAAGGGATTACTGCTCTTCCTCAAAGCTACTTTTAAAGGCAGATAAGTCCTTGCACATTTCAGCTTTTTTTTGATGGAAAATAAAAATATTTTTCAAAGTAAATTAAAGAATTATGGTTTTCACTTTCAGATATCAAACTGTGCAAAACTTTTGCTATATCTAGATCTTATAATAAAAATGTTACAGTCACTTTTCTAGATGAACTAGGCTAAGGATTGATTTGATATCAATAGTTTAAATTCATAGTAGCAATCTTAGGTTTTACTTCATTTTTATGGTTTGCAAGCATAGCCTCTTGTTGTATTTGTTGGACCATTGAAAACTATAAATGGTTTCTGCAATATCTATAGAACACTTTCCGTAAGTAGTTACTTGACCCTTGTAAATTTAGATTAGAATTATCACAGCCTGACAGTTTTAATACTGAAAATAAATACATTTTTTAAATTTCAGTGCTGAGAAACATAAAGAGAATGTTAGTGCTAGCCAGAGGAATTCTATTATGTTTCATGTCTTGGGTAGATCTGTAGAGTTTGTTGCAGTTAGTGGAGATAATAAATCTGATATTTCATCTACCCATTTCATGAAGATTATGAGGGATCTGGTATGTAAATTAACTCTATACTTCTCACAGTGATATGCTTTGTGAAGCTGAATGTGAACGTATTGCTAATTCTACATTTATGAGTTCTCTCCCTCATATGTAACAGACACGGAGCTGCATTCTTGCCAATCATGTCTTTTCCTCTCCTGAGAGATCCATGTCTTTGCCACGTCCTGTACTACTCACTATCCTGTTCCTAAAACCTGCTTAATCCCTTTTTCTGTCCTACTTCTGCCCCACATCAATTCCTTTTTTAATTCCTTTCTAAGGTTGCCTGGAATATCTGCCTTCACTTTACTGTGCAAATTTCTAGTCCCATTTGAAGCAGCAACAGGGAGGGAGGTCTCTCACAGGCTGCATATTGGAGACAGAAGAGGACTCTAGGCAGCAACAGGGTGTGTTAGGTCAGGATGGGTTTTGCACACTGATAAGAAGAACTCTGTTAAAATCCAGAGCATGAAAGTTTGCCAGACGATAATTTAACAGGGGAATTTGATACAACGCAGAGTGATCTGAGACAATTGCCATGATGAAAAATGAAAATAAGATCTGGTTGTTTTTCATGAGATATGGTTATAGCTACAAAACATGTACTTAACTCTGTGACATTGTAGGTCTAGATCTGTTGTACAGTACTGACACGGCTAGTATCTGGCCACAGGCTTTGAACTGACTTTGCAAGGCCCAAGACAGACCTGTGTCAGGTTTGCTCTGTCTGAACGGTTGTTTTTTTAAACTTGGGTTAGCTTTAACAGCAATTTTCCTAACGACTGGGTGGTTGTCGCTAATTTGTTCTACTTTATCTTTGTAGGGTATGATCGTAGTTTTATTGAGATAACAATAATAAGCAGTTGTTCTATGTAGAGGGAAGTGTTTGTGACTCCAGAAAGATATAGTATACAGAAATACCAGTCTGGTAGGATAGCAGAGGCATTGAGGAGACACAGTATGAACCAGAGCAGAGGGCAGACAGGGCATGATAAGAGATAGGCATGGGCTGGCACTGGACATCCCACGGCTATAAACAACTCACCAGTGGTCAGCTAAAGAAAGGAAGGCCTGGAGCCGAACAAAACTGCTTTTAGGGATAAAAAATAGTATCTAACTTAGTTAAAAGTCACTGTATATAGTAAATTTGGCTGTAATGTCAAGCTTCGGATTGGTGAAGAAAGAACAAAGCATAAAAATGTGTCAGCAAACATATGAAAAAGGCCCCAGTTATATCCTAGAGTGAGGAAGAAGACACCACGAACATGAACATATTCCTCATGGTGAAGGACTCCAGGTACTGACACTCATCATAACACCCACCACTGCCACAAGGCTGAAAACACTGACCTCACGACCTGCAGGGGTAGGGTCTGTACAACACTAGGAAAAAGGCTAGAAACTAAGTGTATAAAGATTTTAACATATTGTTATTAGTACTAGTAATATTAGTACTATTACTACTGCCACAGGGACTTTTCCTAAGAGAAAGGTAGTCTTTCTGCAATAATTAGATCTGAACCCAATAATGTTTCATGGATTACACTGTTATGGTTTTGAGCAAATTCTTGGCTGTAGATATGTGTTTTCTCTTTGATTACAGACAAAATTTTACGCATAGCAACATCAATTACTAGAAACAGGAAAAGTTCATAGGCAGAATTCAAGGAACTAAATAAGTTTTGTCTCCTTATTCCTGTAGCTTGCTAAACTTCTAGAAGTCCTTCCACTCACCACCAGCTTCAAGTAGAGAGATAGAGCCTTTTTCCATAGGCTGGTTCATTTGCTGGGGCACACTACATTTTCATTAACCTGTACTGTATTGATCAACCATAGCCTCACTGGCGTCCTACATCCTCATTCAAAACCATGCTTAGGTGAGCACCAGAAACCCAAGGAAGTCACCTGGTCTTAGGAACATATTTTCTCAAAATTGGACCTATTTTCCTATGCAGGTTATTCATAGTGCTAGAAAAAAAAAAAATTGTCTTTTGTGTAATAGAGTCTCAAGTGTGTGGCTGTTCTCAGCCAGAAAATTACTGTAGACCAACACAACTACTGGCCATTTTTCAATATGGGCCTTAGTGTATCTTTGAAATACTATGTAATGGGTGTGTTCACTTCAGTATTTTGAAATAAATGAGACAGAAATAGAAGAAATATTCTATGTGCTATGTTTGTATGAAAACAAGAAATGTATCCTTTTTCTTGTATAATAAAGCTCCTGATATGGAAGGGTTTCAAGATCTTTCTGAGCATTTGCACCTAGGGGCAGGAATAGACATTCAGTGCCTGGGAAGTTCAAACTTTGGAGTACAGTAGTGAAATGAAACAAAAAAGTCTCATAATTACATGTGAAAAGAAATCTTAATTGCTTCTGATTAAGGTAAAAAAAAAGTAAAGTAAATTAACCAAGAGAAAGACATAAAAACATTTTCTTGCATAGACAGTTTGAAACACTATAATTATGGGTGCAAGGGTTAAACCAGATAGCATACATTTTAAATAGGTGCTACAGCAACATGTCAAATATGTCCATATTTGCATATACTTTATTTTAAAAACATGTCAGCACTGCCTTATATATTCAGAGCCTGGCAAGTGGAAGTCAAAGAGGTCACCAGTACAGCTGGTGCAGGTAATGGAATTCCCATCAGGCAGATTTAGAAACTCTGAAGAAATGTGCTGAACACAACACTCCATCTGTTTGTAACCTATTGAGACAAACATGCAATTTGCGTGCTTTAAAAAATACATACTATATCTTTCAGTATGTTACCGTATTTTTGTGTGCTCTGTTACATTTCAATATGTGTCATTTGTTTTGAGAATATATTAATATGTATATAGATGCCTAAGTGATGTATGCCAGTGTGTACGGGGTTTACCATCCCAGTTCTCTTTCTGATAAAGAAAACAGGAAGCCTCATAATGATCTTAATGGTTAACCTAACAAAACAAACGTTGAGAAACATTTTATGGCCATACTCTGCCAGGTGGTTGTTACTAAGCGCTGTCTAAGGGTGAACACTGAAAAAAAAAGATAAAATAGTTCTGAAAAGGTGAAACAATAAGCATGGGAAGTGTAAGAAAAATACTTGTGAGAGACATAATGGACCAAATTCTTCTTTTGGACAGCCATGAAGAGCTTTAGCTAGATGCTATGTAGTAATTTTGCCAGAGGAGAGAATTGATGGCAACGTTTCTGGTACTTTAGCTTTTAACTACTTTTTTACTCTATAGTGAGTACTACAGTAGCTTGGGAATGACTGAAAGACAATGACTGAATACAGGATTTTGTATTGTACAGTAATTACTGCACTGCAGCTTCATAGTGTGTCCTGCCTGTGACTTTACAATGATCCTATCCAGGTTGCCTCAGGAGCAGATGAGGGAATATGCACCTGCTAATGTTACTGCAGTTGGCAGTAGCCGATTGCTTTTATGTCTCACCTCCTGCTCTCCTACCAGCTTTAGCCATTTTCTCTGGGATTTCTGGGTGCCCAACAGTCCACTCAAAACAGAAGCAGGACAAATGACAGCTGTCTATGTTCAGGTCATCTATATTTTGCATGCTCAGTTAGTCCAATCAGCTGCCCTTGGGTACGTACTTGCATTGTGAATGTGTTGAGCACTGTGCAGGTGTTGCAGAGACCGTCTGCTCACACATTGTAGATTTGCTAAAATTGTCCTTAACTGGATTTGCTAGGTATGTGCTGATTAGCTTCATAGAGCACCCAGAGAGTACTTAGGATGTCCCAGCACATCCATACTTTTACTTGTCTAGCAAATCAGAGAGGAAGTGGAGAAATTAATTCCTTAATGATATGGTACAACTTAGTCCTCTTTTTTACTTCAGTCTTTTCCCTGGATGATGTCTTGAATAGCAGAATATTTCAGGTAACATCAGATTAAATTGTCATATGCTAATTTGAGAGATACTTATGGGTCTATATAGTCAAGAGGAGGGCTGTGCAATCAGGTCTCCAAATGCACACACTGAACTTTGAACCCTGAGTTTTCAGGAGGTATGTTATCTGGTGTGGCTGAACTTAGGGCCTGGGCCTGTTAAGGAGGCTACTGGAGGAACTGGATCCATGACTGGATTCTGGGGCACAGCTGGCAACCTCTGCTCTGTGGTAGCAGAGCTAAAGTGCTAGGTGCTCTAAAATGTTCAGTGGACCCCATCCAGCCTGATTCCCTAAGAAAATATGGCTTATGGGTCTATAACATTAATGTGACTGTCCATTCATCTTATCCATTTCCCATGTTCCCCAAAAGTACAGGAGAGGGAGAGAACTGAGGACACCAGCCCGTGAATAAGTTTGGATGGGTGACAAAAAAGTGGAGGTATTACATGGAAGGCCTGAGGGTGCTGTAGTGGTGCTGATTGTAGAAGATGAAGAAGCTGAGAGTATTGTCAAGAAGGGAGAAGAAAGTAAAAGGTTCATGGAAAGCATGGGGAGATGTAGAATTGTTGTTGTGTATTGTAAAGGACATCACAAATTATTTGGAAACCAGGTTTCAGCCAGTGTGTACCTTGCATTAGTTATTTTCTTGTTTTATAAACCTTTCAGCTTCACTGCTTATGCAGATGATGTCTTCATTAAATGACTGCTTAGTGTCATGTGGATATGCAAAGTGACTGGGACTTCCTTGTCAGTAGTGTCTTCTGATCATGCTTTGTTCATTTAATAACTGGATGAGTAAATTTCTTGTCACCAAGTACTGCTTCTTGGAGTTCTCTTTCTTCATGGCATCAGGAAAGTTATGGATAAAAGAAATACTCTCAAGGCCAACCACTAGCAATTTGTGTTGTTCATGCATATTAAAGACCTTTTAAGAGTATCTTTTTAAAACTACGTGAAGGTTTTGCCAGTAACTTACTATTGAGATAAAAACCACAAATGAAGATTATTGTTAATAATAAAGTATTATCTGCCACATACAGTGGCTTAAGACACATGAAGTTGGAATATGAATAATTTAGATATGAATCATGTTACTTGATCCCAAAACTCGTAGCTCAACAAACATAACAGCACAGCTTGTGTTGTGTTTAGCCTGTATTTTGCTCATTTCTGACATAAAATTTAAATATTTTTTTTTACTCTTAATAAAAGTGGATAATAAGTGTTACTTCATTGAATTTATTTGGTAAATTAGGAAGTGTTTCTGAGATCTCCCTTACCTTATAGCGCCTCTCGAAGATGATCCACTGGGCACTCACTGACTGCAATTGTTTCCTCTTTTTTTTTCTTAAAGAAAAATTGTGTCACAAGAAAGATCAATAAAAACAATCTTCTCATATACTGATAGGCACAGTATATATTTCAACCTCCAAAAATTGATTCTTGGGAGGCAGAATGCTTTAGTAACCAAGGGATGAGGATGTGGGCTCCAGCCGCACTGATACCATGGCCGGGCTCTGCAGAATGGGGGGAAGATAGTGGCATCCTCTCTGTACTTCTGTTTGCTCAGCAAAAGGAGAGCACAATGATGCCTAATTGCCTTTCAAACTGTAGATGAAAAGTGCTGTGACAGTGTTCATTATTAATGAAAATAAAGTCATTACTTTTAAAAGTGGTTCTTCTTTCCTAAAGCTGAAGTTTAATTAGTGAAAGAAAGAAACATGATTTTTACTTTTGTCTATAATTTCTTGGAGAGTGGCTACAGGCATATTACTTTAAGTTGAAAATTTTTTAAGAAATAAGGCAAGCTTTAATAATGGATGTAATATGGCAAAACATTCCATTACATCAGTAAATTCCAGTTTATAAAAACTGGTTATGAGGAAAATATGTCCCAAGATATTTTAAAATCCACTCTTGGCATGAAAAATTCATTTAACAGAAATACTCAGTTATTGTGTGATATTAGATAAATGGACTTGAAAAGAGGAAATGTTTTTATTTATGTTACAGAAGGAATCTGTTTATAGAAAGATGGATATATGTGTACACATATATATATATGTCTGTATAAATACACTTATGTTTGTCTGTTGCAATTTGTAATATAATCAAAGAGCAAGCTGATCCTTTTCCACCACAAGGCAGGCATGTGGGGGCTCTTAGGCTCAGTCATTCATATAAGATGTAGGACCTTTGTAAAGATAGCTTCACTGAGTGTGAGATTTGAACAACAGAATCGTTATTAAGTGCTTCAAGCTGAGGTGTCTTTAGGGATAAAATTGAAATGCTAAACACATGCTCACCATTTTAAAAACTTTTACTGTTAGGAATATGCTAATATTCCTGTTTTATGCTAACATCGGGTAACTAGTGAATCTCAACCTTGCATTCATTGTTGTGATGTATGTCAAGAATGTATTGTCATTTTATCACCTTTTAGGTCCAAGAAATATTATACAAAACTCAAGGGTGTCAGTAAAGCATAGTAAGACAGAAAGCTACTCATTGGTAGTGACTACATTAGCACGTGAGTACCCCTACACATGAGGGTAAGTACTCATTACACGAGTACCCTTTAAGTGGTACATTAAGGGTAGAATGATGAACTAAAATTTTATGAATGTCACTGAGGAGTTAAGGGAAGGAGAACAGTACTACTCATATTCAATTCATTATTGACATATTAACACACATGCTAATTGAAAAGGGTACTACTTGTAATAACTCTATAGGTCAGATGTATCTTAGTTAGAAAAGTCAAAGGTAAGAGATGACCTTATTCAAGTTAGAAATAAAAATTCTCAAGGACTTTACTGAAGCTCAATAATTCACTTTAGGAATAACAGTATCCCAATTTCATATTAGACAATAACCACAGTTCTCATATGTTGGAGTAATACACAAGATAGTAAAAAAAATTAGTTTAAGATACATATCCAACAGTCACTTCACGTTTTCTCACCAAATTGATTTTTATATCCATTATAAATCCATATCTTAATCTGAGGATAATTAAGGTCGTTAATATCTTTCACTCTCACTGTGAAAAACTCTTCTAAAATATCATTTTCAAACTGCGTTCCTACCACTACCTTCAAATATTTTCCTTAGTGAAAAAAAATTAGGTAATTCTCTTGGATGAGGGAGGGAATGTAATACACATTTAAATGAAATGTCTGTTACTGGCATTGCCTTATGTGTCTTTTTGGTCCAGAAAAAAATATTGGCACTCCTCTGGTATCAAAGAGATATTTATATGCAAGACTTTATTTCAGAGTTTCAAATCAGTAGCACAATATCCCAGTTTTTCAAATTATCCTTTACTATATTATATGTACCTTTTATTTTATATACAGGCACATGTGTGCGTGCACACACAGTTTCTCTCCCTCCCCCACACAGATAACTAAATATACATATACACATAAGGTCTTTATAATATTGAGTGTAAAGCTGGACTGAGATTTTAACTTGTAATACTAATGCTGCAAGATTATGAGCAAGTGATTTTGAATTTTGTAATTTTGTTATGAAACAGAAGTTTTTGTTGATAGTTTTAATAGGAAAAAAATAAGAAGATATTATTTCTGTGTCTGCTATACAAGACTCTGGTCTGAGTAAATTGTTAACATATTATAAGCATCTGACTAAATGCTCAGTGAAGTTGACATGACCTCCTTGAAATCTGAATATATCCAGGCAATATGCCTAGAACATTTGCCTTGGCTCTATCCCAGTTGTTGTCATACACTATATCTAACTTCTTGATGTTAGTTTGTCTTTGGAGGGGAGTAATATGGGGAAATCAGCCAAGTGCTCCTCAAGAATTTGTTGCTCCTCTTGGGTTTGACTTCATAGTGTGTGGAGAGAAAAAAAGGAAAATATCAACCACCAACACCCATCATCCAGGGTAATAAAATGAATTATTTGTTGCAAAATATTTCTGTAATTTTATTCCATTCATCTCTGTGATCAGAGCACCAAAATTAAGATTGTTGACCTAATTCTTAGTCACCTAATTTATTCACACTAGCATAAATTGCTAAAGTAGAAGTACTAAGGTAGATAATACTGTTTTGATTAGAAATAAGATAGGATGGAGCTCAACCATCAATTATAGTACAGGTATTAAAAAAAAAAAAGTGTTTTTTTTTTTTTCTGGGGAATTAACGGGCTTTGTGATGCATAGTAGCCTGCTCTGTCACTGGTACAAGAAAGTAAATGTAAGCTCTATATTCTAGGTAGTGGTGACTTTTGGTTTTGGATCTTAAAAGCTCTGTAACATGCAGAGGTGACACACAGCTTGCACACCTAATTTATAATCCTTTAATCCTCAGATATTTTTCTCATCCTAGGAAATAGAATGTTAGATCAATCTCTAGTCTATACTTGCTCAAATATTGTTTAGTTGACCTTTTTTTCAGACATTATTTATCTGAAGATTATGCTGAATGTATGCTCTTGACAAGGAGTAGCAACAGATACACTTATAATGGCCAGATATCCCAGATATCTTGTCATTTTCCACATAAAATGCAAAAATCAACAAGCATTGAGGCAGAACTACTCTTCCGTCTTCAGTGTGATATTTCAAGGTCAGAAAAAGTCATGTTAATGGGGCAATTTAGCACATAATAAATAGCGCATTGCCATTGCATGTGTTATATTTCTTCTACTATCTGGATTTCTGTTTGCTGTATTTTCAATCCCACCTTTCCATGAATGGTAATGTTCAGGTTTTTAAAATGAAATAAGATGACTGTATAACTATGTTTTCACTTCAATGCTACCAATCATGTGAAGTATAATGTTATACTTCTCATACTGTTTTTTCAGTTTTTGTTATAACATCTGAAAACAGAATATATCAAGGCAGCTTTTCCAACATTGAAAAAAAATTTATACATTGACAATATTTGCAGATGTACAAATTTTGGGAGGCAGTTACATAGCACTTGATAGCAAAAAATGTTGCTGACTGAAACACAGACCACTGAACTTTGCAGCTCTTACATAAGACTTTTATTTAAACTTGCAGGCTTTCTCTTAAGAAAACTGAGTGACATTTGGACACAGCACTGAGCTGAAGGATGGCACCCTTTGGGATTTCATTACTTGCCAAGTTAACTAATTGTAGGTGTGGCCTAAGTCCTATGTTCAAATACTTATGGGTAAGAAGTGCTTATTTTTTAGGATGTGTCTCCTAAAACTAATAACCCTGTTTGCAATCAGTTAACTTGTGAATGGCAAGCAGGACTTGTTCTTCAAAGGTGGGTGCCTTCTCTCTGCTTGAAGCACTGCTGTTACCATCTCAGTGGATACTGCACCAGTTTCCAGAGAAGTCTCAAAATTTTGGCATTTAGAGTAACAGTGTCATTATGTCACTTTTTACGCAGTAACTCATAGGTTAGATTATTTGCCCAAGACTACCAACCTACACCCAAAGCTCGCAGAATCACAGAGTGGTTAAGGTTGGAAGAGACCTCTGGAAGTCACCTGGTCCAACCCTCCTGCTCAGGCAGGGCCACCTAGCACCAGTTGCCCAGGACCATGTCCAGATGTCTTTTGAATATCTCCAATGATGGAGACTCCACAACCTCTCTGGGCAACTTGTGCCACTGCTCAGTCACCCTCACAGCAGAAAAGTGTTTCCTCATGTTCAGATGGAACCTCCTGTGTTTCCATTTGCACCCATTGCCTCTGGTCCTGTAATTAGGCACCACTGAAAAGAGCATGGTTCTGTCCTCTCTTCACCCTCCAGTCAGATATTTATATACATTAATAAGATTCCCTTTAGACTTCCCTTCTTCAGGCTGAACAATTCCAGCTCTTTGAGCTTTTCTTCATATGTTATTCAACCTTGTGGGGCAAGGATGTAGGGCAACAAAGATGATTAAGGGATTGGAGCATCTCCTTTATGAGGAAAGGCTGAGAGAGCT
>JAOXJM010000001.1:33955917-33967397 GCA_026413425.1 Tringa solitaria
GCAATAATGACTTTCATTGGTAGGGACAAGGAGTGGTGCTGTGTGGCTCCAAAAAACACAATAGCAAGTGCACTTCACCTTCACACCTCAGTTTGCCACTGTGCAGGTTTCTGTAGTTTCTTAAATCCCACTGGCGACATATGATTCTTTCATATCTTATTTACTATGGAGGAGAAGAAAGCAGCAACTGTGATAAGATTTTAATTTAGAAATACTGGGGAAAATGTATGAATCCTCACCTCCATGCTGAACACTACAAGTAAAAATAAATCTTTGATAGCTCAGTAGAGGACAGGTTTTTCCATGATTGGAGCCTACAACAGTATGTAACTGTTATTAATGTAACTAGAGAGCAAAAAGCTGCCATTTTATGACATCCAATAAGAGCTAAAAGTCACACTTGGTTTGGTGATTTCATACTCCTTATTAGGTACCTAGAGAAAGGAATAACTGATGTGGAGGCATATTACAGAATAATTTGCTCCCAAAGCAACTGGTGATTACAAATTTTTTGAAATGAAAGTGTGAAACTGTTTCTGAGGATGTAGATAAAATAAAGAAATCAAAGCACTTAGTTTACAGAATGCTTAAATGATGTATTAAGAGACTGAGTGTACTTTATTTGCAAAACAAAGTAATTTAAAAACTTCTGCTGACAGACTGAATAGGCTCTATTATTTTAATGGTGATGACTTCTGTTGGTGATAGCAGGTGGAACCATCATCCTCGTATAACCTAAACTACATATATAAAGCATGTACAGATGATATATATCATAACCTGGATAACAGATTAGCCTCAATCAGGCACAGCAGTCAACAATGCCTGCATGCTTTCATCATGAGAAACAATCTTTCATGCAAAGGCTTGAAGATCAATCTTTTAAGAAGCTGCAGCAAACTGGAGGAAGAGGAAAGTGAAAATCAGTGCAGAAACCACAGTGAATAAATGATGATCTGGGTTAAGACTAGATTAAAGCATAGAGTTTGCTAAGAATCTATAAATGTTTAATTGACCAGGCAACAAATTGAGTGTTAAAACTGAATTTCCTAGTAAGTGGGGAAAAAAAAAACTTTTAAGCAACAACATGATATGGGTTCTGCTATTCCTGATACAACTACTAGAAATGAAGAGGGAGATTCCAAAAAGCTTCACTTCTATGAAAAATGCAATCCTCAGCTTTGGATACAATTAAATGGGAAGCCACTAGCAAATGGCACATGCTAAACCTCTGCAGCACAAAACAGATGGATCCTGTATTATCTGAGAAAGAGAGCACGAGATTCAGAAGGAATAGCAAAGTACAAAAGTGCCTACTGGTTGAAACGATAATATTAATTTTATTTACAATATAATTATGATTAATATAAACACAACACTGCTCAGAGCACTCCCAATACAGTCTCCAAAGTGACAAAAAGACTGACATTCCTCAACCTGTTGGCTACACTCTTCACAATACAAGTGTGTTAGGGAGTGTGGGTACCTTTTAAGGACAAAAATACAGGAATGTCAGTAATAAAGAAAGCATCCTATACAACTAATCAGAATGATAGGTCTGTAAACCACCTTCACTGAGGAGGGCATCTGCATTTGCTTTATGACTAGATGGGAAAAGGATTCTCTAAGAGCACTTCATCCCATTTTGAAGTCTATGAACAGCTGTAGCACGCCTTGTATTCATACACAGGACAAGTGCATCACTGATTGAAACCTTGGATAACAGAGCTTGAGTTCTGCCCTCTGGGAGTATTGATATCCAGAGACATGTGTGCAGAGAGGGAAAAAGGGAAGTAGAGCCCATGTCCTGAGCAACAGTGTCTCCAAGTCATCTGTCCTGACATAGTACTAAGCCACAGAAGATAAATTTGTCTATATAATCTATTTCATCAGTTTTCGTCCCCAATCATCATACCCAGTCTTATAAACCAAATAAATTCCCAGCTGTACTTCACTTTCAGAAGGTCTGTTGGTTTCTTTTCAGTCAACTTGTCCCTAGCTTTACATCCATGGACAACTATTTTTGTTTCATTCAGCTATGTAAAACTAAGTTTATTGAATTCCAAAGTGTCTCTTCGTAGGTGGACCCGGCAGCTCATTGTTCATTTTCATTGTACTGACATGTAAAAAACAGAAGGGAAATTGGAGGTTTATGCCTTCATAAACTGTCCAAAATGCCTGCTGAAGGCATAGCATGTTCTCTTATGTGTTGCCAGCAATCTTCAAGACTACAGTCTCGAAGAATTGATTTTACATGTAACTGTGGTGGTTTGACCTTCTCTGGCTGCTAAGTGTACGCCAAGCTGCTCTCTCACTTTCCTCCTCAGGAGGGGAGAAAATCAGATTAAAAACTTGTGGATCAAGATAAAGGCAGTTTAGTAAAGAAAAGCAAAGGAGTGCATGGAAGCAAAGGAAAGAAAAAGATTTATGCTCTACTTCCCATTAGCAGGAGGTGTTCAGCCACTCCCTGTCTGAAAATCAATGCAGATATTGTAAAGCATTGTTAAGCTCCAAGAACTTAACTTTTACTTGGCATACTGATGTAGAAACCACACCATACACAATGGCATTCCAGCAAAGTGGGCTAGTGGTTAGAATAGCATCCACACATGTTCTTTGGTAGAAAGCTGTAGATGAGATATTATTGGAAGTCATTGCTGTTTCTTGGATAAAACACTGCCTGCAGGAGCTGGGGACAAGAGCACCTGAAGCTCTCCAACAAGATACTCATGAAGGTAGTCTTAAAATATCGGTTTCACAGAGCATCTGCAGACAATGACAAGTATTGTTGCCTGGGGGGATGAAGATATTCTGGACTAAACTAGATCCCAAGGGATCCTGCAACTTCTACCGATATCCAATCGGTGTGGACTTTAAAGGAATCCTGGGTAGTCACTTGATATCCTCCACTGAGCTGTGGTAAAGTGCGTGTAACCCATTTTGAGTAAGACATTTCAGAAGGCCTGGATAACTGACATTTTTCAGTGAAACGTTGTTCTACTGAAAAATCTTTGACATCCCAAAAGGATAAAACCTGCAGTTGCTTAGATACAACTTCTTAACAGAAAAGTTTTCTGCAAACTTTCAGCCAGCATTTCAGATATGTAACCAAGACATGTACGGCACGATGGGCTATCACTCTTCTGAGATCAGCTATCCAGCTGTGTGTTACATCTCATCCATCTCTAAACTGCAGGTACTGAGACAGATGAAACACCACTAATCACTCCAGTCAATTGAAACAAACAGCAGCTTTTCTATTTTGCACGCTCATCTTAAATTCATATCTCTGCTGAGTTTGTAAACACTACCTGGAAATCAAGCCAAAGGCTTCCCACCAGGAAAAAAAAATTATTATCAATTAAAAGATTTTAGTTGACTGGGGCAGTTGACCTTTTGAACTACTGTAAAGGTACTAGAAATAAATCTTAGGGGAATTAGCTTGTTTATAGTGTCTGGGAATTCAACTAATTTAACAGTTTGTAAGACATTTAACAACCACCATATGAGAAAGTACATTGGAATAAGTAATCTGGTATGCAGAAAAGAGATTCATTTTGCTTTGACACCTCTTCTTTAGCTCAGAAATTATGATCTGTGCCCTAGGCTATCAAACATCAATGCACAAAATTATTCACAAAGGTTTTATGGTTCAAGTGGTAAATCCAGTCATTTGCAAAATGTTGACCCAAGTGAGTCAGCACAGAAAGCTTGATCTTTCAGTTTGATGAAAATGTAATTTTATGGATGTCAAGTCGAAGTTCAAAAGTGACATATAGTGTCATACAGATAAATAGTTTTGCCGACAGCAATGCCATACTTCATAAGTACTTGTCTGGCCAATTGTAACTACTATGATGATTAAGAAGGCTGCTTGCTAGTAAATGCACATTTTATGTCATTTTTCTATATCATGTAAGTCTCTAGAATTAAAAATTAAGACAGGCCTGTTTAAGGACTGCATTTAACACTTCAACTCCATAATTCATTTATATGTAATGAAGATCTGTGGAGATATTTTTAAACTTTAAGTTATTATTTTCATTACTATTATTTTACATGTATCACTTCCACAAGATTAAAGATAATTTACAGCCACTTCAATTTGAACCAATGAAATGGTTTCACTGAAGTGAAAATGCTGTGTGGAATTATGGCATTGGTTATAGTCGCTAACAATCAAAAACTGAAATGAGGGATCATTTTTATTACAAAGAAAAAACTTTTCTATTTTTTCTTCTAACTTGTGAGAACATTAGTACTCCTTATATACATTTTCTTTCTTCTCCCTCAAATAGTTTCATATATAATGAAAAAGCATATGAAAAGTAGTATTTATTGCTTGTGGGAAGTGCAGAAGAACGTAACTGCCCTGACACTATTTTATTTATGACGAAGAAGTATTGCACAGCAATTAACTTATTTAATTATCTATTTCTATTCATAGCAACTGTGTAAAGCCAGCCTTTCAATTAAAATGTAAGCATTCTATATAGTTTCTTAAATATCTTGATTTCACACAAAGAAAGAACGCGGGGGTCCAACTAATATTTAGGATTGAGTTCTGTATTTACTGAAAGCTGTTGCATATCCCATACCTTCTGAATAAGTGAAGCTAATTGAAGAAGTTTGTGTCCAAATGTCTCCAGCCCATACTAGGTCTCCACATACTTTAAACACAAAGCTACACAGACTTGTTACCTAATATTGTCCTTTCTGTATACCTTTCATAAATGCCTTGAAAGAGGAATACAGGTGATATTGTGTTAATTACATTTAACCAGATTTATTATAGGTTGCACTTCTGCTGAAGGCCAGTAGTTGTGGTTCCTGCTGTACAGCATGCAGGATCAGTCCCCAAAGGTAACATTCAATGTCAGGCACTCCAGGATTGAAGAATGATACATAGTTCTACATACATAGACTATGTTAACATGGACTAAATATGTTTAGAAAACTAGAAAATATGCATAAATCTTATTTTATGATTCTCCTATTTGTTGGGTAAGGAAGGAGACTCAACATTGTTTCAGTAAGGAGACTAGATCAGAGAGAGTCTCTTGGCCTTAGCTAAGTGCATTGCACTCAAAAGTATTAAATCGGCTGTTTTGGGCCACTCTGAACATTTCAGAGGGTGCTTGGTGCAAGACTGATGAACAGCTCAGGATGAACAAGCATAAGAAGATCCAGTGTAAATTTGGAGTGTTTGGTCTGGCCCTGCCTTTTCCACGGTGCTCCTCTGTTTGGTCCAACACACTGGAGGTTATAAATCAAGATAAGGGAGTTCAGATTGGAACTTGCCCAACCATTCAAAGGAAAAGGTTGCTATTTTCTCTCTTTCTTTGTTCTTTCCCCCCAAATATTGGTCTTGTTCTTTTTTTTTCTCCAAATTCCTTTGATCTGTGACATTAAAAAAAAAAAGGGAAAACAAAGAAAAAGAAGGAAAAAAACCCCAAATCTTTTTTGCATCAGAGCAAAACTGAGTTAAGACCTGATGTGAATGTTAAAAGAAACCTAAGCTTAATCATTTTAATTAGGAAAGTAGATAATGAAATATTGCCAACAACCTTCATGGTTTTCCCTACTCTCATGCCTCTGGCAACACAGGCATTAACAACTGTCCTAAGTGATAATCCTGTCCAGGACTATGTTATCCCTGTGCAAATGTAATGATTTTTTAGAACCATGAAATGTGAGCTCCTGTCTGTTTCCTCCTCTTCAGTCCTAAACCTCTGCCTTCTCTACTACCTTCATCTCCATTTCTTCATGAAAGTTTTGGCCTCCTATGTCTGGCAGAAACTGCACATACTTTTGAGTATACCAAACAAGTCTAAAGCCCATCAGTCCTGCACCAAGAATCCCCTGAAATGTTCAGAGCAGTCCAAAACAGCTGATTTAATATTTCTGAGTGCAATGCACTTAGCTAACTTATTCTTTGGATGTTTCATGTATTAGCAAAGTTTGCTCACAAAACTATATTTTTAATAATAATAAAAAAAACCCCCTCAACTTCTCTAAATAACTCTTGTACGTGGTGTAAGACAGTTATTCCACATGACCTGAAAATGTCAGTGTGAGTTAGGAAGTGGTAGATTTCCTGAAACAGCTTTTTATCCTTCACACCTGTTAAAAATATTTTTTCTGTAATTTAGAATGAGCCCTTTTGTGTTCCTGAGAAAATGTCAAAAGGAAACAAACATAAGGCAACACTCATAAGAAATCCCCATTATTAAACCCAATTATTGTTTCATGTATTCAGCTTGCAAAGGAATTAGAAGTTTAAAGTGGAACCTGTTACAGATTCTTTGCATTGAAGAGCATTATTTTTATCACCTTTTAAACACATTTTATAGGTAAAATATATTCTTAACTATTTTTCCAGCACTGAGTTTGCTAACAGCAATCTCCTGTTTTTCAGCCTATGAGAAGCATCAATCTCAAGGGAGTTCATTAGCTAGGTGCTCTGCTGGCTCTGTCTC
This sequence comes from Tringa solitaria, assembly GCA_026413425.1. NCBI lineage: Eukaryota > Metazoa > Chordata > Aves > Charadriiformes > Scolopacidae > Tringa > Tringa solitaria. The sequence continues at coordinate 33,962,397 of JAOXJM010000001.1, forward strand.
CCAGGTTATCTGCCTGTAGCATGAAGCAACAACAGCAGATGCAGTAGAATTGACCTTGCCTGTGTTATTAATATCTATAGTACTATTGAAGGCTAAGGCTAAGGACATATATATTGTGAGCTGATTTGTCTATCAATAAAACTGATTCAACACTATAACATCAAATATTTGCCTTACCTAGAGCTACAAGTAATTATAAGCTTATTTTGTTAGGGCTCAAGCAACATGGACTAAGAATTTCTGTTAATTATTAGGCCATGAGAAAAAATATGATTTGCCCACTCCCCGAGATATCATATGCATATGATCTCTCAGTACCAGGGAAAACTTCAATTGGTGTGAATATATTCAATTGCTGTAAGGAATCACTTCAAATGTATCAACTAGAAGTAATTATCAGTCCAGGGAAAGTGATTAAAATGCCTTAAAATTAAGATTTCAGCTTGCAGTGGTTATTTCTATGCAAATATGCTATATTTTTTCAACCAACATCCAGGTCTTAATTAAAAACAGACTAAAGTTTTGAATAACAAGAAAATTTTAAAAGTCATGCTGTAAACATAATTACTTGAACCTCAGTTGCAAATGAAAGTCACATTTTTTGCTTGCTGCACTTGTTTTCCCTTCTCTTTTCTAATGAAGAAAGACATTGCACAATGCCCTATTAAATTGTGTGCTGAATGAGGGCTTGAAACTATCATTCAATTTCCTTTGTACTGACTAGCTATAATAGCTCAGAGTGGTATATTATATTGCAGATTTATTTTTATATCTAATATATATGTCTTTCAATATATGAGTTGAGTGATTCAATCCTCAGAATATGACATGAAATTTTTGCTGCAATTTGCAATAGGAAATGGAAATCACGAGAAATACTTTTGCTGACTGTATCTACTCAGGCATATTTGATTTACAGTTTCAGCTCTTCTGAAAGCTGGGTTAATATCCTTAGAACTCCCTGGAGGTCCGTCTCCTGAGTTTGTGTAGTGCCCTCTGCTAAAACAACCCGCTTCACATATGTCATATATGGTAAGCCAAGCTCATCAAAATAGGGTATGATACCTGCAAAACTCTCATTGGATGTAGGTTGACCTTGTCCCATAAGAGCCAGGTAATCAAAACTGTAATGGGTTTGCATGCATTAATGCTTCATTGACCTTCAGGTACAGGATAATTAAAAAAGCAGGTTGAAAAAAATTCAGTTTTAATAAATGTTAATATTTTCCTCTCATATTTTTAATTATCTGAAACACAACAATAGTACACTTGACTTTGTGGACAATTTCAGATGCGCCAAAACTTCCTTGTTCAATCAATGTGGTCTTTGTGCAAGGAAATCTCTTTCCCTACTTTCCCATTCCCAAAGTATATTAACTTCAAGGCAGTGCATTACTAGTTCATATGTTGGACTGTAAGAAATCTGTGGGAATTTTTTAAAATTCTAGGCATGGATGCATGGCACTTTGAAACAACTCTGTAAAGCTCTGTCAGTTCAGTATTTAATTCAAAATCTAAAGAAGCACTTAGTAAGTTAGAAAACTCTGGTACGGTTAATCTAAAAGTCTTTTTTGTCTAGCATACAGTTCTCTTAAAGTTTGTAATAATATAGTCTGATAGTTAACATCTTCTGAATGAGTTAAATGAAACTATTAAGGGCTAACTATCAAGTGCTAAAGAACCAACTACGGCCAGAGAGAAAGGTGTTTTATTGTCATTGTCCTTTTTACTGTCACTTATGGCTTGGAAATATGGAACAAAGCTTTCCTTGAGCCTCCTTCAGTTGTTTTTGGAGAGCTCTGGTTCTGATGGAGCTTCTAAAGTCTCCATTCCTTCTCTTAAGATATTTTTGTAATACATTCAGAAATTATGAAGGGTAAAACAATCACAGAGCCATCTGTTTCATTAAGAATAAACCTATAAAATAAATTAAAAGTGGTTGTAAGTGTTATCTGGCTCTGAGGCTTGCTGGTGCAGAGTAGTCTGCACTGATGTTACTAAATTTTCTTGCTTTCTAAATCTGAGTGACTGGATGCAAACTTACTGTTGGAAATAGTGTCTTACCTCTGCTTACTCATACCCACATGCCCAGGTATTATTTGGGAGACCGTTAGTTGATCCAGAAAAAAAACCACGCCAGGGACTGTTTCAACAATTCACAGTACAGACAATCAGGTTCCTCATTAATTTACTCTCATAGACATAGCCTTAGCTCCTGAGCTCTACTGATCGTTGCAGTACAACTTAGTGCTACCCAACAACCAGTCCCTCTAGACAGGGGTGCTTACAGCTACCACTATTTACACACTGATCCATTAAAAGCTCCAATTCACTGAGAAGCAAGAGCTCACCTGGCTCCCAAAATGTTTGCCAGGAGAGCACTTCTTGGAACACAGAGCTGTATTTAAGGCTTGCCTGTGTTCTCTGCTGCTGCCTGCCTTCCTGTGACACCCTATTACAGCTGCTTTTTCATGAACAAAAGCAATCAGTGACAGAGATGGTTTACCAATGAGTAGGTGCTCGAATCGGCTGGCAGCTGGTCCACAGAGATGAAGCTTACCCTCTGGAAGTGTTTTGCTACCCTGTACTAACTATACAATTGAAATTTCAGCAATACTTTCCCTCAGTAACTCCAAAGCTGTCATGTGGAAGCAGGAGATGTTCAGGTGCTGTCACTAGTTCCATTTGCCACTCCATCCTTGTACCTTACAGAATTTCAACTGTCAATGATGGAAATACTAAATATACAAAACAGAATATAAAGCATATTTTTAAGGTTTTAATTTTTAATATACTTCTACTCATGATCAAAGCTGCAAACAGGAGCAAAAGGAGCCTTGTCTCCTTTGTCGTTGATGAAGATTTCCTTCCTGCCCATTAGCTCATGACATCCATAGAACTATTAAAAAGGAACCTTTTTGTTTTCTCATTTCAGCAGTCCACATCTTCTTTAAAAACAGGAGGATAGACATACTTTCTTGCTGGATGGAAAAGCTTAAAAATATTGACTGTACCTTTAGGTATGAGGATAGTTAATTAAAAAAAAAAAATTACGTGTCCTGGATAAACAGATAGGCTGATATTTGAGTTAGGGAATTTTAATGTCTGGTATTTTTTAATGTACCCTCACTACATGGGATTTCTCACATTTTTTGTGTGCCTGTGCAGTACACTGACAACAATGCTCTTAGTTCCCCTGTGTTGCTATCACCAGACCAAAAAGGGAAATATGACAAGGATGAGAGACTATGAATTGTACTGACTGTAAGCGTCTAGCTGGTCGGTGCTATGGGTGTTCAGCAAATATATTCTTTCACTCATCCACATAGATCCTACAGTTGCTGCTGAACACCTCTCCTGGGAGTAGAGTTTGCAACAGAGAGACCATAGGGAAAAACATTTCCTCAGCTGCCATTTACAGATACGCCTGCATTCAGCAATACAGAACCCACATCCTCTTCTTAGCATGCACTGAGTATGACAAAGATTGACAATTTTAAACCTTTATACAAGTTCCTGAGGTAGGAATGCAAAAATAAATTGGAACTTTTACTTAATTAAAGTGATTTTTTTTCCCATACTCATAAAAATATTACTTGAGCACGCAATGTTCAAATATGTCAAAAATATCTCTTCTTGCTCAAGACTAGATGTGACATATTTCAGTAAAAATATTTGAAATGCTGCAGTACTGAGTGAGGCAATGGAGAAGGGAAAAGCAGCCAGTATTAACTTTTACACTGTCACTGCAGAGTGCCTGCAAGGCTGTTCAGACTATGAGAAATAACAGCTAATGAAAATTATGAGAAACAAAACTTGATGTAATTTATGGAGAATGCAGTGAATGCTTTTTACTGTTATATACAACAATGTTCATGTGGATTTTTGTAGGAAATTATATAAATAAAAATCTATTCCTAGTCAACTGAATTGCCTAGTCCTTTTTGTTCATTAAATTCAGATGCAAAAAAAAAACTTTTCCTTAATATCTTAGACTTTATGATAGCATCCTGGCATGTATACTGTTCATTAAGTAGTTCAAACATTCACTGCTGTTGTCTCATTAATACAGTAGATGACTCATAGGATTTTTTCCAGATTTAAAATTAAAAATTTATCTTGTCCAGGCTAAACTAAAGAGATTGCACTATGCAATATTTGTCTTTGTAGTTGTATGAAACAGTAATAATACAGAAGTTATAAAATCTGCACTAATGCATGGCTATAGATTTGATTATCCTATTAAAAATAGTAATACAGATAATTGTCTGTGAAAAAAAAATAAATTGTCTGGGCTATACATACAGAGTGTGAGAGGAAATATTACCAACACAATTTAATATATTTTTCTGCAAAGCTAAGATAATATGGATGAGGTTGTGAAGTCTTGGCAATTCACTCTCACACACACACATACAGTTTTATGATCCTTTAATCACTGAGGCTATTGTACAGTCTTATCTTTGTCAAGTTCCTTTTCTATACTCCTGGTCTGTAAAAGTCACCCTAACGAATCACAGTCTCCAGAGTCAGAATAATTTAAAAACTGAAAATAAACCTTTCTGAAGTACCTAGTTAAAATTGTTTCTGCTCTCTGAGTTTATTCCTCTGCCAATTAAACATACAAATAATTGAGAAAAAAAAAGTAGCTGAAACTTTCTAAGTAGATTTTGGCAAAAACAATCAAAAATTAACATAGCTAGAGTTTATTGTATAAAGCTTATTCCTTTTTTTCCTATGAAGACATTCCAATTGCCACAAGGTTTCAAAGGTGCTCCCCTTGTTAAACATGCAGAATGAAATATTAATTACGTTTATTTTTCCATTAGAAAAGTGTCAGTGTTAACTTCTCTGTCAAAAAGAATGTGTAATTTTGGCATTGATAAACTGTGTGTTGTGACAGATAATAAAAAATATTTTTGGACAATGTAGGAGAAGAAAAGAGAATTATATCTACTATTTATAGAACACACATTTCCTCAGCTAGTGATGGTTTTTACT
>JAOXJM010000001.1:33978089-33992943 GCA_026413425.1 Tringa solitaria
ATCAATGGCGAAAATACAGATTTTCTTTCTTTTTTTCTTTCTTTTTTTTTTTTTTCCAGTCATGTTAATAGCTTAGGGACATCATTTGAGAAAAATATTACAAACCAAATCCTCAGCTGAGGTAAACTGCCTATGGCTGTCACTGAGTTATGTCTTTTTCCATCAGTTAAGACTCTCATTTTAGACTGTTAAATGTGTCCAAGATAGGAACTACTTTTGTTTTGATAGCTCAAGAAGCAGTGAAAAATAAAATTTCCTACTCTTTTATACTACTTATTTTGCCTTTTTCAATATTAGCTCCCTTGGACAAAAAATGTTGTGCTCAATAACTTGGTTTTACTTCTCACATATGGGCAGAAAATTACTGTGCTCGTAAGTGTAACTGCATTAGTAAGCATCTTGATCCCATGTATTTCCCATGCTGGTGCAAGATGGTAAAACACAACTAACCACCTGACTAGAAGAAACAGTGACCCCCAAATACATTTGGAGTTACTCAAGCAAACACAGCATTTTCCTACAGAGATGCCAAAAATACAGAAATGATCCCCAAGAGTAAGAAAAATACAAAATATCTGCCTGGCATTGTAACATCTTAGTAATGAATGGTATGACACAAAACAATTTTAGTACTTTGGGAAAATAAAAAGGTAGCCTCAAAACCTCTTTCCAGTGCTTTGTTATGTTTCTTTTTTTCTGCAATAGAAAAATTGAATCTTTGATAAAAAGATATAACACCACTTACACAAAGCAATTGTATAAAGGATGTCTCTTTATGCAAAAAAAAGACAACTGAATACTTATTTTTTCTCATTATTCAAGATATTTCTAAAGCTAATCCATATGACTTTTTTTTTTAAGATTGTTGACCAGTTAATTTGCTTGCAAATATCTATGATTGAGGTGACCAGCCTCCTAAACTTACCACCCAATTTTCTAATATTCAGGTGGCTGAAAACTTCATTCAAGACCCCCTTATCAAATTCCCTGCACCTTTCTGAACCCCTTTTCTCCTTAAGGATTTAAAAGATTAAATTAGTCTGTGCCTTTGTGATTGACCGTTTTTGCCTTAAGAATATTTGATGACTGAACTCTCGTATGAGAATATGATTTATGGGATCAAGTACTGTCCAATATCTCAATACATTGGAACTCATGGCAATTCCAAATAAAACTCAAAGATATATAAGGCCTATAGAATTAAATAGCGAATTAAAGCCTGGAACACTGATATCGTGTGCACTGCACACAACAGTCATGCAAGAGAAGTAATTTTTATATGTTATTCTGTTCACCTCTTCTCCCAAGGTCACTGGCAGATGAAGAGCTGTAGGAAATAAATCTCTCATTACAAGGCAAACTCCACGTGCAGGATCAGCAGATGCTGCATAAAGTTCCTCAGCATCCTCATGCTTCTGCCTTGATGATTAGATATGCAGTTACTGTGAGTCTGCCTTTCTATTTGAAGGCAGTTAGTATTAACACTCACAGGTCTAGGCATACCTGTATATTATTCATGATGTGACCTGGATTTTGCCAGTCATTCCCAAATGCAATAATTCGTGGTGTGCTGTGCGAGAGATCTGAGGAGGTTTAGAAGATTATTAAAACATTGCTCTCAGGCTATACTAACGATTTGTAGCTCTTTAAAACCCTGTCAATAAAATGTGTATTGTAAGAATTGCACCAAGTCAAAGACAGAAGAACTTTATATCTGTCCCTATGTGTGAACAACTGAGAACTCACACAAGTCCTCAAAAAGTTGCAAGCACAGACAGCAGTGCTTGTAGAGGGATCAAACCTCTGTTCTAACGCATGTTCAGAAAGCTGATCCAAAGTTACAATATGTGAAGTAACTCACTGCAGAATTCATTAGGAAGAATAACTTAATCATGATTGGTGTGTAAATTAATTTCATTTGCACTTCGCTTCTATAGTAGTAATAATAGAAGCTGTATAAAATGATTGAATGTGTGTCAGACATTAAAATAGCTTTTAGGAAGAAGTACATCAATTTACTATTACTAGTAAATTTGGATTAGTCAGAAATCAAGAAGATTTGACATAGAAAACATCAAACTGGCAAGAAAAAGTGCAATTAGTGGTACTGATCCTATGAAGTAAGAATGTAGCTTCAGTAATGACAAAAATATGACTTCCTACATTTCATAAAACATACATCTGACTCACAAAGACTCATACATAAGTTAGATGAAATTGAGTTGCAAATTTAACACCTACTTAATGCAATTTAAAATAGTGAATTCTTCCTGGCAAACATGATCAGGAGATAAAAAAATGTTTTGAACTGGAAGAAGTATATATAAGTAAATGTAAAAGCCAAGACGTCCCAAAAGATTAAAAGTTATTAATCCCTACTCATGTGACTTCTGCTAAGCTGTTTTCCACTTTTGTAAATTCATATGCAGAAAGAGAATGTGTACCCAAGTTTTCCCTATGGAAGTTCCTCAAGCACAAGTCACCCCTGTTTCAATGTTCATGTCCAGACTAAACACTTATCCTGAACTCTATAAAACTTGGGATAGTACAATGGGAAACTTGCTCATCGATATTCATGAGCTTCTGCCTCTGAGCCATCTGAGCCTGCCTATGAGACTGGGTACTGCCCAGAGCATATCCTTGGAGAGGACATACTCCCCTCTTTTTCTGATTATGGATCACTCATTCATGATGAGAAACCTGGGTTAAATCCACTCTTTCACATTAGGCTCTATGTCCCAGAGAGGTTTCACAAACATTTTGAGTCACTCTTCTCAGGGACTGTGGTTAAATCCTTGCATCAGAAAACAATGGGCCAAGTCCTACAAAAAGCCAAAAGTTTAGAAGTTCCCCCTTTGGGGAGTCCCAAGGGAAATACAACACTAGTGATAATTGTCTCAGTTGAAGTAGGAGGTTAAGAGTGAACAACAGTGATGAAGGAGAGCACATAGATTTCACGAGGTGCAACCATTCCCAGGACACTGCAGAGTGCAGCACTCTTACAGAAGGTGTAAATTCATTTTCTTCTTGCCTGTTGGTAGAAACAATGGCAAAGTCAGAGAATGAGTGTTTCCAAATAGCCTGTGCAGAATTAGCAGGAGGAAGCCTCCAACTGTAGGAATTTGCTGCTGAAAGAAAAGACTGTTCCCAGCAACAGAGCTAAGGACTGTGGATGTAGGGTTAGTCTTGGACGCTTGCATTTATTAACTTATAAAACAAAGGGAAAGGCTGACAGGGATCACCATTTTCTACATGAACATATAGCAAGATTTCAGATCCACACCAGTATTAACAAGGCAGGACAAAGACAGGCTGCCCATTGCCTATCAGGTGTTTTTTAACCACTGACCATAGACAAGTCAACCATGTCCATGAAGCATAGGTTTACCTTGTGGGAAGCCTCTTTCCTGATGCACTGTCCACAAAGGCATGAGGACAGACACTAAGAATAAAAATTCTTCATTGCAGACATTATAGAGTTCATACGAAAGAGTAAAGTCTTGATGTGGCATTAAAGTAAGAGAGAAAGTGAAATAGCATGGAAAAAAGGGACTGAATCATATTCGTAGGGAAGAAGTACCACAAAGAGATGCTTCAAAGGTAACACAGTGAAATCTGATACGGTGTAGAAAGGAAAAAAAGTGTGTATGAAGGAATGAGATTAAAATGTAAGATATGGACAAGTCTGGTCATATGGACACTGGGATCAATGTCTGCAATCTTTTAAATGATCTGTTATAGCTCTGTGGTTTTAGCATTCATAGTTGCAAAGAGTAATGTTGCTCAGCCAGAAGGAGGCCTTGTTTCACTGGGAATAATGAAAAAGTGCACAGACTCACCAACAATGTGTTACAGATATATAGCAGTGCCAGCTGTTTCTGAGTGGCTAGGAAGTTTGGTGACAGTGTTGAAATAGCTTTCAGCAGTTGTTTCAGGACAGAAAAGTTTTATTTAAGTAAAAATTTAAAGTATTTCACTCAAAGCCAACAATTTCAAAATTAAAAATATAAATGAATTAAATATGACAATAAATAACACAATATTTAGAAAGACTGGACATCTGAATTAAGAAAGTGAGTCTTGGCATCTTAGGGAAAAAGGTGACATGTATGCCAAGCATAGAAATACTTAAAATCCCTTTTGTGACTTTGCATGAGTAAGCCTAGTGAATGTTATGTGTTTAAATTTGAACAGGTAAACATGTAAAAGCTTTTACTGATGTCTGGACCAGTGATTGACTTGGGCGAGTGGATCATGTCACAGGCACTGCTCAGGGCCATGGGGCAGGAATGACTGGAAGAGAAGCTTTGCCAGCACCCACCTTTCTCAGAACTACTCAGAGCTTCCAGGAGACTATGTTGAATTTTAATTGCCCAGGGCAAGATACAAAGGTTTAAAGAATCAGAGCTTACATTCAAGAAAGGCATACAAACAGCATAAACCTGCCTAGGTCCACTGATGTGCAGGAGATGAGGATCTGTCCCACTATTTTCATCCTGATGTCTGTGTGTGTCTAATTGTTTTGTTTGTAATTTATCTGCCTCATAGCAGCATAAAGAAACCAATATAATTTTTTTTCACATAAAAAATGTCTTTTTAGTCTTTATATACAGACTAACTTGAACATCACCTTTTTTAGGTGTAGAAAATAATAATACTCTGGAGTCTCTTCTCATCTTAAACCAGCAGATTAAACATAAGTTTGCAGTGCAACATTTCTACATTCCCCTCTGCTTCCAAAAAACAGTGTGTTTGACCATTTTATTTCTATTCCTTATACTGTTAGCAATCTTTTTTTTATAAAAATCCCATCTCTGTTCCTTATAGAAGTTTTAAAGTCATTTCACAGCTGAGTGGAACCCTAAACAGAGCTATCTTAGTGTAATGAAGCAGAAAACGATTGCTCCTTAACAAGACTGGTATATAGTGACAAACAGCTCATAAAAATCCCATCTGCCACAAAATACTTCTATTTTAGTTGCTTTCAAAACTAAATGCTATGTTTCCTGTTTCTTTTCAGAAAGAAAAGAGGATATATAAAGCCTAACCCGTCAAATTGTCCTTTGACAAAAAAGAAAGAAAAAAACACAGAGCCGCAAAATAATCTTTTTATAATACACTGACACTAACCATTTGAAACACCACAAAGGTGTAATGTCACTTTTGGATGTATTTATAGTACACAGATGTTTGTTTTAAAGCAAAAAAAGAAAAAGCTAAGCAGTAGTACTATAAAGAAAAAAATTCTGATGATTTAACAGCTGAGGACTACATGTAAAAACAATCTGTTGCTGATTTTGTATTGTAAAAATAGTCCTTTTGTGACTGCAATCAAATAGAAGGTTATCTGTAACTTGGTCAGTAGTTATGCTGTTTAAATAATTGGTAACTGATTCTGGATCCTGTAGCTTCTTTCCCACCCTTAGGCAGAATAGTGCCAACTGAATAAAGTTCTCAGCAGTATTTATGGAATTCTTCATCAGCAAATGTTGTGAAGTTTCCTGGTTTTCCAAACTATCATGGATTGCTGCAGTTCCCTTGGATTTCCTGTTAACATGTTGTAACAAATATGCTGTGCTGTGGGAATTGCTCCTTTCTGTCAGATGGGACCAGAACCACTTCTCATGTTCTGTCTTACCTAAAGACAGGAGACCTCCTGTGTGTCCTGGTGACATCCCCTGTCCTCCACCAAGGAGGTTATGTTCCAGTTTTAAAGAGATAAAAAATTGCACCAAGACACACCGCATCCTCAGAGTAGCAATGAAATGATTTTATGATGCTAATACACAACCTACTACACACTACTATAAGCCCCTAAACGGTAATAGTTCTTATCTGAACTGCTATTCATCTCTGTTCTTCAGCCTTACAGAAATGGAAAGAATTGCTTAGCCAGGCCCTCCCTGTACTTAGATATAAAGTTTTGCCATTGTCTTCAAATCAACTAGTTTTAGTATGTCTTAGTGATTAATGTGTGTTTTTTTTTCTGGAAGGTCAAAAATTTATCTAGTTAAGGAATCCTTTTTTTTGAGCAACAGCATCACCTTTTCCAGAGATATAATTTCACACTGGATGCATGAAGACTGATCATCAGAACTTGATAAACAAGTCAAGATACGGAGCTCAAAGCTGACTTGTAATTCTTTGCTCAAGGCTTAGATAGCTTTTGGCTTAGGATTTACCCCAACTGTGGCAAAGACAGCCAAGGAGATAAACCACTGAGATACTTAACTAAAAAGACAGAGAAAAAAAAATCAATGGTCTATATTTCAGCCATTGGAAATGCAGCAGAAATTATCATAATTTTGTTTATAAGAGCAATGTATGCCATGTCTAATCCACAGACAAGAAGTATCATATTAAGAAAAGTTGTCAGAAGGTGTTCAAAGGATCAAAGTAACTGTTGCGATCTTATTTCAGCTATAAATGTGAGCTAGAGAACATTGTGGCATTTGATACTCACAGACGTTTTCCTGTTCACTGAACTGATTTTTTGACAAAGTTGACTCTAGTTTGTTTTAAGGTGTGTAGAAAAGACATAGCCAGAAGGCTTCTTTTTGACTACCTAACAGCTGTGGAAGTGACATGATGGCAGGAGCATCACTGAGGGTGCCTGGAGGTTGTTCAACAGAGTGCCCTGAGGCTAGGAGAAGCAGAAAGCACCACTGGGATGAGGCAGAAACTACTTGATTTCCACAGGTGAAAATCTAATCAGTGGCAGTGAACTTGCTGTAGATTCACAGTGGTGTAAAAGGGCAGAGTCTGGCCTGTGTTTATCATCTTGCTAAATCTGATCTGCTCTCCTTGATGACAAGAATTGGGAAGTGCTGTCAGGGGCCCGCTGGGCTTTTTTCTCCCCATCCAGCTCTCACACCATGCCTTCATCCCTCCCACATAAAGTGCAGCAGTAATTTGACTTGGATAAAAAAGGAACAAAGAGAAAAACAAGAAAATCTGTCTTGTAAAGAGGGCTTAGTGAAAAGTTGCAAGCAATTCTGAAATTTAAAAACCCAGTGGCACTGCTTTTCTGGACAAGGGTATTGCTGTCAGTGTGTGATCTGACACTCTGCCAAAGCAGTATAAGGAGTTAAGGTTGAAATTTCTTCCCCTTTCTTTCCCCCCCACCATTTTTTCAGCTTTTATGGAAGTTTAGATGAAACTGGCCTGAGAGCAAGATTGGAGTATTGCCTGTAATACACACATGTACCATGGGTAAACTGTGAGTAATTCAGAGTATCACACAGTAGTCACAGCCTTCTCTTGAGAGCTCCTTAGCTTTTATATCATTATCATGCGGAGACTTCAAATCCAATTGCGCTTCCTGTACAAAGGAAGAAGCACTACTACTTAGTAAATTCAAAACTGGTAACGTGAAACACATAGCTAATAATATCGAGTAACTAATAAAGCCAGCTCCTTGGCTTTTATTAGAAACTGTGCATGATGAGAGCATATAGAGTCCATCTTCGAGTGGACTGTAAGACGTGGCGTTCCCTCGCCATGAAGATCATCAGGAGGCATAAGGCCATCAATTTTAATTATTTCCAAGAGTGGTTTCAGGGCAGCTGTGACTGCCTAGGCAGCTGGCATCATCCTAATTTACCCACAGTTTCATCAGAAAACTATTTTGGCCTTTAATGAGGATGAGTCTGTATTAGAGTGCAGAAATGAGCTTCAAATCTTGTTGATAATTTGTTGTTCTAGCACACATTTAGGTTCCTAACTGTTTAAATGGGTAATTGAAGAACTAAATAGGTGCTAGGAGTTGAAACGGTTTATTGGATCTGGACCTGACCCATATGAGTTTTGATGTGAAACTCAACAATGCTAAGTAATTCATATCGGATTATTTTTATTTTTTTCCTGGATTTGACCTAGCTGTGTAAGATGGTGTGAAGAGTTCAGAAGGCATTTTCCAAACTATAATGGTAAGGAAGAAGTGTCCCAATGCCAACAACATTACATTCTAGTTTCAATCCAAATAACTAGATGCCATAATTCTACAGCAAACTCAATGGTGGTTTAACTCTAGTGGCAAGACAAGAAGTTATATAATGTAAGAACAGAACAAGCATTCACCTATGTCTGTATTCCATCTTTGACGTCTGCTGCCAGCAGATGCTTACAGAAAAAGCAAAAGATCAGTAAAAGCATAAAATGACACTTCCACGCATAGAACTTCCTTTCAACACCTGCAAATCAGAACTATAATATTCTGCAAAAGCTTATCTTTTATTATTTGTGACTTAATCCAGTTGGAATTTTTTTTTTCCCCAAAGAATTTTTTTTAACAAAAAATCTCTGCTCAGCCATTAAGAAGTAATAGTTTTCCTCATTTCAGCTTAATCTAGGAAATAATCCATTTTTCTTCATTTTTAGCATTTACTAAATTTTGACAGATGGGAACTATCACCACTTTCTGTGAGCTTTTCTGTTGGAACGAGGTCAAATCATTGCTTTGGTTTGCTTTCCCTTTTCTTTCTTAATTTTTTTTCTATCAGATGGCATGATAAAAGATGTGCATCCATCAAAGCCTCCAAAATCTAACATGAAAAATAAACCTCTCAAAATTGAAAACTATCAGCTTTGTTTGCATCAGGTTTTCTAATTCCATTTGTAACAATAAAAATAATTTATTTTTTTAAAGACCAACTATAGTAAACTTGAATGTGATATACAAGGCAGAACTGACAACAGCTGATGAAGATGCTGAGTGTTAAGGACGCGAAAGGAGCAGTTGAATCTTGCAGACTCCAGGACAAGAGGGTTGTTGCTTCTTGGCCACTGCAGACCAGCCACACACGGTCCCAGTGCCCAGGGGCTTTGTCCCAGTCCCAGGGATGTGGCTGCTGCTGCTGTGCCCATGGGCAGGTCCAGCCAGCAGCCGGGCTCAGAGAGGTTCGTGCACGCACACACACACATACAAATGCACACATTAATGCAGCTGGCCTTGCAGACTGTCACCTTTAGCAGCATGCACATGTAACACTATGAAAACTCCACATAAAAGATAGGTGCAGAGATCCATGCCTTGGTCTTCCCTCCTGGCTGATCAGGACTAAAGTTTGTTGCTGAAAACAAGCCTCATCCCCCTCCTTCATATTCACAAGCATACCCAGGATGATGGATGCCTTGAATACCACCACAGTCTCTAATTCTGTTTAACTTCCATGGGCCTCCTCTCCCTTTCTCACCAGCTCATCCAGCTTGATGTTCAGCTCCATACACATGTGTGTTCTCACATATTCATCTCACAGGCAGTCCCACCATCACACATCCCTTGGATATCAGCGTGGGCTCTCAGACTGCCTGAAGTCTATGCCTGGACCTCAGTCTCACTTGCCTACCGTCTTGAGTTCTTTCCAGCTCATGACATATTCCAGCTCAAAGGTAATGAATTATACATGAGTACCTGAATAAATACCACTGATTGCAATCCAGGTATGGATGTGTAATTCACTAAGGAAACACAAACACACCCACATCTCTCTAGTTGCTGGCAACCATCCCTATCTTGCACATTGGTCCTTCTGATTGCTGGCACTTAGACCTATGGGTGCTGTGACCTTTTCTGCAGCTGCTGGCACTTAGACTGCAGCAATCACACATAGAATAGAGACTGAATTACACAGAAAAAAATAGAATCATAGAATCATTTAGGTTGGAAGAGACTTTGGTTCTTCCTCTAGACACTTCATAACAAGGTTTACATAACCTAACAAATTCCTCCTGATATTCCAAAATACTCATGATTATCATCTTTACCCCTTATTTCCAGTGACAAACTTCAGTCTGATCCTCTGCAAGACTGTGCTTGAGCAGATCCTTCAATGGCCCATCAGGCAGCAACCAAAGAGTTCTGTTCTTCACTACTGTCTCAAATACCACCAGCTCATTACTGCTTGTGTGTCTCTGTGCTTAATCTTTCACTTGTTATCTGCTATTTCTTTTACACAAATACACATATAGTCTACAACCAGGTAACTTAATGAACCCTGTGCTTTTTCAATCAAGTTACCCTTACACTGAGGAACTAAAAATTTTGAATTCTCATGTCCTATGGCCATGAGTAAATGTGTTTGAATCAATAGACTCTTCTAAAATAAGTGAAAAATTGACTAGTTGATTAATTGACTAGTAATGAAGATTTTACTTGAACTAGGTGCCCATGTGAGCTGACCTGTACATTTGAATTATTGCTGTTGATTACGACAAGATAATGATCTAGATGAGCATCATGCTAAATTCATCTGTAATGTGCTATCATGTCCTATATTTCTGACAGTTAAAAAAGCCTATATTTAAACCAGCTGTTACAGATAAACAATAAAATATTGCAACTATCATGATGTTCATCAAAGAACTGATGTGCAAAGTTCAAATAGTATACAATTCAGAATGGATGGACTCTGCTCTGCATACGGCTAACAGAAAAATGTGAGCACGTAGGTTTTGTGAACAGTCTGTGGAACTTCAATCCAAAGGAAAGTGATTCCCTTTGTTAGAAATTGTAATCTCATTTTTTTTCTACCTACTGGTTAATGATAAAGAGCGATATTAAGACAGTGAGAAGATTCCTGATGCAAAAATCAAGGTTTGTGAGAGACATTTTAAAATGCACATCTTCATGAGTAATGCATTCTCAATTTTTCATTTACTTTACTATTAGATATACAAATCCCATAAAAAATTAAAGCTCTCAGATACTGCCAACTAATCCCCTCTCCCTTACTTGATATAATGGAATGAGAATTTAAAATTCAGAGGATTATGAACAAATCCTGATCCTGAAGGTATAAATACTGTTCCAGTTGACTTCAGTGGAAGATTCACATGTGCATCAAAGGGAAGGATACAGCCTTTATCATTTAAAGATTCCTGCTAAAACTAATTTTTTAGTAACAGCTTCTTCCTCTATTTCAAGCACTTTCAATTTTCCAGGAAACTTGAGCATAAACAGGATTTAAATCATTCAGTTGCACTCTACTTCTTTCCTTCTATCAAAATATAATAGGATTCAAAATAATTACAAGATTTCTCACTAAACTAATGAATTCAAGAGAAGTACAAGCTACAGAAGCTTACCTGTCTACACCAGTGCCTTCTATCAATGAAGAGCAGCTCAGTGTTAGCTGGATTATGGCAGAGATTACTTCGAAACATGCAAGGCTCAATTTTAGTCAGATCACTCAAGAGTAAAGAGAATGTCCCACTAATGCTTGACAAAACTGACAAGTGCTAAAAGTCATCCATAATGAATGAAAGTCCAAGCCACTTTGTTTCTTCAATGACTTGTTGAGTTGTTGGTATTGTGCGTAGCCACACACATACACACTAGACTGAAGCTTGATAGAGAGACCGAAGTGAGATAGAATTAACAAGTGATTTAAAAAGACCCCAAATGAGATTTTACTCTCTAACATCTGGAATTGACTTCACCTTTCCTTTCAGCATTTTTCAGGGACTTCATATCTAAATTTAGGTATCTACAGTGCAGTTGTATATATGTATATAGGGTGTCTCAGTTCCCATGAAAGTCTCTGGAGTCCCATCATGTTTAATACAGTAAGCAGACACTTCAGAATTACTCATCTCATCATAAAGTGAACACGAAAGATGTAATTCGGTTTTCTAAGCATAAGTAGCTAACATCACTTCACATGTGATACTCATAGTCAGTCATAGGAAAACCTCTCTAGACTCCAGTCTATATTTTCAATGGTTTAGATCCAGACACCCACATCCGTGTCTAGGGCTATTTAGGATGCCCTGGGACATGAGACCTGGCCTCCAGTTTCCATTTCACAGGAGTGTGGATCTTTAGTAAGTCTATGCACAAGGATGTCTCAAATATTCTCAGGTGCCTTATATAGCACTAAGCTTCTACATCCAGGCAATAAATTATGCCCTGTATCACTATGGATTATGCTGAAGTTGAAGTAACTGACTCAAATGAAGACAATATGAAGACAATATGACTCAAATGAAGACATCAACATTAAGGTGTCTGAATCTCACCTGAATGTAATTTTAAATGCTGGGTTCAGCTGTGTAATCACAGATGCTTTGTATGATTTGAAACTCCCTATAGCATATCATGGTCCCACCTGCCAGTTCTCAAGAGGATAGATGTTCTCAGGTCATGTCTGTCATATCTGGGGCATCTCCAGTGACGATGCATGCCTTACATATTTAAGTGAAAGTTAGTCATTTACACTCCATCTACGGTCAAAGGTAAATGGACATCTATCTTATCTTAAACTTCTGTTTTAGGAAAAGACAAATTTACCTCTCAAAGTGCTCATGATTTTCTCTTAATCACACAGGAAGGCTGCAGAACTAACTTACTATCTTTCAGATGGTTAGCAAGCAGTTTCTGAACCTAAATGTAGACATCTAGCACCATTCCAGACATCCTAAATAGTCTGAGATGTGCACAGAGCTGGCAAAAATGGACATGTGAGACACGAGCTCCCTTCTTGCAGTGGCATCTGCAGTCCAGGTGGGATATTCCTAGGGTGCCTAAAATGACATTCAGTGTGTATTTTTATTCATCTGAGCAGACCCATTGATATTAAGCTGAGTATGACACTAAGAGGATCTAGAAAGCATTCTAGTTTTAGTTTGATTTTTTACTACAAAGAAGCAGCCTGCTCTGCTGACGAAAGCAGAGCATCTGTGAGGCAACTGCTTCCAAATTTTTAGGTATCTTAAAAATACTGAGTTAGAAATTGGGTAAGGCGCATACAGTTAATGAAAATTTCCTATTAAAGAAGTAATTAACATTTTAGCAATTTCTTCAGCATTCTAGAAGATATTCACTGAATTTCATCTTACTGTTGCTGAAAATTATAGCTTCTTTTTTACTATGTTGAATAGTAACTTATAAATTATATAAAGCAACTCACTTCCAAATTTATTATAATACATGACTGCTATGAAACACATGTGAGAGTGATATTTAAGTGTCAAAAATTGCTGTCATGAGTCAGGAAGAGCAACATTCCCTGTATACAATATAGTACTTATTAACTAATGACAACGTAACTGTTATGATGCACTAAGTGGAATTAATGAGTGAAACCTATTGCTTCACAGAATTCCATGCATAACCTTACTTTGCATGGGTCATTAGTATTCATAGTTAAACTGTGTCCTTTGATGTGTATTAATAATGTTCCCTGGGACCACGCAAAAGATAATTCATAAATATGCCTGCAAGGAGTAAGACACCATAATTAAATCATAATAATTAACACAGATATCAGATTACTTTGAATAACCGATCTGCATAACTCATATTTTGAGATTTGCAGATGGACATGTTTAAGGGGAATTCGGCTCCTGCTGCACAGGTAGATCACCTTTATTTTGCTTTATATCTAGATACCTTGTTCATGAAATAAATTTAATTAATTAAAGATCTACCTGAAATGTTAAAATGGGATAATACAAGTTTTGATTTCTGTCATGCTGTGTAGCATAGCAGAGAAAGAGACAATCCCAGAACTGGGGTTAGCACCTGTGGGCAAGCCACTTTCTCAGCTGTGCAGTCTGGGAGATCAGTCAGTACTGCAGCTGGGTTTTCTGCTCCTCTAGGCCCATGTTTGTGTAGAGAAGGGGAAAAAGAGGGGAGAGAAGAAGAGGCAGCAGCCAGGACAACTTGCCACCTGCTGCTGTCATCCAAATGCCCACTGTCCCGTTGAGTCCCACAGGCTGGAAGAGAGAAAGCAAAGAACACCCAGCCTTGTTCTATGACAGCTTAGGGAGAAAAGCAGTAACTTGGACCTCTCAGGCAAGATCACAGACAAAACATTAATGAAAAATTTGATTCCAACCTCTACTGTGTCCTCTGGGCTTCTTCTTTAATACTGTCACTTCCTCGCTCTCCTTCTCCTCCTTTCTTCCCTTGACATTTTATCACCCCTTCTGTATTCTACATATGATCCTCTGCCTCTCAGATTTCACAATGTTCTCAGAAGAATCCTTGTCTTCCTGTTCTTTGGAAAAAAACCCAGCAGCATTCATGGGCTGTCACTGTACTACTAAATAAAGTGTTCTCCCTTCCCAAAGGCAAGTGGTATGGCAGATTTGGCAAATTATACACTTAGACTCTCTCTTGCCTCAGCATAGAGTGGTTGTGTCTGAATTGCCTGCTGGAGGAAAAGTTTTGCCACGGACTGTCCCCTGAGATGTACTCCAGCTTTGTCTGGGAGCAGGCTCATTGGCATGGGACAAACCATACCAAGTGTGTTTAAATAATTAATCAGTATGGAAAGCAAGAGACCATCACTCCAATGCATGATTTAGACCTGTTTTATTTACTAGTACAGACACAGCAAATGAATTTACAATAAAATATTGCCAGGAGTATAAGAATGATGGTATAGAAATTTTTGCTAATTTTCACTTTCAGACAAAAGACAGCTATATTCAATGAGATATTTTGATTATTATTTCCGGTCTGGCCAGTATATTAATTTGCCCTATTTATTTTCCTTGTTAACTATTTCAGTAAATAATTTCATTTTTATCTATCTAAACCTGGATACTGTCAAGAGTACAAAGAAGATTCTCTGGTGTCCAAGAGAATTTTACAAAAACTCATTGCAGTGTTCATTCTCATGATTTCTACAAGTTGCTTAATCTTTAAAACAATAATGCTTATATCATAAGCCCTATTAATAACTTCCTGTTATTAACCGTCTGTTACCTGGCTAAAATGGCTGGTAACACCGCTGTTTTAGTAAAGACAATAATAAGAAATATCCGGTACGTCTGTTACCATTAAGGGTGGAAAAGTTTAGCTTACAGGATACAATTAAAATTCTGAGTATCAAAAATATTTGGTTAG